>CARXXK010000005.1:10109372-11309372 GCA_949089665.1 Macrosiphum euphorbiae
ATATCAGTAGGAACATTTCTGTACAATATCCTTAAATTAAGACTTAAAACATCCAATTTGAATTATGTAATATTTGTAAAATCATTAATGTTGGGCAGATTAATGTATCAGAATATAAATATGGAACCTAAAGAATTATAGGTACATAGTAAATGATTAAATTACTTACAATATTCAAAATGTTATGCTTAAAATAGGTAGGTAGGTATCAATTATAATTAACAGGTACTAATTAAATATTTAAAATACTTAATTTAGTTTTTAGGCATGACTATAAATATTTAATTACCTAGTTTAATAGGTAGGCTTCTTTCTTCTACAACTTCTGATTGTTTTTGTTGACTTTCCACTTATCAAGCATACAGCTTTGAGTTATTTTATTAAATTTCTAAATAGGTACATTAATTTGATTTCCACCATCAGAATTTAATTATAATATAGGTATAGTCTTATACCTTCAAAAGGTTCAACACAAAAATATAATATGTCCTACATTGTAAACCAAATAAATCGAGTTTAATAATTAATAATGCATTTGAAAACTATTTAGTATTGTTAACAATTCACCTGTATCATAGCCATTAATGTCACATTTTGTGTTTACAACCCATTCTTTAACGGAGTTTTTCAGATCTTCATATTATTATGATTCGTTAATTGTTATTACTTATTTAATAATTCAATATTTAAATCACAGTCTAGATGATTCAAGACTAAATGTTTAATTTTATTTTACATGTTCTATGGTATTAAAGTTATCGTAACCTTAAATCTATAAATATATATAACAACCAATATGATATACAAACAGCTGATCGTTTGATATTGACATTGTTTTTACTTTTTAATTAAATGCAAAATTGTCTGATAAAGGAACTTTTAGGATATAAAATATATGTTAAAAAATAAAAATACTTTTATAGATCACAAGAATTTATTTTATTATTTTAATAATAAGCAGAGCAAAATAAAACCTATAATAATTATTTATTTATCAACTAAAAATAATCATAACTAATGCACATATGCACAAAAAACATAAATATGATAATGACATTAATTTGTTAATTTCCCAAAGAATTGAATTTTTTTATGCAAAATAATATCCAATGCACCAATAATATAAAAAGCAACAAATCTTCTTATTTATTCATTTACAACAAAAAATTAATATTAAAATTATTATTATTGCTTTAATTACTGCTGTTCATACTAAAATTCATGAGAAATTATTTGGAAACTTTATAAAAATGTTTATTTTTATAACTAATGGAACAAAAAAAAAAAAAATAATAATATGAGGAAAAAGCTTAAAAGCAAAATTATTTTTGTAACTAACGAGGAACATTAACACACAAAAAAAAAATATATAGATATAATATAAATATTACATGTATACATGTACATTTTGTAAAACACAAAGACTAGTTATCTAGATTTTATTAGCTTACAACTAAAGTAAAATGCTAAAAAAAATTAATTTTTGTACATTTATCATAATGATCATTTTAAAAATATTAATAATTCCATTTTAAGTTATGATTTATTTTTAAACATTTAAGACTTGAAAAAAATTATAAAAAAAAATTCTGCTGTTATGTGCTAAACTGTATGTGTTCAGTTTGGGTAACTGAAATATTTTTCAGAGATCATTTTCATATTTTTGTTTGATAATATTTTCTAAATTGTTTTCAACTATGCCAATGGCTAATCCATCACAATTTCGTTTTGTTACACTGTTTGCCGAGTTATAAATTGATACATTTTCATCAATTTCAGTGAAATTACGTTTTTTTGTCATTAATTTGCGAATTACTCTTTCATCTTCTGCGGTTTTCTCGCGACGAAATGGAAATACCATGGGATAAATTTGCTCGATTGCCTGGTAAACATTGCCTACACTTGGAGCAGTTACTGTGATACTGCCTGTTGAAAATATTTTCAATGTAGCTTTTAATTCTTTGATCTTAAAAGTAACACCAGGATGTAACTCGGGTTCATACTGAGCAATAGTTTTATACTTTTCCGAAAACTGTATGACTTTGATCGGAAACGGTAATGAACATGATCCAAGAACATTGACAATCCTATAACTGCTAAATTTAGCATTGGTATAACCAAGTTTTTGAATGATTCTAGCAAAACGTCTGGATGCAATTTTAGCATGTGTTTCAGATGTAGAACCTGTACAAGCAATCTTCCCACTAGACCAAATAGTGGCTGTGGCATTTGGCTTACGTAGTTTCATTGTTAACATTCCATTTTCACGTCTGTATTCTATATTGTGACCATTTAGAGCTAAGTATCGTAAGTTTAAATGTGATTTTAAACTGAAGTTTGTTACTACATTACTAATAGAAATATTTAGTTTAGGATTATCAGTCAAACAGTCTTGAACTGGTTTGTTTGGTAGAGCATTGTTTTCAGACTGCTCATGAAACTCAGACTTGTAGAAGATCATATTGGAATTAGAATTCAATGTAGATGAAGAAATTGAGTTGTTTAAGTCTGTTCCGTTTTTTTGATGAACTATAGATGTCATCCTTGGAAACTCCTGAGTAATCAAATAATATAGAGCATTAATTGATTAAAATGTTTCTTTAATTGTTAGATAATATTACACTCACGACCAAGTGTTTAGAGTTATACTCTTTAGTTTATCAAAATTAGTGATAGGAGCTAATGATGGTAAATTTCTATATTGATAATTTAATTGTAAGTTTTTGGTATTTGTTTCACTGCCTGTGCTTCTAGTGTATAAACTCTGTTGATACTTTATTAACCAAGAATCAACTGTTGGAATTGAATTAATGTTTTCCACTTGTCTACAAATTTTTTTTTGGTTTTCTGAAAAAATAAATAAAATATTTTATAGGATATTATTTGTTCAATATAAATAGGGAATATAAAAAAAATGTTTTATGGCCACAGTTGGTGTCATAGGTATCATCCCAATATCTTTCCCCAGATGATCCATGAAGATTTTTTTTATATCACTGTTGCACACATATGGCATATAGGATATAGCAAATGTAATTAACAAAGATCTCTTGTATATTAGAAGTAAAACAACTATAACTAAAATAATATATCTGAATGCATAATACCATGAATTTTTTCTAAACACTATATTTTGAACAACGTATATTATTTTAAAGTAACTGATAAAAAAAGATACCTAACTAAAAAAAATTATATTATGGAATATTATACTTTATATAATAGAATAAAATACCACAAGTTGCCTAAAAAAATGTTTACTATAATTATAATGTACTTATATGTTTTATTCTATAATTTTTAATTCATATAACTACATAAAATTGTTACTATATTTTGCACGTGAAATAGTGATACTATTATCTTTGTGGAACATCCTCTAAATAAAACAAGGCTACAGGAAACAAAATTCCGCTTCCTCGATTACAAAATAATTTACTAAATCAATGTATTTAATTTGATTAATAACTAAGTTCCTCATAAACAATATCCATAAAATCATAACTAATAATTTCAATGGATATACATTAATATTTTTTTTTATATTCAACTTGAAACTTAGTTAAAATATGAAGGCATTAAATGTATCAAGAAATTTATATTTTTAGATTTAAGAGATTAAAGGTAATACTTTCCAAATAAATATGATCTTTATTCTATAATAGTTTTTAAATAAAAATATACTTATAAAATGTTTGCATACTTAACAATGGGCATTATTATGTAGGTAGATTTCAAGTTAAATATATTTTTATCTTAATTAATAAGATCCATATTATTCCAACAAGTCCCAATTATAAATGGTGTAATTATATTTACATTGTGAAAAAAATGCATTAGTTTAAATAATATAATAAAATATCAATATAATGATTTACTATTATAATTGTTACTACCTAGTGAATTTTTAGTAGCTTCCAAGGTTAAATGTATATAGTTCCTATATTCATTTATTATTTATGTTATTGGTTTATTTTGTTTAATACCTTATGAGCAGGGAATAGGGATACTAAATACCAGAAATTATATTTAATATAATACCATATATATTTAAATAAAAGGCAATATTATGTATATATTTAATCTAGTATAAAATTGTTTGAAATAAAACTATATAAAGTATAAATAAAATATACAGTAAAAAATCAAAATTAATACCACTGAATATAATTTGACAAAGCTTAATAGTAGACAAATGTTTAGTCTCCAAATTAGCCTACTTCTTTATGAAGTAACATAATATTATGTAAATTAATAAATAGTTAAAGGATCCAATTTGAATAATTAATCCCTTCCTAAGGTTCAAAAGTGTATTGCATTGGGTATTACTATCAACAAAAAACAAAATAACTACATTTTTTTATAATAATATGTAAAAAAATTTGAAATAAAGTAATATTAATGCTTGATTCAATAATAATTAATATATACTTAATATAACTAGGAACAGAAATAAATTATATAGCCGTGGTACGAAAAATAACTTAAATTAAGTATTTAATAAAAATTAGAGTAAAATATAAGGTAGATTACTTCCTAACAACCTAAAAACAGAATTGTTTGTAATTAACTTTTTGTTTTTATAATACCTTAAGAGAAAAATCAAAATGAAATTATTTAAAATTATTTACTGTATTCATTCTGTATTTATTTGTTAGACAAAGTTAAGATTTTTAATACGTACCGACTCGTATTTAAGTTAAGAAGTCCGATACGGGTCGGTACGCTTGCTTGCATATTGCACATTTAACTTCTTGAACATTCGATATCGATACACTACACTTTCTACCTTAAAAGTATTGATTGTTTTGTAGTAAAAATTATTGCCTAATTGGAAAAATGAAAAAATGTTATCCTTGAAATCATGACTTTTGGAACCTATCTATATAATAACCCAAAGTTGAATAGTCAATATACTATATTTAAATTACCCATTTGGTTTTATAAAAGTGTACACACATTAGTAATTACACGAAATATAAATATGTATATATATTTATACACATTCACAGACACACACTCACACATTCGTGTACATAAATAATAGAAAAAAAAATAAATTAAAATGATGACTTATATGTAACTAATAGTTAATGGTTAAACTAGACTAATATTTACTTTCATGGTGCCACTCTCTACCTAATAAAATATACAGAGATTTTTTTATGCAAATATAGTAAATAGGCTTCAACCATTGTAATTGTTAACTGTGAACCATGCTTTATCGTGTAACAAATATAAAATACATAAATCAAGGAAAGTGTGAAATACAATTTACCTTGATTGATTAGACTAATTAATTGTTCAAAGGTGTAATGAGAATAGTTACAGTTAGAACCGAATTGACACTGTCCAGTAGTTCTAAATCGACGACACGGTTGTTTTTGACGTTCCTCGAGAAATAATGTTATTGCGTCTGAAATTATACTTTAACATTGACATTGTATACATTCGTGCACTTATTAAAACTGAACGTACCTTTATACAGCGAAAAATAATTTCTTCTGTTCTTTTTGTGCGAGTTGCTGTTGAAATGTAGATTACGACTTGATAAGTTGTCTGCAAACGTTATATTACAGTAATCGCATAATATTTTCTTCACCATTTTCAACCGTACGCCAAATACCGATGTATACCAAATTCATAAAACATTATTAATTTTTTTATAAAAATGTGCACCTAAAATGTAACAATAAAAAGTGTCCTGGTTTTTTTTTTATTTTAAACTCAAAGGAAAAACACTATCACTGGATCAAAAGACACAAATGAGATAACAACAGTGTCAGCAGGTGACACAACTAAAAATTTCATTGAAATAATTACATATTTATTTAGATTCTCCTTGAAAATACTCAAAATGCCACTCAATTTAAATTCAAAAATGCCTTAAATGACTTACATTTTTTAAATAAGTTATTTATTATACTCAAATGGTGGGTCACAACTTGTAACACAAAATATGTCCACCAGACTATCAGAGCAGATAATAAACCAACAAATAAACAAATTTATGTAATTCGGCCAGGCCCGTTTAAAACTTAAATAAATAAATTATACCTACTTAGTAAACATAAAGTGGAATACTTACGGAGGAACTTGGTAGAAGCTGCAAAAGTCCTTGTTAGACAGTAAAAATAAAAATAATAGAAGTTACCAAGTGGCAAGTAGGTAACAAGCTGTTCCTATGATAACATATATATAAATTATAAACATATTATATTATTTTGTCATGGGAATACATACCTTCTATCTACAATTGAATTAATATTTTAGTACTATATCTACTATATGGATGATTCTTTTATCATGAACCACTCATTATTTCAAAAAGAAATAATGCTATTGAAAATATTTGTTTCACGTGGTCTCAATTTGTTACAAAAGAACATTTTTTTTTTTTTAAATATTTTTCATTAGTTTTTTGAGCGACATACATTTTTAATTTAATTTTTGAAAGCGGAATATTTTTCTGAGCATTTCTATACATAAAAATAAAATGTAAGAACAATACCTCATGAGTTATATCTCATAAGTCTTAAGTATTTAAAGTTTAGATGCGCGGAGTCGTGGCTAAAGTTTTGCAGAGTAGGCGCCTACCACTCCACCCATCTAAACTTTAAATACTTATAACTCTATTCCTAAAATAGATTTTTATGTATCAAAATCCTTAGAAAAATATTCCGCTTTCGATGAATTAATTAAAACTGTATGTTGTCATTCAAAAAAGTAAAAACTTAAACAAATTCAAGGATAGAAAAAATATAATTTTTAAAAACTATTGTATTGAGACATCTGGAAACCATGTATAAAAAATATTTTCAAAAACATTAATACATTTTGAAATAATGAGTGGTTTGTGATAAAAAAAACCACCATGTAGGTATGTATATAATATAAATTATGTAATAATTAACAATAGGTATATTAATATATGATAAATACATGAATAAGTACACCAGTGGCGCGATTTCAATGAAAAAACTGGGGATGCTGAAGAACCTAATTTTCCATTTACTTACCTATTCCACAAATTATGGAGGTGCTAATAATTGTGTATTGGACGTGTCTATATATGTAATTTTATTATAATATACATTGCACATTTGCATGGATATGGCATATATAAATACCTATATACCTACTTATCTAAGTGTATATTTAGGTACAAATAGGTATTATAGATACAAAAAAATAAATCTCCGATCACATTTTCGTAAAATAATCTCCTTTCATAAATATAGTTCAAGTTCATTCATCATCAGTACCATGATAATTTAGAAGAGGTACTTTTTATATTTTATTATTTCTTATTAAATTCGGTATATTGTATATTGTAAATTAACAGTTACTATACATATAGACATATAGTGTACCTACTTGAGTAGTCCAAAGCTGGGCACTAACTAGTTAGAAAGTTACTTTTTAATTAAAAAAGTGTAAAATAGTCTAATCTAACTCGTTAGAAAGAACACTAACTAGTTATTATTATTATTATTTTTTTTTATTCCAAAATTCCAAAAGCTGTTCCTCAATCATGACATTATGGCTATATGCCTATATAGATTACTGGCTCATATATATTATTAATTACCTATTAGTGTTTATAATAATGCACGCACAGGAACCACGGCTTTTCCGAGTAGTCTGTATAATGTTGTTATCTACTAGATATAAAAAGTATCTATGTGGGTGGCTTAACCAATTAGTGTTAATATTCAAACTCTTCTCCTAAACTATCATTAACAACATTTTCTGAAGAAATACAAAAATTGTATATTAAGTTTAATACAAGTATTCCCTCTAGTGCTCACATCGAGAGACTTTTTAGTGCAGAAGGCCAATTATTCAATGAAATATGTCTATGTCTGATGATAACTTTGAAATGTCACTTTTGTTTAAATTTAACAAATATTTTGAATAAAGTATACTAGAATATAGTCATATAGATTATTATTATGTATTATTATTTAATATTAATATTTTAAGTTGTCATACTGTTATATATTTTTTTTCACTAATTTTTATGTTCTAATAACTAATCAGTGATATATCAATTAATTTCAAATATTAAAAAATCAAATTTCAATTAGAATATTTTGGTCAAATTACTAGGTATTTAATTCAATTTTTCAGTTTTAATCAATAATTTAAGTTAGATAGGTAACTTATTACTATTAACTTACTATTACTAACCTACTATTAACTTACTATTTTTACCAAACTAACTTCTAACTAACTAAGTTAGAAATATGGACAGTTTCAGAAACTAATTTATATTCTAACTTGTTAGTTTTTTTATTAAAGTAACTTAACTTCAACTAGTTGAAAAAAATGACTAACTTGCCCAGCTTCCATGAGTACACACATACTATATTACCTAATAATAAATAACAATAGAAAACAGATACACCATATTTCCTACTCCAAAATGTCTATAAAAATAATAATAATTGATAAAAATTCAATAAGTATCAAACTTCTTATTCTTAAGAGGACGCTACCCATGCATTTGTTGTCTCCGTCTTACACACGCACGACATAGCAAATTTCCATTCGCTAGTTTAAATAGTGTGTTGTTACTTTTAATATTAGAGTGAATTGACCTATTATCATACTTTTAGGTAAGAATATTATCTGTGCCTAAGTTTTGGCCATTTTTTAATATTCTCGTTTTAAAGTAAGATATGTGTGTGTGAAAAATCAAAAATGCTCATATCTCGATTGAAAATTAAAATATCAAATAAAAGCCAACACTTAAGCACAGATAATGTTATTATCGAAACATTTTATAATGTTAATTCACTCTAGTTTCAAAACTAACAGCTTACTATTGAAATTAGTGAACGACAATTTGCTATGTCATGCGTGTGTAAGACAGAGACAACAAATGTATGGGTAGCGTCCTCTTAATACAATTAATGGTATGAATAAGAATAAGTCCAAAAAATGTTTTTACACACAGTTTCTGCCCACAGATGAGGTATCTAATCCAATTTCAAAGACAGGGGTAGTACATTTACAATCTTTGATATTTTGTTTACAGGACCGTATAAAAAAAAAACACTAGTTAATGACGTAATACAACCCTATATTAAAAATTGAACAATAGACTTAATTTAGGTAAGTACTCTATAAAAACCAAATAAAATTATACATATGATTTTTTAAATTTCATTATTTTGATTGATGAAAACTTATACATAACAAAAATAATATGCCTTAATAAACAATAACTGTAATTTGTATTATTCATAATATTCAGTTGTTTTTATGCATTTTTACACACTGATACACAAATACATACGGAATATCAGACATTTTTATTAAGAAGGAAAATCTTGTTTTTGGCAATCACATCCGAATAATAATTTTTGAATTGTAATTTGTAACTATTGCACTGTGTATGCATTATATAATATTAGTTATATTATTGATTAAATATACTAGGTTTATTAAATCAATGGTTATATATTATCTATTACTAGATTAGTTAATAAAGTTGTACTATTCTTACTTATGTAATGTTAAAGTTAACACTAAATACAAAACACATGCAAAATAAAAATATCAATAATAATTTAATTGAATACGATTATCCATGTTTATTAGTCAAAATACATGAAATTAACATACAAATCAATTTTATGTTGTACTATTCCATTAATATATAAAACGGATAAAATAATATTCATATAACATGTCGATTTTTTTTTAAATTTATTCAAAATACTTTTAAAAATTTGTTTTAAAAATAAATTCCAATTATTTAAAAAAAAGTATAACGTAAATAAATTAACGTCTTTCTGTTTTACCAATGCCTCTTTTACCGGCAAACAAGTGTTTAGGTCGTTTGGTTCCAATGAATCTATCGGCTTCACCTTTGAGACCTTGCTTCTTAACTTTCTTCGCAATTGCTTTATGCGCCACTTGTTTAAGTTTCAATTGCATCTGATAAATTGAATAAATAATTTGAGCATTCATATTTATTTTGTAATCTATATATGATGAAAATAGAAATAACACATACCGAAGAGTCACGAACACCAGATTGGTTTCTTGGTACTCTACTCTGGCTTCTTGATGTAGATACTGAGCGATGCATAGATCCCAAACGTGGTTTTTTGGCATTTGTTCTTGACTGGGACCTTGTTAATGAACGAGCACGACCACGAGTTTTTGTGAAATGAGCCTAAAAATTAAAAAAACACACTTAGTTAGAGTACCTAAGTACATTAAAAATTAAATATTATTACTTCTTCAGTGTCTTCCATGTCAACACCAAGATCTTCCATACGGCTTCTAAAGTCTGTAGCACTGCGACCTCGGGCTTGAGCTGGGGCAGTTCTAGGTGTTGTAGGTTTATTAGATTGACGAGTCATTCTACTTTCATTACGATTAATAATCTTCCGATCTCTAATCTTTTGAGCCAGTTCTTTAATTTCTCGCAATGTTTCATCAATTTCAATTTTAGGTACAGCATAATATCCAGCTTCTTCTCTAAGTGCTTCTTCTTTTTCAAGTTCTTCAACTTTCTATATTTATTATTATAAAATGTTCAGTTAGATCAAGATTTTATGATAACGTTAGAAAAAATTATTTTTTTCAAACATTTTAAGTTTTTTTTTAAATAGAGTACCTGTAATAATTCCGCATGAATGAAATCAGCAATGTTTCTTCCGTTCCAAAATTCTGGTATTATGTCATGTCTAAATTCTTCAGGTAGATCATAATTCTTTTTAAGGTCCAAAATATAATCATCTCCGAGCTCATCTTCCAAATTTTTCTCAAGCTTCTTCTTAAATTCTTGAAGCTCAGACAATCTTTGTTTTTGTAATACGCTTTCTATGTAAATAAATAAAATAATATGTTATTGAAAAATTAAAAACTAATTTAATAAGAAATATACCTGGTATACAAGCAGGTCGTTCTTTTTCATCTCGAGTTTTAGGCAGTGCTACATGTAAACGGTTCAAAATTGAATCAACTTTCTTAGCTTGGATTTTGTTTTCAATACGATAAGCTAAGAGAGTATCACATGCCTAAGAATAAACACAAAATTATAAACATAAAATATTAAGAATAAAATAAATAATATCAAAATTACCTGCTGTTTAACTTCCATAACACCTTCATCGGTTACAGCAGACATTGACAACAATGGGACATTATTTTTTTCAAAAATACTTAATGCTTCACGGCCAGCCTCACTTAGCTGATCCATAGGTGTAACATCAACTTTGTTACATACTACTAATAATGGCTATAACAATAGTAAACAAGGTATAATAAAACATATAAGATATTTTAATAAAAATTAAATCAGTAGAAGCCACTAAAGATCATATATTAAGATAACCCATTGCCTTTTTTAAATAGGTACTATATTTTTAGCATTTTAATTTTTATGAAATATAAAAAGGTGAAATTCAAAACCATTTAGGGTATAATTGTTTCAAAGAACAAATATTTGTGAAACACTTACCTTGTTGGTAAATAATGGTTTTATAGACTCATAAAGCTTAACTTGTTCAGCAATTGAGTGACCACATTGTTCAGAAACATCTATGAAATAAAGAATAGCAGCTCTCAAATGGGCCAAAGCAGTAACTGCTTGCATTTCAATGACATTCCTTTCTTCTAAAGGATGGTCTAATACTCCTGGGGTGTCCACCACTTGCCAACGTAAATATTTGTAATCTGTGTGTCCAACATACAAACTTTTTGTTGTAAATGCGTATGAATGGACTTCTACATCAGCTCTGGTTATCTATATAAAATATATATAAAATCAAATTAAAATTATTAATTACTAAATTATGAGTTTAACATTGTTTACCTTGTTTAAGAAACTGGATTTTCCAACATTAGGAAAACCACATAATATTAATGTTCTAGTGTATGGATCAATTGAGGGCAAACGTGATAAATGCTGACGAACTTGTTCTAAATAAACCAAATTGGGAGCTTGCCTTTTCATAATTGTAGCCATCCTATATTATGATGAAAATATATAAAATAAATCAACAATTCTAATTTTCTTTCTGTAAGAAGATAAAAATAATTTACCGTCCAAGAGCTGCTTTCTTCAGCATTTTACAGCGATATAATGAATCACCAAATTTCATTAGACGAACATAATCTTTACCAACACTATGAGCAAAATGTATTTTTAAATTTCATGTCAACAAAATTATAATTATGAAATATAATTACTTGTCAATAAGATGTCTAGCTTGATTAAGTTGTCCAAGAGCAAGTTTGTAATGGTCCTTATCGTAAAGTATATTCATTAAATCAGCATAAAACGGATGGATATTCTGCAGGACATTTCCAAATTAATTAATTATATAATACATAAAATGTTATTATAATTCAAAATAATCCATACATCTAATTTAGGAAATTCTTGAATGATCATAGACAGGCGCTCATTGAAATTCTGTTGCGTATATCGTACTTTACGCGTATAGAAAGAACGTATTCTTGATATTTTATAATGTTTATGAACAACCGTTGGTGTCTTACGTTGAGTTTTTGATAGCATAATGTTAATAAAGTCCTAAAACAAAAATAAACCATTAGTGTTAAATTAGTTATAAACTATATTATAAGAAATTAATAATATTATGTTATATAAAATTTTACCTTTGCGGTAGGTACGACCGTGATCTTTTTGAAGTTGTATAAAACCATATTGTCTGAGTGATTTTAAATTATATTATACTAAATTAAATATTATTTTATATATAAAAGTTAAAAGTTCAATCTAGTGGTTGTGGCTCAATAATAACTTTTACAACGCAATACGCGTCTGCGTTCTAATATTTCAGAAAGAGGAAAGAAAATATTATCATAACCTTATTTGACACACAACACGTTTTTGATTGCGGTTTAGCCAACCCTCACATATTTATTATCTCTTATCAATTTTCATTATCATAAAAATATGAAAAAAACAAAAATATAATGCACTAAATAAAAGAAACTTTATTAAAGGCTGTGTGGTTCTAATTCTTGATTAATATTGTTGAAAAAAATACTTTTTTATAGTTATTATGATTTCAATAAGTAAAGACGTCAAGTTTATTGATTCTTCAATTATACACGTCCTGTATACTGTTTATTCCATGAATAGGATAAAGTGGTATTCTGCATGGTATTCTGTACCACTACATGGTTCATACCGAACCGGAGACACTTGGTATATTAGTTAGACCAATCGTAGGCCAGACCTAAACAGTAAACAGTGTACACCTATAAACTTGGATAAACATCGTTTCATGCCGAATCTCAAATTAAAAATTCACTTACCGTCTACAACTGTCAACTATTAAAATAATATAATATTATTTAATTCCGGAAATCTGACAAAATGAGTAAAGCCCATCCGCCAGAGTTAAAAAGGTACATTTTAAAATACAGAAGTCGCCGACTTGTTTAAATATTATTTATGGCATGTCGTGTTTGATTCAGTTTTAATCATATCTTTTTATTATTCATAACATAAAAGAGTTTTATATGGCGGCGTAAGCTGATTAACGCTCTACACAATTACTAAGACCCTTGTGATATTATCTAGTAATAAATATTAAAAACATTAATAAGTATTTAACTTATGCATATTTCTTTTTTCAGATACTTGGATAAAAAACTGTCACGTATGAATGCTTTTCTATTATAACTAAAATTGTAATAATATCGAATATTTTTTTAATAATTAATTCATTTTTATTACAGTAAAATTAAATGCGAATAGACAGGTAGCAGGCGTGCTACGTGGCTTTGATCCATTTATGAACCTTGTATTGGATGAAACAGTAGAAAAAATCAAAGATGGTGTTGTGAATAGTATTGGGATGGTGGTATGTTTTTCTTTTCTTATAATGCAAATTTAATAAATATGCGTATTTAAATAAACTTTTTTTTTACAGGTTATAAGAGGAGATAGTGTTCTAACTATAGAAGCATTGGATAGGATTGATCAACATTAAGGTGTATTTCTCTGTAAATAAATACGATGTATGTTAATACAATTTTTCTTATATAATAAATTAATTTAAATATAAGAGTTCATTAGTTTGTACATATATTATTAAGTAGGTTAAAAAAACCTATTTTTTCTCATACAATAACATTATTCCAGTGACACTAATATAATTGATTCACACATTAAAGTAACTTAAAAACAGAATAACACCAAATTTAATGGATTTAAAAATTAGTTATTTCCATGATTCAAGTCTTATTGATGCAATAGTTATTCATGGAACATTTTAAACACAGTTTAAATAACATATTAATAAACTTCAATATTTTTTTTCTGGTAACATATTTTGTACTTCATTTCTTTTTTTAGTAGCATTTTCTAATAATTCTCTTTCTAAATTACATGATATATTAGTAATTTGTTTCTCCAAGTTTTCTAATAAATCACTGTTATTACATTCATCAATTTTTCGTAATGTATTCATCATCAATTTTTTCAATCTTGTTTTTACATTTTTAAGGTTTTCTGCTCTCATATTTAGTTTATATATGTCATTGTTTTCTGAGTGATTGCATAATTTAACATTTTTAATAGATTGTTGTGAAATAGAAGATTCTGGGTAATTTCGAGTATATTTTGTATGATCTTGATTTCCATTTTTAATAGGTTGTGAGTTAGAAGGTTCTGTGCATTTTTGAGTATACTTTGTATGATCTTGGTTTCCATTTTGAATAGGTTTTTGTGAATTAGGAGGTTCTGTGTAATTTTGAGTATACTTTGTATGATCTTCATTTCCATATACATGTCTTTCCCTATGATCTTCATTTTGAGAAGTCTCCGGATTTGCTTGAAATATTTCAGTTAAATGAACATGTTCGCAAATAATTTTTTTTGATAAAAAGTCTGAGCAAGTACAAGAGTATGCATGGTAGCAAATATTACAATAGTTACAATAAGAATCACAATAATTAGTAGAACATAATACCACGTCATTTTTAGTGACATAATAAACTTCTTGATTATAACTGTTGGAAGAAACTGTTGAAACTAAAACATTTCCCATAGAAATTCTCCAAATATTTTCATGAATTTGTCTTACACAAGATAATGCAAGTTGAGAAGAAATAAAATGTCTTTTGTTAGACTCTGTCGTATTTGGTAACGAGTCTATAACAGGAGGTTCAACTGCTTTTTGAACCAGTTCATAATTTGTTTTATTTTTTGATGGTTGCACTTTGGGCAATATAATATTAACATTATACTTTTTTGAAATGTTTAATATATCTCTTCGTTTTATTAAATGTTTTCGTTCAGTTTGCTTAGATAATCGATCTTCTTTAAATGATGACAATATATCTTCAATATTGACACCTTGTAATAATTTAGAAGCTATTTCTTGTTTATCACTTTTAGGGATTCGTAAGTGTATAAGTTCGGCTTCATGTCCATAATGTGTATGGTGTATAACAGCTTGAACAGTTCCATCAATTTTATTTACAGTTAGAGTTATTGAAGATGTACAATTATTATTTATTTTAAGAATTCCTTGAGATTTTAACTTTCGCCTTCGACTTTGTAATGCACTCTGGTAACTACCTGAACGGTTGCAATACCAATATTCTACTCTACGCCCACTGCGTGTTAAATTTTTACGATGGTAAAAGCAACTGCAAGTTTCTGATTCATAATTAACTTTCCAATTTAAAAAGTCTGAAAATAATATGGTATTAAATTAATAACAAAATATAATTTAATTAATAACTAAATATTATTTAATATTTTCCCCTCATTTGATTTTGTAAATAAATTATTAAAAATATTATGCAACAGAGCACAGTTAAATCAACAAGCCAATCAATAATATCGACAAACGGAAAAATAATAGTTCAAAAAATAAAAATCCCAAGTAATTTAAATATGCCCTTTAGGCAGGCATATTAAGTTTACCAAAAAAAAAACAAAATTTGAACAGATTAATTTTAAAAAGAACAACATATATAATACTCGTCGTAGTACCTCCGCTGGGAGGCCTCTACATTCGGGATAATCTGTCATTTATTTTTATTTTATTTTATTTTTTACTTTCATCAATTGTTCTTATTATTCATGTATTGAAACAGATTGAATAAAATATTTTAATTACAAAAAAAAAAAAATAAAATATATAATACTTAATATAAGATTCATGTTTTATAAATTATATTTTTAAAATGTATTGATAAGTACTTTTTACTAAATCTAAACTGTTTATAATATCCTCTAAAATTGTATTATTAGTGTGTATAAAATAGGTACAGCCTAATTTGCTGAACCAGTGGCACAACAAGGAATTTTTCATGGGGGGGGTCTGACAATATAAATCATCTATCTTAATTATATAAACAATATACCTCATATTATACGTGCCAAGGAGGGGTCCAGACCCGGAGTCCCCCCCCCCCCCACTGGTTGCGCCACTGTACTGAACTGTTTTTACTGATATGCATATTATAGAGAGATGTCTAGACTGCATTATAAACAATATAACAGCTCAAATTTATGTGGTAGATACTCGAATCTATTAGCTGATTTTAATATGGTACAACCCATACCATGTATAAATTGTAATATTTCTGCAACAGGTAACTTGGAGGTAAAATTTGATTCATATATGGTGCAGCGACTTGAAACATGGTAGGTAGTTATATGGGTGTATTATAAATTTTAAGGGGGCGACTTTGTTTACCAACGCTATGGCCCCAGCTCAGTAAATTAGACCAATATTATAATATCTGAAAAGCTTCATTAACTAATACAGTATTTTGCATTTATTGTCTCTGTGATTTGTAGTGAAAAATATCAAACATTTGAACTATTAAATACTAGTACCTAAGTAAATAATAATTATGTACTGAATCAAGTTTTCAATAAAAAATAAAAATAAAACTGAAAATATCCATACAATTTACCAGAATATGTATCAAATTTTTTGTCCTCAACATCAAATTGTATTTGGTGCTTCTCATTTAAATGTTGTCGAAAGTCTCTTATGTACTTGAACGTCAATAAACATCCAGGTTCATTACATTTAGTTTTGCCAGTTACAACCTGTTGTTTAGGACGTAGTTGACACTTTTTTATATGTCTGTAATAACCGCCTTTAGACATAAAACTCTTTTCACATCCACATTTGAATCTTTCAGTTGACCGGACGTTACTAGGGTTTTGATTACCATTTATATAAATGAGTTCACATTTAGAAACTGGATACTGCAAAAAACATTTTCCACCAGGGTTTTGGGCATAATTGCAAAGCCTGATATGTTTGCGTAATTGACGTTTCTGGCTGTAAAATTGATCACAAACGCAAAAATATTGTGCAACAAATTTGTTTTTAGACATTTAAATTTTAAATTATAACTTTAGAGGTGTATTATAAAAACAGACTTCGATTCTACAATTAGAAAACTGGGTTTGTAATTTTTAAATCACTTTCATGTTAAATGTTAATAAATACTAGTACTAACTATTTAGTAATTATTTCTGTTCAAATAATTATTAACTTGGACTTTTTAGTTAAGAATTTGGATTTAAATTTTATCATTATTCAAATATAAATAAATATTTACTATTAACTAATTTACATAGATAAAAAAAGCTAGCCACTGTTATCATCTATTCTGTTTTCTTATTACAATCTTAATTACATTTATTTCAGTGCATATTTGCATAATATTGTAAGATTTTCAGTTATTTTAGCTTGTTAGTTATTACCTATTACTATTACTATACAATTTCGTAAGTAAATTGTAACATTTGTAACTTGTAAGGTCAAATTTTGCACCTAAATACACATTTTTTTAAATGTATAATCTATCTTTTGTACTAATATATAGAAAGGCAACACTGCCGTAAAATAATTGATTGTAACTAGAAAGATAAGAGTTGAATAATAAAAGTGATAACTGAATTGAAGTAACACGATAAGACTGTCGATTACTCGACGACACTGCCTCGTGCTCACAGGCTACAGGCCACAACACTATAAAAAAATAGTTACTTCTAACTGGGTACAGGCTAGTAGGCTACTGCTACCAGTCTCCACTGTCCAGTAGTTAGCAGAGGATTACAAGAACATACAAGAAATAAAAAAAAGTAAGTAACAATTTATAAATAAATAATTTACATCGCCAGATTTGTGAACTATTACGTAAATATTTGACCGGTACACTGTCATTTTATAACACTTTTAATAACCTTTTTATTTTGCTTTCTGCTCTAAACATTAGTGTTGATAACCATCCCTTCCCCGTGAAAATCATTAGTGTACCCATAGACTTATTAACTAATTTATAATACCATTGAGTATAGATACTATAGTATAGATTTATAATAATTATTAAGGCTCTCTAGTCTATACTATATCTAAACTCAATGATAAATGTTAATACTAATTTAAATATTTAGTTATTAGGTTTATTGGTGTACGTACATGTATTTTTAGATTTATTTTTTTTCTTCAAATATTTGATTCTAGGAAATTCTCATACCTATAGATACCTAAATACTTTAATGTTGATCCATTGACTTTGGGTGTTAATCAAGTTTGTCCAGCCTTATTTATTTTTCAAAATATTAAATTATCTGTTCTAATCCAAATCCCAATCTTCTGGTCTTGTTGTACCTACTTAGTTTTAGAAATTTGTTTTTATAAAATTTGTTCAAAATACAGTATTTTTAAAAATTATAACAAACAATTAAATTTAGTTAAGCAGATAAACACTGAACTGATCTCATACACTTACTGTAAAGCACAGATGACAGATAGGTAAATTCAAGATTCTTATGAGGACCTTTGTCTAACTAATTTAATTGAAAATCAATTTGTATAACCTTGGGAATTTATTAATTTCAATAAATAGAGGTACACACATTACATATGTATGATATGTATATACAGGCCTAATACACATTTGACTTATTGCATACTAATTCAATATATTTTTATAGGTAAAAATGGCTAAGACAAGCTCCGCTACTAAGGCGCCTAGAACTCAAGGGTTCAATAGGTCCGCCCATAGTATGAATCCAGAACGTAAAACTGAAAATCTCAAAGGTGTAGCAAAGGTGAGAACAAAAGCTACCATAAAAAGATTGCAAATGTATAGAAACTTCAAAGCCAAACGTGATAGGAAAGGTAAAATCATTCATGCAGCACCATTTCAAGGTTGGTTACCATGTGGGGCTCAGGCTCGTGTAGAACCTAATCGTAAATGGTTTGACAATACTAGAGTCATTGGGCAAAATGCTTTACAAAAATTTCAAGAAGAATTAGGTAAAGCAGTTAAAAACCCATATGATATAATTATGAAACCTACTGGATTGCCAATTACACTTTTAAATGAGAAAAAAAAACATGAACGTGTGCATATTCTTGAAACTGAAAGTTTTGAAAGTGTCTTTGGTTCCAAAAAAACCCGCAAGCGTCCAAATATATTGGTAAGGGATGAACAACAATTATCGGAAACTGTAAATTCTATCAATGAGTCATATTCAGATGACAAAGATATGGACTTGGAAAGAGAGGATACAGGAGAAAGAACTGCTCCTCGGGATTGGATAATGGCTGCTGGTCAAAGTAGACGTATTTGGGGTGAATTGTATAAAGTAATTGACTCATCGGATGTTGTTGTAATGGTTTTGGACGTAAGGGACCCTACTGGAACACGCTGTCCTCATATTGAGAATTTTTTAAAAAGGGAAAAACCTCACAAGCATTTAATATTTGTATTAAACAAAGTCGATCTGGTACCTGTTTGGGTTACTCAGAGATGGGTTGCTATTCTTAGTTCTGAATATCCAACAGTAGCATTTCATGCTTCACTTACTCATCCTTTTGGAAAAGGTGCTGTGATTAATTTAATGCGACAGTTCACAAAATTACATTCTGAACGTAAACAAATCAGTGTTGGTTTCATAGGATATCCCAATGTTGGTAAGAGTTCTGTAATCAATGCTTTAAGATCTAAAAAAGTTTGTAAAGTAGCTCCAATTGCTGGTGAAACTAAAGTTTGGCAGTACATAACATTAATGAAAAGGATATTTCTCATTGACTGCCCAGGAGTAGTATATGACGCCGCTAATTTAGAAACAGATACGGAAAAAGTATTAAAGGGTGTTGTTAGAGTTGAGCTTGTGCCAGATCCAGAACAATATATACCACCTTTAATGGAACGAGTAAAAGCTGAACATTTGTCTAAAACTTATGGAATAGAAAGTTGGGAGGATAGTGAAGATTTCTTATCGCAGTTAGGTATAAAATCTGGTAAATTGTTAAAAGGTGGTGATGCGGACCTGGCCTTATGTGCTAGAATGGTATTAAATGATTGGCAAAGAGGAAAAATTCCTTATTATAATCCACCACCTGGTTTCGAAGAACCTCTATCAGCTATTGATCAAGAACCAATAACTAAGAGAACTGATTTGAATGTTGCTGTAGAAAATGATTCTGATGATGAAACTGTAAATACTCCTTTAACCACAAAAGAAGATGAAAATGCTACTTCAACTGATAGCGATGAGGAAGAAGAGAAAAAGAAAGAAAAAGAAGAAAAACTGCAAGAAGCACACGAGGCTTATATCAGTAGTCTAACAAGCAAACAAAAAAGAAGCTTGATGTTACGAAATAAAAAGAAAAAGGTTGGGAGTGATTTCTATGATGTTACAAATGTTAAAAATCGTAATAGAGATCGTAAAATTCCAAAAACAAAATAAAATGAACTTTTGTTTAAAATATATGTTTTTCATACTAAGTTGTGTTATATTTTTCATTTCAATTTAATATCTATAGAAATTGAATTCCACTTTTATAATCATGTATATGCAAAGGGTTCTTCTATTAAAAGAAATAACTAATAGGTATTCAATTTATGCTTAATATTTTACGCATAATATGTAATTATACAGGATTAACATCTGCTGGAAAAACTTAATTTATTTCAAGAAAAATTATCTATACTCTGTTTAAAATAAGAATAGACCTTGGCAGCCGGCTTGTGCGCAGCAACTTGGCAATACAACACGGCAGGTATACAGGGTGATTCATTAAGCGTACAACACTCATTATCTCAAAAATATTTTTTTACACAATTTCAAGTTAAAAAAACAACGTTTTTATTAAAAAGTTATATTTTTTATCCTTATAATTTTTTTAATTTTTTACTTTTTTGAATGACAGCATAGAGTTTTAATCTCATATTCTAAAGCAGAATATTTTACTAAGTATTTTGATACATAAAAATTGAATTTAGGACTAGTACTTTATGAGTTATAACTTTATAAGTATTAAAAGTTTAGATGGGCGGTGTGCAGTGGTATGGGGTTACCCCGCAAAATGTTTATCCACTACTCCGCTTGTCTAAACTTTAAATACTTATAACTTATAAACTACTCGTCCTAAATTCGATTTTTATGTATCAACATACTAAGAAAAATATTCTGATTTGGAATATGAAATTAAAACTATGCTGTCATTGAAAAAAGTAAAAAACTTAAAAAATATTTAAAAATATGATTTTTTAATAAAAACGTTGTTTTTTAACAATTGAAAGTATGTAAATAAGTATTTTCAAAAACATTAATACTTTTTGAGATAATGAGTGTTTTACGCTTAATGAATCACCTTGTATAGATTAGTGACTTGGTAGGAGTGATAAACGGGTGTTACCTGACTACCGCTGCTGAGGTCTGTTCTTATTTTGAACAGAGTATGGTAATTAATGTATAAAACGTGAGTTTAGTTAGAAATTGATTGATAATTAAACTATTGAGTAAAATTTAAGACTAAAAGTCATATAAGTACATTTGATAATTACAGTGAATGTATTCAATGGATAGAGAAGGATATTGATTTGTATGATCATTTTGGTTTTGGAACACTGTTTATCACAAAAGTTACAAATAAATCGAAATAATTGAAAAACAAACGATTACCTACTAGGTATGTTTAGATTAAAAATGAAAGAAATCTATATTTTAAAAATCATTGTAAATACAAAATACAATATTATTTACAAAACAAAAACAATATCCAAATTTAAAAATAAAAATTAACTAATTTTACTACATAAATTATTATCAAAGTTGACATGTTTTAATCTTAAAATATTTGACTTACATTTAATTTTATTTTTCACTCAGGAATGTTCAATTAATAATTAATAATTATAAATATTTTATTCTTACATTTAAGTATTTAACTATCGTTAAAGAATATATATTATATACACAACTGTTAAATATACTTAACATTAAAATAACCCTGTTTTACGAGGTAAAAATCTGTTACAACTAAATGATCCACATAAGCATTTAACTTCGGACAAATGAATTTGAGGGCGAGATCCTTCACCTCCATAATGATATGTAATTTCTTCATTACACTGAATATCTTTTATTGCAAAAATTGCTAGCCTCGGAATTAATGAATCAACCCGCACTGGCACAATCATACAATTGGGTTCGCAACTGTGATTAATATATCGACCAATATTTCCAATAATGGTAGAATCAATTACGGTTGTAGTTAAATTTCCAGAAAAGTGTTCGTTTATCACAAATATATAATTTTCGTGATCTACATTAGAACGTCTCTCTGCTTCAGTTAAATCAATTATTTCTCCAGCATATTCACAAACAAATTGTCCTCTTTCAATATTAATATCGGTATATAATCCATAACCTTTGTTGCACTGAGAAATGCGCAAACCAATTCTTGGTCCAAGTTGAACAATTCGATTTTGACACGAAGTACACTTACATAAATCATTACATTCATAAATAAACCTATTACTTGAAATTAGTTTGCCAAAATTGTCATAATTATTATAGCCAACTGTACTAATGCATTCGCAACTTGGTGTTTGACACAAATTAGTACAATTACACATTTGATTGGGACAGCTGTTTAAATCATTCATATTACAACCAGGTCCTGGAATGTTTGTTGAAGAATATATAAGTGAATCATCAATATGATCATAATTATCCTCGCTTTGATTATTACTAAACATTATTAGAACAGTTGTATTTGCAATTTATTATTTATAACTGAAACAAAAATAAGAAAGTACCATAATTAATATATTATTAATAAAAATAGTTAATATAAATAATTAATAGTTATTACATATTAAAATACACCAAATTACAAAAAAGGAAACACTTAAGATCCACAATGTAAAATAGTGTAGTACAGTTTTATTCTAGATCCTATATGTTAATGGTTTTTGAAAAATGAAGTAGAATGTCAAAACTTTAAGCTAACATTGACCAATGATGTTTGTTTAGTTAAATTGTTGAAGAAATAAAGAAAAAATTTAGTTTTTATTTGTATTAGTTTACAATAAAGGAGAAAGTGACTGCCGTGTGAGACACCATACAATTTATTCAGATTCGATTATGTATACTAATTAATATTTTATATATTTAATATCAAGTATATTAGTAGTTATTTTTTGGTGTATAATTGCTCCAAAAAATTAAGCAAGCGGGTAATATTTGTTGAATCTTCAAAATATATTGATATCTTATATTTAATACGTAGGTTGAATAGGTCAAAATTCAGTGGTTAAAATTAGTAGAATCATGTTATTATAGCATTACAGTGCCTTATGATTAAAAATAAATGATAAATATTATTAAGTAGGTCCATGCTAACTTTCATTGGAGTTCCATGACAATAATATTTCGCACCTCTATTTAAACATCTGTTACCCTTTAAAATGTTACAACTTTTGCCACCCTTCGGCACTTGCCCCATTTGCCACAAATCTGTACCCAAGGTAAATTGATAACTTTAAAAAATATGAAAATAAGTTACATTGTATTTCATATGTTCTACTTTTATTATTGAAGTATTGAGCTTTACTGATACAGTGAAATCTTAATTATTAAATTGATTTATTTGATTAAAACATAATAATATTCATAAATTATTCATATTTATCAATATTTTGAACGGTTAGGAAGTATAAAAGCATAAAAGATTTCATCCCATTTCAACATTACACAGCTTAAGGACTGTCCAAATTTAGTTTACATATAGTATAATATAAGTTATGACTTTATGAGTACCTATGTAAAATATTAATATTTGAAAATGCTCATAATCCACTTAAAAATTTAAATATAAAACCAAAGAACCAAAGAAAGAACACAGATAATTTTCTCACATTTAAGTTTAAAAATAAGTCAATTTACTCTATTTAAGATAACAATAAAAAATTGGAACCACTGGACAGCCTGGACATATATTTTGGTATATTATGAATTAGCATAATTAGATGGAGACAATATTATATTATGCTGGTAAGATGTACTCTTAAAAAACTATTAACTAATATAGTGATATAGACATTCAAAGTTGATTCCTATACATACCATAAAATATATTGGAATGATGATTTATTATATTTTATTGTAATTTTATAAATTTCCCTTGAACAAGAGAAGTAGAAGTAGAAGTAACTGCTTCATAAGCCATTTTTGATAGTGATCTTACACCAGGGATCTTTGAAACACCCCATAAAAGTAAACCATAGGCAGAAACTTTGATGACAACTTTAATAACTTTGCTACTTCTTGATTGAGGTGGAATTCTAAACAAAAATAATTTATCAACATTTTAGATTTTAGACTAAAATATTTTTCTTAAATTTAATAATAAAATTGTGTACAACACCAGATACTTTTATTTAATCTTAGTAGTATAGCATAGGTTCTTAACCAGAGGTCAATTAACCCCTTGGGGGTCCGTAGATGATTACTCGGGAGTCCACAGGGTGACTGTGAGTTTTTTTAGATAACCCAAAAATAAATTTGTTTCGATAGCGTTTTTAAGATAACATTAATAATGACTTGCCCGCATTCTGCCACTAAGCAACAATCTTGTTTTTTATTCATTTGATTTAAATTTCATTCAATTATTTCGATTCTACATTTTTGAAATCAGAAACATGGATAAGCAATCCTTTTCTAGTGGAATTAAATACAATTAATGATTCAGACCTCGTTAAAGACGAATTAATTGATTTAAGATCAAAAGAAATAGCAAGCCACGATTTTTAAACAAATAATTTAATCGAATTTTGGTGTTCGTTGACGAAGGCTTATCCGCGAACTATATCCATGGCAATGACATTTTTGATTCCATTTCCTACTACCTATCTCTGTGATTCTGGATTTTCTGCAATGGTCACAATTAAAATAAAGCAAGAAATCGATTGAACATTAAGAACGATATGCGTGTTGCTCTGTCCAAAATACAGTCCCAGATTTCAAGGCAATATTGCAATCAAAACAACCGCTAATGTCACATTAAAATTGGTTTTTGGCTTTAAGAAAAAGTGATAATTCACAATAATTGAATGTAGTATTAAGTCTTGGATTTATCATTAAAAAAAATTAAATATTAAAATAAAATATTTATATATTTTTTATTTTTTTTTGGGGGGGGAGGGGTCCGTGATTATATACTTCAAAGGGGTCCATGGCCCAGAAAAGGTTAAGAATCTATGTGGTATAGTAAAATTTGTATATGTTGTATTTACACAAATTCATTAAAGATATGTAAAAAAAATCAACTAATAACTTACATAATTAGTTCTGCAATTTGCTCATCAGCAATTTTTTCCCAATATTTTTTAATACCAGCAACGTGACCTAATCCAACTACGCCAACAATAACTTGAGGTCCTATTTTAAATTATAATTACTATTATTGTTATCATTCAAACATTTATAAATAAATAAAAAACAATTTTGCATTTATTCTTTTACTAACTTGAATTAAATATATTAGGCTTATTGCCAGTTTTTTCAATTACAAATCCAGCGCAATTTTGCAAACTATAAGTTAAGAACTTATCTCTTTCATCAACTATTACTCTCTCCAACTCTGGATAGTCAGCAGCCATTTCATGCATTAAAGTTTCTAGTAAGTCCTTGTTTTTAAATTTTTCGACATCTTCTTTTCTAATTTTAATAAATATTTTAAATTTTATAAATTATATTTGATAAAAAGTAATATGAAAACTTACGTAATTTTAAAATCCGCAGTAAATAACAAGTGTGCCAGAAGTTTAATGCTTTTAGGCCAGCTCAACATTGAAATCACTCTTTTTATAGTGATATCAACTGGTCTATCACCTAGATAAATGTGGCTGTTATATTTTTTAGCCTAAATTTTAATTAAAAAAAAATATAAATATAAATATACATGTAATTATGTAAACCATAATAGGAAAAATTGTAAGAAATTAATACTTCAATGACAGCTCTACGGAATTCACCACCTGGTATCATGCCAAGATCACGAGATATATTTGCTGATATATTTATCATCAGTTGATAAAATATACCTTGAGTTAGGCCTAATTTTTTAATTGACCCTTTCAAATCTTCTATAAAAATCAAAAATCAAATTACAAATTTGTATTAGTTGCATTATTTCAAATCATAACAAAGTATTCGGTATTAATTATGTATTATGTTTTTTATCTCGAGGAAAGGACAGGGGTGGTATAGGCATTAGTATAAACGTATATAATGATAATTGATAAGTGATAACTATTATAAGTTTTGTACATTTATTTTTATTATAAACGGATATTTTTGGAATAACATAATTTAACATTTTTATAACAAAGTAATTATTTTAATTATTTACTATTATACATTAAACATTAATTTTATTCAGTCAACTGAATAATATTATTATGTAGGTATGTCTAATCTGGTCATCTAGACACCCTTCCAATTATTCTTAAAATCTGGACCCCTTTCAAAATTAATATTATTATTTACTAGTATTAGTAGGGTTATTTAAAAAATAATTATATAATTTAGTTAATTTTTTGACTCATATTTTTATTGTACATCACCCCGAAAATATATTTTTACTTCCATTTATTATTGATGGAATACAACCTTGTAAATGTACATAATCTAATTTACATAATGAGTAAAGTAATTTATCGAACACTGGACTCAAATGTCTACCATACATTAAAACATAACGCGGTCAAAAATTCATACTTTGGACTCTATCTCACAATGTTTTTGTTTTTGCTATTTTTAGATAGGTAGCGTTTAAGTAAAAATGAATCAATAATATAAATACCAAATGTAATGCCTGAAACATTGGCAATAGTGGATTCATCAATTGTTAATATGCTATTCCTGTTATAGCATAATTCTATTACAACAACATCTGGTTTGACTGCATTTATTACCTGTTAAATAAAAAACCAATAATAAGTGAATATTATATTTATATATCTTAATATTTTATATCCTAATATACTTGAGCGACATCTTCTTGGCTCTCTTTACTAAAATGAGCAGTACCAACAAGATAAACTACAGAACCGTTTGATGATTTTAGTACTGTGACAGTGTCTGGAAAAGTAACTTGATTGTCTACCATTTCAAATGTTTTTAGTAACTCAAATAAAAATAAAAATTTAAGTTATTCAAATTGAACGTAATTGTTAATATTTAAATGAAATGACAAAAATAAAATGTTACATCAGTCAAAATTCTTCAGGTATAGTCAACAAGGTAACATACTAAAATGTAAATGTTGGTGACGAAATGTTAATTTAATCACCTTTTTACTGTTCAAACGTTTAGTAGGTAGGTTACTACTTAGTACTTGCTAATTTGGAGATTGTTTTTATTTTGAAAAGTTTTGAATAATATTATTATCTAATCAGATATCACAAGACACGTAATCAATTCACGGCCAAGATAAAAACAAACCATGGTTTAATATCTATCTTCTATGCCGTGGTCCTATTCTTGTGTTTATCAATTATTGTTCTATGTTTTTATTATCTATGGTTGTGATCCGTGTTTGGCAAAGAGCTTCTTAATAAATGTCTTGTAGCTAGTTGTGGTGGGAATTATGAACATTTAGTAAATGTTAAAATAATTTATGTAATGAGTATTGACCATTCAATAGTATTGTCTATGCATTCCGTATTTCCGTATAAACTAATGTGACAATAACAGAATGGCCATTACGAGGCGGCAGGGCTATGGTTTCACTCACTGTGAGAATAACCACTTTTCGAAACGGCTACATCCACCTCAAGGACACCTGAGAAGGACAACCGATCAAATGAAAGGAGCCAGACATGTTAGAGACAGCAAGATCAGATGTACCTGGACCGAGATTGTACTTAAAAGAAGCATAATAAAATACGACGACATACACATTTATTCTGTTCTAAATAAACAAACATACATTTACTGCCCTAATTTGACTACCATTTTATTTCAAACTATCATCTTTCTGAATCCCTGAAGGGGCAGCACGTAACAACGAATACAATGTTAAAATGTGAAATAAACATAAGGTGGGCAAGTGGGTACCGTTTAGCTGTACAGTATTGTGTTGTACTGACTGAAATGGTTTTTTTAAATTTGAATTCAATGATATAATATAATTGTATATGAAAAACGATTCTGAACAAATAAATTTAGCATCAGAATCCACCCTTATTGTTGAAAATCAAATCATTATTTTTAATACTTTAGTGTATATAAATACACAAAATAAAGAAAAACATCTTTGTAAATTCAATACATTCATCTCTCCTCTTGGAATCTACAATATGGCTAATTCTGACATGGTCAGATTTAATAACCAAAATAATAGAATATAATTGATTTTTGTTACTATGAGCAACAGCTAACAGGATCACCAGTAACCAGGTTGTTAAAAGTAAGTGCACTTTTTTCAAGCACTGCGGGGCGGTGGTTGACAAGGAAACAAGAGCCATGGTAGGTATATATTTGAAGTCTGTATCAACATCTTTTTCAAGTAATTAAAATATTAAAATAATTACATAAGTATAGGTGATTTATATATCTTTTTTTTATTTGTACTTACTGAAAACAGGAAATTGGTATAATTTAGTAAAAAAAAATCTGAGTAAATATTAGTACATAAACATCATAAATAAAGTTGCAAATTATTTCATAAATTTATCAGCACATTTCTTTAGTATTTTACATGATTCTTTAGCATGCATGAATAATGACGTAGTTTCTTCTATATCTATTCTTAATATTGATCCATGTCCATTCATCTTGGCATTTTGTGATGATGGAGTCAATAATTGAATGGCATATCTGATAAAAATTAAAAACCAATTTAATTTTTAGTGTATATTTTATAAATAAAATATAAAAATGTTCCATAATATTTACATAGTGACATTTTTAAGTTTTTAGAACATTAAAATTCATAGAAAATTTATTTCATACAAAAATAAAACATGATCTATACGACTATAAAATTATATCTAAAACCCAGATTGTGAACACATTAGAGACCCAACCCTTTTGTTATATTAATTAAACCACTATGGATGGGATAAATAAATAATGCTCCTGACCAGTAAAGTACATGTATGGTATTCACTATTAAGTATAAACAGCTAAGATTTACATACGATAATTTCATTGAATATCAAAACTAGACAAAATTCAATGGCATAATCAACTCTGACAATATTTTGTACACATGAAAAACATTAGCCACCCGCATGTGTCTTTGTCTTACACACGTACGGCATAGCAAATTTTTTTTTTGCTAGTTTCATTAGTGTGGTCAGTTTTGATATTAGAGTGAATTGACCTATTATCAAACTTTAAAGTAACAACATTTCCTGTGTTCTCTCGTTGGTATTTTACGATATCTTAATTTTTAATTAAATTATGAATAGGTAAAACATTAATATTTGAAAATGCTCATAATTCACTTAAAAATTAAAATATCCTAAAAACCAACGAGAGAACACAGATAATGTTGTTACCTAAAAGTTTGATAATAGGTAAATTCACTCTAATATCAAAACTAACAGCACACTATTGAAACTGGCCAACGAAAATTTGCTGTTGTCCATGTGTATGACAAAGACAATGCATGCAGGTGCGACGTCCTCTTAATGAAATTTGCAAAAATATAAGAGGGGCCTAGTGGCTTGTGACATAACTACCTTTTAAAACACCTATTCTCTGTATTTCAGGTGGGATCCAGAACAAAATATAAATGAGGCCTGTGGGAACACTGGGTTATTTGCTCAAATGTATACTAAACAACCATTAAATCTACCACAAGTTGGAAATATACTTCAATGACAAAATAAGAAAACATTTATGTCCACGTATTATTTTGTTTTCAAAGGAATACATATAAATATACAGCACACATTTTTTTGAATTCCACAATTCTATGGTTTGAACTATACCGTACAAGAATACAATTTTTTCTCAACAATCCAATCTGAATATACTTTAATTTCATAATTCTAAGGTCTGTACTCTGTATCACGAAAGAAAGGTACGGTTTCGTGCATGTAGACTGAGTTACGATCTGATGCCAGACCGCCAAGCATGCTCCAAGAGCTCTATCGGTACCCCAATACACCACGACAGAGAACGATCGGTTCACGTTGCCGCCGTTTATACAACATTAGTGTTTACTCGCTATCCCGACCGTCGTCTTAACAGCTAACCGATTGTGATGGTGGACCTAGTTGTGGTACAGGGTGTGGATGCGCAATAATGTATGGATTTTGTGAAGATGAGGTACCTTTTTCGGAGACAGACAATATATGAATACATTAATACAGTCCGAGCATTTAAGTCATCTCATATTTTGTACTGTAGAGAGAGTAGATTTTAAGGCATATTATACTAAAGTATGTATAAATAAATTTCTATAAAATGTATTTCTAATATAAATCTATTTTGTCATCGACATGTACTAAGGTTGTAGTTATTAGGAGTATATTGTGCAAACAGTTATCACAGGTTGGTAATTTATAGTTGTACAGCAATAGCTGTAGGGGATGAGGATATTCTCTTATACGGTAACATCCTAGGTTGTATAAAATATAAATACTGCAAAACAAATTACCTTAGAGTAGTAGAAGTGCCAACTTCAGCAAGGTAATGTAATGCATCAGGTTCAATTGAGTGGCCTTCAGTTTGAGCTCTAAGTTTAAGTATACTTTCCATTTCTTCCCGATTATATGGAAGAGTTCTGATTATTAACAATCTATCAAGTAAATCCATGGGAATTCCATGAGGAGCAATAATATCATCTGTGCCCCTGTAAAAAAAAATAATAACAATTGAAACAAAAAAAAAAACAATAATTAATAAATAATAAGTTAAGTTAAAAAAAAAATCAAACCTGACGGTACAGTGACCTCTGTTGGTAGCAAAAATAACAATAGGAGCAATGGTACTTTCTAATGCTTTGTGCAAGTATGTGAATGTTTCCAAATCAAGCATGTGAACTTCATCTATAAATAATACCCCTGGGACTAATTCAGCAATACCCTGATCAATATACTTATTTACCACTTTATTAATTTCCTTTCTTAATTTATCTAAAACAAAAATAAAGTTAACAATTTGTATATAAGATGTAATATTAATAAAAATTTACCAGTAATTTCTGTCTTTTTAGACTTCATTAATTGACCCATCATTGATAGTATATCTTGACCACCTTTTGGTTGGGCATTAGCAACATCTAAATCATGTAATGTCACATCTTGGATGACTTCTTTCTTTTTATGGACTTCACCTTTTGGTAAAGGTACATATTCTTCTGCCTAGATAAAAATACAACATTTAAGTTATGTAAAAATTATAATTATCACGTATAGACCAAGGAATATGAAATTATTTCCTTAATAGCTTTTTTAGATCTAAATAAAAAAAACATTGTTACTAATAAGTTCACTTATACTACAATGAATGTGTACACTTAAATCTAAGTTATTTTTATGTGCAGTCAATTTTGACATTTTGGGGTCTTTATTGTTGACTGAGAATTGAGTCTATGTTAAACTAATCATACTATACTAAACTTCTTAATATTATTTTATAAATTACCTCCAAATCATATTCTGTAGCATAACTATCACTTCTTCCTTGACGTTTCACTGCTCCACTATTAGCTTCAATATAAATAACATCACCAGTTTCGACCTTTTCTTTTTGTAGGGATTCATAGATTGTAGGATCTAGCTTTAATTGTTTTGTACCTTTGGCTGTCTTTAATCCAACAATGACATGTGATACAGTTTTAGAATAACCTGCAGGTACAATTATTTAAGTTAAAATTTTGGTACTCTATGCACAAAAACAATCTTAAATAATTTAAAAGATTCATAATATAATTTGCAACAAAATTTAAGCATAAAAGATTACAAACATAAATTAAACAATGTAAAATAATTTATGACTTAGGCAGAAGTCACCAGATGTTCCCAGTAAATTACCCAGTAAGATTTTTAAACTTAGCTGTATAAATGATAAATTTCAATAAAACATTTAATTTTACCTCCTGCAGTAGAATCAGTTTCAACTGGTGTCATTTCAGTAACTTCTCCTTCATATACTTCTTTTGTTTCTTTAATACGCAGACCAATAGCACGGCGGAAGTTTTCCATCAATACTTCTGTCTTTTTAATTTCAGAACTATACACTTCTGATCCCACCATTGGACAAAATGGAACCTAATATTTCCAAAATAAGTGGCAACAATATTTTAGTCATTTTGGTTTCTTTTCTTCAATATATATGGATTTTTATTTATTTAATAAAGATAAACATAACTTACTTTGTTTCCAAGTTCATGAGCAATTGCAAGTGCAATTGCAGTCTTGCCTGTACCTGGAGGTCCAGCAACTAAGACAGCACGGCCCGACATCTTCCTTGTTCTTATCATATCCACAACAATACCTGCAGCCTAAAGGATAAAATATTATCAGACCGGTATTTGCCTGGTTAAATGTAATATACATTGAAACATTTAGTTATACTACCTAGTTTAATAATAAGTACCACGGAGGAAAAATTCTAACTATTTATTCTAACTAGGTAGTTGAAATACATGATTAAAAAAAAATATATAATATTATATATTAAAATATCTAAACGAGGTGTATATTCAACCAACTACATTTGTTCCTCATCGACAATTAATAAGCAATTAAGAGTAACCATAAAAAATATACTTGTCTAGCATCTTCTTGTCCAACTAGGCCAGAAGCCATTTGAATAGCTTCACCGAATTCATCAAGACCCAATCCTTTGACATGGCTGTGACTTGAAATACGTTGAGTTTTTACAGTACTCTTTACTTCTTCGATTTTCATGGTGAAAAATGGTCAAACTCAAATATTCAAAATCTAGATATAAAAGAAGTTTGAAAACCAAAAGTTGTTATTTCATGATACAACTACAATACAAGTCGAAATTAGCAAGTAAGGTGCAGGTGTCTGGCCACTAAAATAATAATACGGTATTACGGTAAATTATAGATTTCTCAAAATTCACCTCGTGCACGACTGGTGCAGTAGCGCTATCGAAAAAGCGCGTATCGTTTATCAGTAATACCATGGAAACCGGCGTTTTTCATGGCGCACAAAACTACGGAAGTGTTTGTTCAATTTTGTTTATGCTCCATGAAGAGCGTCATATGTTTTCAACTTCCTTATAACAAATATTTTATTCCAAGACCTAGTATCTTTATACATGTCATTATCATTATCATTATGAATTACGATTATTTTCTTGTTCGTCGTACGTCCGAAATTCTCTAAACATTTTAGCCGACCGTCTGCGTTTAATCAATAGTATATTTTGCCGAGTTATTTTTGCACCGTCCGGATCTATAGGTTCATCAAAATGTCAGACAGCGAAGAGAATGCAAAGACGATCACTGTGACAGTAAAAACGCCCAAAGAAAAGCAAACAGTCGAAGTGCAAGAAAACGCTACCATTAGTGAAGTATGTATATTGATATAATATACACGTATGTATTGTAGTGATTAGAGTATAATATTATGTACGTGCTTGAACGTTTTCCAAAATATCATTTTGAGTTGTCATAGGTTTTCATTATTAATGGTATTCACAATTTATTTCTTGTGTTACAAATCAAATAATTATTATTCATTCGAGTTTTTAAGGTTATGTAATTATTTCAGCTGACTCATTTTAGTATCTTAATTATTAAAAAACATATTATTTAAACTGATGGCTAGGTAGTAGGTACACGAACAGTGAATGATTATTAATACTACTTGAAACCACTATGGTAATTACTAACTAACATATTGCAATTTAGCTACTTCCAAGAAATGCATTGATGTTTTATTATGAAAATAAAGGAATCTGTCATTAATTAAACCTTAATTGGCAGTTGCATTACATAACCCAACTTACATTTATTGATATTTGTTAAAATCTGTACAAGCATACAGGTTGGTATTAAAAAAATAATACATATAATGCAAGCATTGATTTATTAAACAATTACCATTTATTATAAATATGGTATAATATTATGTAATATAAAATATAATATATAAATGTTAAGGTTACTGGTGTACTAAATAATATATTCTATAATAATATGTGGTACGATTAATGAAAACGGTTTTTAACATAAATAAAATATGAAAATTGACTACCTACCTAATTTTTTAAGACATTCAGTTACATGGTAAATGTACACAGTAGCCTATTTCAAGATTTTTATTTATTTCTTAAACTTGATTTGCCAATCAATTACTACTATATATAAGCAGATTTAAGAAGAGTATCATATCTCCAACTTAAAAGCTATTACCTATGTCCTAAGTATAATCCTCTGTTATAGGTACATCCTCAAAATTAGCCATAAATAAAAATTTTAATTTACAACAAATCAATAACCACCCAAGAATATGTTTAAATTATAAGTTACTGATTTTTGTCTATCAGTGTTTACCTAATGTTTTTAATCCTCACCATGGATAAACTCACTCTGTCCATGGTAAGTGTCTAAAGCCCCGTTCACACGATCAAATAAATTGTCAAATATTTGATGTATGTCAAACTTCAAATATTTTAGAAATGGTTCTAAAATATTTGGAGTTTGACAAATTATTTGATCGTGTGAACGGGGCTTAATAATATTACGTAATATTATTAGGAGCATTATACAACTACTATTAAGAAACCAAACTGAAATTGGTATTTCTTAACACTAGAGTAAAAATTCCCAAGTTAGTTAGCTTTTATATTAAAAAAAAAAATTCATAATAATCAGGTACCTACTGTTAGGTTTACATTTAAACATTTAAATTGATAATATCATAAATATATTATCAAAATAATGTAAATAAATATAAGTTATATTTTTTTGTCAAATACAAATTATAAAATGTTTATTTATTGAAAATCATTTATTATTAATAACCAAATATTTGTATACACCTACTAAGTTAACTTTACCTTGATTAACCTATCGTAAAATGTTTATTAATTATTTCAATATACTAATGATAGTTAAAATAAAATATAAAAATTTGCTTTTTATAAACTACTGTACATTTTCATTATAGTTTAAAGATGTGGTGGCAAAACAGTTTAATGCAACACCATCACAATTATGTTTGATATTTGCTGGTAAAATCATGAAAGATCATGATACATTAGCAACTCATAATATTAAAGATGGGCTAACAGTACATTTAGTTATCAAGACAAATGCTCCACAAAACAACACAACAACTTCTTCATCTACAAATACAGGATCGGCTCAACCACCAAGACCTCCTGGTGATTAAAATAAATTAAATGTTTTTTTTAATTTTTTAATTTTTATTTTTAACTGTATTTATAACTTTCAGCTGATATTAATGCTTCGCCGTTTAATTTGGGTATGCTGGGTGGCTTACCTGGTATGGAAGCCTTGGGATTCACTTCGGCTAATTTTATGGAATTGCAACAGCGTATGCAACGTGAATTAATTGACAATCCTGATATGCTAAGGAATTTGGTTGACAGTCCGATGGTTCAACAAATGATGAGTGATCCTGCACATATGAGGCAGTTGATTTTAGCCAATCCACAAATGCAACAATTAGTTGAGGTACCTAATTCATCATCTTTTCTAATTTTATTTTTCTATTTAATTCCATTTTTTGTAGAGACATCCTGAAATTAATCACATGTTAAACAATCCTGAAATGTTACGGCAAACAATGGAGATGGCTCGGAATCCATCAATGTTGCAAGAACTGATGCGTACGCAAGATAGAGCTTTATCAAATTTGGAATCAATACCTGGTGGTTTTAGTGCTTTACAAAGAATGTATAGAGACGTTCAAGAACCATTTATGAATGCAGCTACTGAAGAATTTAGCCGAAATACATTTGCGACTCCAAGTGAAAGTGGTGGCGGTAATAATAAATACTTTATAATATATTACAAATTTAAGTAATTTTTTTAGATAAATTATATTTATTTTAATATTTGGAAACAATAGAGAAATATCTCTAGTTGGTTCTTTTAGGAGGTCAAAATTGTAAATTCCAAGTAGTTTTAGAAAGTGTTGAATAAAACAAAAGAAAAGTGAAAGAAAAGTGATAATTTTTTGAGGAATTCTATTTTATTTTTTTGGTGTAACCAAAAATTAATAACCGTAAACCATTTAAATTTCCCCAAATATTTATATTAGCATTTCACATACATGGTAACATTTTCATAATATTTTGACCTTTTTTTGGGCTAGTTATAGCCTTGAGAAATTATTAGAAATTTGTAATTTTTTTTAAACTATTCTTGATAAAAACTTTTTCACTTAGTAAAAAAGCTTAAAAATTAAGTATAAGTTTCATAAATGTGGGATCAAAAAATCGCAAATACATATGCATGATTTTTTTTATATGCAATTGAAGTTAAAATTTTGACAAAATACAACAAAATATTGAAATTTTTTCAGTTAGACATTCATAAATGGTTTATTTTTCAAAGGTAACTTTATAAATGTTGAAAGAAGACTCCTCCCAAATTTACCTACCTTAATCAAAAAAAAAATCCTACTGAAACGAAACATTAATTTTTTATGAGTGTTTGAATTTAAATTTTTACGATATTGGATTTTCATAGGTAAATTAAACAATTTTTGATAATTTGTTGTAACTTAAAAACGAATGAACCTAGATACTTGAAATTTTTACGAAATGTTAAAACGACCATTATCCATACATGGTAATATTTTCAAACAATTATGAAACTTTTTCAGCTATTAATAGCCATGAGAAATTTTACTAAATGTTATAGATTATTATTGAGTTAGAAATTCATATAAGTTTTTCTTTTCATACCTAAGATTAAAAATTTTAATAGAAGATTTTGCATAAGTTTTCTACCTATAACAAACTAAAAAAAGTGTACTTAAACAGAACTTTATTTTTTTATGAGCTTTTGAACTTTTATTTTTACTACATTTGATATTCAGCGATAAATTATTGATCAATGTATTTTCAAAACGAATAACCGTTAAACTCATTAAATGTTTACCATATATTTATATCAGCTTTTTCAACTTATTTCGACACTTTTTGAGCTATTTAAAGCCATGATAATTTTTTCTAATTTTGTAAAGTATTTTTTAGTTAGAAATTCATAAAAGTTTTTCTTCTCATAGCTAAGATAAGTAATTTTAATAAATGATTCCCAACAAAATGTTCTACTTATAACAAAACAATTAAGTTTAGCGTTAAGTTATTATGATTTATCATTGAATTCAAATATAACATATCCATTATTATGACATACTCGCCAACTACTGTACAGCAGAGCTGTACCCACTTGTCCACCTTTTTATTATTGTTATTAACGTTTTAAATCTAAATTTGCTTACAATTTAAATTTTATTAATTATAATGTAATGTTGTGATCCATGATGCCTTCCCTTAGCCTATCTTAAATTTAACAGGTGAATGAGAGAAGATAGCAACTATTTTTATTTTTAAGTGATAAACAAGTAATTATATTTAATTTTATATAATGTGTTTTATTTCAGAACAAAATCCTCAACAAGGACAAGAAAATCGTGATCCTTTGCCAAATCCTTGGGGTGGCTCTACTGGAACAAACCAATCTGATCCTTCTAATGGAAGAGCAGCACCAACATCAGGTAATCTACCAACTGGGGGAACTGGAGGTACCATGTTTAATGGTGATACAATGAACTCTATGATGCAACAAATGATTGAAAATCCACAAGTTATGCAAAGCATTATGAATACTCCATATTTCCAATCAACTCTGCAGGCAATGACTAGTAACCCTAATATGGCTAACAACTTGTTAAGTAACAATCCATTGCTTGCTAATAATCCAGAACTTCAGGTAAGAAAGCAATACATTTTTGTAATTATTGTTAAAGATATATATAATTTTATAAAAGAAAAATATTTTTCTTTTTAGTCTCAATTCCGTAGTATGATGCCAGCTTTCCTACAACAGATGTCAAACCCTGCAGTTCAAGACATGTCCACTAATCCAAATGTGTTATCTGCTCTTGATCAAATACAAAGAGGCCTTGAAGCACTACGTACTAACATGCCAAATATTGGTGGATCATTGGGTGGCCAGTCTTTTTTTCCAACACCAAATGCCAATCCAACTACTAATGCTGATTCAACTGTAACTAGTGATATGCCATCAACTGAAGGTCAAGATAATAATTTTGCTGAACTCATGAGAAGAATGGTAAGTTAAATGTATTGTTTTAGAATAAAATGCCCGTAAGATGACTAATAGTAATATTGTTGATGATAAAAATGTCATTAAATTTTCACCTTTAAGGAAAAGCACACCGTATTTTTTTTTTAGTTTTAGACCAATAAGCAGAAGATTAGTTTATGTACTTCCCGATATCCAATTATTATTTTAAAAATATGTATGAATTCATCATCTCCTTTTCTAGGTTATGTAGGAAGCATATTTTTGATTTTTGTATTCAATAAGGCTTAAAAAATATGTTAAAATTTAAAAAAAAATTTATTTTATACACTTACATTCAGTTTTAAAACATCAATTATTTTTCCTACATAAGTTAGTTAAGGGGATGATGAATTCATACATATTTTTAAAATAAAAATCGAACATCGGGAAGTACATAAATCAATCTTCCGCTTATAGCTATTTTGTACCGATTTTAACGGTTTTTTTACGATAACACGATAATGGCCCAGATAATGGGTTACACACCTAAGGTTTATTTACTACTCTTACAATGACAAATATTTGCCAATAATGTTTTTGCACAATTTCTAAATTTTACTACTTAAAATATTCTATGCTCCAACAGCCTTCTGAGGATGTATTTGTTGTATCCGTTTTACACATTTACTGCAGCAAATTGTCATTCCTTAGTTTAAATAGTGTGCTATTAGTTTTTATATTAGAGTAAATTGACCTATTATCAAACTTTTAGGTAAGAATATTATCTGTGCTTTAGCATCAAAGATTTTTCAATATTTTAATTTTCAAGCAAGATATGGGTATATAAAATATTACAAATTCTAGATATCTCGCTTGAAATTAAAATATTGAAAAATCACAGATTATGTTTTTACCTAAAAGTTTGATAATAGGTAATTCACTCTAAATAGTGAATGGAAATTTTCTATGTCATACATGTGTAAGGCTGTGATGACAAATGCATGGGTAGCATCCTCTTAACCAATGCCAGGCAAATATCAAGCCTCTTAAGAACACTTTTTCAAATGCTACTACAATCAAGCATACAACTAATATGAAACTATTACATTTGAATATAATGTGTATATTTATAAATATTATGTATGGCTTACAACAGATATTTAAAAATTATAATCTTGTTTTTGTTGTTTTGATACTTAATCTTAAATAGTTATATTTTTTTGTTTATTGAGCTCATACTTGATTCATATTATAATTTATTATTTAATAGTTAAATATAAATGCTTAGTTATTTGTTTTGTTTTACTTTATTTAGTACTATTTTATTAATTTATTGTATAGTGTTAAAAAATGAATAACTCCTTGACTTAATTTACATTTTCAGCTATCACAAGTGCCAAATAACAGTAATCCAGTGGCAAATACTCAGCCGCCAGAAGAAAGATACAGTTCTCAATTGGAACAATTGTCTGCAATGGGATTTGTCAATCGAGATGCTAATTTACAAGCATTAATTGCAACATTTGGAGATATAAATGCCGCTGTTGAACGGCTACTTACTAGTGGGCAATTGTCTACTTAACATTCCAAAGTAATAGATAAATATAAAACATATTTTAATTTTTGTAAATCCAAAAAAAAAATAATAGTTTTTGGTTCAGTCCTACGAATTTATGCATTTCAATTCTTAAGTTTTGGTGCCACAATAACCAAGTTTGTAGACATTATTTCATTAAAACACATAATTTGTTATACTTGAATTATATAATTACATAATTATTTAGCCTTCTAAACCCTTCTTTATGTTTTGATTAAATAATGAAAATCAATTTACTTGTTATGAATGATATTATAAAATAATTAGAAATTACATGTTTTATTATCCAGTCTGAAACTATTTCACTATAATTTATAGAAGAAAATAGTAGTGCTACTTTGTGTTCGCTTTGATGTCATTATATAGAATCCAGAACTGTTTGGTGTGAACTTTTAGTTTTAAAATTTAATAAATTATTATTATATCATTTTGGTTATGTAAAAATAAATAAAATATATTATGTACTAATTATCCAATTGGTTATAAAACAAATGGTATGGTTGATTAAATTGAAATTTTTTTATCATGTAAAACTATTTTCTCCGATGACCTGGTAACTCTCAGTTGAATATCAAATAATTAAATTTATTAGCAGAAATTATTCAAAATATAATTACAATATTGTTTAAAAACTACAGAGCTTTTCAGGTAATGATTTTAACATTTAGTCACTCTAAAGGTTTTTTCGTATTAATTTAAGAAATTGTGTTAACTTTTTTTATGTTTAAACAAATGTATAATTTGTTTTGAATAAATCATAATTTAAAATGGTAAAATGTATTAATTTTTTTTTAACATGTAATTTTAACTAAATATTCTATAGTCGGAAGCTTTTAACTTTTTGTAATATTAAGTTTCACTTTGATCTGTTATTGATTTAGTATATCCATTATTACATAAAATAAGGTTGAAGACCTACTACATAAGCTCTTATAGCCTCTAGATTTAATATGTGATACTGATTATACATTAATGAAGTTAAATTAGGAGTTTTCAAAATATGAATGATAAAACTACCTCATTAACTAAAAAATTACATGGGTGGGACTCAGGTGTAAAGAAAACATTCTGTATATTTTGTATCACTTTTTTTTAATAACCTTTGTCGAAATGTACACTAGTGTATTAATTTACACTATGACCAAGTTATTTGCTCAGAGTATTTTTTCAAATGTAAGGTTATATGCATTGCTTTCTAATTAATAATAATAACTCAATATGTCATTAGCTTGCATAAACGTAAGAGAAACGAGGTAAGTTTAATCCAACATCCATTCTTTGTATTGTGCCTATACTTTTATTTTTTTGTTTAGTATACAAATTTAATAGTTGTGGTTATGGGTGACAAAGATATTTCAATTAAAAAATTTGATTACTATTTCCTACTCTGTAGTATGTACTCATACAACATGGTATTGACTTATAATCTTTGCATTTGATATTAACAATCTATTAATCTCTAATTTCCGCAATTTTATTTCACTTAATCTGTGATCCAATTATCAGAATAATGACAAGTGTACAACTTAATAAGTATTGTATTATAACTGGGGTTTGCGCCTTGCGGTTTGCGATTGCTTATTAAACAATATTACAATATTGTTTAATATTGTAAGGCTGTGAAGCCATTAATTGTCTCAGAAATTCCGCAATGTAATATATGCATAAATCATAAAGACATCTTATAATATATAATTAATAATAATTAGTTATTACAATGTCGACGCCCGATAAAATAAACAAATGCCTTATTAATTTTTGTTTTTAATCAATTAACAGATGATAACAGGAATTTGGCTATAACATGCTATGACAATATTATTCAGTATTCATAATATTCGTCTCAATATTAATATAGTACCTACTATATAACATTACCAAATACTACTGATTATATTTGTTTTAGATTCTGAGTGAAACGATGAATGTATTGATTTTACAATGATGTGTGTTTTTTTATTTTTTTATTTTTTTATTTTTTTTGTATCTGTGTACACGATAAGTAGTCGAAATAATGCTTCGATTTTCGACTTCAGTATCTTGTTCGATTGGAAAGTGAATATCGTTGGTGCATTGGGGAGGTCAAAATTTAAATTTCCCAGTAGTTTTCACAAGCGCCGGGAAAAACAACATAAAAATTAAGGAAAAACGGGAATTTTTACGCAAAATTGATTTTCCAAAAAATCGATTTTGGTTATTGGTGTAACTCTAAAACAAATGAACGTATATACATGAAATTTTCACTGGTTGTTTATATTTGCATTTTCTATACACGATAACATTTTCAAAATATTTTGATTTATTTTGAACTGTTTAGGGACATTTTCATTTTCCATTTTTTTTTAGTTTTTTTTCTAAAAATAGCAATAAAATTTTATTTGTTGGTTGCGAAAGCTTGAAAATTTAATAGAAGGCTCCTAATATGTTGTTTCAAAGGCAGATGAAAAATATTAAAAATCCTTAGTCACAATTTTTTTTTATAAGCATTTAAAGTTCAAAAATTGACAAAATATGGAAAAATCACGAAAATTAGCAAATTATTTTGAGTTAAGAATTCGTAAAAATTTTTCTTTTTAAATCTAAGATTTGAAAATCTAATACAAGAATACTCATAAGATTGTCTACCTTTATCAATAAAAAAATCTCTACCGGAAAGTCAAATTAAATTTTTATGAGCGTTTGAAATTCAAATTTTTACAACATTGGATATTCACTCGATTTCTCATGTGGCAATTTCCTTTTTTTGTTGTAATTAAAAAACGAATTACTGTAGATTCATGAAAATTTCACTGAATGTTTATATTAGCATTTCCTATACACCCTACAATTTTGAAAATATTTTGACACTTTTTGAGCCGTTTACGGACATTTTCAGTTTTCAATTTTTTTAGTTTTTTTTTTCTATAAATATCAATTAAGTTTTATCTGTTGGGCCAAAAAGTGTAAAAATTTAATACAAGGCTCCTGATATATTGTTACAATATCAGTTGAAAAATATTAAAAATACATAGGCACAATTTTTTTTTATAAGCATTTAAACATCGAATTTTGACAGCATTTTTCAAAATCTCGAAATTTATTAATCATCGTAATTAATAAATTATAAAATGTTCAGTTTTTATAGCTAAGGATTGAAAATTTAAAACAAGATTCCACGTAAGTAGTTAATTCTCTTACCGAAAAATCTAAAAAATATACAATCACAGTTTATTTTTATAGTCATTTTATGTTCAAATTTGGACGAAATTACATATTAAAAAACCTAGTTATTTTGTTGTGATTATATAATATTATTCGTTGGTACCTACTACCTACTTGAAACTTCTAAAGTGTATCAGGGTTTGTTGTTGGTGTATAACGTGTTATAAGTACCTAATGGATATTGTGATAATGTGATATGATTAATTTGGAATTTATTATAGGTCAATTTTTTTTTAATACCATAGATATGTATATAATTTGTCTTAAACCTAGACTGACATACCGTCTTCGCTCAGAATCGTTTTTCTTATACAATGATATTGTATCATTGAATTCAAATTTAATAGCATCAATTATACAGTGACCCACTTGTAACCTGCTGTACAGCAGAGCGACATCCACTTACCCACCTTTTTTCTATTGTAAGTACCTACTTCTTTAATTACACTGAAAATAAAATACAAAAATTTAAATAGTAAATGTACAAAATACAAATAATGTTAATCGACTTGGATCGAAGGACGAAGTCATTCTCTCTTATATTTTCGTGTTTTACTGTAAAGGAAGCATGATATTATATCACATATTTTGAAGTATGAACCATTAATAACTATATTATTATAATCAAATTCCGATTCAATAAAAAATGTATGAAAATAATTTCTTTTTAAATGAGACCTTTACAAATCCATAATATATTTTTCTTCAATATGCACCCATAATACCTATAAATTATTTTATTTTCTGTCTTGGTATATGTTTAATATTAATTTGAATACCTACCTACAACCTACCGATACTTGATAGTTGAGAGTAGGTAGTTTTCGAATTTTCTACATTCAATTCAGAAATATAATTTAAAGCTATTGCTTATTAGATGCATATATATTGCACGTTACAATATGTATACCGATTACCGGTAATGGTATACCTAGTACCTACCTAATATTATACAGTTCACTGTTTAATACATAGGCAATAGGCATAATAGGCGTTAATCTCTAATCTGCAGTGAATTCTGGGGGGAGGGGGCAGTTCGTGGTAAAACTAAAAATTTATAAGGTAAAATTAAAGTATTGCCCACTCAGTTAAATATCTGAGGGGGCCGTTTCCCTCCCCCAAGTAATCAGTATACGTCTATGTACATAGGGGTCATAGACTTATAATGTAGAATATTAGACTATAGTATATGGTTTAGACAGTTTAGTAGGTATATTAGTACCTATATTACAGATATACCATATTATACTATTGTCTAATACCTACTCTAATGTCTATGATATGGAATATGATTTATGAATGGATGGGAGTATATGATGTCTGGTCGGTTATTTAATTTAGTTCGAAAGTGTAAATTGCAATTAAATTCCATCAGCTCTAGCATATACTATAAATATTATAATATATTTCTTATCAGGAGATTGTGTGGAGATTGTTTAATTATTATATAGATAGATATATATAGATTGTATTATTATGGCATTTCGTATTTTTATTTATTTTTATAATTTTTTTTATATATTTGTATTAAAATATATAAAAAAAATTATAAAAATAAATAAAAATACGAAATGCCATAATAATTAATATTAACGTCTAAATGGCAAATGCCTAATTAAAGTAATGGCGACATGGCGTAGGTGACAACTAACAGGCATTATTGTTTTTTTGGGTGGTGGGAGGTGAGTCGAGGGTGTTTTCCATCCCTCAAACTGGGTGACTATAATAACAACTGACCAAAAATGGCAAAAATTCAAATTTATTGAAAAAAAAAAGGTTGCCAAGTCAGGGATCGGCATGTAAGCTTTCTTGATTTTTAATTTTTAGAAATGTTTTAACTGATATCACACTCAGGCGGTATAACAATTTGAATCAAGAAGAATGTCGGTGTGAACAGCCCCACAAAAAATTATTTTCATTTTCATTTAGTGAGATAGATCTCCGAAACCGGAGAGCGGATTTCGTTGTTTGGGGTCTTGTTAGATTCCCATTGGTTAGGAGAAGTGCAGTGAACATTTTCAGAACTTATTATCTTTAATAGTTAATTAAACTACAGCACATAAAAAAATTAAAGCAAATTTTATTGGGCGTTTTTTGATGATTTTCAGTTTTACAGCTGTGTAGTGGATTGGAGATAAAGGTTTGAAAACCTTCACTGCACTTCTCCTAGCTAATGTAAATCTAACAAGACCCCAAACAACGAAATCCGTTCTCTAGTTTCTGAAATCTACCTCGCTAAATGAAAATCTAGCGAAAAATAACTTTTTTTTATCTGTGAAAAATGAAATAATTAAAAAATAATAATAACAATTCCACATTGTATATCTACTTGATAATCCCTTTTAATGAATTATAAACCAACTTTCTAACTATCATAGTTTAGGAGAAAAGTTAAAAAAAAATAGAAATTTCGGGACTGTTCACGCCGACGTTTTTATGGATTCAACCCCTTATTACAGGGGCGTCATTTCAACTTTTTTTTTGTTGGTGCGAAAATGTTTGCAGGCCATTCAAATTGTTATCAGGCCACATAGAAAACTTTTTTTTCATTAGTGGGGGGGTCTAGTGGGGACAAAAACTGTAGAATATTTGTAAAATATATTTAATACGTCACTTATATTAGTATGAAAACTTCACAATATTATTACTATTTTTGAAGAACTATGTGTAGGTACTTTTAATAAGTTTATATTATATTATGGATGTCAGTTGTATTTGGTAAGCAAATTTATGGATATAAAGCACCTTAATAGTACTTAATCGAACCTAACCTATACATTTTTTCTCCCTGCACACTCAAAATAAATAATATAGCTAAACGCCTAAACCTGAAATTTGTATTATGGGTTACCTTGTTCAAAATGGCACAATATACTTAATTCATATTTCTAAATTTTTCCACATCAATTTTAATTTAACTTTAAATTAATAAATTTAACTAAATTTTAATTTAATTTATTATTATTATATAATATATATTATTAAGTATTTCACTTCTTTCTCTATAACGACTAGAACAATCGTACTCTCGACGTACTAATTAAAATTGGTGGTAGAATTTCTACCATAGAATATCATTTCTACCATAGAAAGTAAGTGACAAGGTTAAAAATGTAAACAAATAATATTCTGTGGTTGCTATTTTTAGACAATTTTTTCCCTATTAATGGGAATTATATATCATGTTGTTTTCTTATTATAACGAGTAGGGAGATACCAAAGCGTGAAGGCGGGTTCACACTACACCGTGTCGTGTAATATAATCACGGTTACCTAAGTTACCAAACGATACCGCATAGTTGAATATATTCAACTTTTGACCGTGTGGTTACATCATGATATAATGGACTGGAAACGAGCAGCTTATCAGTGGCCTCGAAAGTATGTACAAGAAGCAAATGCGGGGGGTCGCAACCATAATCGAGAGTTTACAGCGCCCTCTGTATAAAACATGGACTGAGATACAAAATGTGACGCAAAATAAAACCACTGGTAGCGCTGAAAACATTCGATTATGAGTGTTGATGATAACAGAGACACCTTTTGCGGGCCGTCCCCCGTCACCCGCCCACCTTGTCGTTTCCAGTCCATTATATCTTAGTCCGTGGGTTACATTTATGTGCAGATAAAGTCGGGTTCATACTTAATGTAACCACACGGTCAAAAGTTGAATATATTCAACTATGCTGTATCGTTTGGTAACTTAGGTAACCGTGATTATATTACACGACACGGTGTAGTGTGAACCCGCCTTGATAAGAAATCTATACCAGCATAATATTATACCCACAGATTTATTATATATTCGATGGTAATAATATCATGGTAGAGAATAAAAAAATATATATAACCCATAGACATAATTATATTATTATTATTTTATATTATGTCAATGATATAACCACACAACCACATAGATCATTTTTGGAAATAAAACCCATTAGTACCTATAATATTTATTATTTTTTTTTAAATACTGAAAAAATATAAAATACCTATATATAATATATTAATATATAACACTTAGGTATATCGGCGCTTATATTTATTGTTGGCAGGCCAAAGAAGGCGTTTATAAAAAAATGTTGGTGCAAATGTACACCCTGCACCCCCCCAAATGACGCCCCTGCCTTATTATACCGCTTGGGTGTGAAATCAAATCTCTCTCATTAATATTTTATATTAAAGCTAGTTAAATTACCCGTCTACTCATCATTACTGAGTTACATTTTTATTATTTTCCTATTTAACACAGTCTTGAAGTTTTTAAAATTCAGACTTTTTTCATTTCAATTACCATACTTACTTGATTAAAAATCAAGGAAGTAAAATACTGTACAGAATGACACGTCAAAAAAATTTCAGGGCGGGTTTACCCCTCTCCCCTCACCCTTGTTATCATATGTGCACTATACTGAATATTCTGAACTAAAGTATATCTACTTATTGATTAATACCTAGGCATATTGTATTATCTTCTGATTATTTCATCTGAAGACGGAAACGTATTTCTGTAAATATAATTTATTCAAATTCAAATGTTAGGAACATTCAAGTAGGTATTTAAGGACCATATTTAATATTTCTAATTAGGCATTTAGATTTTTATACCAAAATTTAAGTCTATTATGATAGGCCTATTTCTAAAAATGAAAACCAACCTTGTCTACTGTAAATTGTTAAGCAAATGATTTTTTTGAAAATGTTGATTTCAGTAGGTAGGTGCGTACTACGTACCAAAACGTCTCGTAAAGACAACCTAGTCCATAAAAATGGTTTTATAAAAATATAAAATAGATGTGGCCTATGGCCATGAAGTAATATTGGATCTAATATTTATTATAGTAGCATAGGTAGTAGGACAATTTTTATAAATTATGAAACGTTGATAGATTATCTAATATCAATTATAGGTATACCTATAGGCTATAAGTACAAAAATGTTCCAATTTATTATCATTTATCATTTATCAATACCTTTATAGCTTTAAACCTCTATCATTCGCTATATCTTCCAAACCCATTATCCTTAATTATTATACCAATTAGTACACAAAGTTGAATATAGGTACACAAAAACTACTCCTTTCAATTTCTATTTATTTCTACTTACATCAACATTTTGAAAAAACTCCTCTTTTAATTAACAATTTTTAAAAAAAAGCTGGGCAATTTTTATTTGACAAATTTAGTGTTTAGGTATCTTCACAGGAGTACAGCCGTACCAGACACTCCTTAATAGCATAAAAAATCTAAGTATTTTATCAAATATGATCCTGCAGAGTGCAGATATATATAGGTGATAAATCAATTATTACCTATTAAAAAAAAGTATGGGTGAGTATGCTCGGTGGTGATTCACCCTGTACCTATAACCTATATAATATATAAAAAATATACTAATAAATATTATAATTATGATAATATACCCATCATAAGAAGTTATATAAGGTCGATGCGGATGTACCACTCTCGGAGACAATATGTCGGTCTGGCCGACAACACCCGGTGATTTCCCAAATGGGCCCCGGGCCCATGCGTGGATATTTTTCAATTTTTGGGGCCCGCCAAATGGGGCATTGTTTATTTGAGTCACTATTAACATAGTCGTCAGCTATAATAAAGTGCAGTACACTTCAAATTATTTTTGATTTAACGACAACGTCTGGTTTATTCTAGAGAGCCTTTAAATTATTACCTAGACTCTCTAATTTATTCAACATAGATTATAGCATGATTGTAGCAAATAGTGTATCAATACACCTATAGCATTCAAATACGTTTTAAAAACTTCTGTGCGCACAAGTTGAGAGTGAACGAGTGTTTTCAACATTTTGATCTTATAATTGATAAGCCGAATCATAATATGTTAAGTAGGTATCATGAACTAAGATATATCTTAGTTCATGGTAGGTATATATGGATACTGATTAATTTTGCAGTCTGTTTATTGAAGAAGACGCATCATTCAACTTATAAACAAAGATGAATCAATTTATTCTGTGTTATTAATATGTCGGGATCTTCCAGCAATTAATTTAAAAAAAAATTCTATTTTAATAATAATTCATTTAATTAATGTTAATTAAATTTTTTTTTTCTATTTTATGTGTACCAATTGTAAATAAAGTACAATAACATGTAAAACTTTGATTGTATTTTTTTTTTTTTTTTAAATTTATTATAATAACAAATAACCCGAATCGGAATCTAATAAATTATTATTTATATAAAAGTAAATTAATTTTATTGCAATAATATCATGGCATATGTATCGAAAGGAAGGTACATTTTTTAAGTTTGTGTGGGGCGTTGGGGCCCAATCATGCGAGCCAGACCGACACTGACTGCATATCAGACACAAAGGTAAAATAGATAAACAACAATGTTTGACGGTTCGTCTTAAATACGCGAACGTCGAGCCGAAATGTTGTTGATGGGCATAATTTCGCAAGATTTTAATAGTAAAATTGAAGTGGAATTTTAAGAGTATATTGCCAATAGAGAAAAAAAAAATCGTATACCGTCGAATTGTATTCTCTTTGTACTCGGCGATACTACCGCGCTCTAGTGGAATTGATACCGAAACACATGTTTAGTGAATGTATATATGTACTATGTATATACATATCCACACACACACACTTTTATGTAATATATATATATATATATATATATAATTTTTTTTAATCAGTCACAAAAAAATGGAGAGTTTCAGCTGCAATTGTTTCGTTTTCAATTTTATTCAATTTCAACACGGTTAACCGTATGTTTTAATATAACTATTGTTTTTTAATTGGTCCACAGCCGTACGGGAAAAATGCACTGGTAAGACCGGCGCTCCGTTTCGGGTCGGCGTATTATAAATTCGTCGGAAAGAAAAAAAATTCACGCAATGATAACAGTGTTTATTGTCTCGGGTCACAACGTGTGAACGTCGGGAGAATCGTAACAAATTTCGGCGTACAATGAGCTAATATTGGCCGATTTTTCGCCGAGGATCGTATACACATTTAGGCGCCATGCAGAAGAGGGACCGGGAGAAGGAACAGAACGGCAAGGATGACAAGCGCGGCGGAAAGTCCACCGGATCGAGGGCAATGCATTCAGCAGTCGCTGGACGACATGGCTTGTCATCGTCAGCCAACTCCAGTGTGCTCATGGTCGGCCCGAATTTCCGCGTTGGCAAGAAGATCGGCTGTGGAAATTTCGGGGAACTGAGACTCGGTAAATAGACAATATCAATATTATAATATGTGACAGCCGATAGGTGCTGCCGCTTGACGAGACATACGTATGACGGAGACGATTGGTCTGCTTATTGTTCTCCAATTTCAAAATAACGTGCATCACTACGTTGTGGTCTGTCCACGAGTTATTGGTGTATAAAGTATGAAACTACGTATTTAGGTGTTGCTCGTCTTCGCGTACCTGTTCAATACGTCATAGTTCACTATTGGGATTTCTATTTCCTACTCGATAGTGTCAATAACATAACATTTGAATTCAACGTATGTGTATCACTACATCAGGGTGAATGATAATTAGATCATTTTATTTTCCCGTGGCCAATTATGTAAATATTACCGTTTATTTACAAATGCATTTAATCAATAACCCATTGAAGATAATTAACCGTTTGGAAATGTTTGCTACAAGACATTTAAGACAATTTAATCTTAATTAAAATAAAATTTTATTACCTTACAGTTAATTTAATTTATAATAAACTAATGTAAGGCATAGTTAAATCACAATAGACAATAAAGTTGTTAGTTAATTTACTTAAGGGGATGTATAACAAGCCTTAAAAAAGTTTAATCCATCTAACAGTTTCAAATGATTTGGCTAGGTATCTTAATAATTATTTGCTGGTAATTTGGCTAAGTGCCTAGGCCCCTCTAAATGTTTCCGTAAAATAATGCAAAAGAATACTTTTGAAAGGAAGAAGATATACAATAAATTTATCTATTTCCAGACTCCAGTAATTTGTGGAATTCAAATATTGTTACTACATATTAATTTTTTAAAACCACATATTATAATGGAACCCTCAGCTATTTTATTTCTCTTTAAGTATTTCTTATTTTTTTCATTCACACTTGAATTATTTAATATTTATGTCACAATATAATTGATGTACCTATTTTATCTAGATTAAATAAAATATATTTTTATTACAACAATTACCTATTATTAGTAAACCTTTTGTGATAATATATTTCTAAAATACATAAACAAATAGGTACTACAAAATGCCCAATAAAATGTCCTAAATTTATAGAGTAAAATTATGTTAATATATCAGTATTCCCAGTTTTTAATCTTATTAAGATAAATAAGAAAACAAAAATAACTACAAAAACTATTATATAACAGGCAATGGCATGATTAATTATTTCATACTAAACACAATCTAGCTAACAAGTCAAACTTTTGGTATATGAAAGTGGTAAATTGATATTATATAAGTCTGTCTGCGTTTTTAAGACCATTTTAAGATTTTTGGAATAAGGGAATTAGTTATTTATTATGGGTATATAGGTACCAACTGAATTGTCTAATAAAAAAACAATATAACTGCAATGTATTCTTTTGAAAGAATAAAGATGCATTAAATGACCATAAGAAGCAAAAATTGTACCTTTAAGTATATTCTTTATGTTATGAATCAAATTTCTGAAAAGATAAATAATAATATAAGTGTATTAGAGCAAAAAAAAAAAAATGCAAATGCATTAAGTTCCAGGACCTAGTTATAAGTAATAGAGTAGGAAGACGTATTACGTAGTACAAATAAATAATAATTAGGTACCTGACAAACTGTCTATTACTCAATTATTGTACAGGGAATAAATTTACTATAGTAAATATTATAAATATTTATACCTACCGCAAAATGTTGGACGTTTTAATAACCTTTAGGATTCAAAAATATTAGGTTATGCATTTATGCTCAATGTTATGGGTAGGACAAATACCAATTTATATTATTAAAAATAAAATTGTTGTTAGTGTATATTATTTTTAGAAATGTACTTTGAAATCGTATAAGTAGGTTTCTTTAATAAAAAAAATAATGTATACAATTTTATTTTACTTAGGTACCTATTAAATATGGTTTTTATCTGAATGTCCCTATAATTTTTACCATACATCAGTTAACTAGATTACCTTATTATAATTATTTTAGATTACTCATGTTATAAATTTTTAATAAACATATTTTGTAATTTTTAGGTATTGTGTATAATGGTTACATTCAGAAATATGTGTATACTACTGTTATTTTTATTGAATTCCATTGAATAATACCTTATACGGTATGATTATTCAAGCATGCTTATCATATTTTTATGTTTAAATTATGAATATTCAAATTTAGAATTGTTGAATTTTTAAGTGTATTTAAACACAATATTTTGAATACTAAGATTTTTCACAACATTTAAAGAACATTATGCTGTGATACCAACATTGTTCATAAAATGAGAACCTACATGTTTTAATACAAATTGTGAATCAGATGATTTTTCAGAAAATGTTGACATGTAATCGTAATTTCAATAAAAAGTTTCTTAGTTATTCTACTCAAAATACTAATGATAAATACTTTGTAATGGACAGGAGCTCAGTAATTATTAAAATGTATGCAATATATAATAATTTTTAATAATTACTTCTTAGTACTTGGTCAAGTATACTCAGACATTTTTTTAATATCACAAAATGCTTATGGATTAATAAAGCACCCAATCATTTTTAAAACAAAAATAAATAATATACCAAGGAATATACCTTTTAATAATTGCTGAGCTTGTGTACATATAAAAAATATTTAATAGACTACTGTCCTTAGTAGGTACTTAAAGTATAATAACTTAGAACCTTTTTATTAAAATATGTCAACCGTTTCAAAAGAATTCCTCTGATTCACAATTTTCATAAAAACATGTGTTTTGATTTGAAAACCCATTGTTAGTATCGCCCCAGGATACTCGTTTAATTTTGTGGAAAATCTTATAATATTCGATAATTTGGATATCATCGTTAACTACTATTAAAAAATTACAAAAATTATAATTTGAATATAATATTATGCATAATTTAAACATACTAATAGGGTTAGCATGCTTAAAAATCACCCTGTATATTATTATTTTTTGTTCTCAATTAAGTTAAAAACTTTTCGTGGTCATAATATTATATTAAAAATAGTTAACTTTAACTTTATGTGGTAATTGTATCAACCATAATTTAGTTTAAAAAAAATTATAATCTTAGATTCATTTAATTACTGTGCTTAAGTTTTTGTGATGATTAAAAATTTTGCTTGAACTATTTTTCTCTAAATTCCCTTAAAGTTTTAAATGTCATAAATTTTTCAAGAATCATGTAATCTACCTAATGATATTGGTCTTACAGTGATTACCTTTTTAATTTCTGTTAGGTATATTTTTGTCTGGTAGGAGTGGTTCAAAAGCTTCAAGTAGCTCTATCAATTGAAAATTTGACCTATACCTCCTTAGATATTTTAGGTCAGTACCCAGGTCATTTTTTTAATTTTCCACAAGTATTGACAAAAGTAAGAACAATTGTTATTCAACTTGTAGACTTTTACAAAATACAAATTCTTAACAATTATATGTTATACTTATATGTATATTGTACTTGTATGTAGAGGTGTAACATAATAATTTTAAAATATAGGAAAGTGCTGACTACTTGATGTTTTATTATAATAAAGTTCTGAGAATTTTATTTAAGGTTAGCCGTACCTATTTCATGGTAATATTTGTGGGTCAAATAGTTTTTATTTCGAAAGGTTTAGAATCTGGTTAAAAGTTTGTATTCTTTATTCTAATTTTCTAGATTTTTTTTATCAAAATTTGTAGCTTTAGATTAGATTGTATAGGCTGTAGTATAGGGTATTAATGTACTTGAGGTTTTAACTCAAAGTTTCTATTATACCAATTCAATAAATAAATGTTCAAAAGCTCATATCATAAATTAATTTTATGACTAATTAAAATTTTTTTAAATATTTTAGTTCACATATTGTTTGCTTTTCAGAGTTGTTTGGTGTCTCCTTAAGCTGGATAAAGTTTTTAATCAAACCAAACTGCTATAAATTGTTCTTCAAATGTTATGATATTTATTCTTGAAGTTAAGTTCTTAGTAAATCTCATATCATGTATTATATTCATTGTTTCCATCATACAGAAGAAATATTATTTACACTGTGTAGTTCAAAAAAATGTAGTTGCATAGAGCTATTATTGAAGTTGATAACATTAAATATAAGTACTCTATTGCCTATATTTTAAACTTTTTAAATCACTGAAAAAAATGTTTAATACCAACACAATGAATAATAATAACAACAACTAATAATTGTATTGGTTAATAATGTTTTATCATAATAATGTTATTGTTATAAAAATTAAAAAATATTTATAATTGTAATGTTTTAAAACTGTTTATTCTATTATTTTTTTTGCATTATATATAAATGCATTACCTATGTGTATACTTTCAATAATATATTAAATTAAACTTGAACTCTTAATAAAAGGATTGTTTTATTAATCCTTTTAAACATTAGCAAAGTGACCCGTAACATTTTTTTTGTCAAGTTTTGTAGTAATTATTGATTGTATTTGAATTTTAATGTCTAATGTCATTCTATTTGACTTAACCCATTAGCGCCGAAATTTTTTTATTTATTTTTTTAAATTTTTTTATTGGTCAAATTCCCAATGAGAAATTAGCTTCTAAAAATAGGTCTACCTATGTTGCCATATGGCAACGCACGGCGCTAATGGGTTAAATATAGTTATTATTTATTTTATGGATTTTACCATAACCAATTTTAAGAAATATTCAATAAAAATATTCCTACCTATCAAATAAATAAACTAAATAACTAAACTACTAAAAATATATATTCTGTTAAATTAGGGTATTTATTGTGTTAAGGTTGTTGTGCATGCTAAAATATTTTGAATAAATGGGTTGTTTGGGTTTAATAATAATATAATTACTATTGATTAGGTATTAAAACTATACTTGGAGTTTAGGTGTTTTTAAATTTGATGACTGAAACACAGGCTGTATATTGAAATAATTAAAAATGTATTAAATATAAAATATTTTTAAACAAATATGTTTTTCATCATATCTTAAAATATAAGGTATGGTTAAAATATATTAATTGTTACTTCATAGTTGTTACTAAATATTCATCAGTTATTTATCACTGAAAATAATTTTGATAAATACAATATTTGTAAGTAGATAATATTAAAGTTGTCATTATTCCTAGAATGCAGGATTACTTGCTAGAGATATCTTGATGTAAAAAGATATTTTCAATACTATAGTATTGAATTTTGTATACATTCATAAATTACAATTTGGTTATATTCTGAGAATATAATCAATCTATGATTGATAAGGTTTTGCCCTTTTTGCTTACTTTATGTACTTAGTTGACATTGTTTACAAAGATCAAGAGAATAGGACTGGGTGGCGGGTGCAAACATTTACATTGTATGTTTGTCATCATTAAGTTTCATTTATATTTTTCGTGTATAGCTTTATAACCAGCAAACATTTTATTTTTACCCTTTACTATTGGATAATTTCCGGCACATTACCTAGTCGGAGAGTGAAACCTTTCAAGATCTTGGTTACACCACAAAGTCTGAATTATCAATTAATAAATTATATTTTTTTTGTATTTATTTCTGTTTCCAATATTATTATACATTTACATAAATATATTTTTTTCTTCATAAGTATTAGGTTTTAGGTATGAAAAATATATAGTTCTGAAAAGTAAATAAAATTCAATGAAATTGATTAAAGATTTTAATTGAACAATAAGTACTAGAAAATGAGATAAGTATGAAATGTATAGTTAGGTTAGCTATACAATTAGTAAGCACGTATCTGTATTATATAAAAACAGTTTTAAATACCATCCTGTGTTTAAAATTGGCATGGCGACACAAAAATAAAATCACAGTATAAAAAATATTTTAGATAAAACATCTGCACATCTGATGTGGTTGGTAAAATCCAGGGGCTGAGTATAGCGAGCAGGGTGTCGAAGCTGGGTTTTTGGTAATTCTGTAAATTCACATGAACATATTTTAAAATGTTCCAATTGATGAAATAGATTCAATAAAATAAAATAATAATACAATTTTATTTGTTTTTCATTTTTATGAATTACATTTCAATAAATTGAGCTATTAAAAATAAAATAATATTAATGCAAGAACTATTAGTGAGTTAGAATTTCATCATATTTATACTTATATGACTAAGTTCCAACTTTTTAAAAAAAAATGCTAGTACTAACTTCATTGAGAAAATAAAAGTAAGAACAATTGATATTTATTAATATTATACTTACCAAATCAAATATTTACTCCAAAGAATTGAATTATAACTTTGGAGGTAATATTATTATTATCCTAAAAATGCTGAATTATATATTAATAGTCTTCAGTATTTTTTTAAGTACCTAATGGGTTATATGAACCATGTTTCTACTAAATTAAAATTAAAATTAAGAATAACAATAATGTATCATAGATTATACATAGGTATCTATATTGATACATTATGTTGATTTTAATTTAGATTGATTAAATCCTGTGTGGTATTTTATTAATTTTATTTTTATTAAATGCATCAATGTGTATAACTTTAACTATTTTTTGTTCATTTATATAATATAGGAAAAAAAACTTAATAGAATTGATCATTATTTAATATTTATGTCTTATTTGGACATATTATTTTACTGAAATTCTTATTTACCAACTGACCCTAAGACCCTTTGTCAGGTAAATACATTTCCTTTTGGTCAATAATATTTAAGCCCATTTTACTGTCAGTTTAATATTTATTTTTACTTACTAAATTCAAGTTAGTGCCAACTTTTTTTTTTGTTAAAATATTTATTTTTATTTTATAATTTCTTGAATTTGTAAATAATAATATTGTATTAAATACTGTATAAAATAACAATAAATATTCTCAATCAGATAAATCTATTTTAAATTTAAATTATTGTATGCAAAATAATTGTTAAGTTAGACTAGGGATCTCCAATATATGCCTGTCAAGCTCATTTTGAATTCTAAGATCATAACTATGTATATGTTAATATTGTATTTATTGTTAGGAAATTAGTAATATTAATCTTTTCCTTTGTAAAATTATTGGTGAAAGAAAATAATAAAACAGTTCTCCTCTCTTTTCAATCACATTACATCCCACCCATCTCCAAACAACTTTGGCTTGTAATGTCAAAACGTATCCCAGATTTGGGCCGCTGTAAAATAAATAAAGGTTGGAGTCCCCTAAGTTACGACAGTTATTAATAGTTTTTAATTGTTAGAATATTATAGAAATTATGAAGATAATTATATGGTCCATTTTGGTAAATTTAAAATTAAGTTTCTATGCCGGGTAATTTGATATTGAATTAGCAACATAGTTACAAGTATCTAGGCGGAGAGTTAGTTCTTGAAAAAACTCATTTAACTACACTTAAAATTCATCTATACCTTTGAATATCAAATACATTATTAATATCTTAATGTCTATAATATATGTACATAATATATGCACTTCTGTATATTACTCAAAATGCTTTTCATATTCTTCACATAATATAAAAGATTTAATTTTTTACCATAGACAAATTTTTAGTCAATTGAATAATAGTAAAAATATAATGAATAATACTATAGTTTTTTTGAAATGGAATGTCAATAAAAAAAATATGTATCTATTCCTTAATCTCTTAGTCACATTTTAAAATCAATTTAAAGAATTAACTGTTTTTAATGTGATGATGTAAATATTTATAATGCTGTTGACTAGTTGCATATCATTTATATGTTATAGAAAAAACACTGTACTAAAATAATTTTTACAAAGCTAATTGAAACACATGATTTTTAATTTTAAATAATTATATTTATTTTATAATATATATTTTTATTTTTTTCAGGAAAAAACTTATACACAAACGAACATGTGGCAATAAAAATGGTAAGAATCATATTATAATTAATAAAGCATAATACTTGAATGATGGACATATGTTGATATTTGTGTAATACAATAAATTACAATAACTAATAGTTAGGTTTATGTTTAAATAATTTCCTATTTCATTTTTAATATTTTAGGAGCCAATGAAATCCAAAGCGCCTCAATTGCATTTGGAATATCGCTTTTATAAATTACTTGGATCTCATGGTAAAGATAAATATATATATTTTTTATTAAGTGGTTAAATTAATTTTTAACTTTTATTAACATAATAATATTTGTTTGCTTCCGTAGCTCCTGCTTTCTTCTCAGATGGCATACCAGAAGTATTTTTTTTTGGTCCTTGCGGCAAGTATAATGCTTTAGTCATGGAACTCCTTGGTCCCAGTCTTGAGGATTTATTTGATATGTGTGGGCGTGAGTTTTCGCTCAAAACTGTTCTCATGATTGCCACTCAATTGGTAATTTGTGATTTATTTTTTATGATGATAAAATTGTAATATTCTTGGATTTCATTACATTTTTATTAAATCAATAATTTATTTTTGTATTGTTTTAAAGTTGCACAGGATAGAATATGTTCATGGCCGACATCTTATATATAGAGATGTTAAACCAGAAAACTTTCTCATTGGTCGTACTTCAACGAAAAAAGATAAAACTATTCATATTATAGGTTAATAATAATGATACAGTTTACTGAAGGAATTTGGAATTTGATCTATATAGAAATATATATACTATATACGATAATCGTTTATTTATTTTGAGTAAATTCAGTTATTCTTTTAATCTCTTATTGAGTTTTAAAAGGAACTAACCAGTTTTAAGACTTATGTCAGGTTGCATGAAAAATGTATTTAATGGTTCAATAAAATTTAATGACCATTAGTGGACCTCTAAATTATGTTTAAGGAACCATAGGCTCTAATTGTTCATGCAATCCGTTATCAGATTTATATAAATATAATATACAACTATTATGGTAGTAATACAATATTTTCACAAAATGTATCAATTAATTTTAATAATATTCATTGGACAATTTTTTTATATATATAATATGAGTATGTCACAGTATAATATTGTCTATTCTAGAATAGAAGTAACTTAATTCCAAGTTCCAAATTTTTCTACATTCATAAACTGTATAAATTAATATAAATAATGTTTTATTATAGATTTTGGTTTAGCTAAAGAATACATAGATTTAGAAACAAATAAACATATACCATACCGGGAACATAAAAGTTTAACTGGTACAGCAAGATATATGAGCATAAACACACATTTAGGAAAAGGTATATACATTTATTTTTATAGTTTTTTTGCAGTTTTGTATCGTTAATTATGTATTTGGTTCACCCAATATTGTATTCACCCAGACCCAATTCATATACAATTTAGAACTGTTATTATTTTTGTACCCAACTCAGATGCAGCCATTTTTTTTTTTTTTTTGATCATTTGAGTTTTAGGGTATATACTTTTTTAACGGTGTACCTTATTTTTAACTATTTAGATTGAAATTTGATACAGAATTACGTAACACTATTATTTATAAACTATTAAAGTTTAATGATTAAGAGGATTCTACCCATGCATTGATTGTTTCCATCTTACACACGAACGACATAGCAAATGTTTGTTCTCTAGTTTCAATAGTGTGCTGTTAGTTTTGATATTAGAGTAAACTGACCAATTATCAAACTTTTAGGTAAGAAAGAACATTATCTATGTTTATGTATCAGCAATTTTTGATATTTTAATTTTCATGTAAGATATGGATATATGAAATATCAAAAATTAAAAATTCTCATCTCTCTTGAAAATTAAAATACCGAATAAAAGTTAATGCTTAAGCACAGATAATATTCTTATCTTAAAATTTGATAATAGATCAACTCATTACCATATCAAAACTAACCCCACACTATTGAAACTAGTGAATGAAAATTTGCTATGTGGTACGTTTTCAAAACAGAGACAACAAGTGCATGGGTAGTATCCTCGTAAGTTAAACTCTCTAATAGCCTAAATTAATTTTTTAAATATATTTTTTGTATAAATAATAGATATATATTGAGTTTGTTTGGTTTCTTGCAGAACAAAGTCGGCGAGATGATTTAGAAGCTCTTGGACATATGTTTATGTACTTTTTACGAGGTTCATTACCATGGCAAGGTTTAAAAGCTGATACTCTTAAAGAAAGATATCAAAAAATTGGTGATACAAAACGAGCCACTCCTATAGAAGCTTTGTGTGATGGATATCCCGGTATTTATTGATGTTTATGAAATGATTTTTGTTCTAATCAGTTTAAATATGTTTTCAGAGGAAATGGCCCAGTATTTACGTTATGTTAGACGATTGGATTTCTTTGAGACACCAGACTATGAATATTTGCGTACATTATTCAAAAATTTATTTGAGAAAAAAGGTTATGTTAACGACTCTGAATTTGATTGGACGGGCAAAACAATGGTATGCTATGCTTTATTTTTTAAAAAGATTTAAATTTTGACTAGTAATAACTTTATTGCATGAATATCAATAACTTTAACTCAAAACTATGCATTTCTAAAATAAATAAATTTCTTTATTTTTTCGTGAAAATTTTACAAGTATGAAATAATAATGAGATATAATTTACACTGTATAGGTAAAGTTTTGTTTTAGTCTATAATTCATCAATCAGCTGTAACTTTTAGTTATTAAGGCATCTTAGTATTTTTAATTAACTAAAATTCAAATACCAACTATTTATTTTTGCTGATATACAAATTATTACATTTTCATACGTAACTAATTAAAATGATTTTAAAGTTGTTGGATTATTAATTATTTTGTTTTAATGATTATAATGTAATATGGAAGAATGTGTAGTAAATGTTATTTTAATTTTACAAGTTGGTTATTTAAAATGTCATTCTTGTTAGACTTTTTAATAAATTACTTTACTTATATATTGTACTGTAGTTAATTAAATCAAAATAAATATTAGTTAGAATTAATGCTTGTAACACATCTAAAACTGACGACTAGGTTTATTATTTATTTCGAGCTCATCAAATGTTTCTGCATTAGAATAAAAATTGTATTTATTTTATTATGCATTGACCGTAATAATATACACTTAGTGTATTTTGAAGAAATTATTATTTTGCTACCAACATAATAATTTTGGTTCTTTTTACTTTTATATTTTCTGTGCATGCTGCATGATTTTTTTTTTGTGTTATCTTATGCTATAAAATCAGAAGCGTGGCTTGTTTAACATACTTCGCGTTATACGCAACATATCCAATGAAAGTCCTCAAACATCTGAAAGCAATTTGGTAAGTCACACGGATAACATTTATAGTGGTCATTAATAATTGTATGGTTTTTTTTTTTTTTTAAATGCAATGTCTAAATGTTTGTTGGTTTCAATGATATAATCATACATAAGTAATCATTTGTTTATTTTTAGTGCACATTAGTTGGTTCCATTCAGTCCAGCCAAGAAGTTATTTTATCACCAAACAGAGAAAGACAAGTTGCAGGCAACAAGGTAAAATTAATTTGTAGTTTAAATTATTTTATATTATTGTTAATGAAATCATGTTGTATTATTATTAATGTGCAAGGACAATGACGAAATGTCAGTCTACAGTGATGATAATGATGATAGTGTATTGTTAATCAATAAGGTATCAATTTCATTAAAGACCATTTAATTTTTTATCCTGCAAAACCCAAGTGTACATAGTACAAGCCATAAATATCTGTATAATATTCATTTAATTTATTTAATACCAGTAGAATCGTTCCTGTAAAAATTATGTTTTTACTGTAACAAATTGTCATCTTTTGATAAATGCTATTAAAAATTTAGTAATAAGATTCATTGTTACATTTTTTGTTAATTTTTACATTATTATACATTTTTCAGTCTGGAACAAAAGGTTGGCAAGATGGGTCAAAGCTTCCAGGTCACACATTAGGAAACTTAACCCCCGCTGATCGTCATGGAAGTGTTCAAGTAATTTAATCTAGAATAATTGTTTTACTAAATATTATAATTTGTTTGCATTTATTTTATATTTAAAGGTAGTAAGCTCGACTAATGGTGAATTGGCAAATGATGATCCAACTGCCGGCCATTCCAATACTCCTATTACAGCACAAGCTGAAACAGAAATTGTTGATGATACTAAGTATGATGAATAGTTTTGTACATACATTTTTGATATTTTATCTAAACCAAATATCATTTATAGATGTTGTTGTTTTTTTAAACGTAAAAAGAAGAAAACTCCTCGTCCTAAGTGACTAACAGTGGTTAAATGCAGCTCTGAACGAGAAGCTGTCACGCTGTTACGCGCCACCTCGCACTCTAACTCGCGTGACAGTGCCCTAAATGTTCCCGTTCCGACCATTACGTGAGATTGCATTATCCAATACAATAATTAAATATTATTTTGTATTTAATTTTGAAACATCTCTTTCCTTTTTTTTTTTTTTTTTTTTTTTTGTAATTAAATTAATAGGCTACAATATACTTATATCTATAAAAGAAAAAAAACATATATTAAAATAACATATAATAGACTGTTAGCATTTGGTCACCTGTGCATTCCGTCAACGATCAATAAAAAAATATGATGCCAAGATGCTTCAATTGTTGACACTAGTCTTGACACTAGACAGTAAGACAGTATAATATTCATTTATTGCTTTTTTTATTTGTTAAAAATAATATATAAATGTATATGATAAATAATTATCAAGTAAATTACATTCACGTTCTCTTGTTCAAAAAAAATAAGGACTCAGAAGTATAGATTTATTTGATTGGTTTGCTTATTAAACAAAATTTTTAATTATTTATGTCAAATAAAAAATAATACTTAAGTTACCTAAGTAGTAATTTTTTATAATATAAAATAAATGCGCCCTACATTAGTTCCTGTAAATAATTAAATAAAATACCGTTTCGATTAACTTTTATATTAAAAACAAATATATGTAAATCTATTTATGTTAATTTCAATTAAGTTTTGGTTCAGGAACACATCAATCAATACCTCACTTACTTTTTCCTATAACTGCCCATAAAAGAGCTTAAGTATATTTTTTTTTAATAAAAATTTTTTTTCTGAGTTCAAGCACTTGGTTCGTCCAGATTGTATAATAAAATTATTATACTATTTATTTAATTATTATTATTATTATTATTATTATTATTATTATTATTTTGTTACTCAGAATATATTTATTACTTGGGTGAGATTACTGCTCTGTTAAAATTCAATCTAAATATGTACTTTCTATTTTTATTATTTTTTTAAAATTTAATATAACAGTTAATTTTAAATATTTTTCGGTTTTAATTTGATGTAATATTGAATAAGATATTGTTATTTATATCCCAAATAAAAATAATACAAATTTTTTGGTTGTTTTGTATTATTATTGAATTAAGTGTTTAATTTGAATTAACGATAACTGTAAAACTTAATCGTCAAAAATGTGAATATGTGAATATTTTAATATTTCTCATGCTAATCTTATAATTTGGTTTTCAGTTTATTTTTTTTTAAGATATTTATTATTCTTTAATAAAAGAACTACACATTTAAATTATGGTTTACTATCGAACAATTTTATTCCAATAATAGTTCATAAACAGTTGATGAGTAATTTCATCCAAGTGTACTATGAATAAATGTTAAATATTTCAACCTGGTTTTACTAGTGCGAAATGTACAATAACCCAATGGGTTGATAGTTATTTACCGCATTTTGGAAAATAAACTGATTTTAGAAGTTTAACTAAAAGCTTCGATTAATGTAAGCATATGCATTCAATTATCTACAGTTCACAAAATATGTTAAACAAAATAATTGCTTGTGATGTACAAAATACTTATGTAATATAAATATATTGTATAACATTATGTTTTTTTTTTTTAATTTTTCGAGTAAAAAATATTGTTATGTTCGTGATATGTACATTTTTAGCTAATTTTTAGGTGAAAACATAATTTTACTACTACTATTTAATTTAAAAAATAATATTTATTATTATTATAATTTTTTTTTTTTTGATGTTTAGTTTCAAATTTATCATTTTTTTTTAATATAATAAAAATACAAAAAATCTTGTGAATTTGATATTATTATTATTATTATAAGTATCTTCATATTTGCAAATAGAAAACTAATTATCCAGTTAATATAAATTTTACTTAGAAAAAGTTATCTTTACACAAAGTATTAAAATGTGGTGGTTAATTGGTGGTTAATTGGTGGTTAAATACTTTGAAGATATTAATGATAATATTATCTGCATTGCATTTTGACTCCATTTAGCAATGTCTTTTTAAACCAGTTTGTATTTTGTGGTATCATGTTAATAACTTAATTGCATGTACTATGTATTATTCCAACTGTTGGTAAGTTATTAATAGGACGTTACACACTTACACCGACATTTGTTATATTTTGGCTCCATTAGTTTAAAATTTAGAGTGTATTGAACCTACAATTTTAAAATACTGAAAACTCGCTTTAAAATTAAAATATAATAAAATCCCATAAGATTGACTAGATAATAATCTTACCTTTAAATTTTATAAGAGGTCAATTCCCTCTAATTTTTTAACTAACTGAGCTTAATATGTTCTGCTGAGCGTACAATTTGATATATTACGCATTTGTAACATTCTTAACTGTTATATTATTAGACACAAGACACTACTGATTTTGTATTAATAATTACTAAAGAGTGCATGAGCATGAGTACTGCAACAAACCAATGATTATATGATGGTTAGGGTTTATATATGAACTTCATCTATATCTAGAAGTGGTATAATATGCTCAATCAGTAGTGACTATCTCTTCAATTCCTGTGCATAAATGTAAAACGTAATCAAATGATGTGGAGCAAAAGCCTTCGCAGAATATTTGGTATACAATAGTAGCCTAAAGACGAACGACATTTCTTGAAATTTATACAATAATTGAACATAAAATGTGTAAATTGGAAGTCAAGTTGTGAAGAGCATAATATAAACTAATGACAGCGTATAGAGAGAGAAATTACCAGATGGGATTGTTGAGAGAGAAAAGAGAGGTTTTGGGCCTTAACGGGCGCTAAAACATAGGCCATTACGACGTCTGGATTACCAAGGGCATGGCGATGTGGAAAGTGCTGTTTGCTATCCATTAGCTTAGGTCTATGGTTAAGAGGACGTCACACCCGCATATGTTGTCTCCTTTTTACAAATGTACAACATAGCAAAAACTGTTTTGCAAGGGACAACTTTTCTCGCACCATATTTATATTTGTTGTAGATCTACCAAATTTTCACAACACTTAAAGATGAACTTGGTCTGTGCAACAGCTTGCTTTTTTTTAATAGCACTATCCATTCATTTTATATAACAATAAATTAACAAATGAAAAAAAAAACAAAATGTTTAGAAGCAAATTACTTTTATTGTATTTATGTTATCTAAATCTATAGGCATTCTGTAGCATAGATAATTTTCTATATATGTTTAGCAATTTTGGAACCACTACACAAACACAGAAAGATAAAAGTTGTCTCGCTCAAAACAGTTTTTGCTATGTTGTACATTTGTAAGACGGAGACAACACATGCGGGTGTGACGTCCTCTTGAGAGTAGGTATGTCATCTCACTTTGTTTTCTGTCATTGATCTTTACGCTAATACAGTACCTGAGTTATTAGCTTTAATAGGTAATACCGAGTAAATTGATCTATTGTCAAACTATTGTATAATATCATAGTCATATATACTCATATCCATATGCATATCAATAATATACAGTTAAGAATAATAGGTATCTATGTGTGTATGTTGGCTAAGTTGGTTTTGCCACAATAGTTATTCCAATTTCTTGCGATATTCTATCTAAACTGTAATATTATACATAATTAGGTACCTACTCATAAGTCATAATTTGCAAAAAATGTATGTATTGTAAAATCTAATGCAAAAACAGATAATATTCTAAGCTTCAAGTTTTGTATCAGGTAAATATTCAGAATAATATTCAAGCTTTAACAATACAAGATTGGTTCTGCTGAATTAAAATAGGTATTAGGTACTGTCGATGTTGTGCATGGGTCGGACTGTTGGAGAGAGAAAACAAACGGTGTGCTACATCCTTGCTGAAAATTATAAATCTCTATAATATATTAATATTGCTTTATGTTGACCGTTGTAGAGTAGGTAATAAAATTACCGTACATCTTTTGTCGAATTTACGATTTTTATCACGTTGTACCATTGATTATAAATACTAATATTTATATCAATGGTTCTACATAATATGGTAGGTACGTATATGAATTGTAGTACAAACAAATACAATTAATGCCTCGTAGGTATTCAGACTTTTTACAACAGATAAGCAATATTCTGAGTTCTGACTGACGATAAACGTTTAAAAACGTAACACAATATTTTAACTAGGTCACAATGTCATACTGAATTACCTAGTGTAACTATTCAACAAAATTCGTGATTGAATTCTAAGTCGTTCAAAATTAGAGCGAAAAAAAATGTATGTAGGTAGGTACCAATACAAAACAAATGTCTACGAAAAACTTAATGAATTTGATTTTTCATTAGTATAAGATTTAAAGAAAGATCTATGCTAAACACATTTTATTTTGCATTAGTCTTGGATTTAATAGTTATATTGCTTATAGACCTACAATCAGCTTCAGCACAATCCACTTACGTGTTATTATATTTTAGTATTGTTTTCACAAATATCTAATATTTAAAATCAATGAAAATTGGAATCCATCGAATAACATAAATTACAAAAATAATATAAATTATAATATATAATGATTGTTTAAATGTTAAAAATTAATAACAATAACAATTAACAATCTTCAGGTAAAAACTTATAATGGGTTCAGGGTTATGGACAGTGCCGGCGCTAGGAGAGGACAAATGGGACATTTGTCCAGGGCCCCGCGCTTGTTAAAGGGCCCCGTGATTTTTAATTATCATCTTAATACGAATACCGTGGTTTACCGTCGGATATTGCATTATTCTGCCTGCAGCGGTCGCGTACTTAGATATTAAACAATTTATTATTTTATTCAAACATTTTGATGAATTAATTTATTTTTAATTGATGATTTTATGTAGTTGTTAAAATAAATGTAAATTAATAAAATAACCAGCCCTTATGAATTACAGACAACATGATAAAAAATTCAAAAACAAAAATTACATGATATTTAAAATCAAAAATTATAGTTAATTATTATGATAGTTTCACCCAAGGTTTGGGGTTATTAGATAAACTCTGTTTTCTTTTATGGGGAATTCTATGGAATTCTATGGGAATTCTAACTAGGGAGAAACTGAGCACCATCTTAGTCCAGCTCACATAATATCACGATCAAAAGTCTGGGTCAGGTTCGAAGTTCAATATTATATAATATATAGAATTGATACAAAAATAAAATCAAATACAAAATATTTATAACAAATATGATGAAAAGCTAATTTTTTTTTTTGAATTTACCGTACTATTTGACCCATTTTTGGTTGACCGTACTCCGACCGTACGGAGTATGAAATTACCGTAATCCCCCGACAAATACCGTACTATCGGCAACACTGCCCATGGTTCAAATATACTTAAGTTAAGCCATAGATATACCTATATGAGTCAATTATTTTGAATTTAATTTAAGATGTAGGTAGATACTAGGAACGAAGAAGCTCAGGACCTAAGGTATAGGTTCACTTTAATAGTTATCTACCTAATTACTTTTATCCATACTGCTATTATAGAATATGAATTTATCATTTTTGTGCAAAATGTAATACCTATTACAGTATTACCTACATCGAATTTTATAAATATCATAAGGTTATACTGATTATAATAATTTAGATATAAGTATAATAGCATATTATAGCGTCGGACGTCGATAGTTATTTATTACGAGTATTTTAATTTCTCTCGATTTATAAATTAGGTAGGTAACTGTTATAGTATAAACTATAAGTATCAACATTTTTACAAAAAGTTATAAAAAATTTCTAAAATTCATGATATTTTTTTTTAGATACCTCATAAATGGTGATATACCTGTGTGATTAGTGGAGTGCAGAAGAATTTTTTTTTGAGGCAATATTATTGCATTAGCCTCTAGTCTAAAATGAGCGGATTTATGATGAATATTAAGAAAAACAAAAAAATATTGAATAAAATAAAGATAGGTACCTACTAGATACAGTTTTGTGTGTAAGTGATATTATATTTTATATTCGATAATATAGGTAAAAATCCATATTTCGGGTACTTAAGTGGGTCCTTAATTTTTTGTTTGTTTCATGTGTAAATAATTTTTTTAGCATGCCGCTGTAGTTGATGACTATAATGATAGCAGTTGTTTTTTATTTTTGTTATTTTATGCTATACATTACTACGTATAAAAATGGCCACATAATATGATTGCTAACTAGGCATGTAATATATTAATATGTATACAATTTAGTTTGATCGTGTGCGAGTTTTACAGATATTTTCAATATTTGTTTACATTTTAAATAATTGCTAGGTCAATAGTCAATACTAAATAGGGCATTATATTGTTGTCTTAAATAGTTAATGGTTAAACTAAACTACATTTTTTGGCGAATGCAAACTACTTATACCAGTGTTTAATCTAATGTAGGTAGTTATCTAATTCATTTAAAGCAATCAAAATGCTAAAATACTAATTGATAAATATTATATTGCAATGGGCGTTTGCACATTAATTATGATTTATAAATTCATATTTTACTCATATGTTTTTTCAAATATTTACCTATATGATATGCCTTTAGTTTGTGTTTACTTCAGTGACAGTGTAATACTGTATACGGTATACCTACTGGCTACTATATACCTACTATGTATTAGCAATTAGGTGTACCTAACTATTGTCTATTACTATTGTGATTAGATTTAACAGTAAGTAACGAGTAGGTATAACTGTATAAGTAATATTAGCCATTAGGTGTCTATAAACTGCAGAGTGCAGGAAATTCCCAATAAGAATATTTTGAAAAAAGTTAATAGGTAGGTACGTTTAAAATGAATTTAATCGAAAAAGAATATTGATATTTAAAAAAATTGTCATTGGGGGGGGGAGATATATATACTTATCATTATTTCTTATAGATAAATTGTAGAGTAATATTAATATTATAGTTTTGGGGGCGTCCCTTCCTCATATCACCCTACACCCCCGTAAAGACGCCCTAGCTCGTGTTTGTAGGTACACACGTACAAACAATCTCATACAGAATACTTCATTGCATTCTAATGATTATGTTCATAAAAAATTATAATTTATATTTAAATTAATGTAAGATAATACTGAAAGTATGAGTATGTGACTGGTATGAGACATAAGGTATAATAGAAATATAGCCAGTATAGGTACAGAACAAATGTATTATTTAACCTAATATGCTGCAGCAGAGTGCAGACAATAGACATGCAGTTAAACCCACACAAATTAAATACTCATCAGTGTTTTGTTTATTAAAACATAAAACCTTAATATTCAGACATAATTTATGCACCAGCCATCAGGTAACCTGTAAGTAGGTTTAAGTATGTAATAGGTACCCGTACCAGGATCGAGTAGATATATATATAATAAGTAAAACGTAAATACTTACGTCTTACCTATATACGCGGCTTACGGCGGTACCTATACCTGTTATAATAATATAATATCAACTGTTGAAAACGAATTAATAATATATTATAGTATTTTGAAAACATTTACTATTTATCCAGGAATTAATTATTATTATTTTTGGTTTTACACGCTTTATAATAGATCTAATTATGACTTTTGTTTAACTACCTATTATCCGTCCTAATAATGTGTACCTACCTATTGGTGTACCTATTGATTTTATTGTGTAATAATATTTACAGATATTATATAGTCATATAGGGCATATAGCTTGGTATAACTACCTACTTAAATATTTTAGGTAAATCAACAAAACCATTTTGCTCAGTTAGAAAATAATACATTCTTTTGTGGTTTTCTTTTTGTAGTAAATTATGTTGATTATTCTTACTATTTTTTCCTGACACTTGCAGATAGTTGCGTTATTAGTAGGTATATGTACTTATTATAGGATATTCTGACACTCTGACACTCTGCTATTATAATAGTTCTATACCTGCATAATATTAGTAATATTACTGTATAGTGATGAGTGTACATATTATTTGCATTATATTATATCGTTTATTGTAATTACATACTTTTTAAAAATTGTATTTTTAGAAATAATATACAATCTGAACGATTACATATTATTTTTGTATGCATTTATATGCAATACGTATAATATGTGATCAGTGATCATTAATCTGTTAATTTACATGGCATGCGTACTGCGTAGATAGATAAGTGGACTGCGAAGAGTACCTACAACTCATACACTCATACGGGCCCCTACTTATAAATTATAATAATATGTAAAGTATATACTATATAGTGTATACTAATATGAATAATATCTAATATACCTTTTATATTATAATATTATGTTTGTTCCAGTTTTCTTTGATTTTAGTCAAAATATCTTTAAAATAAACACATTTTATTTATAATTATCATTCACTAATAGTAGGCTAATATTCATAAAAAATAAGAACTTACACAAACACGCCAAATGTAATTTAGAAAATTACAGTTGTAGTCCCCTTGCATATGCTTGCAATTAGCATAGTTGCATCCCTCCCGCACAGTAGCGTAGACATGATTTCTGAAAGGGGGGATAAAATAAAAACGACATAGCTAAATGGGAGGGGAAAGTTAGAAAGTCCCCCACCCTCTCAAAACTATTTAGTAAGGTAATAAAAAGTCAATGGGGGGATCTGACCCCACACCCCCCTCTTGTCCACGCCACTGCTCTTGGCTCCTGCTCCTTTAATATATTTTCTATATGGTTGCAGTCCTGTAGTCTACACCATATTGGATAAAATATGATAAAATAATATGTTATCGTAATATTATATATACACCGTAAGTAATAATAAATCGCTGTCATCTACTTATCTGTATATTTATAAAAAAAATAATAAAAGGTTATAAAATATAATATAGATAAATTATTTTATATTTCCGAGCTGTATATCAATTATCAGTAGGTCATTAGTTTCACTTATCTCACAATCCGCACAGTCCCTGTAAATTGTAATATCGTTGATTTTAGAATAGACTATTTTAGAATACCTAGTCTATGAGGTAATATAATATATATCTTGCGTAATAGCCAGTATGTATATTGTATAAAGACATACATTTACCACCCTACTGCAGGTATTACCTATAGGTACTAAATATTTTAATAGGTACATATATAAATGTTTTCGCTTTGATAAAAATTATAATAAGTTAGTATTTATTAGAATTTTTAATTCAGAAACTTATGTAATACTTTAATAGTTATAAATTATAATAGTATACATCATTATACGCATATTAAACATATTATAATAATAGCGAAATGATCATTAGGTGGCTACATGGCTATATTGAATAGCTATAATAATTCTAATAAATTACAAATTAATGTGTTTTCAGTTTTGGTATTGCATATTTACAATTTCCATGTAAATTTACCTACCCGTCCACTATGGATTGTATTCCATAATATATATTAAACCTGCAAATACCTGTAGGTACTTTACATATATTATATTTTCAGCTGCGTATATATTTCATAAAATCATAATATACAATATACCTATACTGGCTATACTACTTTATTATTATTATTCCAACTAAATTGTAAGTGTTTATTGGAAATCCAAATAATAGTCAATATAGTTATTAGTTATTACTTATTAGTTATTGGGTAGGTTTGGCTACTGACGTTTGGCACAGACATTCGCAAATACTAATAGGGGAACATAGGGCAATACGAGGTAAAACGGGACAGAGCTAGGTATTCCTTATAGAGGTTTCAAACCGATTTAGAATATTTTAAGGAGGCAAGTTTGATGATTGTTGTTTGATAAAGCATATTATATAATAGTGTTTTTTATTTTCGTCTCAAAATTACTTGTTTTGTTAAAAGTTCCACGCTATCTTAACAATTTAAAAACTAAGGAACACCTACTTATATAAATGGTACATAAATTAAAAATTTTTCCGAAAAATTAGACATACCACAACGAGTTAAACATTCAGTATTTAAGTGTCTCGTCTTGCCGCATGTTCCCTTATGTAGGTATCTATACTATGTTTGTAGATGTGCCTAACGCATGCACATATAATATTATAGATTTGTAATTGGCATAATATTATTATTATTATTATTAATTATACATATTTACCATTTTTAAATAATATACTTATGTTTAAAAAGGCTAATTATTTCACATATGTATATAGAAATGTTTATTTATTCATATATCGCATCGAGTTAGAAATTCAGAGTATATAGGTATTATAATTTATAATATATCATATATGTGTGAGTTGTATTATAATAATTAAATAATATATTATATTAATTATAGTATTAGGACGTATATAATTAGTATTACATTGGAGAAGCACGTATACCGGGGATGCCCGGAATGTGTTATTATAACTTATAATTTTAAAATGTAATAAGTAATAACTAGGTACCTAATTAGTATAAGCTTAGGTATAGCCGTATATATAGCCACCTAGGTACTTATAATATAGCCAGGGATCGACAGTTCGACAGTATTTCAATTTTATATTTTAAATACATTTTATACAAATATATTATCTTAGTTACATTTTTATTCAATTAATTTTTTTTTTTGTGAAGTTATACAGACTAACAATTCACTGCAGTGTACCTATGTAATTATTAAACATGTATTATAATTATATATACAATATACATATACAGCATGTCAGAGTACCTATATGGCTATATAGTATATATAGTCCATTGTAATATATATATATATTTCAACTATGGCTTAAGATTGGTAAATGGTAACATAACATTTTTTTAAATGAAATGTTTCCTCAGTAGCTGTAAACTTTGCAATTTTGTTATTATGTGTGATGTTATGATTATTATAATGTTGTGACTTGTAACAGTGACAGTAAACTGTAACAGTGGGATTTGTTGTTTTAGTAGGTATATCCTACTAGCTAGGTACACCTGTATAGGTATAGACTGTCTTATAGTATAGGTACCTCGTTCTTATACCTAATATTATAAATTATATACGTGATGAATGAAAAAAAAAATTTGTTTCGTTAATTTTTTAACTTTTATCACGTTTTGAAACGACAGCCAGACAGCATAATATATTTTTTATTTTATTTTTTGGAGTAAAATACTTTTTAGATAATTTCAATAGACAATAGGTATATAAAAATTGAATATCGAACGAGCAGTGAACTACTTTTTAGTTTTAATAAGTACCTACGATCTGCCCACCTATAATACATATTAAGTATAAAGTATAGCACAATAAGATAGTATAACCAGCAAATGTTGATCCATTAGGCATAGGTACTCAGCTCATAATATATAGCCATATGCCCACATGGCTCATGCCCAGGGCCGTCCCGAAGGGGGTTTTTAGGGGGTGTCCCACCCCCCTGAGCGTATAATATGTATATGTCAGTTGGCACATTGATACCTACATTAAGTATTTGAGTTGGGCAGTTGGCACTCGGCAAATTATAATTTTTTTTTACAGTTTTTTAATAATTTTGTATATACTACTAAGTCCAAATATATCATAATAATATATTGTAATTTATAATATATGAGGTATTATAAGTTAATTTTCCGATTGCCAACTGTCCAACACAGTTAATACTATTATAATATTTTAGACTTTACCTATCAATGTATCGCATATATAATATTATAACAGTATACAAAATTGCCTATACATATTCGAATAATCACAGAATATATGAAATTTCATAATATATTATATTCTGTCATATAGGTAATCATTGAATTATTTTTAATAAAGCTGTAATGATAACTGATAAGGAATTGTGCGCTGATTTTAAAAACCATCATCGTAAAAGATTAGCTCCTAAACGATATGATTGTAATTCCACAAGTCACAACCCAAGCTGAATTCACAATGCATCTATTTTATAGAAAATAATTTAAAATGGTTCTAGATACCCTATTAAAACTAACAAATGATAATTAAAAATCATGTATTTCTTCTATTCAACCATTATTTACTCAACCATTTAATAAAAGCAATATTTCATTTCTTTGTTCCCACCAAGCAGTGTAGGTGCTTACCTTCTAGATTATGATTTAGTTCAAACAGAATTAGAAATATTATTTAGTATGTTACAAGAAGATAGAACATTACCATTTAATTCTTTAATGGAAAAAACAGAAGAAGTAAAACTATTTTCCATGTGCTAATCAAATTTGTCGTTTAGCATTGACTTCTCTTGTAACAGTCGCATCAAACGAAAGATCTTTTAGTAAACTAAAATTGATTAAAACACATCTTAGGTCAACAATTTCTGATGAGAGATTAAACTCTTTAATTGTATTGGGAGTAGAAAAAGATATTGTGTTGACCTATTGGATATAAATAAAATAGCACATCAATGGTCAATTTTAAAAACCGACGTATATAAATTTAGTGTTAACTGTTAAGTTTATTATAATATTTTTTTGTTGATATAATAAAAGAACATAGTAAGAACATAATAAAATATTTAATATTGTATAACATTTGTCTACTGACTACTATGCATGTAGTCGCAGGTAGGAGGTAATTGTCGAGCGAAGCGAGAAAATTTTTTTTTGGAGTTGGCAAATTATGAATCAAACCACCCCCCCATGATTTGTCTTTCGGGACGGCCCTGCTCATGCAATCATCTAAACTTCAAGTACCTAGGTACTTACTACTTATAACTAATAAACTACCTACCTCTGAATAGTTGTTCGAATAATATTCTATTTCCGAAATAACATTTTGGTTTGTAATGCCATCAATCATCCAAAAATATTAATTCCGCATAAAAAGTTAATACTTTTCGAGAAAATGAGTGTTTATCATATTTTGTGCACACGGCACACCCGTGTATAGTGGAACACCGCTTTAACATCTATGGTTTTTAAGAGGCTGCAAAAATAAAGTGTATTTTAACCTATTTTTGATTCTGAGGGTAGTGATATTAATGTAGGTATTGGTTGTGCAATGATGTGTATTGCTTTTTTGTGTTTAAAAACATGTTTCTAATAGAAAAAAGCTCGGTTCATCAATTTCGATGGTGGTTCCTGGTAGAAAATTGGATCTAGTTGGTAGGTACCTTAAGTTTGGGGAGGGTCACCCAAAGTTTAAAATTCTCAGTACTTTTTAAAATAATTGAGGAAGAAAAATACTAACAATTGTTTACATTTTATTATTATTAAAATAATTGTTTATCAATTAGTACCTTGGTTATCAAAAAGTAAGACTGTCTATTTATTTATTTTAGTTTATTTTCTATAAATTAATATATCAGTAAAAAATTATCTGTTCAGTAAAAATGCTTACAAATTTAATACAAGGTTCCTCATCATAAGTTGTTATTTTAGGTATTTACAAATATTTATGATCAGGCGCGCACCCAGAATTTTTGCTTGGGGGGGGGGCTTAATAATTTTTCTTTTTCCCTTACACACAAGTAAACAATTAAAACTAATTTTTAAATAACCAATTTTGTAAAAAATCGAACAGACTGAATTATCTAAACGAGATTTTCATGCCACAGACAGTCGAAAGTCATAATTATCATTGTTATCGTAGTTAACAATCAAAGTCGATCGTACGTAATCGTTATTGTATCTATAAATCTAAAAATAATTTTCAACGAAATAAAAATCGACGATTGCCACCGTAGAGTAGGTATATTGATTGTCACAAACCTTATCGCGTAGTATTGAACTATTATGTACCTATATATTATATGTGTATCTAACATAATAACAAAATTTTAAAATAAAACATTATCATTTATCATTGTTGTACTATATTTTCTATAATAATGTGTAATTTAATGAAAAAATATTTTTTTGGGGGGGGGCTTAAGCCCCAAAGCCCCCCCCTTGAGTGCGCCACTGTTTATGATACATAGATGCGATTTTTTTTTATAAGCATTTAAAGTTCAAATGTTGATAATATTCGTCAAAATCACGAACATTTGCAAATTATTTTGTAGTTAAAAATATATTATAAAATGCTCAATTTTATAGTTAAGGACTGAAAATGTAGATAATACAAGGTTTCTCATAAGAATATAGTTCATACTTCAAGCAAAAATTACTGATAATTTTATAATAATAGGTAGGTATGCAATGTTTTTGCAGAAGTGAATTCAAGTTTTAATCCTCTACTTACTTGTTACCTATATACTTATACTGTTATACTAATAAAATAATAATATTACTATAGATACAAATATCCTAGGCTGATACGTCCGTCTCCGCTGAGAATCGTTTTTCGTATACAATGATATACATATATATATCTGTAGCCTGTAGGCATATATTGTGTATGGTATATCGTTGAATTTAAATTTAACACATTCATTATACAATTTACAGTGACCTATCTATTATATACCTACTTCGAGTAGGCTACTTGTCCAATATACACTATTAAATATGTATGTAGTTTGTACCTATTTTAAAAATAGTTAAAACATTAAACTAATGCAGCTTGTTTGAAAGTAATGATTCTTAGAATCCAAGGAAATAGAAAAAAATAACAAAAATGTATAATATTTATGATGGCATGATGCTGATGCATCAACAAATTCTGTATGCTAACGTGCCAAATTATGTCCATAAGTTAATATGTTATAACTACATGTAGTCATGACATGTGTATAAATGTATAATACATTATGAAATGGTTGTATATATATTGTATATACATGCAAATAAACGTTATTTTTATTATCATAGGTAGGTACCTATTATTGGCTATATTATTGTTCTATAATAATAATATGATATTATTATTGTTCTATAATAATAATATGATATTATGTACCAAAATACCAATGTGACACTGTGTCTAGCGTCTGCGCGTAATTCGCTATCAGTTATTATTTATACTATTTTATTGCCTTCGAACTTTCCGTATCGTGTGAGATTAGTCATGGCGTCGCTAATCGCTATCGGTTATTATTAATTATATTGTTTATTATTTTCGAACTTTCCGTCGTGCGAGATTAGTCATGGGCGCGGCGGCCGTTAGAGCCGGGCGCCCGGCGGTGATTTAGCGCCGTCCGCCGCGGCAGCACTGCGCGCCCAACCGGCGGCCCATCCCTTTTCCCGTCCGCCAATCGACGCCGTCCGAACCGCGGCGTGCAGGTAAACAAGATTGCGTTTTTAATGTACCGACGTACGGTGTACGTAACGTAGGCCCCGCACGGCCGCACGCCGCACGACCACAGTCCGCACTCCGCAGTATCGGTGGCTAGCCGCTCGATCGTCGGTCAATTTTTGTCGATTATTATTATTATTATTTTTTGCATACGTCACATACTTTTCCGCACGCCGCCGTCGCACGGGCACGACTTACCGTCGCGATAATATCGATATCGAGTCGCAACATTGTTACCTATTTATCATTGTTGTTGTTGTTGCGGTCGTGTTCCGAGTGTACCTTTACAGTTTATACCGTACGGTTTATCGCGTCCAATAATAAAAATAACGTAATGTGACCGGTCCGGCGACTACGCGAGATGTGCAGTGCGTGCCGCCACCGCAGATTTGATTGAACACTTCGGTTTGCCCGCGACATCTGTTCCGGTCGATACGCGGACGCGACCACCATGTCGGCCGACGGCAAGTGCCCGCTGAGCATCGTTGACATGCTGCTCAACGATACGTCGACGCTTGACGTCTTCGACAAGCCGGCCCCGGACGGAGAAGCCGAGGTAAGTCGTCACGTTTCTCTTGCGATCCTGTCGCGTCTCGCCCGTCCACCGATCGCACCGTCGGCACTCCTCGCCGAGGCGGCGTACGGTCGGTGGGCGGTGTCCGCAGGGTGCGATCCCGCACGATTCGGAACCCACCGGAATCTGATTTGGATTTTTTATTTTTTTTACAACCCTAGAGAGCCATGAACTGGGACCTAGGCAATGACAATTTCCTCGACTCTCTGCTGAAAATGGAGAACCTAAACGACTCGGAGCCGTTTGAGTTCTTGTCCAGCAACGATGACTTCATGTCGAGCGCGGCCACCACGCCGAGGTCCTACGACAACGCCGAGAGCAGTTCGTGCTCAGACAGCGGTACGGTTTTTAAATACTACCTTTAAACTGCCCCAGCGTGTGTATACATGCCCAATCACCCCGACATATGTTATGCCTACCCACATCGCACAAATGACTGGATGGTCTTCTATTACCCACCAATAGATTTCCTTCATTAGTTGAAAGATTTTATGTCACATTTGCATTGTTTATAGGTAAAATTTGCATAAAACAAGTGAAACATATGTTACTTATTTCAATTTCATATGTTAAATTTTAACCGTCTTTTTTCCAACATTTCCAACCTTTCCAGTATATTTAACTTTTAAAAATAATTACTTAAGTATACCTAGGTAGATAATTATTAACTAAAATATTTGTTAAGTTAAAAATAAGTATCTACCTACTTAGTAACTAAAATTATTTATCTAAATTTGCAAAACTAAATTCATTATTAGATTTATATTTAAGACTACCTGTAATTCAGTGAAAAGATTCATGCCTATTTCTGAGTCTAGTATAATTATATATCTATAGTTGTTTTGTTTCTTTATAAATATAATTATATATATTTAATATTTTCAATAATAATATAAACAATAATATGATCCAAGAGCTTAAATAAAATTGATTAGGTACACTGGTACTATATTATAGTACATTTCTGATAAAAGTAAATATGTATAGGACTTTCATCTGTGGATAATATGCCATTCAATCCAATATCAGAATCATCTAAGTCTGATGATGCCGTGACTAAAATGGACTTCATATATGACTCTTTCGTCAAAGAGGAAATAGTTGATATTGGTGAGGAGGAAGAAGAAATTGATGAGGAGGAAGAAGAAATTGATGAGGAGGATGAAGACATTGATGATGACAAAAATCAAGAAAACGATGAAGAAACTAACAATAAAGATAATCATATTTTAGAAGAAAAACCTACTATTATTCAACAACCACAATTATTGAAAACTACACCTCGCACAGTAGTTATATCCCCTAAACAGTCCAAAGGGCCAATTGCTATTTCTAAAAATTTGTCAAAACCTGTTTTTATACCAATAAATTTATCTAATGTCAAAACAATTAAGGTGAGAAGGATTTATTTACTTTTAACGGAATTTGAATATTCATAATTTAAATTTATTGTTTAGGTGGTTAATCAGAATGGTAAAACAATCAATGCTGATGCATTCAGACGATTACAGTCTATAAACAATGGAAGAAGAATATTTGTGAGGAATAATGGTTCAATGGTCTCAAAATCCATGCCTGCTTTAAAACAGACCAAAGTTGTGATGTCTGAATGCACAAGTGATGAGTCCGATTCTATGTATCCACGGCTTCATTTATCAAGTAAGTTAATCAATTAAAGCGGGATATTGATAATAGCTGTTAATTGTTTTATATTTTGTTTTTACTTGTAGATGAAGAAAGGAAATTAATGGAGAAGGAAGGAATTAAATTGCCAACACATTATCCCCTAACAAAACACGAAGAAAGAGATTTAAAGCGAATTCGTCGTAAAATAAGAAACAAAATATCTGCCCAAGATTCAAGAAAACGAAAGAAGGAATATGTTGACGGTCTTGAAGAAAGGTAAGAAAATAATGAAAACTATTATATTTTATTTAGATTCATGAATTTAATAAAAATAAATGTTATATTTTAGAGTCAAGCAATGCTCTGATGATAATAGCCAGCTTATTAAAAAAGTATGCACGCTTCAGACTGAAAATGAACGATTGAAAGCTGCTTTAAAACGTTTACAAAATGCTATCGCTCCAGGTGGTACAACAGCACAACCTGCCACATGTCTGTTGGTTCTTATGATGTCATTAGCTTTAATAGCAGCACCTAATTTGAGGCCTATAGCAACTGACGAAAAAGACGTAATGTCTATAGAAGGCCAGGAGTCCAATACAGCTGTTCCAGGTTTGTGTTATTTGTAATACCTAAGTTAAAATATTTTATTTAAACGGCATATTTCTGCAATTTTTAGGTCGATCGAGAAACTTGTTATTCTCGAAATCGGGATCACCCTTGAGCACCACCAATTTGAAGGATATGCTAAACATGGTAGCAAATGGATCATCAGCTGATGGACAAAGTGATACCATTATGGCCGAACTTGGCGAGCTATTGGATTTTAACAATTTATCTCGCAATAAAGACCATGATTACTCCAGAACATCAATGGACGATTATTATATTCCCGAGTCTGATGATGGTTGGACCAAAGCTGAAAAACGCCCTGCTCCTTCTGAGTGGATCAATGAGCTAATAACACCGGTTGTTAAGAGTAAACGAGATACAGAGCGTGTGATTCTTGTGTCTAGTGACTCTGAATCTTATTAAATGAGAAAAGAAATTGTATTGGTGAGCGCAACAAGAGTTCTTAACAGTATGTCACTACTGTACCACTAGTAACATTATTGCTCTCTAGTGGCATAACAATATCTCGATTCCATTTTTATTTCGTTTCTTTGAAGGTATAATTTACCTTAAGAATCTTCTGTAAAGTAAAACATACTTTTAGATAAATTTTATTTATAAACCACAAAATTGCTTTTTAACTATTATTGTTTGACATTTAATTATAATATATTTAGTATTAGGGTTATCAACTAGGTAATGGGACACATAAACAATACTAGTTAATTTTATTATTATAAGGAATGTGATTTTAAATGTTGGTTTGTGTAATTTTTTTTTTTTCTTCAAAATATATTGTATTATCTTTTGTTGCGTGAATCAAATTTGAGTTTTAAGAATTATTCATGAATTGGAGAATTATTGTTCATAATTTTAAACAGGTTAGTAATTATTTCCTCTGTTTTTATAATGTCATTGTTTTATGAGAATAAATTCTTAATCATCAAACTATCAATAAAAATTTTAAAAAAAAATCACTGAATGTATTTGCTATATACTAATATTACTAGCTACAATCTTAAATTAAAAATACTAAATACATAAATTATTAATCAATTAAAAATGACAATTTATAACTGTCAGTAATAATAAGCATGGTTTATCTTATTTGATCAAGCATAGATGATATATGTCTATAATAAACATTAAACGTTTCAAAAAGACGATTTTTAATTCATCTATTATGAAAAATATTAATTACTTTTTAAAGAATGATTCATGGACACTAGAGAGCCTATATAGGCTCTCTAATTGACACTTCATAAATGCATTATCAACAAATTTATGTTTATGTACACATTACTGTCTCAGTAAGGCGTCTTTGCTAATATTCATTTTAGGGATAAATATAGTGAACTTTACTTTTTTTTCTGGCATTTTGCCTGATTTTGATTTTTGTGATCCCAGACAAACGTCTTGTTAAATCTCGGCCGTTCTATTTCTATTAAAACAACGCTGTAGCGGCTTAATGGCGCTCACTGCTCGGTAAAAATTATTTTCAATTCTAATCTAACTGGATGTTGAGCTTATGAAAAGAAGAAAGACATTTCACTGTGAACAAGACATTGTCGTATGCAGTCAAACTGGTTCAATTGTAATTTGTAACCACCACAACTATTTCATTCAGGAACTAACACGAATATATTATGCCGAAGGTTATGTTACAGTGTAAAACCTTTCTAATTTAGTTCGAAATTTGAAAGCGCTGCGAACTTTGTATGCGTAAACGTTCTATTTACTGCGTGTATCTACGTACAATATATTTTGATCTTCGAGAATTTCAAGTGTTCCCGGATAATATTTGACTCACGATTTTTACACGCGCCATGACGTCATCCGTCTTCACGGCGTGCAGTGGTGGGCGGCCAGACAATCTGATTTAAATACGCATATCATAATTTAATGTGTTTAACATTTATGCATTGACCGTAATAAATAGTATACACATTATATATTATGTGATTATTTAATTTCAGAATATTTTATACAGACAGTACGGTTTTATAAAATGTATGGGTACTATGGTATATCTCACCGAGTGTGGAGGATAACAATAATTACAAAAAATACGAATACATGGAATGCAATTAATGAACAGTTTGGTTGGACCAATTAACGTTCTTTAATTTGTAGATACATATCTATCGTGCATATTTCGTAGCGTAACAATATTTTCTATTAGGTAGGTACCTATATAATTGAATAAAAAAATTGTTAATGATAATTTTAACCAAAGTAAGTACTTTAGTCATCTATCTACCATTTTGTATTGTTACACAGTTTTAATAATTATATAACACTGTTGATTCACGTGCGTTTTCGGTGACATTATTTTTGACGATGATAGACGCGTAGTAGTTTTGATAGGTTTTGTTTCCTGTATACTTGTGTCTATTGACTGTTATACACTTATACACACGAACAATATGTTGTTCATGTTTTTGTTCAGAAGGAAACTAGTATACAATAACTCTGAATACAATCGTTTTTTGCTGAAAACATTAATTGTCCCCTTCAGATACTATCGGTTTTCGGAAATCCGCTCTCGGTGGTAGTATTGCAGATTTGCGCAAACCGACAAAATTTTCCCTTGGTGTAATATTATATTATGTGGGTACACCTATAAGTGGTCTCGATTGATCTGAAGTTATCGGCATTATCACCGTAATGGCGGTGACCCAAATATTATTATTATTTATCGTCATACATACGACATACATTATATTATATGGTATTATATTGGTATTAAATAATAATGGTGACCAAAAAAATCGTCTGCAGTTAATTTTTCGATTCCTTCTCCAGCGGCGGCGTTCAATTCCGCTGCGCATTTCAGTGAAATGTACATTGTACATAATACTATTATATGGGTAACGAATTCCAAAAAAAAAAATATTTACACTCCCGTCGCCCCCTCGCCAAAGTCACTATCGTTCGAGCCGTGCAGTTTACTTCGGCTACGTTGTACCGTTATGACGTTATGGGAATGCAATTCGTTTTTTTTTTTTTTTTAGCTTAGTCTTTTAATTCGTTTCGACCGGTCTCCGCGCCGTGTCGCACGCCGGCCAATTACTCCGAACCGGTTTGCACCGCCACCTCCACCACCTCCGTATAGGTCGACCGATCTCCGATGCTGGCTCTGCGTATATTTTATAGAAAGCCCGAGCCATTCGCTGGCTGCTGGAACGTTCTTTACTCTTTTTTTTAAGGCACATTGAGTGTGTGTGTGTGTACCTATCTAATATAATATTATATTATACCGTTACAGACGGTTTTATATCAAGAGCGGAAACTTTCGCGGCGCGTCGATTTAACCTAATGATGTCGTTTTCGACGGAGATTTTCAATAACACTCACACCCGCCCATCGCGCCGGTCCTACATTACAATGGTGTGTGTGTTTGTGTGTGTGTGACGTGCTTTCCACTGTGTGCCCGGACACACGATTACTTATGCTGGGTGGTGGTGACCAAAAAAATAACTCGATTTTTTGACTTTACGCAACTATAATATTATAATTATTATTATATACAGGGTGCTGTAGGTACCTCGAAAGATGATATTTTATACCGTAGTTGTGTGCGTCAGCAGCTATTTAGGCTACAGGTAGCTGCTCGTATGCGGTTTTTTTATGATTTATTTAACCTGCCTACGGATCGATAAATTGGAATTTTAAAAACATAAAAAATATGTATTTTATTATTTTTGCGGCCATTAAAAATTTCTTACGCACGCAGTTGTACAGAAATTACAACCAAATCTACTTGATTCATTTAATGTATATGTTTTTCTGAGAACGTTTATGTTCGATCATAGACTTTGGGTCGCTACTTTATTACATGGTCTACGACAGCGGTTCTCGACATTTTTATATTCGCGTACCACCTAGGTACACACTTTGAACTTTGAAAATTGTCATGCACCACTTGACCAAATAATTTTATTTTTCGCTTATCAAAAATGTATACGTTATTTTACATGTATGAAATTTTATGTTATTAGGAACTACAAAATTATGATATAGTGTACGCATTTAATACATAAAAATAAAATTAAATGAACAATTATTATTTATATTATTATTAATATTTAATATCAAATAAATCAAATAATAATTAATGTGAATAATGATCCATTCTATTTTTTTTCTTATACAAAGAGAGATTTGTTTAGCTTATCACGCATTCACGCCTACCACAGGTTGAGAAACTATAAGGACTCTATGTCGCTATGACACTAAAGAGTTTTGATAATTCATATCAATGTATACTGTTTAAAATAAAAATAAAAATAAAAATAATTGCATTTAATACATTAAACTAATAAGAGCTAAATTTTCTTTTAGTACAATAATTTCTGTATGAAGGTCCTTGAGTTTCAATCGGAATACCTACCAAAGAAGCACAGGCATGATATTCAATTAATTTTTAGGATGGATTTGGAAACGCTAAGGTATCTATTCCAATGTTATTCCGATTAAAATATACTATTTATGAATTTTCCAAACTTTAGAATGTTACTTTAGATTTTAATGAAATGTAGTATATTAGTATTAAATAGGTACTAAGTATAATAGTAAATCGTACTCGGTCATTAGTTCGAGACGGTGCCACAACGCCACTGCGCGCGCCGTCGCTTACTGCGCCGCAAAATTGTGAATTGTTCATGTGTTGTATTACTTGTATTGTGTAGAATTTAATTCTACAGAAATTCAGAATATAATATGTCTATTCAGTAACTGAATAGACAGAGATAGAGTACACTATGTTGTATATAAATATCATATGTTACGGTCAAAGTACGCACATTACCCGGGAAATTTTAATCGGGAATACAAACAAACTACAAACTGTTTTTTTGTGGCATAGACATATTTGTTATAAACATATTATTGCTAAAATTTATAATATTGATATATTATCATATATTATTAATTATAAAATGTATTATTACATTCTAATATTTTAAACAATTAAATAACGTATTAATTTTTTCATATTATAATGAATATCTTAAAACAATTACATAATAATGATAGTAATTCATAGTAATATAATACCTATAATATTGATGGTACAACGCCATGGGATATAAGTATAGATAAGTTATTATTTATTAGTATATTAAGATTATTTAGAATTCATCATTTCTATTCATTGGTACTTTGATTTACTATAGGGAAGTGCTCTTATAATTTCAAAGTCTGTCTGCTTTCCTACACTTGCATTTGTTTTCTACAGAGTACAGACATAGTTGCTTTCAAGTGCATCGATCATCCATCAATATCTATAGAATTAATTATGATTGCCTTAACTAATATTCATTATATTACAGTATATTGGTATATACGATTTAATACAATTATTTATAATCGTTTTAAAATATTGAGAATATAATAAAATTGCAATAATTAATTATTTAATATTAATACAAATAATTAACAAAAAATAATTTGTTTGTATTCGTTAGGTGATTCAAATCGTTCTTGCAAGGTTAGGCTATAGTGTTCTACATTGTCCGTAAGTCGTAACACATAATAACATATAGGTTAGGTACACATAAAGCTTCTCCGCAGCCTGCCTGAGTTATTCTTATTTCGTGCATATATAATATAGCACATCATTGTCGTGTGAAAAACTTTCGAGTGTGTCCACAGTATTATGATTGTATAGGGATAATATAGTATATATCGGTGTATTATTGTGTATTATAACGTTCGGTTATTATTGAACACGGATAAGTTCTCCTAACCTTCTTCAGGTGGTCTTTTCCCAAAACGTCGAATCCTTTTTAAAGTTTTATGCGCGCTTAGATTGATGCTTATGTACATTAAATATATATTTTATATCTATATGAATTACCTATATATATTATACATACATATCGAAATAACGAGCAAACACGATATTGTAGATGTAATATATATATTTTATTACTGTCAGTTTTGTGTTTCTCGAGGATTTCAATCTGTTTTTCCAAAGTTATTCTTAATTCTCTTGAATGGAAGAGTTTGCTCGCAGAAGCCCGATTTCTTAACGTAGTAAACAGCGTTTCCTTGTCCCTTCACTTTATCGCTTCTGTTCTTGCTGTAAGTAACGGTAATTATTAACTGTATACATGGGGCAATTAAATAATATAACATCGAACCGCACAGCACTATTGTACGCTCTGTATACAGTAATACAGTATCATTATGATGATACTCTTATTGTACAATGCACGATGTCAAAATTCGAAAGACACTATCTTCTTTAATTTTGATCAAATTTATGAATATCGAACAATAATAAGTACCACCCAGTACCCACTGAAACGCACGTATCCATTGAAATCTTATTTGTCCTTTTTTAAATCTTATTCGGTATTTAAATGATTATACGATGTAACAAATTGTATTATATTTTGTAGGAACATTTTTGTTGAGGCACAGCTTGTGATGTCAACGGGTTTTACTGCTACGATATAATAGCATATTATTATATCGTTCCAACAACTTTATCTATAATTCGTTGAGATATTTCAATTAAATTTGTTATTAATTATTCCATGTGATAACCTCTTTGTATTTGTATAGTGAACAAAAGTCTACAGTTCATAATATGCATAATATATATTATGGACTGTATTATGTGGAAGACGACCTTGATTATTTATAGGCTACGGGACCAAGAGGGGTAACAGCGGATAACTGAAATAGAGACGGATTGAAGATAAAATATATATATGTAAATCGTGATTTAATTTTACATGTTTTTTTTTTATTTTATTGATCTTTAAAGCCCGTCGACTATGGCCATTAGCTGATTGTGGGGTTTTATGATTGTAGGGTTTATAATGGTAGGGTTTTTACACGTGTGTGTTGTGTTTGTCAGAATTTTTGATCTGGCATCCGTAAGTATCTGCCATGCCCGGGTGGGGGATGCCGACACTTGTTCTCCGGACACCGTGACTTGTCCGAAAAAAAAATGCCGCCCGTGGCCTAGGAATCGAACTCGTCACTCCGTCCCCCAATTTTACATATTGTTCGTTTGGTCATTATTTTTTAAACAGAAACAGAAACATTTTTTTAACTCATATTCTGAAGTAGAATATTTTCTGAAATGTTGATAGGTATTTAATATCGAATCTCATACAAGTACCTAGTCAATAAGTATATTTAACGTTTGCTTAGCGTGGAGTTTACTCCGCTAAATATCTACGTCTCCGCCTATTAAGACTTTAAATAGTTGGATTGTAGGTACCTACCTACCTTCTATAATTATAAGTTATAAGTTATAACTAATAATTAATAATAATATAACTAAACGTTCGAAATTCTACTCTTATATAAAATGTACATATCTAGATCTATATTTATAGATGCAGATGGGGAAAATATCGCCTGCTTCAAAATATGAAATTGAAAACGTACCTATATACGTAGTATATAATATATACATCGTACTTATGCTGTTATTAAAAAAGTATAAATTTAAAAATCGATAACAATAAAAATAGCAAAAAATATTTCCAAAAACGTTAATGTACCTATACATTTCGACATAATGAGTGTAGAAAAAAAAACCACTTAGTAGGTACAAATGGTAAAATGTATATATATGTATATATGATAAGTAAATAATTATGTTATCGTATACTTATTTGAGACGCGCTGTGCAGTTCTTGCAGTACTAGGTATACGTTGCCATATTGACTGCCGGTGTTGTGTTTGGAAGTATAATAATATAGGTATAGTGTCCATATATAATGTTATTTCCGACTTTCAGAGAGGTCAATATTGTTTACTTGTTTATTGGAACGATAGATATGTGTTTGTATATATATATAGATACCGACACAATACGATGTGTTATAATACAGTTATGTGAGCTATGAACAAACTGCGCAGTGGCGTAATGCAGGTACGGTATAATATTATTATGGTGTAGGTATTGAAAAAAAAAAAACGGCTTTATAGACTGAGATTACTATATAGCGAATGCGATTGGAATAACAAATCATTTTTAGTGTTTAAAAAAATGTAGATATATGATATACGCTCGTATTATATATAGGTATATATGGGTAAACGTATAAAAAATGGACTCTGTGCCGGTGCCCCGTGTCTAATTTATTCGTTAAGCTAAAAACGATAGGTATTTGGTATACAGGGCGATTCTCCTGCGGCAATCTGGGCACCCCTATATTTTTATCATTTAAAAAATGCATTTATTCAAATTCAGAATATTGTCCTGTAAATTGTTAAGCAGATTTTGCATCGACATTTTTCTGAAAGTGTTAGTGCATATAATTATCCAAATTGAAATTCGAACGAACATACCCATCATAATATATAGTTCTAGTCTAGGTAAGTGCTAGATTAATTAATATTACATACGCATTTTTGTAGAGCTTCTGTATTATTTTACTCACCTAACACCTTATAGTATTTACATTTAATAGCTCAGAAACTACAAGTTCGTATTTTGATTTATATACATTTGATAATATCATTTGATTTATAGACATTTTCAAAAAAATAATCTGTCTAAAAATGTACTCTCATTTGAAAAAACTTTGTATCTACACAGGACGCATTCCTTGGACAATTCAAGAGTACCTATACCTATTTATGGGTTTTAAGTATAAGAGGCAGTTTACCAATTTCGTTTAAAATTACCTTTTCAATTACCTTTGCACTCCAAACATTTTAGGGTCGATATACCAATTGCAGCGCTCTAATAATTTTAAAGTCGATGTACCAATCGAGCTGAAAACCTTTTACAATACTTACCTAAGAAAAACTGATTAGTTAGTTATAATTATATAATAATTAATAAATTAATACACTAATCGAATTTTTATTTTTATAATATAAATAAATAAACAATTATTTTCTTCACATTTGACAAATTTCTTTTTGATTGTCAATCATTTAACATTAAAGTTATACCTGCAGTTAAGTTATAATTCACATTTAAACTTTTTACAATAATAACAACACACTTCAGATTTTAAAAATTATTAATTCATAAAATTCCTGATTCTGTTATAAAATATATTATAATCAGTAACTTGACACTTCATCCATGGATGATTCCTGCAGTACCTAATCAATTTATTAATAAATAAGTTTTTAATTTTAATTTATTGTGTAGATTTTTTATATCGTTGTTGATGGAATTAGATCGAACAACAATATTTTCATAATATCTGAATAGGTAGGCAAATTTGAACACAAGCGCAATTGGTATACTGACCTTAAACTATAAACAGCTCAATTGGTACACTGACCCTAAACAGAAACTTTGTTTTTAGCGCAATTGGTCCATGCCCAAGTATAAATGTATAGTGTATAAGATGTAAAAAAATTCCGAAAATCGGAATTCGATGATTTTGTTTATTTCTTAATAATTATCTATATTCTATATAGTATAAGTAGTATAACGAACAAACGGAGGTGAGCACTGAGCAAGTGCTGTGAATCACTCTGTATACACTCATACGCGTTTATTATAGTAGGTATAATATTATAGTTCGTACTCACGGTCTTCGCGCCTATTAATATTTTTTTTTCGCTCAGTTTTCTGGTCAGTATAATATCGAAACGATACGTTTTGCTACGAGTGCGTTGTCCGCATTTATTTAATGGTGCATAATGCCGTGTACGCACTATGATAGTATGTATATAAATATAATATTAACGTATAGTATATTTATACGTACCTATAATATGCCTGTATAAAATTAATATTATTATTATTATTTGGAAGCGAAACGAAAACTCCGCTCCGACAGACCATCAGTGCAATTAATAATTGTACAAAAACGGTAACTTTCTTTAAACTAATTGTTATATTATTAATGAGATCCGCGTGCATATTATTATCATGTACACTGTACATGTATACCTACTGTTTTTTTGTTTTGTTTTCAAACGTGTGAATAATTCATTAAAAATAAAAAAAACAAACCATTCCCGTGGTTTCTTCCGTTCATTGTGTTATACAGAGTGATTCGCCAAACATTGTTTCATCACAACCTTAGTATACATCCAATAATTCATTATGCATGCGCGGTGTATTCAAACTATGATTTTTGGAATTTTAAAGTACTAGCATCCATATTCCATACGATTAAAAGACCGTCGTAAATTCAAATACTGAGATTTTTTTATGTCATGCACCTGTGGCGATACAAATTTCTGTTTTCTTTAAATTTTTATTGTAATATTTATTCGCTGAGAATATTTATTTTATGAAAATTCAATGTGTCTAAAGCCAAATTTGCACTAAGAACATATTTTAATATTTATCACTTAAGCAAAGACGATTTTAGGGCTATATAAAGTTGTAGGTACTTACGTAAGACATACAATAGATAAAATAATATTTGGTCGAGACTATACTTACAAGTTACAATACTTGTTATTACTTAAAATGCATGTGCTTATTTTTGCATTTACCGATGAGGTGACCAATTGAAAAAAAAAATGTTTGTATTGACTCAGGTAGGACTACTACCAACACTATCCTCGTATTAATCTTAAAAAAAAACAAAAATAAAACATTTTAATAAATGCTCATAACAGCTAAATATTGAAATGAGAATGAGCATGATTGATGAATCACTCTGTAGTCTGTATACGATATTTCCGGTGTTTAATAATGTTTTTTCTACCTTTGTCGATTTTTTATGATTTTTTATTTATTTTGCGTTCCGAGACGACTAGCTGTGTGTAATTAGATGGAAACAATTAAACATTATTTTCAAGCAAACAATTCGTCATCGCTCGTTCCCGTAAAAGATGAGTAGGGATAATTAGAATGTTGATGGGTGGTGAGCGGTGACATCTCACAGTCCAACCCACCCACTCAGAGTCGTCCAACGGTACTTTTGAAAATGAGGGATTGAAATTTATCGTACAAATTCATACAAAGTGGCATACAAAAATACATAATAAGAGTGCAAAATTAAAATTTTAATGCGAGTGGAGTGGGCGGAGACATGTGACAAATGTTGGCGTTGGTCATACAAATTCATACAAATTCATACAAATGGTATATATATCCACCTACTCATGATTGCATCAGTGGCGTACTCAAGATTTTAGTACTGTGATTGACGATTGAAAACAAAATTTTCCCTCTAAAATAAAAGACTGGCTCTGCCACTGACTATTATTACTTATTATACATAAGGGTTGCACTCGGGACGGAAAAAGGTAATTTTTAATTGCACTGTGGTTACAATAATAAGTAATAATGTTCTAATTAGGTACTCTGCATGCGTGGTTCAAATAGGTAATGTTTGAATTGCACATTTTCACTCGTCCCAAACATTACGTGAAACCATTTAATTAACAAAATTTGTTTGATATTTAATATATGAATCGAATTTGGGGTGAATATAATTTGTTTTAGATTCTGAGTGAAACGATGAATGTATTGATTTTACAATGATGTGTGTTTTTTTTTTTATTTTTTTTTTTATTTTTTTTTTATTTTTTTTTTTATTTTTTTTTTTATTTTTTGTCTGTCATCACGTTTTAGGACAGTAAAATTGCTTGGATTTTCTTCATCAGTAGCTTTTCTGATAGGAAAGTGAATCTAGTTGGTACTTTGGGGGGTCAAAAGTATAAATTTCCCAGTAGTTTTCACAAGCGCCGGGAAAAACAACATAAAAATTAAGGAAAAACGGGAATTTTTACGCAAAATTGGTTTTCCAAAAAATCGATTTTGGTTTTTGGTGTAACTCTAAAACAAATGAACGTATATACAAGAAATTTTCACTGGTTGTTTATATTTGCATTTTCTATACACGATAACATTTTCAAAATATTTTGATTTATTTTGAACTGTTTAGGGACATTTTCATTTTTCATTTTTTTTTAGTTTTTTTTCTAGAAATATCAATAAAATTTTATTTGTTGGTTGCGAAAGCTTGAAAATTTAATAGAAGGCTCCTAATATGTTGTTTCAAAGGCAGATGAAAAATATTAAAAATCCTTAGTCACAATTTTTTTTTATAAGCACTTAAAGTTCAAAAATTGACAAAATATGGAAAAATCACGAAAATTAGCAAATTATTTTGAGTTAAGAATTCGTAAAAATTTTTCTTTTTAAATCTAAGATTTGAAAATTTAACACAAGATTCCTTATAAGATTATATACCTTTATCAAAAAAAAAAATGTCTATAAGAAAGTCAAATTAAATTTTTATGAGCGTTTGAAATTCAAATTTTTACAACATTGAATATTCACTCGATTTCCCATGTAGCGATTTCCTTAGTTTGTTGTAATTCAAAAACAAATAACTGTAGATACATGAAAATTTCACTGAATGTTTAAATTAGCATTTTCTATACACCATACAATTTTGAAAATATTTTGACTCTTTTTGAGCTGTTTATGGACATTTACAGCTTTCAATTTTTTTTAGTTTTTTTTTCTATAAATATCAATAAAGTTTTATCTGTTGGGCCAAAAAGTGTAAAAATTTAATACAAGGCTCCTGATATACTGTTACAATAGCAGTTGAAAAATATTAAAAATACATAGGCACAGTTTTTTTTTATAAGCATTTAAAGATCAAATTTTGACAAAATTTATCAAAATCTCGAAAATTATCAATCATTGAAATTAATAAATTATAAAATGTTCAGTTTTTATAGCTAAGGATTGCAAATTTAAAACAAAGGTTCTCATAAATAGTTCATACTGTAACCAAAAAATCTAAAAAATATATGAACACAGTTATTTTTTACAGACATTTTAAATTCAAATTTGGACGAAATTACATATTAAAAAACCTAGAATAACTATTTTAGTTATTTTGTTGTGATTGAATAATATTATTCGTGGGTACTTGAAACTTCTAAAGTGTACTATTATATATCTATGATAGTATCACGGTTTTGTTGATGTATAACGCGTTATAAGTACCTAATGGACATTGTGATATGATTAATTTGGAATTTATTATAGGTACCTATTATAGGTCAATTTTTTGTTTAATACCATAGATATGTATATAATATGTCTTAAACATAGACTGACATACAGTCTCCGCTCAGAATCGTTTTTCTTATACAATGATATTATATCGTTGAATTCAAATTTAATATCATCCATTATACAGTGACCCACTTGTAACCTACTGTACAGCAGAGCGACACCCACTTGCCCACCTTTTTTAATATCTAATGTTTATCGTTTTTATCATAATAATGCTATATAAAGCTACGATTTAAAAATAATAATAAGAAAAATATGTTAATTTTTTAACAAAGAGTGAGTACCCTTAATATAAAAAAAGTTATTCAAACAAAACATATAAATATCAATATTGAAATATTATCACATAATAATTAATTAAAAAATTTTATGTTTATTTCTAACAAACTATATTTACGTTGTGTAATAACGTCGTTTCAATACTAAATTGATAGACACATAATATTATACACATTAAATTGTCAACTAAAATTAATATTAATAATTTCTATGTATATATATAACCAGCGGATCGAGTGCAATTCGAACAGTTTGTTTTAGGTAAGGATAGTGCAGTTTGACAATCACTATCGTTATTATTAGATATATTTATTGTATAGGTACCTACCTATATATACCCTGATGTAATTCTCAACCCCTTGAGGACTCCACAACTAATGGGCAATGATCTATATTACAGTGTATGCTATACTGCAGCTAGAGGGGTCGGAAATTAGTTAATGAGGGGGGTTCCGGCTGATGTGAAAAATATTTTTCGAGGTCCAGGAAACCTTTTTTGTTTAGAAAGTTATTGAACGGGATATATTAAACAAGGAAAAAAATAATGAAAAAAAAAAATTATATATAGTAAAATATTTTTGGAGAACTGTATAATATGTCCATTCCGCGGTTAAGATTCAGTCCGCGGGCCACATATTTCCCACCCCTGCAGGTATTGAGTATTTGAGTGTGTACATATATAGGTAGGTAATAATAGAAATATTAAAAAAACGATGAAAGGCTGGTACACATAAAAATAGGTTTTTTTTTATTGTCAGCAGCCATTAGATGAAAATCTAATAATCATGTATACCTAACGATAATGGACCAAACGTAATATTATATTATATATGATGGTTGGCATTGGTTGCATATCGAAATCCACCAATTTTTCTTCGAAGGTGTGACGCACAGTGGCGTGGCGAACTCGACATTTTTCAGAAGCAATAGTCTTATATTATGCCACTCTGCAGCACCAATAATACCCGATAAGAGTTACTATGACCGCGCTGCCGACGACGTACGTTGAATTTTAAAAACAGGTGTCGGGTCAATCAACTCTCCGAAATAATATTATTATCGGTATTATATTTGGACAAAACTATTTTTCTTTTCGTGTGGCGTAATATATGTTGTCGTCTAGGAATTCCAGACACTGTGGTGGGGGTTACTTATTGGTGCAGGGGGGGGGGGCTCCCCGATAGCTCACCCCTCACTGGAAACGAGTTTTTTTATTACGTAATTTTACTATTGATTTGTTTACACGTGAATACAATATACTATAAGCCGTGTCGCATATATATAGACAATGTTTACTGGCAGTCTGGTACTATATAATATATAGGGTTTAACATCATACCAATCTGTGATGAATATAATACAATATCGGTTATATACTGAAAAATTGGGCTGGTTGACTGCAGTTGTCCAATCTAAAGAAGAGAGTAATATTGTCTAGGGACCCTCGCTTAAGGTTTTTATGGTATTTTAATTATGAAGCAAGTCATGATTATCTTAAAATTGTAATTTTTTCTCGTAGATGATGAAACATAATAAACGATAAAGTTACGGATTTTCAAAGTTGAGGAGATATTCTTTTGCGGACATGCTGTATAATTTATAGTGCCTGTGTCATATGCCAATAATGTGGAAATGTATAACTGCAGTTAAATTGTAAATACCTATAAGTATAATATAATAATAATATTTATATTATGGAAATGAATTATTTTGAAGCAACGTACAAAATATGACGTGTTATAATATTTCCATCATAATATATACTGAATCTTACATGACTCATCAGTTCTCGAGTTCTGTCTGGTTCTATATAGGTATTATATAAGAATAAAGTAAAGTATGCATTGTGTGCATTCGTATTTTCGAAGTCACTCAATTTTTCGTTTAAGACTATTTGATATAATATGATTTGAAAAAACCTTTTCGTCAAACGGTATAATAATAATTATTATTATTATTAAATATGATATCCGTTGTTTTAGTTTTACTCCTTTATAATGCAATTTTTGTTCTCAGCCGCGCTGTCTCGAGTACACACTTTGGAAGTTTTTGATTATTCACGACAGCACGTACCTTCTATATAGGTAGGTATAGGTATTACAGTTTCACAACGATGTGATTTATTTCGTTTTGTTTCGGACCACTGTCTATATATAAGTATAGGCACGCTGCTCAAACAGCCAAAGTGCTCTAAAAGTTTTATGTAACCACTCGATTGATTGAATACTGCAGGACGTGCTCGACAGTATAGGCTCTATAGGTAAGTACTTCAAAAATGTAATCTATAAATGCGTATAGCGAGTTAACTGCAGTGTAACGTAATAATATTTGTAAAGCCTAAACGAGTAGATTTTTCGGTTGGGAACTTGGGAATAAAAGAGGTTAAAGAAAGAAATTGTAAACAAACATCAACCGAAAACGACTTTTAGCTGACAGTACGCACGATAATAATAATGTAATAATTAACTGCAAATTTGTATTTCAATGGCTAATATTATATTGTCTGCCGGTTGTCACTTGTACCGAGTGATCAATTTAACGGAGGACGCATTCAGTAGGTATTAATGTTAATTTTTAAAATGTTTACCTTTTAAAATTCCACATTCCGAAGCAGAATATCTTTCGGAGTATTTCTATCTATACAAATTTCAGACAAATAATAATTATTAGTTATAATTATTTTAAGTGTTTATTGACGAACGGAGTTGTAGTTCTGCGAAATACCAGTACCATACTGCACTCCTCTCATGGAAACTTAAATAACATTTACACTACTCGTCCAAAGTTCGTTTTTTATAGATTGATTCGTCAAAAAACCGATAACGTTAAAAAAATGGTAAAAATTTTTATATTTTTAGAAAAATGTTGTTCTGCAATGACTTAAAATTATGTGGGAGAAATATTTTCAAAAACTTTATTTTTAAGATTTTTATGGCTAGCCGGGAAAAAATGTTCCTGACGAAATACTATAATTTATAATATATTAAACAGTTATTTTAGCCAAAACATCCAATATTTATTCCATCATACTGATCAATCTAGTAATGCGATAATACTTTTTAAAACAGATTTGAATTCGATATTATGTCTACTTGAGATTGGTTAGTCCACTTTTCCCAATTCTAAAAATTTAGCTTGAATATTTTGAAATTTCGGAATTTTCAAACTTTGATTATTCGGGTTTTATTCGGAATTTAAAGCAGAAATCTTAAAATGTGGACTGACCGATCTCAAATATACATTATAATAAATTCAGATCAGTTTTCTGAAATATGATAGCATTATTAGACACATTGGCAGGATGAAACAAAAAAAAAAAACGGGAGCGGTAAGTATTGTAGTGACGGATGGATTGATTATAATTTATCAAATATTTTGGGTATATTGATGATATACTAAAATTATTGATAATATATCACTACACTACGTATATTATGCATTTATAACTATTATAATTAATAAAATATATAAGTAATAAGTATATTCATATAAGTATTGCATTGTTCGTAGGTAATATATTTTTTGTCACACCTGCACCGAAAATTTGGTTGTCACACCTGCACCGAAAAATTGGTTTTCGACCGCGGTTGAAGCGTAAGAAAGCAATCTTTTCCCGTCCAGCGGGCGGTAAAGTGGAAATTCCCAAAAGTGCTGGGCTCGCCTATCGCGCGTATTCCCTGCACAACCAGACACTGAAATCTATACCACGGTCCTTACAAAACATAAACTTTTGGTTACATCTTATATACATATTATAACCTCCTTGCACGATGCGTAAACATTTTTATTTCATGAAATGGTTTTTGTAGAATAATCTGATTGGTGCATAATATATCCCTGCATAGTGCATTACCTTTGTGGTAATTAAATTTTTTTGTGCGTCGCGTTTGGTATAGACTAGGTAATAGAAAACGGTATAAGGCGAGAATTTAAAACAGCCTAATTAGGTTTGCATACTATGCATTTATAATTATTATAATTTATAAATTATAACAATTTGGTGGTGACTTTAACAACAATTTTAATGATAAGAAATCGGAGACATTTAAAACTTTCCTTATGGACACATTCAATTTACATTTGATAAACAATCCAGCAGAATCTACAACGAGAGATGACACCACTATTATTGATGCAGTATTTTCAAGATATTTGGAAAAAATGACATCACAAACATACATATCATACTTCAGTTATCACAGGTGCGTAATTTCGATCATTGAATATGATTAATATAATAGTAATAATAATAATTTTCATTTTTCACATTTACTTAAATTCATTAAATACATTTATTTATTGATATTAATTTTGTTTTTAATGGTTCCACTAAATTGTATTTGTAATCTATAATATTTGTTGGAAAAGAAACTTCGTTTCTACCGGGTGTCACCACTCACTTTTTAGATTCTGAGTGGAACGATGAATGTATTGATTTTACAATGATGTGTGTTTTTTTATTTTTTTTTGTGTCTGTCATCCCGTTTTAGGAAAGTAAAAGTGCTTGGATTTTCTTCAACAGTGTCTTTCCTAATAGGAAATCGTTTTTCTTATACAATGATATTATATCATTGAATTAAAATTTAATACTATCCATTATACAGTGACCCACTTGTAACCTACTGTACAGCAGAGCAACTTTTTTGTTGTTGAAATAATGAGTGTTTTGCGTTAAATAGATATATCCACCGACTAGCCGCCCACACTTATGTATTATATATTATTAGTATTATTATGTATTATAAGCACCAATCACGATTAGAGATTCGTTCATCAAAAATGACAAGTAGAACGTTTTCTATGTAAATTATGTAGGTACAAAAACATCAAAACTTAATGAAATTGTCGGGTGTTAATTTAAGCGGCCGTTCATGTTTTCTTTTTTAATTGCTTTTCCAAAGCGATAATTTTCAATTACATTGAAAGCAAGAAATAGTATCAGTTTTCCATATAGTAACATATAGTATAACAGTTTTAATTTGTATTCCAAAATCCAGCGATAATGCTAAACGGTTAATATAAATAATAATATACACTTATAATAATATAGTGTACCGGAAAAAGAGGGGTCACGAAACGAATCACTCAACTTTGGTGATTTGCAAATTTCGATGACAGCCATATCTGCCATATATTTTTGCGGACTCGGGCTCAGATATTCGTTGTTTTAATCACTATCGTCGTTATATTACAATATTTCTGAACGATTATTATATTATTATTATTAATGCGAACGATTATAATATTATATTCGCCGATTGATATTATTATTGCAATATCGTTATGATGTTTTGTTTTTGAAAGACAAATTGCTTACGATCGATTAATCGTCCTAGTGTATGCCTACAAAATAATTACAATATTATTATTAAATATTTTACGAAGATACTTACCTATATATATTATATGCGGTGTGTATGATTTGGCTTTGTGTTTAGTCATATCGTCGATAGGCACGAGCAATCCACGTGCTTCGTATCGATGATAATACAATAATTGTCGTCAATGGCGTTCACGATTTATATATCCGTTTTGTCGAGAAGAAAAAATAATAATAATAGGTAGTATCTACATAATATGCCCCAGCGGGAAAAGCGAACTCGTGGAAAAGCTGCAATCGTATATTTTATCCGGGAACTTCATGTTACCCTAAATTGTAGTTTATTATTATATTAAATATAAGTTTTCGTCGTGTGCGAAGCGAATATGCGAGCGACTGTTTTCGGTAATATACTAATATAATTATTTATATTTTATACTTTCATAGAACAGCAATCAATAGCAATCAATAGGTAGGTATACTTCTGCGATTACGGAGCGTAATGGAAAAAGCTATCTACCAGCAATATTCGAAGCGTCTAAAGATTTTAAAAAAAGTAATTTTTTTTCATCGTCAAAAACGTAATAGCTACATGTCCTATAATCATGGCCAGATTATGGGGAAGGGGCTGAGTGGGGCCGGAGCCAAGGGACCCCACGAGTTTGGGTCGCCCATTGCAGTTTTGTATAACTATTCAACGGTAATCACAGAATAAATTGTTTAATTTAAATTTGCGCATACTATTTAAAATAAAAAGAAAATGGACGATATTTAAGGAGTTTAAAATAGGCAATTTCCAAATTGTATGCATGCGGGTCTTGTAAATGTGTGCGTAGTAAGTGATCATTAGTGTGCGGTGTGTGAGTGAGTGTAAAAGAAAATGTGGAACGCTCCATCATGCCCATTAACAAGTCACGTGAACGGTAAACAATGTATGCTCATTTACATGTACTTTTTGTCAATCCTACATTCCTACCGATGGACCTGATAACGCGATGCGACTTCTGATAACTGGTTTGAATTCGTTAATACGCGTCTACTCGAGATCGATCAGGCCACATTTATGATATTAAATTTAATTTTTGAATAATCAGAATTGAAAATTTCACAACTTTTAAATATTTAAACAAAAGATTATAGGCATTTAGGAACAATGTTTTGAAAAAGGTAAGTAAAAAGGGTAAGTGGGTGTTGCTATGCTGTACAGAAGGTTACAAGTGGGTCACTGTAATGGATGGTGTTAAATTTGAATTCAATGATATAATATCATTGTAGGTATAAGAAAAACGATTCTGAGCGAAACGGTCAGTCAGCCTATGATATTACTAATTATATTATTTAATGATATTTTGAGAATAAAATAATTTATATATAACATATTTAAGTTTAACCTTGTTTTAAATTTTCAATCTCTAGCTATAAAAGTTTAACTTTTTATAAATTATTAACTACAAAATAATTATTAAGTTTTAAATTTGATAAATTTTGTCAAAATTCGAACTTTAAATGCTTATTAAAAAAAAATTATTCCTATATGCATTTTTCATATTTTTCAACTGCTATTGTAACAATATATCAGGGGCTTTGCATTAAATTTTCACACTTTTTTACAATACAAATAACATTTTATTGATATTTATAGAAAAAAAACTAAAAAAATTGAAAACTGAAAATATATGGAATATGCATTCTGATTTGATTTTTAACATTAATATTGCGATGATGATAACATAATATTTCACCATGTCTCTCCTGACTCGGAATGCATATGGCGACTTCCTATGAGGTTCATATTTTGAATAATGCACATTGCACGCATTCCATCTATTTAGTCCAGTGTGTACGATACGTTAGTACTTCTGCAGAAACGTAGGTCGTAGGTAGTGGAGAACGCGGGGAGGGGAGGGACCTTCTGCGACGCCACAACCAAATCCGAAATGTCTTCATTCGTGAAAATCTATTTCTACAAAACGCTCCTTTCCACTACTGCACTATCACTTCGTGATTTCGAAAACAATTTTATTAGCGCAAACCGCTACGAATAAAAAAAAAACAAAATCCTTTGATTGCTATACTGGTCGACACTCGACGGTCGTGTAGGTTTAACTGCACGGTGATCAGGAATGTGATCACGAATGTCTGGAAACGTCGAGAGTGATAGAGGGGAAAGAATCGAATCCCAATGTTGAGCTGCGTATAATAATATGATGTATGTTAGATATTATCTAATATCTTGTATACATTATATTATTATTAATTACAAGTCCGAACGAACAAATTATCTATTCGTCTATTATCATTAAAGCTCGTGTAAAAATTATGGAAATTTATGTAAATGCTCGTCGTTCGCCCACATTATTATAGTGACGGAGCCAACGACGACGCTTCCTACTCGTGTTTAGATTTCGAGCGTTTTGTTCGTGGCGACGAGGACCGCGGAGGGATTATACTCGCAGAGGCTTATTGCAGTGGCGCACTGGTGTGTTGAATCTTTCCGAGACCAGAAGATAAATGTTTTTTTATCCGTAGTAGTTTTAAGTCTATATTGTAGGTACCTACGAAAAATCGATCATCTCGAGAGTGAGAATAACAATAAATACCTATAACAATATTGTGGTAACCGATATAAAACGGAAAAACAAAATTACCATGATAAATATTATTGTAGACTGTATTGTAGACTGCTATTCGTTGAAAAACGATCATGCATATGTTTCCGCTAAAATACGTATTTTAATATGATGAAAAGTCATAACCTACATAATTGTATTATTAATAAAACCATGTGCACTGTTTATTAAACCGAATGGTTACCATTGTTGTACCAGTGATGCATCCTAATTAGGTATATTAGGTATAGGTTAGGTATCTATACCATTTATTACACCTTTAAGTCTATTACTTTTTTGAATTACAACATATACAGTTTTAATTTCACATTCTAAGGCATAATATATTTCTAAATATTTTGATACATAAAAATCAAATTTATAACGAGTAGTTTATTAGTTATAACTTATAAGTATTTAAAGTATTGGCGAGCGGAGTAGTGGACCATCATTTTGCGAAAATCCACTCCACCGTCACTCTTTTCCACGCAATTTAAGACAGTCTTGATGTGTCCTTCTTCTTCCTGTACCTATACTTGTTTTTCTGGGTCACAGATAATTAGATAAAATATAACCACTTGAAATAAGTTTACTATGACCTTAAACAATTGTAACTAGGAATTTTCATTTATACATTTTTCAACTTTAATTTCTATAAAATATACTATTTACCCCAAGTTAAAGGGTATCCGTATCCACACTGGTGGGCCTCCCTCCTCACGCCATTCATGTTTTATACCTTTTTTGTTATCAAATTTACTTATTGTTGTATATAAATATTACAGATTGTAAATTACTTATTTTATCTTAAAAAAAAAAAAAATAAAATATTATTAATAAATAAATAATAATGCTATTTAGATTTTAGGCACATGTTTAGAAACCACTGTGAACCCTATTCCCTGAATTATGATATAGCGCAGGCAGTGCCTATTATGACAAGTTGACAGTGGCGTAATTGGGAATTTGTTTTTTTTTGAGGGGGGGGATATACATTTTTATAAAACATGAATGGTCATTATCAATACTTTGATCAAAATGTTAGCAGTAATAAAAGTTTTGGGGGGATCTATCCCCCTAACCCCTTAATTACTCCCCTGCAAGTGAGACTTATTTAAATTGTCGTCTATCGCCCATCAATTATTAGTTATATTACTTGGTACTCTATTAAATATCCTTATACATCTTTTACTTACCTAAAAATTTATAACATCTAGTTCGTCTGTCTTCGGTCGACAAATTACTGCGATCCAGTATCCACAAAATAATATAGTATGAAGTAAAAGATATAAACATAATATTACATGCAGGTCATATAGACATTACACGGACCCGTCCAATATACTTATATAAATCTATAACCAGTATAACCTATATATTATGATAACATTTTCAAATACCTACAGAAAATTAATTCGGGAAAATGGTCTTTGGAGAATACGGATTCGGGACTTGAGTTTTCCTAAAATGATCCTTTGGGAAAACGGTCATTCGGGGAAACGTATAGGTACCTCGACAGTGACCCTTACCCTTTATATTGTATTCATGTATTATTTATCAATTTATCATATTATTGCTCATACGAACGATATAATTTTTATTATCTTTGTTTACTTATGAGACTGTAATTATTACTGCGTTTGGAACTTTTTAATAAATAAATAAACAATCGAGTCTTGTTTTTTCCATGACGATCGCATATTTTCTCCGAGACCTGTGCTCGAGAAATGTTACAGCAAAAAGGGCCTCCGCGATTGCGTTCTCCTTCTCCCCCACCGGTAATATTATAATATTATGCTTACCGATAAATTTTTTATTTATCTATTAGTGGATTATTATTTTTATTTATAGAGAAGAGTATTATAGACAAGAAAATTATTTAAAGATTTTGCACCTAAATAAAATTATAGAACTATGTAATGTGCATTACAAATAACAATATTACACACATGTTATGACATAAATATTGTAGGACGTTAACACTGCACAACTTTCAAACCTGTAGAAAATGCCACTGTTTACCATAATATACACAAGAATACAAGATAGTTATAATTTGTAAGTTCTAGGGTGGCTACTGCAACTACATATACAGTGGTGTTCATAAATAGTGTGTGCGTGTGTGGGCTGCAGTACTTATGCGTAGGTACCTATACACTCTCAGCAGACTCTCCTCAAACGCCGCTGGCCAATAACCAATTCAAAGTTTAATAAAGCGTCGTTACCTGTGCAGCAGATATACAGTACACTAAATATACGTATACAATAATATAATAATATACGTAATATTATTACAACACGACACACACGCTGGCTCGTAACACGGATATGTAATAGCGGAGCCATGGTATAAATAATAGGTTATTACTGTAATGTTCATGTGTGTATATATAGATAGGAGAGTCTAATTATAACTTTGATTACACCGTTATTATTGGAAAAATCCCAATATTACGAATTTAAAATAAAAATAGTTAGGTCGCCGGCGGTCATCTGGCGTGATAATTATGTCGTATTACTATGACGCCGGATTGGTCGCCGGCTACCATAATAAATGTATAGATAATTTCTTGTTTATATTTGTCATTAATCGTTTATCAATCACGGCACGTGCTTGTCCTTGTTCGTTCTCAATATTACGTTTCGAGTGCTCTATTATTGTATTATAATGGATCAAAAGCAGATCGAAGATGCACTTGGTGATTCAGATTTTTCATTTTCGGATGAAAGTGCTGATGACAGCGATGGCGATCCTCTTTTTCAACTATCTGAAAGTGGTGATGAATCCAGTGGTGATGAATCCCTTCCAGTACAACTTAATGTTGATAATGATAATATATCATCAAACTGGTATCCTGTTACAGGTAATTACCAAAAATATTTTATTTTTGAAAACGATTGCCCGTTACCTATAGAAATGTTAGCTAATAAAGAGCCATATGACTATTTTAAATTATTTCTTACTGACGATATACTAAACTGTATGGTCTTGGAAACCAATAGAAATGCTGAACAATATCTAAAAAGTATTAGACTGTCACGTAGTAGTAGATTCCATTCATGGGAACCCATAGTATTAGAGGATATGACGAAATTTATTGGATTATTACTTTGGATGGGTGTAGTAAAATATCCGAACATTGCTGATTACTGGAGTAAAGCGGAAAGATATGAAAATAGTGTAGCTCCAAAAATTATGAGCAGAAACAAATTTGAACTAATATTACGTTTCTGGCATTTTTCCGATAACGAAACAAGTGATAAGTCCGATCGTTTGTACAAAATAAGGAATATTCTTGATAAAATTAATTTCAATTTCGAACATTTACTTACACCGGGAGAAATCATTGCAGTAGATGAGTCTATGATCCCTTTCAGAGGGAGATTAAAATTCCGACAATACATTCCAAGCAAACGACACAAGTACGGAGTTAAACTATTCAAAATATGTGATGTTAACGGTTTTACATACAAAATAATTATTTACGAAGGAAAACAGTCTATTTCTGGTCAATCGTTAGGTGAAACAATCGTACTGTCTTTATGCGAAAAATATTTAGAAAAAGGTAGAACAGTTGTCACAGATAACTTTTATACATCTGTTCCACTCGCTAAACAACTTTTAAAGAAAAAAACACATTTAGTAGGGACACTTAGGAAGAATCGCCGTTATTTACCTAAAGAAGTTATCACAAAAAAAATTAAAAAAGGAGAAATTTTTGGGAAAGAAGACGATAACGGTATTGTAGTGTCAAAATTTAAAGATAAAAGAGATATATTTTTATTATCTACACGTCATAAATTAGATATTATAGACACGGGAAAACAATCCAGAAAAAAAGAAAGCATTTTGAAGCCTGATGTTATTTTATTTTACAATGCAGGAAAAGCTGGTATTGATTTATCAGACCAACTTGCATCTTATTCTACTCCAGTCAGAAAAAGCATCCGCTGGTATCATAAAGTTATGACTGAGATATTACTTAATACTAGTGTTATTAATGCTCAAATCATGTATAACATGAATCATTATGATACAAAAATGAATGTAAAACAATTTCGAGAGTCGTTAATTGATAAAATGCTCAACCTAAGACCTACCAGCCGAAAATTAGCTCAACAAATGGCAGTGCCTAACACACCAAAATCAACAGGAAATCAAAGAAGATCAGCAGCACCTAAACATAAAATAGAGGAAACTGAAGAGAAGTGTCCAAGAAATAGAAAACTAAGAAAACGTTGCTCAGAGTGTTATAAGAAAATATCACAAGAAAAAGGATTTAGGTAAGAGATTATTTGTTTCATCTTTTAATTTTATCATCTTTATAAAATAATTAAAAACTAATAAAAATATATATTTATGTTTAGGGAAGCATTAAATAAAACAAAAAAAGTCACTACGTTTTGCAGTACATGTCCATCACAGCCATTCATTTGTCTATCGTGTTTTTCTGATCATATTATATGATTAAATGTAATAATTTATGTACAATTAAGAATATTTTTTAAATACGATTAAAATAAAGGAATCAATTAGTTTTTTTTTTTTAAATTATTCGTTTTTTTCTCGTGTACGCCATAGTGTTATTATTAAGTCATTATTTCCACGCCATCGAAAAATATAATATATTAAATACAATTAGAGGTTTGAACCGCCGGCGACCCAAGCGGCCCCTGAAGCATAATTCGGTTTAGGTCGCCGGCAACCTAAATGGCTCCACTTTAACGTATCCATGTTAGGTCGCCGGCGGGCTCATGGCAGTCAACGTGTTAAAATAAAAAACGTTTCGCGGTAAACGCACAGCAGTTACAGAATATACGGGTACCTATATTATTAAGGAGTTCTACGCGGGACACACGAGAGCCGGAAAAACTTGCAATAATGTGAGACGTTATTTAGATGGAAACGACGTGTGGTTTTTTTTTTGCCCCCCCTCCCCCTCACAACAATAGCTACATAAAATGTAAAATGTTTATAATACATATATCTTTTTTCATTATAAAATAGCAACGCCTAAATAACAGCAGTATAGTACAGTCTATGCCATTAGTGTGTTTATACCTATCGGTATAATCGGCCAGCAAGAGGAAAACCATAATTCGAAAGATAATATTCCAAAACCATCGCCATTTTACCGATCACGGAATAAGGCGCAAATAATATAATATCATATAGGTAGGTAGGTAGGTAACCTACCCACTGCTGCAAGAGTATATCTGCTCTGCCCACGTTAAGAAAGTGCATACTAAATTTAGAAAACCGTGAGGTTAAAGGTAAACCTAACGGTATTTACGATCGGTATAGGTTATCAATTATCATCTTAAACTCGGGAAAAACCCTCAGGAATACATTTCGGGAAAATAATTTATGTAGGTACACTTTTTAAACTATTGAATATAATATGTATATACGTATATACGTATCTGTTCATGATATAATTTTTTTTGCACACTTTCCTGTTTCACTGTACAAAATATATTATTTTGTAGGTATTTTATATCAAACATTTTTTTTCTAATTTAATATTCCAATCGAGGGGGGGAACAATATAATATGTAAATTTATTACATATTTATATAATATTATAACATATTGGACTCGTGCACCTAAATATTATAATCAATACAGCGATTAATGATAACCGTTTTTTATTCTTTATTATTTATTTATTACTGTTTTATGGTTTTAGGAGGGTTAACCCGCTGCAGGGCGTTCTCTATAGTCTATACTCCCTTTTATGAATACTATTATGCCATTTCATATTACGAGTAAATAAATTTACGACGATTTGTGTATATTATAATAATATTATTATGTATGTTTTTTTGTGGTTTTAAAAACGATTTGGTGGTATGAAAAAAAAATGTTTATCGTACACCGGCTGTGTAACTACCTACTTCATACTTGTGTACAATTTTGAGCATTTAGACGCTTTTTGTGCTGCTTTTTTTTTAAACTGACACCACCATTTTGCTAGGCGGACAATATTATCACTATATCGACGAGTTTTTAACGTCTGATATATTATTATTTGGTTCGAAAATTGCGTGTTCTTCAAAGTTAAAATATAAAATAAATTATTATTATTATTTGTTCATATTATTTAAGAGGAGAGCCATATTATTATTGCAATCAGTAAAACGTTACCTACCTACGTAAAATATGCTTTAATCGCAAACCTATATATTGCACTATTTGCACCGACAACTACTTGTATGGTATTTCTGATTCGAAATTCACTGAATAATAAGAAATTATTTCAACAAAAACAATGCGCACATTCAGTTCGCATTAAAATGTCTAATAATCATTAGTTGTAAAATATGACTTTTCACGCCCTTCGAATTAGGCAAGGACGGAAAAGTACCTATGCTATGTTGGTAAATTGTGCACTGCAGTTGCGTGTTAAAAAACCACGAGGTTCCGGTCGGTATTTAATGACTCGATATTTTATTTTTTACGGCACTTGCATACTTTTCTCTTATCTAAATTTATTATTAAATTTGACCAACAGGTCGACTAGCTTAGTGTAAAATATAAGAATAGTATCCGCATTCAGGATATGGCTAAACAAAGCTGATAACATTATGATGATTAATAATTATTTATTTGGCCGTTCTCACGTCATCTATCGTCGACAACCTTCACAGGTCGTACGGAATGTCTAAATATAACGGTTAACGAGATAAGACAAAATTACGTCTAATAAGTTAATTCAAATTGTCCATGATTATTTTTGTAAGTCAGAACCATTTGTTTTGTGGCGTGTTTTCAGAGGGGAGTGGTTACTGCGCGTTACACACGAACATTAACTACACTACATAATATGATTAATGTAGGCACAAGAGGTACCTATATACAATTATGATTTTAGCATTAATTCATTTTTTGATGTATCTACCCACCAGCCAATATATTTTAGGTAAATAAACCTATAAATGAACACCGTAATATTATTAAATAATAATATATGAGTTTGATGTACAGGTATAAAAAGTATTGTTTATGGAAGCTTTTTAAAATGTAAAATATTTCTACTTTAAAGACATATTTTATTACGATGTTTGATCGTCAGTCTTGTAAAGAACACTTTTATTTCGTAGTCGGTATCGGGTACCTACCTTTCCTACGTATTTGAAATTTAATAAAATCTATATTTTAAAATCCGTATTCGAATATTTTTTTAGAAATGTTTTTCATATTGTTTCGGTATTAGCTCAATTTATTTCAGACGCTACAAAATAATTATTACAGTGAAATATAATAATGTATACAAAACAATAATTGAGCGTACCTTTACAATTGTAATAATATTATAACAGTAATATAAGCAGTGGTGCGCACGCACAGTGGAGAGCACCAGCAACCACGGATTGCAATTGCGGATCTTTGCAGCGATGGCGACGACGACAGAGCCCGCGGACACAGCACTGGACACAGAATCGTCGCACGAAAAATGACAGCAATCGACTGTCATGACAGCATCCGAAATGGGTCAAAATCCTGTATAATACAGTGATGCCCAACCCGTGTGCCGCAGGCCACATGTGGTGGCCTATCAAGTCCTTAGAGTGGCCCGAGGCCAATTTTTAACTATAGATGAAATAATATATCATATAAAATGTACGATATGAAAATATGTTTCCAAGACATTAAAATTTCCTTTTTTTTTGTTACCATGACTTACCCGTTTTTCCATTAGGTCGTATTGCAGACGGCCTGCACAAGCCACGAATGCGACATTTTACTCTATCGTGGGCCACAGAAGAAAAAAGTTTGGGGCCACTGGAATAAAATACAAAGCTTGAAAGACAAGAAAAACCACATCGACCATAATATTATATTAAAATAAAAGACTGGAAAGCGCCCTCGTTGGAATGTAACACCGAAAAATAACTGAAAAGGGTAATAAGACTTGTGATCTCCAGTTTCAGGCTCGACCTATCGATAGATATTTTGGTTTCATATTATCGATGTACTATAATATTTAATTGAGTGATAAAATACGATATTTTATATTACGATACTAAAATATACTTTTTTTACTGTAAATTATTTAGTGAAGAATTTTTTTGAGATTACGTTATATTACGCTTAATCAAAAATTCGAACGAGTAGTTTCTTAGTCGTTAAATTTGTTATACTAAGTATAATAGTCCTTTGTCCTTAAAAATGGTTTTACAAAAATGTAAATTAGATTTAATATTGAATCTAATGTTTATCATACTTGGATCATTTATACAAATTATTATAAACGTTGATAGATTAATAATATAATATTAATAAGTAACATAATGAAAACAACATAATTCCATCTATACCTTTTAGACCCATTATTATGAGTCTATTATACTTAGTACACCACGTTGAATAACACAAAAGTTTAAAAGTTTCTCGTCCAAATTTTGATTTAGATGCATCAACCTTTTCAAAAAAAAAAAAATTCTATTATTAATAATTTACAGTAAGTAATGTTAGGATTCCATTTGAAAAACAAGTTAGGAAAAAGCTCACTCTACTATCGTGCTAAATTTCTGGTTTCTAAACATATTTTATTACAACGCAATAAATTATAATTCCATGATATACGATTTATGCGCAGTTACTACGAACAATGAATAAATAAAAATCGACAATCGTTACTGCAGTGGACTGGAAATACATAAATAAAAATCAACAATATATATCAACAATCGTAACCATGTTCTGCCTTACTGGTAAGTAGTAACTGACTAACGGACGGACGGACACAACGGGGATATAAGGGGTTGTAAACATATGTTTAGAAACCTAAATTAAGTTTGTATCGACGTAGAATAGTCCTTAAAAGTTATAAAAATGTTTTGAAAAAGTTAAAAATTTTCAAAATACTGAATGAATAACTCTGCTGATAATTTCCGCGATAGTACCTATTGCATAGAAAATAATGTAATATCTTCTGTTCATCTTTTGTCTACAACTACAAAAATTAAAAAGAAAAAAATTGTCTCTAATTGTGTCCGCGTCAGTTTAACGTTAATCTAATACCCATAAAGGTTGTAATAATGGCTCTTTTAACCTGTTTTAAAGAGGGGGGTATTCTCAAAAATTGAAATTTGTATCACTACTGTACACTCCACATAAGTAGGACAAAAAAATCTCAAACATTTGGATATGTGGTCTTTAAAAGTATATTTAAAAATTCTAAAATCAGAGTTTGAATAAATTAAAGAAAAGATGGGATTGACCATGTGAATCACCCTGTATTAATTATTTTAGATAATATGATTAGCGAGGTTCCAGTCTCGAAATATAATATACCTAAAAAAAAATCCAATACCTATTAATGCCTATCGTTACCTTGTGGCTTGTATAGGCATTTTTATATAGGTACCTTGTACCTACCTATGTGTAATTAATATTAAATATATAAAAAAATACCCGAATATACGGTTATAATAATTATTAATATTAACTAGGTACTCAAGTAATAAAGCCTTTACCTTAAAACCTTCTGACTTCAAGCGTTTTATAATAATAATAATATTAGCACGGTTTCGCTTTATTTTATTGTTATTAACTCAATACGATTAAACTCAACGGTGTATTGTTTAGCCCATTATTGTATACGACCACAGCTAATAATCACATTTGGTTCGTTAAATATAGGAAAAGAATTCTGCGGGTTTTTTTTACGGAGGTAAATCTGAGTATATATTATAGCTGCTGTTCGGTAAGACGGAAAGACGAGAGTGTTCATTTTTGACGGGTGTTCAGTAAATCGTATGATTGGATTGAGGGCGAAAACAGTGGAGGCTGGAAGCCTGGAACAAAACCCTATATTTGAACATTTATATATTTTTTATTTCCACCAAGATTTACCTCGGCAGCTTAATATTATGTACAATTAACGTTAATAACGTCAATCCAAGCGTTTATTATACCCACAGATTATTATTATTTTTCTACGTCTCGTCGCTCCTTCATTTTTCAATGTGGTTCAGGGGGCACACTTTAATAATTTCCAAGAATTTTAAAGACCTCCGCCGTTTATACAAGCGGGTTAATACGCAGCTTAAGATATTCTCCTCTTGCGGATTTAAAATTTTTTTTTTTGCTTCTGTTTTGTCGCGATGATCTCCACTCATTTTTAGAACCGAATTTGTGCATTTTATTATTGTGAAAACGCTGATACATTTTAAAATCTATATCCCTCCAGGTAGGCACATATAGGCGAATGGTTATGTTGACCAGGCATGTGAGTAGAACAATAATAAAACGGTAATCATATTATATTAATTTGTCACTCGTCTACCTATATCCTAATGTAAATATATTGTTAGTTTTATGTAAATAATACGATGTTTATGACTTAACAACTTTTTTCAATAAAATTAATGCTATACATTGTTTGTGTTTGTTAGGTAGTGAATTTGGTCTCACGAGTATATTTTACTGTGTATACTGCAGAGTTTAAGGCTTATAACATTATATTGCAAATCCGCCATAGACTATATTTGAAAATTTGAAAATGTAATCTTGAAAATGCATGTAAAACGTTTCAATTCCATAACTTTTAAAAGGTACATATATAGGTATATGTATAAATACGTTGCATACAATATTAATTTCGTTCTATTTTTTCATTGGCATTATAATATTATGTATAATGAGACGTGGCTGAGAACGCAGTGTCGAGTCTTAATTAATTAATAATAATGTTATAAATAAATATTTAATATAAATAATTATATTTGGGATGGATATCACGTGCAACAGGTTTGTATTTTTTTTAAAAGAATTTATTTACAATTTGTATAACAGTAACATAATAAGTATAAAATGTATGGCAGTTTACTAGACTTGTTTATCTTGGTAGAAGGGAGAGTGTCCAGTGACACTATTTGAAAATATTGGTGCAACAGTTATCAAAAAAACAAAAACAAAAAAAAACAGGAGCTTACAGAACATCATATAATACAGAGACTGAAATGCAATTCAAAAGGTTTACTGACCGGAGGTGTATTGTTGTACTTAGTACATTTTTTTTTTAAGGAAGGACTAAAATAAACCCCTAGTAAATAGGTATTTTTGAAATTGAGTTGAAAACTAGGGTTTGTTATTTTCTGGAAAACAATTGGAAGATTTGACGAATTCCCTCTTAGTAGTATACTTTCCGTGTTGAATTTAGCGAGATACCTACGCGGAAGTGCTTTTTTAGTTGTTTCGCCCCAAACTGTAATTTCTGAGTAAAAACCGACAAACCGTACTCACCGTACTCGAACCAATTTAAACTCCTTATACCACTCTTACGGTATATTATATATTACCTAGAACTGTTTACTGTACTACAGAACCTTATAAAGGTAGCTCGTTCGGAATATTGTGTACACTGGTACATTCACCGGCGAAACTCGTTATTAATTGTGTATTATTTTTTTTTGTTTGGCCTGAGAAGGATTCTGCAACACCGTTATCCAGACTCCGGACTAGCAGCAATCTTTATCTTAATTGCTATAGTGCATTATAGTATGGTTTAAATCATTTCTCAGGGGGTTTCGTTTAGTTTAGTAGTAAAGTGTTTTTGTTGTTAATTATCTCGTCTGATCAAATTCCGTATGAATATCACATTTTTGGTTTTAAAATACAATGTTGATTAATTTAGTTTCAATATTAAAGATTGAGCAACGGAGATTTTACTATGACTTTCTAAATAATAAGCTGTTTGAAAGATTAAAATATATAATAATAATTTAGGTATTATAAGAAATGTTCACTGTAAGCTGAAAACAGTACACATTCCTATAGTATTGTATTTTAAAATAAATATAGCTCCTATACTTCAATTAGAACAATAATGAATAATGTTTTTTAAAAATAAATAAAAATTAAATAACAACATACACAGGTAATGTTTTTATCGTTAAATCAACGAATTTCATGTTAAAAATAATATGTTCGACAAAAAAGTTAAAAACCCTCAAAGGCTAAGTCTAAAAATAAATATTCGCGTAGGTCAAACTTAAAATTAGGATAAGTAATGAATGCACGTGTAAAACCTTTGTGGTAATGTGATATTGTGCCTTTTTCCCACGAGTTAAAGTAAACGATTTTTTTTTTAGAAATTAATGATGTTATATAGTCACGCAATAATATCAGCATTCAGCATATATTATATACATATATTATGCGATAAATGAGACTGCAATATAGGTTTGTTTAAATTATGAACACTTTAAAAATTATTTAAAATTTGTATTTTTTTTTTGATATAAAACATAATACACGTTTATATTATATTTTAATAAAATATATTGTTCTTTTGTAATAATTATTATATAATGCATGAATAATTTACAGAAGTTATATTGCTTATAACAAAAATATGAGAGTAAAAAATATGGCTATCGTCTAGGTATGGTTGTTCATGAAAAGCTTATAATAATTCGTACAATTTAAACATCATAATTAAATATTACGTATTTTCAAAGACATACTAATTTTAAAATACGTTTGTCATCGTTGATTATTAATATAAAATATTTAGCCTAGCTTTTTAAACGAAAAATATCACTCTGTTTAAATCAAGAAAAGTAGGTCATAGTTGCTATGAGCATTAAAAATAATTATTGTTGAAAAAATATATTTTTTCGTAGGTAGTATAATATTATATACCTAAAATTTACAATATCGTTAATATCAAGTATAATTGTGTGGAATAAATAATCTAAACAACCTTATTTGTTTATTCCGATCATTATTATACCTAGGTATATGAAATTGTTGTTTTTTTTATTTTTTTTTTAACCGAAAACACTAATAGCGGTGTTACTGTGTGAATACATCTACAGGAGTATACCCATGGTTTCAAACATTTGAAAACAGTGATGTCTGTCTGAAAAACATTTATCTAACCCATATAAATTATACTAATATACCGTGTGTAGAATTATTACTGTAATACCGTGTGTTTAGTAAATACTAAATTGTCAATACGATAATGTATAGGCGACACAGCTGACAAGTGTTCCGTGTGTGTGACGGACTGTGATGTTGGAATTATTATTTTGAAACACGTACGCGTCCTACATAATTAATGTTCATAATATTATTAAACAAGAACAACAATACTCCTAATACGATTTTATTTTGTTCACAGATTGCAGTGTTATAACGAGTATAATGTAATATAAGGATATTAAAAGTATTTAAAACTTAAATATTCCGATGATATATTTTACTGAGTGTAAAGAACGTGAGTACGTAGTGTGTGTGGGAATCGGTTTTGTCAAACAGCTGCCAACAAACGATAATATGGTTTTCTAATTGTTTTTATCAAAAACTTGTTTTAAAACGTAGTAAGACGAGCAAGAGTCACACAAAAAAAAATTGTATCCAACACATAAGTTTTTGACTCACAGACCGCAAACATACAATAACATCATAACAACATAATTCAAGCAATACATAATGAATGATATTTTTGGGTATTATTTAATAAAGCCAGCTGTGAATCATGATGACCTATCTCCTCATCTAATATCCACTAGCCCTATGCGAAACACTTCAGTTTTCATCTTGGATATCATCGTTGACTTACGGACACTGCGACATATTTTCTCGTGATGCTATTGTAGTCATGGGAGTTCGTTACTTCAGAGGTATAACATTATTGTTTTTAGACATATTAATACATTACTATATTATTGTACATAACATAAGATTTATTCGAAACCATTTTTATGCATTATATATTTTTGTATAAGCAACCGACTATGCAAGAGTAGCCAAAAGAGAAAATAATATTATGTCATGTTATTATAATCAGAATTTCACGATGATAGTACATTCACCTATATTTAATATTCCGTAAAATATTATAATATATTTACATTATATTGTAAAAATACAGCTTACTAACAATTTTATAAACTGGAATTTAAAATTAAAAACAAGAGGGAAAGTAGGTAACAGTCGAGTACTCGAGTAGTCGAGTGTACATCGTCATTCGTCATTGAATAGGAAACAGAAATGGATTTGTTAAATTTGAATTCGATGGTAAACGGTAAACCATTACATACGAAAAACGATTCTCAGCGGAAACTGTCTGTCACTAACTGTCAGTACGTTGTCGTATAAATATTAAATATTATGCTCTTAATTATGGTGGTAATTTATTTAACTATTTATAGTAATACAGTGTAAAGTGTAAAATGAGGTAATTAAAATGTCTTAAAAAAGTCAGCGTGTAGGTATATAAATCATTGTAAAAGTTTTAGATCCACACGAAAAATATTGTTGAGTTATAACAAAAAAACTAAATTCGTTATTCTTTATTTAAATTTTAAATATCGAAAATTGTCAAAATACAAACTATAAAAATAAAACATTTTATTTATTATTTTAGATTGAGTTAGGTACACCAAATAAACGTTATTATAACCAGGGTTTGAAACCGTAAATATTTTTTTCTATTTCGATTTTGGTTTCGGTTATCGGTATTTACTTTTTCTGATTTTGTTTTTGGTTTGAATACCGGTTTTTAAATTTTTCGATTTCGTTTTCGATTTTGATTAACGGTATTGATGTTATTCGATTTTTTTTCGGTTTCGGTTTTAAACGATTTAAACCAGTAGTAGTCAAAATCGGTATCCAATCTTGAATAATTTTCAAGATTATTTGCAATTTAATATTTTTAAATGCAAACAACAGATGTCATTTGATTGTCGGGGTTGCCCGATATTTGCACCATAGGTATCTAAAATTATTTTCGATCTAATCAATGTCCTAGTTAATTTTGAATGCAATACAATTTAATGAACCTATGGAACTATCAATAATCCAACCAGCTGCAATAAAATGCATTATATTTTATCATACATATTATTTGAAAACTTTTTTTTACATAGTTTTAAGTCGTAACTAAACAATAGATTAAAAAAAACCATTTGCTTTACTTTTTAAATATAAATTATAATTTAATATCCCACTATAAAAAGCTGGTAAGTGGATGTCACTCTGCTGTACAGTAGGTTACAAGTGGGTCATTGTATAATGGATTGTGTTGAACTTGAATTCAATGATATAATATCATTGTATAAGAAAAACGATTCTGAGAGGAGGCGGTTTGTCAGTCTGGTTATTTTTTATTGTTATTAGTTATTATATCATGTAAGCTGAATTAATATTATAATATTATTATTTTTTAATCGTTTCTATGGTAATAACCAAAGATTTAAAATTTAAAATCCAATGTTTAGCGGTTTTTCGTAATTTTTCGGTGGCTTTTACCGTAACATTACATAACTATTGATAAAATCAAAAAATTACTTCTCTAAAGTACCATCTTGATCTAATTTGCTAAAAGATAAGGTACTATATTATGTTGAAATCGAAGAACTCCTTTTTAGAAATTTTGTATACAGGATATAAAAAAAATAAAATAAAAAAACACCATTGTAAAACCACTAGCTTCCTCGCTCCGCTCAGAATCTAAAATCAGGTAAGTCGATGTCGCTCTGCTGAACAGTAGATTACAAGTGGGTCAATGTATAATAAATTGTATTAAACTTGAATTCAATTGTATAAAAAAAACGATTCTGACAGGAGACGCCAGACGGTTTATCAATTTGAATTTTTTAAATTTTTATTATTTATTATAGTCTTTAAGTTGAATTAATATTATAATGTTATAATTTTTTATTCGTTGCTACGGTGATAAACAAATCGTTAGAAATTAAAATCCCATTGTAAGCGGTTTTTCGTAATTTTTCAGTAGTTTTCCCTGTGGTATTAAATAACTATTGAGAAAATCGAAAAATGACCTGTTTAAAGTACCATCTTGATCCAATATGCTAAAAGATAAAGTACTATATGTTGAAATCGAAGCATTCCTTCTGGTAGACATTTTGTATATAGGTTATAAAAAAAAATAAAAAAAATGAGCATCAATAGCTTCCTCGCTCCTCTCAGAATCTAAAATTACATACTAACTATTTTTTTTCGGTGTACTTCGTTAATGTTTTTAGATTTTGAGTGGAACGATGAATGTATTGGTTTTACAATGATATGTGTGTGTTTTTTTTTTTTTTTGTGTCTGTCATCACATTTTAGGATAGTAAAAGTGCTTGGATTTTCTTCAAAAGTATCTTTTCTGATAGGAAAGTGAATCTACTTGGTACTTTGGGGGGGTCAAAAGTAAAATTTTTCTAGTAGTTTTTAAAAGTGTCGTGAAAAATTAAGGAAAAACGGGAATTTTTACACAAAATCTGTTTTCGAAAATATCGATTTTGTTTTTTGATGTAACTCTAAAACAAATGACCGTAGATACATGCAATTTTCACTGGTTCTTTATATTTAGATTCTGAGCGGAGCGAGGAAGCTAGTGGTTTTACAATGGTGTTCATTTTCTTTTCTTTTTTTTTTATTTTTATATCCTGTACACAAAATGTCTACCAGGAGTGCTTCAATTTCAACATATAGTACCTTATTTTTTAGAAAATTGGATCAAGATGGTACTTTAGAGAGGTCATTTTTCGATTTTCTCAATAGTTCTTTAATGCCACGATAAAAACCACTGAAAAATTACTAAAAACAGTTAAAAATGGGATTTTAATTTCTAACGCTTTGTTTATCACTATAGAAACGAATAAAAAATAATAATATTAAAATATTATTCAACTTACATGATATAATAATTATTAATGACAACATAAAATATCTAGACAGACAAACCGTCTCCTCTCAGAATCGTTTTTCTTATACAATGATAGAATATCATTGAATTCAATTTTTATACAATTCATTATACAATCACCCACTTGTAACCTACTGTACAGTAGAGTGACATCCACTTACCTGCTTTTTTTTTAGTTTCATAATCCTTAGAAGAATATTGTGAGGAGTATTTGCATTCATAAAAACCATAACTCGGACCATTAGTTAATTAGTTATAACTTATAAGAATTTACATTTCATATGAACTGAGTAGTGCAGTATAAATATTTTGAAGGGTACACTTTTTCCACTAAACTCCACATCCAAGTTCCCGATCGTCGGTCGAATTTGCCAATTATGCTCAGTGTTGTTTCCATAACTTCGGATTCAATGTCGTCGATGATCTTGTTTATGACGTCTTTGATGGTTTTTGCGATTTCTTCGGTTGTATCGTTGTTATACTGTTATGTGATTCAGCCATTTTTTCTGCAGGTATATATATATTATATATATATATTGTGCGTAGCCGGAATAATTGCAAATGAGATGATTTTGAATTTCTTCCTATGCCGTCTCCAATATATTCAAACAAACATCGTTTATTAGTAGCTACCTATACTACGACATCATATTATTAATCGGCCAGCATCAGCTGGTTACCGGGCAGTTTATTTTAAAAACACTATTATTATTTTTATATCAACTAAACTTATACAGATGTATACAAGTTATAAACAATTGTATAAAAACAATTGAATAACAGGACGTGATATATTAACGTAATTATTTTTTAAATTATAAATATTTTTTTTATTTTTTTTTATTGATCTTAAGCTTCGGCAACTATGGCCATTAGCTGTAGTGGTTTATTTGTGGGTTGTTAATGTCGGTAGGGGGAGGAACACGTGTGTGTTGGGTTTTGGCAGAATTTTTGATTGGGCACCCGTAGGTATCTGCCATGCCGGGTGGGGGATGGCGGCACTTCTTCTCCGGACACCGTGACTTGCCCGGAGAAAAATGCCGCCCAGTGGCCGAGAGAATCGAACCCGCGACTGCCAGCGCCGCAGCCGACGCGTTAGACCGCTCGGCCACCTCGTCCCCCACTATAAATATTTTATTTAGTTCCCCTGTACAATAAGTCCGTATAATACCCTGTTTCTTTATGTGACTGTTTTGTATTGGCACTTACCGTGGTCAATAAATATAAAGTAAAATGTTACAGTACATATAAACAATTGACAAACTATATCCAACTAAAAGCAATAAATAAATAACACGCTGGAGAACGTAAATCATAAAAATATTTTCTACTCAATAGGTATATTGGAAAAATTGAATAATTTAGTCTCTTATATTATTACTTGGTGGGTTGCAAACTCTTTAGAGAGAATTTGTTCTACTTCAAATGATCTTATTGTCGTCAGTCCTATGATATATGCATTGGTATATTATATAGGGCTCCGAGCAAAGTTTTAAAGCCAAAAAATATGTGTGATTTTATATATTTTGTTAATTTAATAAGGTTTCTGAGAATTATTTGTAAGCAATATTTAAATATTATTAATTTCGTAATAATTCAAATTCATTCACCTATATTTACGGATGTTTATTTAGATAAGATAAAATATAATAAGTTATTATCTAGATAAGCTCAACACTAATGTAAAAGACAACAGAGTAGCTGTTATTGTGTACATATTTATAAGTGGGTGTATAATATTATTGTAGGTTCTATGAGTTATAACGGAAATAGGACAGTGATGTAGCTTAAATGCCTATCCACAACGCCGTGTAACGATTTATTTTGTATTATTATAACTTTTGCGATGTTTATATTTAGTTTTTAAATAAATATACTTACAATCTGTATAATTTTCCACAGAATATAGGCTAAATGTAAAAAAACATGATCTGTAAAAGTGTAAACCAAACGTATACAATATTAAATGAAAGAGGCCCCCTTATTATTGTCGTCGGTAAAAACATTTCAACAAAATGTTATAACTTTTATTGGCTTATTAATTTAATATTTTAATTTTAATCTAATTCAAATTAGTAAAGTACACGTACTTATAATTATAAAAAACTGTTTTAATTATGATTATTATAATATTATATTATTTTGTATTTGTACTTAAACGATGGACTTCAACAGTTAAATTAAATGAAACATTATTTAAAAATAATATAGCATTATGCGTTATTTATTTTAATGAACTCGTTCATGAATGAATATTAAAGTCCTTTAAAAAAATGGGTTCCTATCCCATAAAATAAAAAGAAGTTTACATAGTATATATGTACATAATGTATAATACGTATAGGTACACTTAAACTAGGCACCTACTGCATATATTTCTCCTTTTTAATAGCATTGAGTTCCTATTAAAATCTTGGCAATAACTATAATGTAGTTTTAGACCCAACGAAACGTGATGTAGAATTTTTAAATATTTAAGATGAAAAAGTTTCCCACAACCATGATCAAAGTTGAAATGTTAAAATATTGTAACAGTTCATTGATCAAAGTAAGTTTATACATCATAGTAAATTCATACAATTTTAAATTTTAAATTTTTAAAGGCCTACACTGTTGTATTAAATACATACATAATTGATGTTTGCTTATATCTTTAATGTTATTATGGGGAGTTTTTATTTTACGTAGGTAATAAAATTACTACATAAGATATCCACGTTACACTCAATTGACAACTAAAAAGTATTTAAAAACATTATTATTTTATGATGTTCTAATAAGATTTTAAAATGTACACATACAGTATACACTATACTTTATTGAAGTGTTTAGTTTACGATGAAACAACAAAAAAAATTAATTTATAATATTATTATGGCTATTTTTTAAGAGTTTTATGACATTTAGTCAATTTCGAATAATCACGAGTTACGATGGCAAATATTAAAACTATTATTACGATTCGGGTTGTTATCATGTTATTATCTTCAGATAAACTATATTAGATTTCAAAATGTTTAATGTAATAATATTATTTGATTAGATTAAAAATACAAATGTCATTATTTCTACTAATTTTATTAAAAAATTGCGATAGTTGTATTTGTTACAAGATATAGTGTATGATCTGGCATAACATTATGTAAAGTGTCGAGTGGTATAATATTATGTATCCGTCGTCACCAATCATCTCACTCAATAGACTTCTATTATATGAATTTAGATCATTTTATAATGATCACGTAAGAGACAAGCCACGAGGTTTATTCGTTTTTTATACGCTTTTATGAATACCCTGCTTATTACTATTTAATAATACGTTTAACCAGCTGTTCTGGATGGAGTACGTTTTTCAAAATTTTTTTATAATGTTTGCTCATCGACTTTCAAGAGGTTATCATAATACAGACGCTAAGTCCGATCACATTGCGTTGATTAACATAATATCTAAATAATAATAATATTTTATATAGGTTGGGTCGTGTGCGTTTGATAATCCGTCAGTCGGTTCAAACGATAATATCAAAACAAAAAAAAACCCTAAGCTGCCTAGGATTACTCGCATTCTGATCGAGACGGGGCTGGTTGGATCTGAACGGGTTGTGCTCGGAAAGGGGACGCGATAGGATCGCAAATAATTCCCGGATGGAGTCTCAGTGACTTGATTATTCAGAAATAGATGTACCTATGCATATTCGACTAAATTTCCGAGTCTAATACTGATATAGGTACATGGCCACAGACACTCACCGACCCCGATACTCACACCAGTCTCCTGCTCTTATATCCTAATAATAATAATTGCACTCTTTTCGCTAATCGGTTTCACGCTTGGCATTTTGCGATTCACCGTCTCAAAATTAGTCAACTAAAGCCATTTGGCATTACCCCTAGACAGTGGCATATTTACGATTTTGGCACCCTAGGTACACACATTTTGGGGCCCCTTTTTTTCTCACTTTCCTTTAATTCATTATCACAAAAAAATTTTAAGCCCCCTCTAATTTACAATTTACTTTTTCTCTCAGTTAATAGTGCAGGGCTTGAAACCGGTATAAACCGTTATAAAACCGAAATCGAGAACAAAATCAAAACGGAAACCGAAAAATTGGATACCTGTATTATAATTAAAAACCAAAAATATAATTTAAAAAACGGTATTTTTTTTGAAACTCTTTGTATCTTGACATTTTTGAAAGTTTATTTTACACAACAGGCGATCGGACTCTCGATCCAGCGATTTAAAAAAAAATAATAAACTAAGAATGAACGTAAATAGTCCGTGGCTTGAAACCGATTTTAGAAACCGGTATAAACCGTTTAAAAACTGAAACCGATAATAAAATCAAAAACAAAATCGGAAAAAATTGGAAATCGGTATTAACCCGTCAGTGGTCGCGATGTGAGCGCGGCGCTCACCTCGTTAGTATTTTGAGAGCCATTTGTTTATTTATTACTTGATTCATCTGATACTATTTATACCTTCAATCGACACATATTTAAGTATACTTTTGCAAATATAAAAATTGTATAAATAATTCTTGATTAGATATCGACATGCAATGTTGTTAATATCCATAAATTCAGCGTTTCACTCACTCAATAGGTCAACCAAATAACTTTTCGTAAAACTCAGACCTATTTTTAAGTAGCACCCAACATTATATGTGTACTGTATGATAATCAGCAAATGTTCCAGACCACTAAGGCGAAGATGAATGATAATGATTATCTTATTATATAATTATGTATAAAAAATTATAAATTAATTTTTAGTGGTTAACAATTTATAATCGAGAAAAATTGTAAGAACATTTTTTGTTAAAGATTAAACCTATAAATTAATTCGTTGTTGGTTTCAATATTTTATGTTCATTATATAATAAATAATGATGAAAAAACAACAAGGTGAGCGCAGCGCTCACTCAATACCAATGGCGGGACTTTACATAGCGATACCAACGACGGGTTAAATCCAAAACCAAAACCGAAAAAAATTGAAAACCAGTGTACAAATCGAAACCAAAACAGAATTTTTTCAAATCGTTTTGAAGTCATGTAAAAGTGATGATTGATAACCCAAAATGAATATTTTCCCCTTATTGCATTTATGCTTCCACTAATTTAGAGAACACTTTTATTTTACCATTAGCACTCCATTTATTCATAATAAAAAGTCAACCTTATAAGTAAATAAACAAATTATAATTTAGATTTTAGCATTTTTTTACGACAATTATTAAAATACATTATATATATCTTATAGAAATATGTATAGAATGTAAAAGATTATAAGAAAGATACAGGTATTCACTTATCAGTTATCACTAATATAATTCTCAACAAATCCAATAAAATAAAAAAATAATTTTGTTATAACCTCTAGCGACAGCACCCCTTTGGGGACTCAGAATTTGGAGCCCCGGGGCAATTGCCCTCATCGCCCCCCCCTAAATACGCCACTGCCCCTAGAGCACCAAGAGGCATCTATTATAATATGGTCTTCAAAAATGTATCGTGTTCGTGATGTACATTGAAATAGATATTAGGTATCTACTTACAATATGGTTTTTAATATAATTTTGAATGTGAGTCTTAACTATCTTATTAAATTAGTGATAAAGGACTCAGATAGTTTGAACTCAATAATATAAATGATATACGGTATGGGCTTGTAGGCACTCCACTTCTTTACTCTTCTTCGTATCGTTGTCTGTTTAGAACACAGTATCAAACATTTTATAATAATTCCCAATTGTGTACTGGTCGCCATCATGTCCTTATCACATGTATACCTAGAAAATAGATTGTAACTAAACATAAAAATAGCTATAAGTATCACGTCCAACTGTTGTGCGGCATATACGATATTATCTAATATCCTTATGACCCCCATATTAAAATTAATTCGTGAGATTGACAGATGTGGGCCATACATTTGTGATTGGTAGATTGATCATAGTCACAAAGCGCGAAAAGACAAACTAAATTCATCCACCTAATGAAAAAACGAAATTGCTCGCAGTTATCCATACTGCAGTGATGTTAGAAAAGTGTATTTTTCAACAAAATTCGACCGGTAACTAAGTTCCAATAATGGTTAGCTGATCCTCATATCAGCTTCGGTAATCAAATTGTTATTATTTCACTATTAAGCTATATCAACTGTATAGTCAATACTAAATAAAATTATGTAAGTCAATATTTATATTCCTATTAATGCAAAATTATAGGTATAAGAATAATTTTTATTTTGAATCGCAAATTAAGTTTTTTTTAAATAAATTTCAAAAGTAAAATATATTATAATATGCACCTATACTCTCAATGAAAATTTTTCATCAAAAGGATCAAAGCGTAAGAACTAATAAGTAATAACTTTATTCATCATAAATCTAATTATATATTATTTTATTTTCATAAATACCTATGACTTGTAAATTTGTTTCAGATTCAATATTTGAATGAGTTCAAATCGAAAGTTTATATTCGACCGAAGGGTTTATTTGATTTTGAATAGAGGTATGTTTTATTTCAATTCTAAATATTATTGATATTAATATATAATTAATATAAACTATTTGTGGGGGGACGAGGTGGCCCGAGCGGGTATAACGCGTCGGCCGCGGCGCTGCAGTCGCGGGTTCGATTCTCGACCACCGGGCGGCATTTTTTTCCGGGCAAGTCACGGTGTCCGGAAAACAAGTGCCGCCATCCCCCCACTCCGGGGCATGGCAGAAACCTACGGGGCCCAAATAAGAAATTCTGCCACCACAAACACACTTGTTTACAAACCAACAGTTCCCTCCCCTACAAACTAAACAAACAAACAAACAAACAAAAACAGCTATCCATAGTTGCCGGCTTAATGATCATGAAAAAAAAAAAAAAAAAAAAAAACTATTGTATTGCTAATTTAATATTTGATTTGTATCTGCTATAATATGCGTGTGCTAAGTCATCGAAATATAAAACTATAAAAGTTCTATTATCATTTATTTAATACTATAAATAACCTATCAAAACTAATATACATAATTTCAAACAAAATATATAAGTTGATACACTATTGAATGGTATTAGATCTAATTGTTTCTAACTTTTTTAGATTCTGAGTGGAACGATGAATGTATTGATTTTACAATGATATGTGTTTTTAATTTTATATTTTTATTTAAAATTTTTTTATTTTGTGTCTGTGTACACGATAAATAGTCGAAATAATGCTTCAATTTTTAACTTCAGTATCTTGTTCGATAGGAAAGTGAATATCGTTGGTGCTTAGGGAGATCTAAATTTAAAATTCGCAGTAATTTTCAAAAGCGCCAAGAAAAACAAAAGAAAAAATAAGGAAAAACGGGAGTTTTTTACGCAAATCGAATTTGGTTTTGGTGTAACCTTAAAACAAATGACCGTAGATACATGATGTTTATATTAGCAATTCCTATACACCATACAATTTTGAAAATATTTTTACGCTTTTTGAGCTGTTTACAGATATTTACAGTTTTCAATTTTTTTAGTTTTTTTTTCTATAAATATCAATAAAGTTTATTTGTTGGTTAATAAACTTGAAAATTTAATAGAAGGCTCGTAGTATATTGTTTATTTGTTTCAAAGGCAAATGAAAAATATTAAAAATCCTTAGTCACAGTTTTTTTTTTATAAGCATTTAAAGTTCGAAAATTGACAAAATATGGAAAAATCTCGAAAATTAGCAAATTATTTTGAGTTAAGAATTCGTAAAAACTTTTCTTTTTAAATCTAAGATTTAAAATGTAATACAAATATCCTAATATAATCCTTATAAGATTATCTACCTTTATTAAAAAAAAAAATGTCTATAAGAAGTCAACTTAAATTTTATAGCGTTTGAAATTCAAATTTTGACAACATTTGATATTCACTCGATTACTCATGTAACGATTTTCTTATTTTATTGTAATTCAAAAGCGAATAACTGTAGATACATGAAAATTTCCCTGAATGTTTATATTCGCATTTCCTATACACCATACAAGTTTGAAAATATTTTAAATCTTTTTGAGCTGTTTACGGACATTTACAGTTTTCAATTTTAGTTTTTTTCTTCAAATATCACTAAAGTTTTATTTGTAGGGCCAAAAAGTGTAAAAATGTAATACAAGGCTCCTGATATATTGTTTCAATATCAGTTGAAAAATATTAAAAATATATAGGCACAATTTTTTTCTATAAGCATTTAAAGATCGAATTTTGATAAAATTTAATAATTATTTTGTGGTTAAAAATTATAAATGTTCAACTTTTATATCTTAGGATTGAAAATTTAAAACAAGATTCCACGTAAGTAGTAATTCTCTTACCAAAAATCTAAAAAATACGTAAACACAGCTTCTTTTATAGTCATTTTAAGTTCAAATTTGGACGAAATTACATATTAAAAAACCTAGAATAACTATTTTAGTTATTTTGTTGTGATTGTATAATATTATTCGTGCGTACTTGAAACTTCTAAAGTACACTATTATATATCTATGATACTATGATAATATCAAGGTTTGTTGTTGATGTATAACGCTTTATAAGTACCTAATGGATATTGTGATATGATTAATTTTTAATTTATATAGGTACCTATTATAGGTCAATTTTTTTAATACCATAGATAAGTATATAATATGTTTTATACCTAGACTGACATACCGTCTCCGCTCAGAATCGTTTTACTTATACAATATGATATTATAATATCATTGAATCCAAATTTAATACCATCCATTATACAGTGAGCCACTTGTAACCTACTGTTCAGCAGAGCACCTTTTTTATTTTGAATCTATTGATTTAATACTTCGGTGAATGCTTTCTCAAGGCTTTTTCAAGACTGAAGTATTGAACGATTATCTATTTATTATTTTCTATATCATAGAATTAAATAAAATTAATAATTGTGCGAGGTTAAACCTCGAATTTATTTTTTTTATATGATTATTACTCATTTTGACTTCATAGATTTTCATGTTTATAAGTAGTTATGTTCATAAAATAGTTCTCTCTCTTCGTAATTGGATAGGTCACTTATAATTTGTTTATTTAATCACTGACATGTTTATAAACTGACACAGAATCATAAATGTTTTTAAGGTTCTCAGTATTATTTCTACAAATCTACAATTCTATAATTGGAAAAAATATATATTATTAAACTTAATCAATACATTTAGTTCCGAATTACAATGAGAATAATATACAGTCCAGCTTTTTTGTGAATTTTTGCAGTTGTTGTGAGAATTCTTAGGAAAGTAATAGAAAGTTTTCGGTTTTCAACAAATAAGTAGAAATAGAAAGTTACCCGTATTCCATCGCCTTTGAAAAATAATTTCTACGTTTTAAAATTAGGCACCTTTATTTAAACTCTATAAATAATATATTTAAGCTGATAAAATGTACATTCTCCAACTTTAACAAACTTAATATTTTGATATAATGTGATCAGTATTTTATTAGCATAGAACATAATAGACAGTGGTATAATATTATTAAATATATTTAAATAATTTTACAAGATAAAATTAAATTTCTACTTTATTTTCTTTGAACATTTCTACGACAGACTTAATAATTTATTTGCAAGTTTAAAATATTAAGAGTTTTAGCGTGTTAACGTGTACAATGCACTTACTACGTCAATGGTCATAAACTAATATTTTTGGAGTGCCACATCGGGAATTCGGAAAATTTTCGAGGGCTATCAAAATTCAATGTAAAAAGAAAGTGAAGGTAAAATCAAAAAGTGCAATCAAAACTTAATTTAATGCACAAACAAAAAACATAAAAATAAAAGTTCTAAATGCGTAAAATGATAAATTGAATATATATTATGAAAAAATGAAAAAAATGATATACTTACAAAATTACAGAAAATCTTTCAACGACAAAAAATACAGGTCTTGCTATCAATCAATAGTTGCTTGAAATTTGACTTATGATTAGTCCATGCTGTTTTCATAATAATTACAATGTTCATCGGTGAGCTGAGAGCTGAAAATTGTCTTTATACAATTCATCTTTAAGACAGCAGACTCACAGACGTATGTTCCATTACAACACATTATCACTCCCAATATTTTCAGAGTCAGGTATTTTTTTCCAATACATATTTTAACCGAAATTCATCGTAGGTTGAGTTACTCTCAGTTTTTGAATACTTTTAATTGCGCATATTTTATTTTGTTTAGATAATTTATCGGATGATCCATTTAACGTAAAACACTAATTACTTATAAAAACTATAAATATTTTGGAAAACAAAATATTCTTGGAGTATTTGAGATCGAATTTTTTCGATTAGTTTATGAGAGTTTGATTAGCTGAGTGGAGTGGAACAGCAGGGGTACCCCGCAAAATGTCAATCCACTACTCTGCTCAACGTAACTTGAAATACTTATAAGTTTCCCTAATAGCTATACTTGTCGAAAATTTAATTTTTATAGATCGAAATACTCCAAATAATAATCACTGCTTCAGAATATGAAATAAAAAATATATGTTGTAGTTCAAAAGTGTAAAAAACTTCAAAAATAATTTATGGTATTAATAATTTTTACGACTGGCAATGATGTCAAGTAAATTTTTTTTAAAACGTTAGTGTTTTCTTAAATAACTCGGGTCTCACGTCAAATCGACTTTATCTCGTAAACTGCTCGAAATTCCAAAGGCTTCTATTAATTACTGTATAGTAATTAGTAACCACGCGTATACCTCGATTCATCAGCTTTGTGGCGAACCTAAAAATTAAATTTTGATTTTTTCGTTGGAAATTTCATGAAGTAGGCACGTTTGATGTTTACATAATATCGAAGTACACATCTTTGATAAAAAAAAAAATCGAGTATAGGACCCCGGTGTATAATAGAAAAAGTAATATTTTATTGGGGAATTGCGGACATTGTGGTTTTTATTTTTGCCATTACGGCTTAATATATGTTATGGCCCGCACAGCGCAGCTTGTTTGTGATTCTTTTGTGTCGTAATCAACATTTTTATTCGTACACATTTTATAACATTCGAAAAAAAAATATCCAAAAGTTAATAAATAATTTATCTAAGTGATTCTTATGCGTTCATTGTCATTAAAAGTAATATCGTTATTATGTGCGGATAGAATGCTATCTCATGACCGTTTCGCTCTTTACTGTTATGGAATCCAAGTGTGTGGGTGTACCTACATTAAAAAAATTACTTATTTAGCAACCGAAATTGTGCCATCATTAATTAAATGACCCATTTACCCTTCTGGTTGAAATTGACTAATTATTTATTCGTCTAAATATGGAAAAAAATCCGTGGGTAGCTTTTTGTTTAAAAAAATGAATATTTATTGAATTCCACATCATCACAATATTTCCTCAGTACCTAGACTTATGTCAAAGTTGTTAAGTAAAACATTTTTATGCCGAACGGTGTTACGGAGCAAACATACCACAACAACGAAAACGGTCTTTATCAAGACCAACAAACATAATTAGACAAAAAAGAACGGTTTGACAGACGAAAACCACACCGAACAAAGGTAAACAACAAGACAACGGTGTGCTTTTCATCTGTCATAACGAAGAACACGGGCCAATGAGCGATGGGCTAGATTGTCGAAGAGGGTATAAATACCGGACACTTTCGACAATCTAGCCAGTCTATTCATTACCTTCAAACCGTCAACAAGTACCTGATCAACAGAAACAAGACGAACAGAAGGACCAGACCAGACCGCAAACCGACTACGCATCCACGGCCGCAGACCGCCGCATGCCAGCAGCGCCACCGCTCCACGGTGAATAGTCGCATTACCCGACTACGCATCGACGACGCGCCGCTCCACGGCCGCAGACCGCCGCATTCCCGTTGCGCCACCGCTCCACGGTGAACAGTCTCACGGACCGACTACACGTCGACGGCACGCCGCTCCACGGCGAAGAGTCATACCGGCCGACGGCATATCGACGACGCGCCGCTCCACGGCCGCAGACCGCCGCATTCCAGTTGCGCCACCGCTCCACGGTGAACAGTCTCACGGACCGACTACACATCGGCGGCACGCCGCTCCACGGCGAAGAGTCATACCGGCCGACGGCATATCGACGACGCACCGCGCTACGGCAGTATACATCAACCAATCGCCGAGCACCAACCACGTTACCGTTCCACGACGCGGACCAGCATCGATCGGCACCGCAACAACGACGATACGACACGCCGTTCCACAGACTCCGACGTCACACTATTAAACGGCCCTTTTCAGGGCCACCACTCACAATACCTCGACACTTACTCAAGTTGTTCGACCCGAGTTTGGTTCGCTGTCGGAGTACCGCTTAATCAAGCTTGTACCGACGGCGGCCAACTCCCTGGCCCGTTCAATTTTGTACATAAACAATCAATATTATTCATCACTTTGTAATATAGGATCCGGCACTTGCCCGATCATAAACCAAGCGCCCCCGATTGTGTCGACCCACTTATCAAGTCTGGTCGACACAAATCGACGCTTTACGCTATCCCTCTTATAATTAAAATATATTTCACATAGCAATAGAGATCACTGATTACCAATAAATCCAGCGTTCTTTATTTCAAGACACGGATCGCCCAACCGGGTGCTCCGTTTCAACTGGCGCCCAACTAGTGGCTCTCCGACGACACAAGAGACCCATCAAACAATAAAATGAAATCATTACCAGTTAAGAAAAAACGTCCACCGGACAAGTTAATGTTTAATTATATTAAAAGCAAATGATCTAATAAACAATGAAGACTTCGATACCGCAATAAACAAACACGCAACAATCAACTACGAACAAGCTAAACGAGAAGCAGCAGAAAAAAGAAGACAACTTCTACAACAGTTAAAAGAGGACAAAGAAAACTTAAATGGATTAGCATCAGTAATTATGGTCAAAATTCAAAATCCAAAAATAGACATGAAGGAGAAGGAAAAAGACAGACAAAAAACAGAACACATAACAAATAAAGACAAACATTCATACATCACTCAATGGATCACGGAAGTAAATGCCGCGAGAAAAAAACAGGATACCGATTGGAACCAACCGGTTGACTGGAGAATGGTAACAACCACAACATTACACCAATATATCCCATTCGAAAAACAAAACATCAACATCGCTCAAGCACTGGATTACGTGAAGAATCAACTGGCACAATATGAGCGCCCAATGAAAAAACACAAAACAGGAAAAGAGCCAACACTGATATGCCACATGAGCAATAATCAACTACGAACAGCTATTTACAAAGCAGCCCAGAAACGAACATGTTTGTTCCGAACGGTTGAAAATTTGTGCTAGATGGTTCTCACCCCGGCACAAATCTGGGGGGGGTTCTGTTACGGAGCAAACATACCACAACAACGAAAACGGTCTTTATCAAGACCAACAAACATAATTAGACAAAAAAGAACGGTTTGACAGACGAAAACCACACCGAACAAAGGTAAACAACAAGACAACGGTGTGCTTTTCATCTGTCATAACGAAGAACACGGGCCAATGAGCGATGGGCTAGATTGTCGAAGAGGGTATAAATACCGGACACTTTCGACAATCTAGCCAGTCTATTCATTACCTTCAAACCGTCAACAAGTACCTGATCAACAGAAACAAGACGAACAGAAGGACCAGACCAGACCGCAAACCGACTACGCATCCACGGCCGCAGACCGCCGCATGCCAGCAGCGCCACCGCTCCACGGTGAATAGTCGCATTACCCGACTACGCATCGACGACGCGCCGCTCCACGGCCGCAGACCGCCGCATTCCCGTTGCGCCACCGCTCCACGGTGAACAGTCTCACGGACCGACTACACGTCGACGGCACGCCGCTCCACGGCGAAGAGTCATACCGGCCGACGGCATATCGACGACGCGCCGCTCCACGGCCGCAGACCGCCGCATTCCAGTTGCGCCACCGCTCCACGGTGAACAGTCTCACGGACCGACTACACATCGGCGGCACGCCGCTCCACGGCGAAGAGTCATACCGGCCGACGGCATATCGACGACGCACCGCGCTACGGCAGTATACATCAACCAATCGCCGAGCACCAACCACGTTACCGTTCCACGACGCGGACCAGCATCGATCGGCACCGCAACAACGACGATACGACACGCCGTTCCACAGACTCCGACGTCACACTATTAAACGGCCCTTTTCAGGGCCACCACTCACAATACCTCGACACTTACTCAAGTTGTTCGACCCGAGTTTGGTTCGCTGTCGGAGTACCGCTTAATCAAGCTTGTACCGACGGCGGCCAACTCCCTGGCCCGTTCAATTTTGTACATAAACAATCAATATTATTCATCACTTTGTAATATAGGATCCGGCACTTGCCCGATCATAAACCAAGCGCCCCCGATTGTGTCGACCCACTTATCAAGTCTGGTCGACACAAATCGACGCTTTACGCTATCCCTCTTATAATTAAAATATATTTCACATAGCAATAGAGATCACTGATTACCAATAAATCCAGCGTTCTTTATTTCAAGACACGGATCGCCCAACCGGGTGCTCCGTTTCAACGGTATGTTTAAAAAGACTGTATTTGAATACGTTTTGGATTTTTCCGAGCTATTATCAGTATTATTCGAGCTATATCATTACGTTCGTTTACTTTAATGTGAATATTGATTTTTAAATTTCGTAAAGACGTCCAGGAAATTAATATTTTAGAACAATGTGTCAGCCATCGAAGACAATAATAATCATTAATTGTATAAAATATGGAGTTTTGAATTTAAAGTGCCGTTGGCTGCATTAACCATGATATAATATTCTTTTCTTGTTCATTAAACTACTTTGTGACTGGTAACTCGGTTTACCTTAGTATTATTATAAGAATACTACTGAATCGTGTGTTAAGTGCTTTAATTGAAAGTCGCAGTTAATTCTCAGATATAAATGGTTTTGTTTTCAACCGTGAAACTTTCAAGCACCTTTATAATAATATTACGCCTAATGTATGTACATACGATTTTATAAATCTCAATTTTGTTCGACCTGTGCTGATCATAATTAACTTCTTGGTGATAATTTTGCGAATCTCCATTATTATTTCAATGATTGATTGTTTTGTTTCAACTCTTGTGTACTTTGTTATTATTATCATAATATATTATTGCACATTTTGGATTAATCAATATTATAAACGTTTGTAACTATAAAATTAAGATAAAATATAAAGTTGTTCAAAGATTTATTCTGGTGGTGTCCTGTTATAATGTATATCATACATATTACTGTATATAATCCAAGTAGATTATATAACTGAATTCAATCAGAGATTTATTCTATGTCGCAGAAGGTACCTGATTTATTCGAGAAAACTTCAAGTGAATTTAACCGCTTTTTCATGGCACGTGACATTATTATAACATAATTTACTGTACAAACCTGTGTTCTATTTCTTTGATAATTTTTTGTCTTTCGATAGTCACCAAAGAAAATACAATTGGCCATTCCACCACGATACATAATATAAATTATAAATATTGTAATATATTATTTTATGGAATTAAAAATGCAAACGTGTGACATCACAAACGCTCACACGAAAAAAAAACTCAAATAATAATATTAGTTATCAGATATTATGTGTGTTGTGAAGAAATATTATAATCTTCCCCACCTTAATTATTATTATATAATATTATACTAAACACGTTCGTATGAAAATTGCGACAATACCTTGTTACGTATATTTTGCTTTCATACGTGGTTCATTTGATATTGTAATAATTGACAAAATATTTTGTGTATACAACTTTTTTTTATATTTCAACTTAAATATTATTCAGAATTGATATTGCAGGCTTGCAGCTGCAGTTGTTCATGTACGAAGATCAGAATTATTTTTCATGGTTATTAGTATTTTTTTTTAATTAGATTTATTTATGAACAATGACAATCCATGCAATGTAATTTATATACAGTTAATTAAAAACTGTCTCATTTAGTTGAGAACTATGATTATTTAAAATGATTTGAATGTTCAGGTCACGGCACTAGTTTCGTTTGAGTCGTCTAACAGGAATTGAATTAACTAGATAACTGATTAGTCGAATGGAATTTGAATAGAGATTTGCGTGGAAAGTTCGTAAAAAAGTCAAGGAGTTTCATTGGTTGAATGGATTTTGAGGTTTGATTTTGAGAATTAGTTCGAGATAAACCTGTGTAGGGTAGGTACTCCAGTAATTAAACGAAGGCAGATGTTCTGGGAGGTTTGAATAGTTATATCGAATTAGAGTAGGTACTTAGCCAAAAACCCAGATGACTTTCTTGACCCGTAAGATTTAGTTCATTATTTTTAAAAGACATTTATGGTTTTTTACTTTTATTTTAATTATATTCAATTTTTTAGGTTTCCCAATTAAAAAAAATTATTTTTATTTTAGGTTTTTCGTATTTTTTTTTAATGAAATAGTGTACAATTTTATTGTTTAAGTTTTCTGGTGGTCATAATGATGTTTTATTGTTGTTAAAGATACTGATGTTGCTTTTTTTTATGTCCTGAAACTTTAAACTTTTTTCACGTTATTGTAGAGTGTACTTCATTACTGACGTTTGTTACAAAATATATTATTTAGGGTATTTCTTATTTACCACAATAAGGAATGTCAGTTTTATTCTATATTTATCAGTTATTAATTCGAATGAAATAGACTTAAGAGTGTTCATAGTATTTAATTTGTAATTTATTATGAATTTGTATTATCTTTTAAGCCGTATTCTAGGATTATTTTAACAAAGTATTTATTGTTAAATTTTTAAAAAAATATAAAATATACAAATAATACGTCATTATAGTTATACAATGTTATGTACACATTCATTGTACCAAATTATAGCTGATATTTATTGTAGTGTAATATTTTGTAACATTTATATGATCACTTTTATCCTAGCTGATTCTAACACTGTATTCTCATTAGAAATTGATTGATTTTCTTTTTGTTTTTTTATTATTGTAAATATTATATTAAATTCCTTAGAAGTCATATTTCACAGAATTTGGGTAAGTATATATTTTTATAAAAATTCATGTTTTGAAAATTATTGTCAACTGATTTAAATAAATGAATGCAGTTTGCACTGATTTTTACAAAGTGGAAATAATATATTTTATATTATACTCAACACATCAAAGCATCATAGTTTATAGATATCATTTTTTCATAAATAATATCATGATAATTGTTTTATAATACTAGAGAATGACAATTCAATAAGTCGACTTATTTTTTTCAACAATGTGTGTGTATGTGTGTGTGTGCGTATTGGTTTTTTACGACTGTGAAATTAAAGCTTTTTCATCATATAAAATGATATTACTACACATTTTGATGTTTCTATTTTTAAGATACTCATATACAGTGTGTCCCGTTTTTAATGTACCACTAAATATCTCAGCCCGATAATCTTAGATTGAAATACGGTTTGCTGCAATAGCTTAGGGGTACTGAAGTACACATTTAAGGACAAATTTCAAATTTTTAACTCTTGTAGTATGCGCATGCGCAATACAAATTTTTTTTTTTAAATTGCAACACCTATTTTTGTCAGCGGATATGGATAGATTATTTTATTCTAAGTAATTTTGATCCATTGACCATAGTTCTAAACCAAAAATTGAATGAGTTACACCTTTTGGAAATTTAAAAAAAATTAAATTTGTTCGATTTTACCAAAAACATTTATTGTTTTAAATTTGAATTGAGTGATTTTTTCATAGATTTTAATAAAGAATGTGAAGTAGGAAATTAAATAAAAAATACTCCGTTACATTGTTTTGACTTATGTTAAATTTTTTTTATCTAATAAAATGTTCAAAATTTCCTCCGTTTTTTTCTAAACACATTTCCAATCGACGACTCACTTCTCTAAAGGTTGCTGCCAAAATTTGTTCTTTTGTTAATTGTCTGCACGCTACCGTTATTTTATTTTTTAAATCCTGTAAGTTTGCTGGTGGATCTGCATAAACAACAGTCTTTAAATGACCCCATAAAAAAAAATCTAATGGTGTTAGATCAGCTGACCGTGGGGGCCTTCCACTGGCCCGTGAGTTCCCATCCATCGATTTCCAAACATTTCATTTAACTGTTGTCTTACAATAATGGCATTATGAGCGGGTGCTCCATCCTGTTGAAAAAATAAGTTTTGACGAAGTAAAATTAAATTTGGCTATACATTTTTTTTTTGGTAATTTTGTATTAAATTATTTAAATGTATTTCATTTTAGTTCAAAAATTACTTACTTTTGTATCAAATTCAAGCTTGTAATGTTTTTGGTAAAATCGAACAAATTTAATTTTTTTTTTAAATTTCCAAAAGGTGTAACTCATTCAATTTTTGGTTTAGAACTATGGTCAATGGATCAAAATTACTTAGAATAAAATAATCTATCCATATCCGCTGACAAAAATAGGTGTTGCAATTTAAAAAAAAAAATTTGTATTGCGCATGCGCATACTACAAGAGTTAAAAATTTGAAATTTGTCCTTAAATGTGTACTTCAGTACCCCTAAGCTATTGCAGCAAACCGTATTTCAATCTAAGATTATCGGGCTGAGATATTTAGTGGTACATTTAAAACGGGACACACTGTATAGTATGCACTTCTAGCAGAAGTTCGTAAAGAAATATTTAAATCAATTTTTTTTTTTTAATTTAAATATTTTATAATGATATTATAATACTTAACATTATAATGTTCTTTCTTTTAGCTAAAAGATCAGCGCTTTCTTTTTACGAAACACTCATTTCGGTTAATGTGACGTGGTTAGTCGGTTGAGTTATTTCTTTCTAAAATTTAAATAACGACCTTTTAAAAATGGTTTATTGCGCAGTGAATACTTTCTCATTTTAAAAATATTGAAATTTTAAGTCGTATGTATTATACGTTTACCTCTTTAAACTTATAAATGTATATATTAGTATTAAAATATGTATGCTAGTAAATGTAGTGTACATTTATATTTTTTAAATCCTTAAACTGTACCTATGCATTAAAATAAATTATATAGGTATAGTGTATACATACCTAGTAAGAGCATCGATTAAAATAAAACGTTCATCTTTTGTTTCGGGACCGAACGGTTTTTTTTAAATTTTGTAAGTGAATATTAGTGACAATTTTGCAGGTTTTTTACGGTTATTGAAATTGGATACCTAGACGTAACCGCAACCGCGTAACGGTTGTTTATAGGTACGTCGTACGGGTAACGCGTATAGTATCAATAGTCATAATAATATCATAATATTATATTTGAAGTTTATTTTCATACGCACACCCACGGCAGCTGTGAAACACGCGTTTTCGATTTCGTGAAATCGAAACCACTACCGGGGTAGTAGGTAGGTACCTAGTAGTTGCGAAACGTCTCGTTTTTGCATTTAATACGACTGCCTGCTACAATCATCAACCACTTTGGTTGGCGACAATTCCGATGTTTCGTGTGTTCGTATATAGTAATATGATAATATATCGAATTTCCTCGTCAACGGATAACTTGTAAGGCAAACAACGGCGAGCGGGTACCTACGTGAAAAATGGTGAAAATCCTTCTCGAGAGGCGCTACGCGACATAAGACGCACCCGCGTGCTTTCCACACACGGCAAAGGGTAGCTAATTATTATTCTTTATCAGTCCCGTACACGTGTAAGTTGAAGTTTTTGTTTTATTGTCGTCATAAAAATCTCGTTACGCGCAACATTTATAGGGCTGTTTATGCGGCTATAAAACGCACGAAACGTTTTCTGGAAGTTTATGATATTATATACACTGTACGCGGGTACCTAACTTACCTATAATAATAATAATAATAATAATAATAATAATGATAATATCCGAGACGAGAAGTTAAAATATTTCCGTGAAACATTTGTATATATGTGTGTGTCGTATTATTTACAGTTTGAATTTCTACTTACACTTTATTCGTTTTTAAAACCGTCGTATAAGTTGTAATATAATGCTTATAATAGTTTCGAGAAATCGAGCCGAGCTTAATGTCCGCTCGCAGCTTTTGCGTCGGCGATTCAATAGTGTAATACATAGTGATGGGCGTGAGCAGCCCGTCGAGCCAGAGTGTGGGCCAACTTGAAACAAACGAATTTAGGTTATATAAAATTACATTAATTTATTCAACGGTCATCACCCACTATTTAAGGTATAAATATATATTATTCTTTTAAAAAAACGGGAGCCCCTCACAAAAACAAGTTTCTTGCTATCTTGGTATGGGATTGACGATTAAAATATATATATATAATACATATAACAGGGAACATCATAAAGTTGCATATTCTAATAGATGGACCAGCTCCTCCATTAATAATTACATTTTTTTAGATATTTAATTAGGTATAGTTATTATTAAGGTTTTTTGATATGAAAAAAATCATAAATCACTATGCTTATACCACAAAATAAAACACGAAGACTCCCAGGTTGGATGACTTGCGGCTACAACCACGGACCTCATATTAGCGCTATTCGAGAGCCCGGGACGACGACCGTAGGCATCGCTCCACTCAGAATCTAAAATGACAAGAAGAAGAACAACAATGTATATAATGAAAGAATTTTTAATTTAACAAAACAAATATCGTTGAATTATAGACATAAGTGAGGTGAGTTAAATAATCAACTTTTTACAATATTGAAATCGAGCTGTAATAATATTTTAGTTATCACTCCAAAATTTATTATTTTACATTTATCTTGTCAAACTTTTTGTTTTTGAACATACAGCATACATAAACCATTCAATTAGATTTCCGAAATTGTATTGCAGTGCACTTAGTCTTAGTTTCTATAATATACGTCGATCATAGTGTGTTAAATAATTTCTGTACGGTGCACGCTGTACTGCTGTAGGTCATAAATATATAGTCAAACTTTTTTTTATTTCTTTAGGAAAAATCGCGTTCATTTTTTAGCAGATTGGAAATATTTTCAATTTCGTTTGAAATGTTTTTGGATTTGATTACCAATAATAACTGGAATAACTGGCCATACCAGTTTATGGTTTTGATTTATCAAGTTGAAATTCACTAATAATTCAGAAGTTGTGAAGCGAGCTTCTATTTATTACCTAATCTTAGTAGATATTATGGAATAAATATTGATAAATAATATTAGCGTAATAAAAAATGCGTAGGTACACAATTAATTGATAATTTTTAATTTTTAAATCTGTTCGTTTCAAATACATAGTTATTTTATACTATAGATTGGTAGATCCATGGCTAATTTAGCCTGAACGGGTACATTAATATAGAGGTGGACATATTAAAATAAAACGCCACAACACAGCCAATTTCCGTGTGGGTGACATGGGCGCCGTTGGCGATGAGTACAAAATTAATTTGAGAATAAATTGTTTTCAATTTTTGTTAATTTATGCATACAAGTTTTTCAGCAAGTTCGTTCTTTTGAAGTGGTAACACAATGAGGACTTTGTTATTTCATCCTCTTAAATTAATACATTTTCATGGGATAAAATATATTACACTACACGCATGACGTTCAAAGCTAACAAAACTGAGTGTAGGTTTTGGTGTTGGTGTTTGAATGTTTATCGTGCACCTACAACAGGCTTGTTGGAAAACTTTTATCTTTTATTCATTTTTGTTCAATTGTATAACTACCAATATTAATTTTACATTTATGAAAATATTACCACGATTGGGTCCAGTGTTGAAGGGCGGTCCGCGATTTAAGTCATAAAAGGCGAAATCGAATTAATTAAAATGTTTTATCATTTAACGTTGATGATTAATTTTCATTGGAAAAAATACATGCCAAAATATCTGAATGGAGAGTAGGTAGTTAAAATCCCAGTGATTATTGGAATAACATCGCGTGTCGTCATTAATGATTCGGTTCGTCCCGAAGCGATGAACAATAATTATAATCATGGTTTTAATTATAAAAACCATTAGTAAATGAATAATTATTGGTAGTAAAAGAATAACATTGCAAAAAAAAAAAAGAAACAAAAAACAAAAAAGCACTCGGACGTAGAGGACGACGAAGGGTAATAAAAATTAAAGCCGTCCGACGTTAAAGTCGACAGTAGTAAATCCGATTGTTTGAATCCTCTTGAAGTTGCAGCCTGAAATTTTTTTCTCATTTATATTTTTTAAATACCTTCCACTAATCCGTATTGTTCGTTTTTTAATTTTAAAACTTTTTCCAACGTCTCTACCTATATACGCCGACCGAGGACGACATTCTTTCTGTTGTTTTCGTATCATGGCATACACACTATAATACTTATCCAAAATCTTTAATTTATATATATGTTACGGGTAAAGTCCGAAACATGGTTAAAGTGCACATTATCCGGATAATGCGCACATAATCCACAATAGTTGGATAAGGTAAACACTTAACATTTAGAATCATAGTTTCGTACATTAACCGGCTATTTTGTACATTATCCATTGATTGATGGATGAAGTAACTGGGTAGAAAAAAATGTACAAAAAATATATTATTATATAATTGTAAGATATGAAATTACTTATGGTGCTATTTTTACAATGTGAAAACCATACAAAGATAAAATGGAACTATATAGAATATAGATAGTAGGGTCTACCATTTATCTTGCGATCATTAAATTTTATCGCAATCGCTTGATGTTACCTATAACATCAGTTTAAGTTTAGTTGTGTTCGGAGTAAAGTGTGAATAAAATGAGTTCAAAAGACGATTTTTACTTGTGTTTTAATAAATTAACTGCGGAAAAAAAACAGAACTCGATTTATTTATCACAAAAAAAATATTCTGAAATAATATTAGAAATTAAAAACGCTAAATCAAACAAAAAAAAAAACAAGCACAGATTACCGACGTTTAAAAAGATATGATGTAATAACTATTGACGGAGAAGACAAATTGATTTATCCAATAGACGGTGGTAAAATATAAATTAATAATCAAATTATAAAAAACAGTAAAAACATATAGGTAAACAGCAAACACGTATTAGTCCGAAATTGGATAATATGTACATTATCCGGATAATGTGCACATTAGCTTAATTCGGACTTTAGCCGTAACATATATATATAAATCAAAATTAATTTAAATCGATTGTGGACGGACGTTTTGTTGATAAAAGTTTGAAAGTGTAAAGGTTACGTGTCGTACTAATTAAATGTTGCCAACTGCATAAATAGTGTTCATTTGAAGGTTTGGTACATCCATCACTGCTCTCAACAAAATTCATTCATTCATAGTTTGAAATTGGCTTCGACTGTGGCTGAATAAATAGACAAATTATTTGATACATGATGCATGAAAGTGAAACGGCAGATAAAGTTGCAAAAGACATAACAAAAATACATTCAGAAAAAAAAATACACCAATATGATGTGCTAAAATAAAAATCAAATGAAAAGTACGTGGAAATGGGATAAATCAAAAACTAAAGGGAACTAAAAGAATTATTTACAATAGTGGTCTACAAACGGAAAATGTGAAACGATATAATGTTAATAGACTGACAATTGGTCATTCCAACTGCCAAGTTAACTCACGGCCACTATATGCGTCAAAAACGACCCCCCCCCCCCCCTTGTCAAACTTATGGAATTTAGCCTACGGCGAGGCACATTTTAACCGAGTATCAAAAAATATGAGGAGCAACGAGAAGACATCAACTCAACGAAGACCTGGAGCCTGAAAAAGAAGAAAAAATCACAGTCGTGGGTTTAATTTTTAAACCCTACCTGTATAAACTGAATGTTGAGGAATTAAGAAAAAAAAGTGTAAATAGTAATTGTATATCTAATAACCACTGTGGCAGTAGTTGAAACCAAATAAAAATTAATTTGATCTAAAAAAAATATGTATTTGAAACAAGAGGTGGATTTGGCAACACGCGTGTTTCCAAAAAAAGATTTACACCATAAAACAAAAGTTTTAGAGATTGAACTAAGGCTCAAAAACTATAATTCAATTTTGGTTCAAACACCTATTTGTTACTATTCGGTATAAATGATTTAACTAAACAAAACAAAAAAAAAAAAATCATTTAAGTAGGCATAATGTATTTGTTTTAATGTTTTTTTGAACTTTAGTTTTTTGTTATACACGATCTATAAAACATTTTTTTTTACAATAAGTTCAAATGCTGTATGATGGGTGTTGCATGGTTAAATGCGGGTGTAGAGAGTGTAGAGGACTTCCGTTGAAGGAACTTCGGGCGTGGGGGACATTTAAATATAAATTAAAATTAAAGCCCAGCGAGATAATACAATGAAACTGTTAAAACTATTAGCGTTGAGTATAAATTCTAAAATATATAAATTGTATGCTGAATGCCATTAGCTAATTTTAGTGCGTATTTTCATGATGTCTGGAAAATTTCTGGGTCGGACGTTTAAACATTTGGCACAAACCTATATTGACGTAAAAAGAATTGCTGTAGTTTTTTGGCATTCATTTTAATTTATAACATAAATATTTACACTTCCTAAACTTTAATCGCTCGTAATTCACAAATAGTGGACGAAATATTATTCTGGAATTTGGCCCTCATTCTGTACGTAAGTGAATGTGAATGGAAAAAAAAATACGCATCATATTGTTGAACTGTATTGTAACACGATTTTAATGATTTTGTTGTTTAACATTCAGTGCACGCGGAATATGTGTCGAATTTTTTTTGTTATGGTAATGGAAATCCAATAACGTCTTCTCATTGAAAAAATAGCGTATTGCACTCGTATCGTATTCCTATTTATTATTGTACAATGATACAATGATATATACAGGGTGATTCATCGATCATGGTCACCACCGTGCAATTTTGCCCTTTAATAATGAATTTATTAAATCAGGGATGGGCAACCCAATGCTACTATAGAGGGCCAATTTTGAATGTCCAAAAATCTATCAGGCCAGAGAACATAAAAAGCAATAAAACCTTGTGTTAACTATACCCCTAAAAATAATATAATATTATTTACAACAAAATATTTTCTTTTCATAATTAACATTAGAAATTTTAATAGAAGATTCCCCCAAAAGTAACGAAAAAAAAAAAAAAAACTGGTGCATGGAGTCTAAACGTGGATAAAGTGTAACTTAGTATCGTAATACAATAGTACAGTAATACAGTAACAATAATAATTTATTGATTTTTCAATAACATTATACGCTAAAGTTCCAAATTCAAAATAAATAAATAACAGGTTTGCTTATATAGTATTAACGAGACGCTGGGAAGCATGTGATGTGCCATAACTGGTTACTTGTTCATCTACTGTAAGTATAGCAGAGAGGTACACAGACTTACCCACTTTTTTAATAGAGCCTGCACTTTATTTAAAGACTAGATTTTTCAATAGGTAAATAGTTTCCTTGAGCGGAACGGACCACTGCCAAATATTGCTCAGTATATACTTCAACAAGTGTAGACTTAACTGTGAATTAATTTTCATAGGCAGTTTTTGGTAAGCATTCAATATATACATATGATATATCACCGATTTTAAATGCATAACAAATGTATAAAAAGGTACCTTCAGCCGAGCTGAGCGAATCCAAGTCGAGTTTTCTATAGCGATACGATGAAGGTCTATCTATTGATTAAGGTTTTTTAAAACGTTATCAGCAATATGTAAATCTTCTAAAGCCGGTTGATTGTCCTCATATCCGTTAAAGCACGACCCACGTTTATACGTATACTTTGCATGATAATATTATAATTATCTAATTATAAGAGTAGTTTTTAAATTATAACTTAAAGTTTAGGATTAACACTATAAGCGAATTAATTGACTTATATATTTTAAGAGGTGATATATTTTTACTTCCCAAATTATCTGTTAGTTTCTTAACTTATATAACTGATTTAATATTTAAATATACCTTAAAAACTTTTCGATGTTTCGTAAAATAGATCTTAATATTATTAAAAATTATTTAAAATTACTTTCATTTTATAATAAACTTTAAGCAGGTTTTATTTTAGCAATATTTTTTTGTTCGTGCAATTTCGCTTTAATAATACGAAAAACTGCCATAATTGCTAAAAACGAAAACTTGTTATTAATTAAGATTTTCGTACTTTTAATGTTATAGATAGTTTTATAACTTTTTGTACCATACTCTGCCGTCTTCATAACTTATATCATATAATATGTAGGTATTTGAAATTATTCTGGGATTTCAATTTTGTCGGTATAGTATTTTGCTGCAGTGCCGCAGTTTCTGAACTTTTACCATTATCGGTAATATTTAAAGCATGTCCATATATTTATTTATTTTTTATATCATTTGACAGTATACCAATGAGCTCAAGTTTTTTACTTTATACTAAAAAAATTGTGTGTTATGTTTCACAATTGGCATGCACTATGATTTATGTATTATAAAATAACAAGAAAAAAGTGTAGGTATACATATTATATGTTATTCAATTGCCAATTGGTCGTATTATAACAAAGTTTTTCAAAACTTTTGACGATATTAAACATCTACAACAGTTCTTTTCGAGTAACACACTCACAAATATTAATTGTCACCTAGTTTTGTTTGGTAAAAAAAAAACGTAGCATGCTACTCGATATTTTTCTTCTGCAATCAAAATTGAGGAACCATAGATATGTTTTTGGTCATTGTTATAGTTTATATTGTATGATTAAACATAAAAAAATAAATAAAAATCGGTTACTTGAAATTGGGTACGCTAATCGGTCAAAAATAAAAAGTTGTATCCTGCCTAAAGAAATATCTGCTATTTTAAACCTATAACGATTTAACAATATAAATAGCATGAAATGGTTGGTACAATTTAAAAAAAAAATGTTAACTGATCATCGTTCTGTATTATACAAGTGCAGACAGTACCTAAAGTATGATTATTGTATACAATTTTGTGAATTTGACGTGACGACGAAGCCAATCGCATATTTTCTGCGACACGTTTTTCTCGTAAAGTCGTATTGCGACGCAGGAGAAGAAAATTCATATAACTCATTATTTGCGCACATTGACATTGTTCGTCCTCAAGTTTGAATGTTTTGAGAATTACGTTTCATAAATTAAGGAGTCAGAGTTGTATGTGATGAAGCTCGTAGCCAATGAACGTCATTTACGCATAAATCACCGGCTCTAATTATTGAACTTTCGTAATCGTTTCCAGTTTCCACGAGAATGCATTAAACGCAGAACCACGAATATTGGGAATTCTTGTCGCGGTGTTCTGCTCTTGACACACCCGCAAATTCACGTCACACAGAAAGTCTACAGTTCGGTGTTTCCTCGGTGTAAGTATATTGTATTCAAATATCGAATTAAAATATAATTATATGTATATTATTTTATGGTATGGTAATATTATTAACTTTTTAGGAAAAAAGATCACGAATCGAAAGAGATAAAAACAACATGTTATTATTAATATTCATTTACCGTGTTTGAACTCGATAAGATAATAATTAATATACTCTTTTTATTTGTTTGTTTATTCCTTTGGAGCACAAAAAGATATGATCAATTCTGCAATAATTGATATCGTTACAACACTCTGATGTAAGCCAATAGTTTGGACATTTTAAATATTATAACATATGAAAAGACTGCTTTAATAATGAGGATTAATAAATTGCAGGTACACAACGAGTTTATAAATCTAAATCTAAAAACAAATTCAATGGTTTGGTAGTTATCTCGTACGTTCGCTGAATAATAAAAAATACCATTTAAATTAAATTTTGGCTGTTTTCAGTCGTTTTGACTTAGTTTAGTATATACACATTTCAAAATAAATATTATATGGCCGAAATATGACTGTTTGATGTTATATTTTATAGCGAAAATAAAATATTATAATATAATATGTACATTTTCAAGCATAAGAATATGTTTGAGGAGGCTATCTTGGCTATTACTATGAGGTAAAAAATATAGTCTTGTCACGTTCAATTGTGCAAAGTAAAATTAAGTTTTGAAGTTTGTCGGAAATTTAAATATGTTTTCGTGATAAGAATTAAGGTGAACATTGTAAGTTTATGTTTTATAAATCACTACTATAAGGCACAAAAAGATTGTACTTCTTGTAAATTTAAGGCTCGATTTTTCTGCTACTATAAATTATAGTAGCCACCTAATTTTCCTTACGATACGTTATGAATATATTTTATCAACCAACGGATTAGGTGACATTCGTATTTTAGTTGAAAATTAAAAAAAATTAATCATATGTTCAGACGATAATATCAAAAACGATTCACAATTGCATTTCCAACTAAGAATATTACAACACGGAAGTTCGAGATTGTCGAATTCTTATTACGTAATATTTTGATGTGTAATTTTAAAGAATATTTAAGTTTTCGTAAATAATTTAAAATATATAATTCCATAGGATACATTGATTAATATGACATACCTGGGTGACATGAAACGTCGGTGTAACTTGAAACAGTCTGATTTATTTTTAATAAAATAAATTTATTATGTTCCCGAGATTTACGAATAAGTTAGCCGTTAAACCAAAGCGAACCTTGGATTAAAATATTCTTTGCGTATTTGATATACTAAAATTATGTCTACTTTTGTTATTTTTTAAAAGAAATATATTGTTTCAGACCACCCAACATTTATGGTGACTATAGAAATAGAAGCTTATTATTTTTTTTACACTTACACTTTTGGACTTAAAATGTTTTAATTTTACTAATTTTGTCTAGGGCCTTATATATAGGTTACGATGAATTAATTTTTTATTTCTGATATTTTTCAGCTCAGATTAAGAAAATGAATGTCAAAATAGTTTCAAGTCATCCAGGACAGTAGGTAACCTACATAATAATAATGAAACTTATAACTTACAACTATTTTATGTAAAAGACTGAGTACCCGGAATTTGAATTTGATCGTTCTTAATGATATTTTGTCAAGACGATATTATAGGATTCTATGCATATATTTATATCTTCTAAGTAGCTTCAATGACTAGTCCATCTCCGATGACACGCTTAGACACCCTATTGTAGGTACGGTAAACAGTTTCAAATTATTTTATTTACTACATAATAATATCATATGCACATTTAAAAGGAAACGAGCAAGTTGCTCAATAATCATAATATCATACGATTATGTTTTTCTAACACACTCATGTTCTGTCTTCAATTCGACCATCGTAAACCAAATACTGACGGACTGAGGTCACTCGTAGCACTCCACAGTCCACGGCGACAAATATTCTTTAGTAAATCGAAAACGCGGTCCACAACGATCATCAAAAAATTATAATATTATAATATTACATCATAATATTATGAGATGGAATATTTTGCTGTGTCAATCGGTCAAAACACTAGTTTTCGAATGACGGTCCAAAAAATTAAAAAACAATATGACATTATATTTCAATAAATTGTTTGTCTTAAAAATATATTCTTAGTAAATAGGTAAGTACATTATTGCGTGTGTAACACGACCCACTTGTTTTAAAAAGTCGACATTTTAACTTTAGACGAAATACAGTGTAGGGTAGTTACTTTTTGTAACTAGTAAAATTATAGTTGCATATTTTGTTCATACTATAAATATTGATTTAAATACCCTGTAATGCTGAACAATCACAGTAAGACAAGAACAAGAGCCGTGTGAGTAAAATGCGTTAAACTAATAGCCGATGAATAGCGGTAAAAAATAACTTGATGGGTCGTTAAAAAAATAAAAATGTTTAACAACTTTTCATTTAGTCTACCTACGTATTACTACTGAAAGATATTACGATAATAAACAAGTTTTAAATTGATGTAAACGTCTCTCTTTCATTGGCAAAAAGCCTCCAGACATGTGTCTTTAATCATTTGACAGTCTTAATAATATTATAAATAGATTCATCTCGTGTGAATGTCATATACCTATTTATGTCGCGATGGTAGCAGGTAGTCTATATATATACGTATAATTATTTAAAATATTAACCAATAATAATTCATACCTCAATAAAATATTAAATTTATTAAATAGAATAATATTGTATGAAATAAGAAATACATATTGCTAGTTAAAAAGATCATTAAGTTTTTGTAATGTGAATGGCTGTTGATGAAACAGACAATGTATTGAATTAATGGTGTTGTACATAAAATATAAAAAAGTAACTAGACACATTCGGAGTTAATGTTTATTTAATTTATTTAGATTACTTAACTGGATGTCTGGATGTAGTCGAACCAGTTAAGCATATTCTAATTTCACTGTACTAATGAACAATGCAATGCTTATTGCTTTCTTGGATAATTTATTCACAAAGTCAGGACAAGTTCAAGATTGAAACTTACAAATGTAGGTATCTATCTATTATAATAATATAATATAAGTACCTATCTATTAAAAAAAAAATTGAATGCAGTTATATAAATTAATTAAATTTAATGTGTATTTTTTGATATTCTTTTCTTGTAGACTTATTATATTGCAAAGTTCAAAATAATAAATGTAATTAGAAACTAACGTGTATGTGATATATTGTGTAAAAGGATCCGATAAATAACTTATGATAATAAAAGTGAAGAAGTTTTTATATTTTTGATTTCTTCGGTATCTGTTTTTTTTATTATTTAGTATTTTTTTACTAAATTTATTATTAGGTATGTTTTTTTGAAACTCATTCATAACTTAAATTTTTTAGCCGTAGGAGTATTTATCTCATTTTATTATATCTAGGTAAAAAAGGTAAAAATACTATGAAGTAGTTTTAGATTCTGAGTGGAACGATTTTTTTTTGTGTCTGTCATCACCTTTTAGGACAGTAAACGTGCTTGGATTTTCTTCAACAGTATCTTTTCTGATAGGAAAGTGAATCTAGTTGGTACTTGCTGGGGTCAAAAGTAAAATTTTTTCAGTAGTTTTCAAAAGCGCCGTGAAAAACAAAAGAAAAATTAAGGAAAACGGGAATTTTACACTTTTGTGTAAAATCGATTTTGGTTGTTAATATTTCCATTTTCTACACATGATAAAATTTTCCAAATATTTTGAGTTATTTTGAGCTCTTTACGGACATTTTTAGTTTCCTTTTTTTTTTGTTTTTTTTTCTATAAATATCAATAAAATTTTATTTGTTGGGTACAAAAGCTTAAACATGTAATAGAAGGCTCCTAATATATTTTTTCAAAGATAGATACTTGAAAATTTCACTGAATGTTTACATTAGCATTTCCTATACACCGTATAATTTTGAAAATATTTTGACTCTTTTTGAGCTGTTTACGGACATTTTCAGTTTTAAATTTTTTTAGTTTTTTTTCTATAAATATCAATAAAATTTTATTTGTTGGGTAGAAAAGCGTGAAAATGTAATACAAAGCTCCTGATATATTGTTACAATAGCACTTGAAAAATATAAAAAATACATATTCACAAGTTTTATTTATAAGCATTTAAAGTTCAAATTTTGACAAAATTTATAAAATTTAAAATTTAATAATAATTTTGTAGTTAAAAATTTATAAAATGTTCAACTTTTATAGCTAATGATTGAAATTTTAAAACAAGATTCTACCTAAATAGGTTATATATAAAATACTTTATTCACCTTAGTATCATCAAATATACTTCGTAATATCACAGGCAGACTAACTGTTTTCGCTCAGAATCGTTTTTTTATACAATGATATTATATCATTGAATTCAAATTTAATATCATCCATTATACAGTGACCCACTTGTAACCCACTGTACAGCAGAGCATCTTTTTTAAAATTTTTTTTTATCTACTTCAGTTATTTTTTCAAATAAATATATTGTTTCATGCCACTATTTAAGTATTTTAATTGAAAAATATGTAGGCGTTTTTAAATAAGATTTTCAAGTCACCCACAATTTAAGGTGTCTTATAACAACACATTTTATTTTTTTCATACTTGAATTTCCGGACATCGAATATTTTAAAGTTATTAACTTGTTATGGCCTTACGGCTTACATGACTGCGAATTTGGTTTTATATACATATTTTAATCTTTTGTATCTTATACCTACTTATTACATTTTGTAGTTAAAAATAATAAATGGGAATAGGAAATAATGCGCATGTGATATATTGTGTAAACACATTTTTTTAAGGGAGTCACTATAAATAACCGAGCATTAACTGTTACTTTGATTGTTTCTTCTTTAAAAATGTTTCAATTTCGTTATTGACACGTAATGTATAGTTTCGATTTTTGGACCAATAGAATATGTATAAGATATATTTTATAACATAAAAACAAACATATCAATCAAGTATTTTTAATCAAATTTTGAAGTCAAATAATTTAGTTTGTCAGTTTAACTATTTCACAAACTATTATTCATCTATAGGCATAGTGGAAATGGAAGTGCTCAACTGTTAAACTTAAGTAAAACTTATCGTAAAATATTATACAAAATGTTCCAAAGTAGTATGTATTAATATAAGTGATAAAACAATGCAATTTCATTAGTGTAGGAGTATTATGTTTTGTAACTCAATAATAAAATGTCAGTAGCGAATTATAATATACCTAGTGAAATTTTGAAAATCAGGAGTAATTTAATAATAAAATATATAATAAATTAATAAGTGGTGAGGTCGTAAAGTACAAAGAAACAGTATTAATTATTTTTAAAAGCAAACAAAAGTTCAATTTGAATAGAAAATTATTAATTTAATTTTGGTAGTAGGTACCGCGTTGGATGGTTTTCTTTTTATAAATTAAACTCCCTATAGATTTTGCGACTCGTTTCTACACGATATCATACCTATATAATTACGGTAAGATAATTATACACCATATATTTATATAATAGTATACTTATCTGCGATATTTAACATTTTACATTATACTATGACGTACATTTATTGTAAAAATTAAATTATGGTTTTGAAATGATTCTATTATATTATAATATTATGCAGACACACTCTATATTTAGTATTGGTATTTGGTCACATTGTTGTTGGAAGGTACGTGTTGGTTATCACTGCTCACTAAGTTAGTAGTAGGTTATTACCCAAAAACAAAAACAATTGTAAGTTAATAAAAACAACAATAAGTAACGAAAGATACCATACCTGGGACCGAACTTCAAGATAAATTGCAATATTCACGACACTCACTTGACGTCTTCTTTTTTTAATTTTATTTTTTAGTTCGCTCCGGAAAATCTGGGTAAATGCGTCCGACGCCTTGTTATTTTAATTACGTTGATGAAATTTAAGCTTCTTTCTAGTTTTCTTATTCCATCCCAGTTTTTCATTCTCATTTCGTGTCCAGTAATTCAAGATATACAATGAACGTTCATCAGCTCCCACTTAATGATGAAAGGCGTGAAGTAAATAATTACGAAATAAAAAACAATGTCTCGCAAAACAATATAATAAAGTATTTAAATTGAATGTTGAACGTTTTTGTTGATTTATCTTTCCGAATGCCATCTACGTTGTTTAGTCATATCATAAGTACAAAGAACGTTGCCTGTATGAATAATTCCGGAAATTTTCATTTCTACGAATTATTGAAATATTTTGTACTGGCCATGTTACTGGTATGTTATTCTAAACTTTTGAAGTCAACGTATAGACCGAAATCCCCCAAACAGTATTTTATTTATTTTTTATAAAATGTAGGCACTTTAAATATAAGTCCCAATAATATTTATAATAATATGTCAAAAATGTTCGTAACGCACATTATGTATGTGATTATCTATAAGTAAACTTGTTCAAAAAAAAAAAAATAAAATAAAATATCGAAACAATAAGTATAACTTATTATATAATGTATAAGTTTATATAAGCTATATGTCATATTCGAAATATGAAAATATTGCTTTGTCAATTTGAAATTTGTATTTAATATTAAATACTTAATATAATAATGTCATACATAATTTTATATAATTTTGATGGAATAAATTGTATGAAAAAGTAGAAAATATAAACTAATTTGCGATTTAAAATATACTACTATACACATACATTAGCTAATGTATTTTAGAGGTAGCTTTCAATGATGGAATAAAGGAATTTCCCATATTCAAATTGCCTTTGGAAACAGCAGATGTAAGGTACATTTTTTTCTACTTAAATATTATGGAATCTGACATTTATTATATTACACAAGCTTGTGGTACGGAATAAAGATATTTTGGTAAGTACGACGCTGAAATATGTTTTTCTCGTGTTTGTATTCTCGTGGGATATGCTAACAAAGTCGACGAATAATATTAAAGAATAACCTGCTGCATCATACATTGATTTCAAAATCATTTCATCCGCGTTGTCGAGAAGAACAATTTTATTAAATCATTAACTTTAAAAATGTGTTTAGCTCGTTTTTAATTCTACAGAATTCAGATATAGGTTCGCCTTATTTCTTCGTTTTAAGTTTAATATCATATAATTCTTACTAAGAATATTAGTGGAGTAGTTTATAATAAATTTTAATCAACAAGATGAGCAATATATTATAAACAAATTTAAATTGATGACTACGGAAAAAAACACAATTAAATTTGGGAAATTCTAATTTTTTAGTACTCGGAATACACGGAGCCGTAAATTCATAAATTATTACGCTGATTTTTTCTTCTCAAACCGTCCGACTTTATTATTCTATGAATTTAATAATAGGAATTTTTTATAAAAATAATAATAATTTATTCATAAACATTGTAATAGAAATTAACCTAGTTAGGTATCAAAACAAGAAATTTGAATGGAAAACGTTAATAAATACATTTTCTTATATTCTTGTACTGCTGGAAAAAACATTAATAAAATGTGTAATTTATGCCTCTTTTTGTATAATTTAATTTTCTGCGCAGTACAAATTATGCTACTTGGACAGTTAAACGGGTATTACGACAGATACAAACGAAATTAGTAAAATAATATATTATGCAACTCTAAAATGTATTAAACAGAACAGTCTTTTTACGGTGAAATACTATCAAACAAAAGAGGGAAAGAGGGAAGTTGAGATTTTGTTTTCCAAATATGAACGAAAGTTAATATTATTTTATTCATCGTTTATATAATATTTAGGTAATAGGTATAGTGGACATCAGTAATAACAGAGACCTAAAAACCGTCATTGACTTTAGTGCGTAGGTGGGACATTTAAGTGTGTTTGTTGTTTGTGTGTATTGATATATTTTGATATCATATAATGAAAGTCACTGCGATCGGAACATAAACGACTTATATTTCGACTGTGTCGTTTGTCCAGACTGGTCGAGTAGGCAGAAGGATTGTGGCTACTGTTATTTGTTTCTCATCGAACTGTGTGGCCGGTCGTACTTAGGATTTTAGATAATATTTGAGTGAATATAGAAGTTTGAAGTATACCTATATCATGGGTTATGGCGGCATTTATTGTTTGAAGTATGGTTTGGTTGACCCCATCGAAATAGTTTTTTACGTGATTTTTTTTATCGTTACAACTTACTCTTATAATTGCTTGAAACGTCTTTCATTGTTTTAATTATAATTACCTTTGCTTATCTTACTGTTAAAATATGTTTCTGAATGAAAGTGTTTTTATTTTCAGACGTTACTTTTAAATGTTACGGTCTCTTATTGTAAAAAACCACATTATAAAAATCTGCGTATTCACGCTATCGAAAGTATGTCACGACTGCTGTATAGTATTAACCCCTTAAAAGACAAATGGAATATATATAATTGACTAGTGTTGCCAGCACTTTTGTATACACCGTCAAATCTTAGTTTTTCAAATTCTGGCGACAGATTTCTGAACGATCTAGGCGCATGTTATATTATCAATTTAATTTATTATCTATAGACTTAGAAAATTCAGGTTTTAATTTTTTTATAGTTTTATAAATGAAAATACGGCACTGAAATTGTTTTTGTTTCGTTGAGAATTACTGTCGGTCCCGTGACTTGTCGTATTATATGGTCCTGCAGGACTGGATCTATAGTAAGACGAGGGTGGGACAAACCAATATTGTCCATTCTCTTGGGAGTGAAAAATATTGCCCCTTAGGCTAAAATGAAAAGGAAAAAACGGCCCAAGTGAATCATGATGATCGCGAGACTTTGATATTGCAAATAAATAAGTTAGAATACTTGATTTTTATAAGGAATATAACGCCACCACAATAATACTAATAATAAAATTCGTCTGTATGTGTAATTTTTATATTTAGTAATTCATATTTTTATTTTGGAGCTATTTGTGTCGTAAGTTATAGTTATTATAACAACGTAATATAGTTTTAATGACACGATTAATGCGTGATCAAAATACTATCAAAATACTTTAGTAAACGAAATAAATATTATGCGTCGGAATAATCATTATCCACAGAAATTAAATATCTATAGTGAACGTTATTGAACAATATATTTGGTTTTTATACCTGCTATAATAGTTATTGTTATATACCTCTTTCAATAATAATTCCGTATAATGAAAGCGAAATGAAAGTACAATGTGCTGGGCAAAGCTATTGAGTTGTGTCGTTCGAGTGATATTCCATTTGCGGACGTGTTCTCGGGGCACTGTACTGAAATCCGTATTCATTAAATTGTTATGTTTACCTTGACGGTAATGATTCTACTGTCAAAACAAAACATTAAGGTTGACACATTCGAAGGGTTGATCAATAATAAGAATGGGGTTGAATATTAGGAGACTCGACGTGTACGGCGGAGAGAGCGTGTTCAGATTTTGTAGCGCCGTAGTCAGATAAACAAAGTACATATACACATTAATAATGTACATAATCGAAATTTAACTTTTAACATAAATGGAAAATAGACCAAGTTTTGAAGGTGTGTGAAAATTACTTTTGTGTGTAATATTATTATACGAGTATAGCGATGACTGCTAAATAATATTTGTACCTATACACGAGATTAAATCTAGTAGGTAATGATGTTAGATTTTCCAGTTTAGTATACATTTTTAAAGCAGCGTTATGTTAATTGATACTTTATGTGCTGGATTTATGGGTTTTTTTTTATATTCAAACCGATAAGAAAATAATATTATAATTAATAGTTGGGCAGTTATTTCAACAGTTTGATTTCAGCACTCAACTTTAAGCTTCTCCGTACCTATACGAATGATTTTCTTACGATTTTAGTAAATTTTACACATATTTGTCAATATCACTCATACAAAATGTTTCATGTAGAAATATACATAATATTATGTTATGACTTTTGTTTCAAGTAAATCTCAAATGAGCCGAGTACATTTGAATTACTCCAATTTTCTTAAGTTGTAGGGACTGATTTATACTGTTGTCTTATAGAAAATATTATGATACAATTTTTTTAAAACTTGATTTATTAGTAGCATCTGATTTAAGGGGTTTTTTTTACTGAAGAAAGAGCGTGTACCTACTGTACCTATTACTATACCCGCGAATCATATAAATTTTTATACCACTTCGATAATTTCGAGGATTTGGTCATGAAAATTCTCAAACGCGAAGTGATGATATCTTGTCATTCAGTGATTATGATTTATGACGATAAAGTGAACATTTCAAAAATCTTATAATTTATATGAATTCAAGGAGCTCTGGTAGTGAAAATTTAGTTTGATTATGTATTATTTATATTATATTATTACATGAATTTTGCATATTATAATATTATATTTCTGAAATATGGTATTGACTATAATAGATTTTTCTTCCAAGCTAATAATTTTACGCAATATTCAATTGAAATTCTGCAAGAAATTACTTGAGCTATATACATGGAATTTTCAAATTATATTACGTTCATCAATCTATTGCTATAATATTATAGAATGTTTTCGTTCGTTTTATATATAAATGTCAGGCGGTATAGGTAGGTAGGTACTCGGTACGTAATATAATATATTTAACGCCGGAAGAGGAAAGAGATAGAAGCAAGGTAAAAAAAAATAAAAAAAAATAAAAAGAAGGGAAAAACATTACAAAAATACAACGACGTAGTGTCTCGTTTTTCAAACGTTCCCTTTTATAAATCATATATAGGTACCTGTACTGGTGAAACAACATTTTAACGATGTCCCTTTGGCTAACAATGACAATAGGAGCCATTTTAACAAACCCCACATCTTTTAACGGCCGTAAGCGATCAATTAAAATCGAGGAAAAAAGTCGAACGTGTAAAGTTTCAAAAACACCTTTACCGAGGAGACCTACCTGTATAATAAAAAATAATATATATGTATATGTACACAAGACTAGATAATTAAATGAAAAAACTATTCGTTTTAGATTCGTATTCGCGTGACGAGTGTTTTAAGTTTGACTGCTGTCAGGTTACACACAAGCAGACAATGCACCCACGTGCAGGCCTCTTTAAAGCCATCGTGTGTAAGTGCCATCACCGTCGCTGGGGATCGGTGGGACAAACGAAAATCGCACCCTCGACGAGCAGAGAAAATTGTGAGTTCCGCCCAATACATTAAGAATATAATATCATACTTCTATATTGTAGTAAACTGCGTCCGATAAATTTTAAGATATCTAAATCTGCGTAGTAAATTGCACCCAGAGGTTTTTTTTAAGGTAATATTTTTTTACGATTGCAATTTAGCATTACTCAGAGAGAAAATGACGTGAGCTATATCTTCGAAAACTCGTGTGCTTGGTTTGGTTTATATACAAACTTAAATAAAAACTGAGTTTTACATTTTTGTAAAAAAATACTAAGATTTGTATTATATGTTTTAGGTATATTAGTTTATAAAATTGATTTTTTTTTTTGACAAATTATAATGTGTAAATGATAATAGGTATATATTATTTGAGTTACTTTCGTAAATCACTATAGTAGTTATGAGATATGTTTTTTTACATATTTAATCCTATGAATATAATTTTTCGATCTCTCAACGGTTTTTTGCTTTACAATTTTTTTTTGGAATACAATTTATTCTACAGTTTTTAATATAGATATCGATGTATTCAAATTTACTTATTAGGATACTATTGCCTATGTGTGCTATTATATCTCAATCCATTTTATAAATCGAAAAAAGTCGAGGGGGCAATTTACTATGAAAATTATGTATACCTAGTGTATATTTTATATATGTACATAATAATATATTATGTAGAGGTACTGTTTTTAGTTCTTTCAGACTAAAATTTGTGGTACAAATATCGGTCGTTGTCTTTTGTACACGTGTGTTAGCCGACGAAATTTTTTCAAACTCTCCTCCAATTATAGCGGACTTCGACCTGATGTCCAACAAAAGACTTCTCATCTGCTGCGACTTTTCAAATTCTCCGTTTCTGATTCCGGTCTACGAGTTGTGTTAAATTTATACTAAAGGTCAGACGTGGTTATTGTTTTGTCATAATATGATTAGTTATCATCATTACATAATATACGTTTAAGTATTAAAATGTTATTGTTTATGAAAGTATAAGTTCCCCCGCCCCACCTCACTCCGTAAGGTATAATATGATTATAAAGTCATTAATCTGTACGAATTAATCAAAATAATGCAGTCCACTATAATTGTTATTTGTTGATCAATACAATATTGTTTTCTTCTCGTGATTGTGCTCCACCATCTCGCAGGTATCCTATATCATGCCTTGCCGCGGCTTATAACTTTCCGCGGTTTACTCTTACTTGGAGACATTTTAGGTGGACAATAAATATAGGTATTGAGTATGGGTGATCAAATGGCTTTAAAATGTTGTGTTGAAATACAGTTTATAATATTTAGGGTTGAATATCAATAAAAATAAATAATTTTTATAATTAAAAAAATAATACCTACTGTTCATATACCATTTAGTAGGTATAGGTATTCAATGTTTCCGTGTAATAATAATTAACATTAATTAAATACAATATTTAACTATTAAAATAATGTTAATAACACCCTAGATGCGAATAAACTTGATATAAATACAAAAAGTTATTAAAAATAATTTTAAGTATGCGATTACACTTTTGCAGTATTATTAATATTTTATTACGTACTAAATATGAAATATAAATTGTAAAATATCATACTACAAACAATATATATTTAGTTAAAAAAAACAATTTCTTTCGCCTCGCTTAATATTTGAAAACAGAAAAAAACCCATAATTTTTTATTTTTCTAAAAGGGTTTTTTTCTTGGTAAGGGTCTTTTTAAAAATTAAAAATTTATGTTACGGTTATTTTCGGATATGGTTATAATTTATACAAGAATTTTATTTGTGTTTGTTAACCGGTTCTTTTTGGTCCAACCATGTTCTATAGTATTATAATTTATAACAATATATTATGATACCATACGGGTGACTGAATCGAATACGACATTTAAGATGATAATACTATTAATAGGTATTATTTAGTCCGTTGAGTCGAATAATAGTTGCGTCAATATATCTGTGAATGATGTAATAGCGAAGAAATCATCAACGGTTTAATCATATATATTATTACAAACAAATGATCTTGTACGCGCGTCTTTTGGACTAACGGAGCACACCATTGAATTTCAGCAGTTGTCCTGTCATTTGTACCGATAAGTCCTATCGGATTTAATTCGTATAGTATTATAATATATAATATTATCGTACAAGACGATTGCAACGAATATTGCGATCAATTTAATAGGCAATTCTCCCGTTGTCACAGGGTACATTTCCATTATTTTAGACGTGACGATATAATCACAGTCAATCAGAGATTCGCAGATTAAAATATATTTTAATTATGAATAAAACGAAATCTAATAAACTGACTGAGAATCGGCCACACCCGTCTTGCACATGCGGCATGCCGGACATCTAGTGCAAAATCGAACACCAGCAGCAGACTGACTGCACTTAGTGTGGAGTGGTACTTACGGTGAAATACTGTAATACGTATAATTATGTGGAGTCCTGATCAAACGAAGAAGAAAGAAAATAGCACAACCTAACCTCCATATTAAATAATTGGCCTCGGTTTCCAACCAGAGAATGTCATCTTATTTCTGGTAGGAGAACCGAACAACAGAAATATATTAATTTTATTATAAATAGTTAGTATTGTGTTATTATACTGTTTTTCAGTTTTAAAACACAGTTTATTGAAAATGCATTTAATATATTTTATTCTTTTTTGAATCTCCATCTATAAGATATCATAAAAAAAGCTTATCAACTCTGAGGCAGTCGAAGCTTCAAGGCGGGTTTCCACTATACACGGTGGTGTGTACTTGCATGAAATCCTTTGCTGTGATTGCTTGACATCCACGGTAAGCTTTTGCTATTTGGTATATCACAGTGTTTTCTTATACCGTGTTGTTGGATCTAGCTCAAAATGTTTCGTATACACGGCACACCAATGTTTTAGAATACATAATATACTGAAAATAGGATATAATAATATAACTTATCAACAATTATCAAGAACCACAAATATTATGATATAAGTAACCACAGTTACCTAGCTTATCCTATATGCTGAAACGTTTGCTGGGGGCCCGATCGTTGCGAACGGAGTCGGTCATTAAATGCAGGTACATACACGCAAACGTATATAGTTGGACCCGCCTTAAGATTAATAATATGAAAATAAGAAAAATAAGTACATAAAGTCCGTTTCTAAAATAATATCACAATGATTTCAATCAAAGTTCACATGAATCAATGTAACGTAAATAATAATAGTATCCATTTGTATCTTATTGCAGATCGTTTGGTTAGATTTTTTAAAAGTTTCGCATGTCGTTTATCCTTATTAAACAAATACAGTATTAAAAATTTAATAAACTAGTTTAGGAACCAAGTTTTGCATTGTATCTGTCGACTTTTTCTTAAATTATTTCGGTACTCACGAAGAACCTTTAGAGATATTATACGTACGCGCTATTAAAGTTGTATGATTCATAAATTGATAAATTGACGAATGAAATCAACAATTCATCTATGAAAAACAAAATATAATGAAATTAATTTTTACCAACACAGTGGATTATATTTAATTCATAGGTAATTGGGTTGGTATTATTATTTATTACCTGTATTTTTTATTACGAGTTATTAATTTACAACAACTAATTATCACAATAATTATCGTAACTTTTTTTTTAGTTCAAGATTTCTGTCTCTGGTAAAATTGTTTATCTGAGAGCCGTACAAAAAATCTGCGTAAAAGTGCAAACTGTATAATTAATTTCGTTAAAAATACCCTCATCATGCCCATGGCATTAATTATATTTTATTATAACTGCAGGAATCAATATGACTTTAAAAAAAAAACCGACAAAATTCGTTTTTGATTATTTTTTTTTGCCAACTTGGCATCTAAAATCGTATAACTGAGTGAAAACAATACAAGGATATTATTAAAATTCAATCACTGAATTAATGCATTTTACAAAATGTTTGTATTGTCAAGTTTATAATGTGAAAATGGCTCTCTCGCAATGTTAGACGAAATCGACAAAGGAACTAGGTCGAAGCCCCATGATTTCTATCTATGTTTACTACATTATTAATTATTGACATAAATACAACGGCAAATGGCGATGCATATAATTGACATTGCAGAATGGTTCAGGCTATATTTAAAACCATGATAATATGAATCACATGGCTAAGTGATTGTAACAATGTGGTGCCGAGCTCGACTTAGTTGACGTAAACGAATTTCGTCATTATATTATAACATTATTACGATGTCATATCGTTTTGGGTAAATGTAAACAATTATAATATTATATTGGTAAGAACTGTTTGTTGTACCGTACCATATGCGTCGTATCGTCGTCGTATTTTTGGTATTTTAGAATACCAGTATACCGTGAATCGGTAATTACAGAAAATACCGTACCTATACCTATTATATACTTTTATTATTTAATTATTTTATATGGGTACCCGTAATGACATAATTTAATAGCTCTATCCTAGGTTGGAATTTTTGAATCACTAAACGGAATTTTCTGGGGTACGATATTTTCGGTAATTACTGTATAACCGGTAATACCGTAGATACCGGTAATAATAAACAAATACCGGATACCGGTATTAACATTTGAAATACCGCCAGCCCTAACCTATACACTAGGAAATGAACAAGCGTAATGTAGGTAAAATGTAAACAAACTAAAATAAAAATAGCACGGTATTAGGTAAGTGGTTTAAACCATAGAATCATATTTTTATATTATAAATTGTAAAATTCCTACATAGGTCAGTGTTTTTCGACCTGTGTTCGATATGTGATAAATACATAATATTAATAACAATACAAGCTGAATGAACGCCACTGAGCAAGATAAACGAAAAATCTAAATGACAAACATATCTAAACAGAACAAACTAGAGAAAAATATAAATTTAATAATTATTAAGCAAGCAATTTGGAGAAATGCAAAACCACGGAGATCAATGTTGCACATATCCTCTTTCCATATTATCGCAGTGTTTTTGGTTTTTTTCGACGTAGGTACCCTGTTAATAACACTTTTTGTTCTTTGGTCAAAAAGCTTGATAATTCAATACAAAGTTGCTGGTTAGATTTTACACAATTACACTGGTTAAAAAAAACCGTAAGTATACCTGAACAAAATATCTAGAATTCCCACAAGCCACATTAATTAATTTTACACAACCGTGTTGACATATTTATTAATAATATTATCAAATAATAACCAAATATTATAGAACACACGAAGACTAGAGATAAGGAGGTCAAACTCTACCACTCTAATTAACCCGTATTAGATAGGGACATACTTGACTTTATTATCATTAAAAAATTATAATTCAAAAACTAAAAATCGTATTTAAATTATAATTACACCATCGTATTCAGCGCAAATTTATCTTTAAGAATAAATTACAAAAATAGTATTAATGTTCTATATTTACGTAATAAATGTACATATAAACAGTAAAAATAGGTAAACTGTTTTGGAATAGAGTATATCATAATAATACAATACAATTGTATAAACACTATTCATCTGCGCTGTCGGTCGCCCCACAGCAGAACGTACGCCTGACGAACCGCTTCGTCCTTTTCCAAAGTGAACGCCTAGACGCGACCGTGGTTACCGCCAGGTGGTCCGTCCCCGCGTCACTACGGCCACTGCTGGTTGCCGTATCCGTTTCTCCGGCTTCTACAGGTGGCAACGGCGACGATACGGACAACGGCGACGATACGGACAACGGCGACGTGACGGACAACGGTGACGTGACGGACAACGGCGACGTGACGGACAACGGTGGCGTGACGGACAACGGCGACGAGACGGACAACGGCGACGAGACGGACAACGGCGTCTCGATGCTGCGGTCGTTTTCTGCAGCGGCAGGTGGCATCAATGTCGCAGGAACAGACGATTCGTCACGTGATAAAGGTTCCATCGAAACGGGCAACTCCGCGGACGGCAATACAATTTCTGGAACATCGCCAGAGGAATTTTCACGCACGTCCATTGCCTTGAGCTGCTCCGGGAACATCAAGTTGGGTGCGGATTTCCAAACGTACTTCGTAGGTGCTCCGGCCGTGGAATTTGTACTCAAGTCCATATTTGGTAGAGAAATAAATCTCTTGTGAAGCTGCATTCTACTGAAATCGCAGCTGTCTAGCGATCTTGGTCTATTCGACCTAAGTTCGTTGAAAATCATCTGCATTTTTTCAGTCTCGGATACCGATTTGCTGTCTGACGACGTCTGCAGCTCTTGAGCGGAAATATTAATCGACATATTGATATATTATTTTGATTATGTAAGCAGAATAATTATTAATATATTTTACAAAAGTTCGATTTTAACTACGGATTAGCAATTATTCGTGATCTATTATAATATATATATACGAATTATTGATTTTCCAAACACTTATACACTTGGCAACAAGATGTCTGTTATTTTTATAAATTTGAATGTATATTAATTTTTTAACATATGTTATAGGTACAACATTTATTTATTAAATTCTTATTTTTTAGTTATACCACTCAAGTATAAACCTAAAAGTTATTTTATTATTTAGGGGGGGGGGTGGGTGAGTTGGAATGGAATTTGTTGAGAATGGATTTCCGGCTATGCTACCTGCATTTTCGAGTAGGTAGGTATTTTCGCGGGCTCGCGTCGTCGGGATTGGCTTGTGGACAATTTTGTAAACGTGTTTTCCCCCGAAGGCCGGTGGTGGTTTGTACGGGAATAGAGGACTCTGATCGAAGCTCGGATTAATATCTCTAGGTGAGGTGGGTAGGACCAGGTAACCGAACTTGGTTGTGAGCCATCAAAGAATACAGTCCTGCGATACTTTTTGCGTTTGAAAATTATAGCATTGGCCACGCATAGCTTTAAAAACACTTACTATAGCTAAGAAAAAACAATGTCATAATTTATATCGCCATTGGTTAGTTTTATACAATATATTATCAATGATATTATTCTCACATAATTTAAAGGCTCTATCAAACAGAACGTACAATGCAAGTTAAAGCACGTCTTAAAGCAATAGCTCGGCGGCGTAGCACTTTCACGCACGTGAATAACGCCGCGTTGTAACAAATTACAAAATCACGCTACGTGAAAAACAAATAAAATTTTAAACTTGTACCTAGCTATAAAAATTGTCGTACTACTCAAACTTGGTCATGACTCATCAGTGATGACTGATAAGTATAAAATAAAATGTGTAAATATTGCGCATATTATATCCAGGCGATCTAGCTTAAAGTTATATTTTGCGTTTTTTTAATAATATATTATATAACTGAAGCATACTAAGTAACTTAATGTCGAGCTTAATGTTATGTACCTATTATAGATAATTTGTAAATGTGCTTTAGAGAAACGATTATTAATTAAAGCACACATACTAAAAGTGTGAACATTAAACATTTTTTTTCCAAAGGGCCGATACTTTGTTGAGGGCCGGTAGAAATTTAAAATCTCTGTGGGCCGAAAAGTCTCTATCCAGCGCTGTTAACAGCTAAATACTCTTACAGTAAAATTGTTTTCATTTCTAATTATACTGTACAACTTCGCCGTATAAGACGTAGTGTGCAAAAATCAAATGTAAAAAAGGTGGGCAAGTGGGTGTCGCTCTGCTGTACAGTAGGTTACAAGTGGGTCACTGTATAATGGATGGTATTAAATTTGAATTCAATGATATAATATCATTGAATAAGAAAAACGATTCTGAGCGGTGACGGTATGTCAGTCTATGTATAAGACATATTATATACATACTAGCTGATCCCGTGCACTTCGTCGCCCGTTAAATGGATCAACTCAATACTACCTACTCAAACTTTGTTCAATTCATTAACGTGTATGGTGTTCAAAATTTATCTTATCTTTCCCGTTGCCCTGAATAAAAATTCTGAATCGCAGCAGTACATTATCAGGTAGGCAATCTACCTGCGGTAGATCGCGGACCCCGTGCTGTTTGTACGGAAGTGTATGATTTAACTCTAAAGTATCAAAGTTATACCAAGTTTATTTTGATGTAATACTGTGGATTAATATAATAAATTTGGTTGCTCGTAAAAAATCGCAACTCTTAAAAAAATTATGATTGTTGAACTCCTTTTGGGTGTAATTTTCTGCGGTAAGTGCAACTCTGCCACCCTGGTAAGCATTGTTCAATAATTCGATTTGATGCAAGCTTGTACCTGATCTGCCCGAATAACCAATAGCAACCAATAAATAAATGCTAATTTCTAATGTAGACTGTAACCAATGGCAACTATAAATAAATAAAAATAAAATTTCCAATTTCTATCGTGAATCTCAATGTCCCTGTTTCAGCACCTATTTAAAATTCGAATTTTGGCAAATCCTTTCTTAGCGCACGTCTATATTATAATAGCTATCTGTATGCCAAATTTCAGCCAGATCCGTCCAATGGTTTGAGCTGTGCGTTGATAGCAGTCAATCAGCTTACTGTTTTTTATATACAGATATGGTTGCCATGGTAATATGGACACACACACACACACACACTGACATACATTCATTTATATATATATAGATTGATATGAAATCTTGGTAACCTTAGTAACCATGGCAACCTTGGTAACCATGGTAACATGGACACACAGACACACAGACATACATTCATTTTTATATATATAGATAGATATATGGTATTAAACAAAAAATTGACCTATAATAGGTACCTATAATAAATTCCAAACTAATCATATCACAATATCCATTAGATACTTATAACGCGTTATACATTAACAAAAACCGTGATACTATCATAGATATATAATAGTACACTTTAGAAGTTTCAAGTACCCACGAATAATATTATTCAATCACAACAAAATAACTAAAATCGTAATTCTTGGTTTAAATATGAAATTTTATCTAAATTTGAAATTAAAATGTCTGTAAAAAATAAGTGTGTTTATATATTTTTTAGATTTTTTGGATACAGTATGAATTATTTAAGAGAATCTTTGTTTTAAATTTTCAACTCTTAGTTATAAAAACTGAACATTTTATAATTTTTTAATTCCAACGATTGATAATTTTCGAGATTTTGATAAATTTTGTCAAAATTCCAAATTTAAATGCTTATAAAAAAAAATCGTGCTCATGTATTTTTAATATTTTTCAACTGATATTGTAACAATATATCAGGAGCCTTGTATTAAATTTTTACACTTTTTGGCCCAACAGATAAAACTTTATTAATATTTATAGAAAAAAAAACTAAAAAAATTGAAAGCTGTATATGTCCATAAACAGCTCAAAAAGAGTCAAAATATTTTCAAAATTGTATGGTGTATAGGAAATGCTAATTTAAACATTCAGTGAAATTTTCATGTATCTACAGTTGTTCGTTTTTGAATTGCAACAAAATAAAGAAATCGCTACATGAGTAATCGAGTGAATATCCAATGTTGTAAAAATTTGAATTTCAAACGCTCATAAAAATTTAACTTGACTGTCCGGTAGAAATTTTTTTATTGATAAAGGTAGATAATCTTATAAGAAATCTTGTGTTTCATTTTCAATTCTTAGATTTAAAAAGAAAAATTTTTACGAATTCTTAACTCAAAATAATTTGCTAATTTTCGTGATTTTTCCATATTTTGTCAATTTTTGAACTTTAAATGCTTATAAAAAAAAATTGTGACTAAGGATTTTTAATATTTTTCATCTGCCTTTGAAACAATATATTAGGAGCCTTCTATTAAATTTTCAAGCTTTCGCAACCAACAAATAAAATTTTATTGATGTTTTTAGAAAAAAAACTAAAAAAAATGGAAAATGAAAATGTCTCTAAACAGTTCAAAATATATCAAAATATTTTGAAAATGTTATCGTGTATAGAAAATGCAATTATAAACAACCAGTGAAAATTTCATGTATATACGTTCATTTGTTTTAGAGTTACACCAATAACCAAAATCGATTTTTTGGAAAACCAATTTTGAGTAAAAATTCCCGTTTTTCCTTAATTGTTGTTACGCTGGTTAATAAATTTAAAGCCTTTATTTTTAGTGGACTGTAAATATTTTCTTTAATTTTACACGATATTAATATATTATGCTCGACACAGTGCTCACGTCCGACTAACAGCAGTGCGGAGAGGAGATACCGATCGAGTGACAATTACCATTAATAATAATAATAATAATAAATTGATAACGACAATAGGTACTCATTAAAGTGCGTTAACATAAATAATATAATATATAATAAGCATACGCGACAAGCCGCCCGCCTTGAAATAACATTTCAAATAATAATTCAAATTATACAATCAACATATAAACAAATTTCAATCACACCTAATAGGCATATTATACAAACCAAATAAACAAAAAAAATATATTTTTTTTACAAATTACAATTACCCACAAATGGTAATGGACATAATTGCCTGACGGCTCTACGAAATGTTCCATTCGCCGTTTTAACGTCAGCCACACGTATGACACCGTCCTGCCCTGGTATGACGTTGATAATCCGACCTAAACGCCATTTCATTGGTGGAAGGTTTTCCTCGCGCATGATAACGATGGAATCTTCCTTCAGTTTTACACCCCTTTCGCTTGCCCACTTTGACCGTTCCTGAAGCTGGGACAGGTACTCTTTACTCCACCTTCTCCATAGAATATCCGAATATTGTGACACGCGTCGCCAACGAGATAGATAACTTGTTGGTACGTTCGTGTCATCAATTTCTGGTATGGCGGAGAGAGAGTCACCGATGAGGAAATGCCCGGGAGTTAAATGGGACATATCACTAGGATCGGAGGACATAAGGGTTAAAGGACGACTATTTAGACACGCCTCTGCTCGGGTTATAATAGTTAGCAACTCCTCGTAAGTAAAGTACGAATCACCCAAGACTTTGGATAATAAGGATTTCATAGATTTTACACCTGCTTCCCATAGACCCCCGAAGTGAGGTGAACGGGCGGGTATGAATTTCCAATCAATGCCTAAATCCGATAACGTATCCATAGTCCTTTTTTTATTTTCGTCACTATGAAATAATTGGTACCATTCCTTTAATTTCCGGTTGGCCCCGACGAAATTCGTTGCATTATCTGAGTAGATTACAATGCTTTTTCCCCGACGGTCAAAAAATCTATTTAATGCGCGGATAAAGGCGTCGGTGCTCAGGTCACTGACGAGCTCGAGATGTATAGCTCGCGTAGCTAAACAAATAAAAACACTTACATAAGACTTCACTTTCGGGGCATTTCTTCGAGTACTAGTTTTAACCATAAAGGGCCCGGCGAAGTCCACTCCACATCTTAGAAACGCGCGGCCCGGAGATACTCGATGTTTAGGCAGATCACCCATTATCGGTTGCATTATAATAGGTTTTTGTTTAAAACAAATAACGCATTTGTTTACTATATTTCGTGCTAAATTTCGGCCGTTAATTGGCCAGTAGTTCATGCGTACCGACGATAACATGGCTTGTGGACCTCCGTGCATTAGTGTTACGTGCTCGTTACATAACAACAATTTCGTGAAATTACTATTTGATGGTAACACTATAGGGTTACGCTGGAAAATTGAAATTGATGCTGCATGTTTTAATCGTCCACCCACGCATATTATATGATTCTTATCCAAGAACGGTCGCAGACGAAATAACTTACTCTTACTTGATATTGCCTCTCCGTTAAGCATAGATTTTATCTCATTGGCGAACTCATCTCTTTGAACAACTTTAATTAATGACGTTTTTGCTATTTTTATTTCGTCAGCACATAAATTACCGATTCGTCGGCACCGATCGCCTGTTTTGTTTATTTTACGTGAGCAATTAGTTTTAAATCGTAAACAATATGCTACGACTCTTAACAATTTACCAAAAGACGAATAACGATTTATGATATTTATATCACTTGCCGTAGTGCATAGAGCGCTTATCGCATTTATTTTTATTTCTGCGCTCTCCTCGTTACAATCTAATGAGTGGTTCACCGTATCAGGCCACTCGTTTTCGTGTCGTGACAACCAACTTGGCCCGTTCCACCAAACTGATAAACTCGCTAATTGGGTGGGACAACAACCGCGTGAAATCACGTCCGCCGGATTATCGACACCGCTAATGTGAAACCAGTTTGAGGGAGACGTGATCTCTTGAATTTGACCAACTCTGTGTGCGACGAAGGTTTTCCATTTTTTCGACGTTGACGTGATCCAACACCATGTGACGCTGGAATCGGTCCAGTAATATGTTTTACTGATTGACAATTTCAACCTTGGTACGATCTTATTTGCTACCTTTGCTAGCAATAAAGCGGCACACAATTCTAATCGCGGTAGCGATAAAATTTTTAGTGGTGCTACCTTTGACTTTGCGCAAATTAATCGAACCGTATGTTTGTTATTCATGTCCGTACAACGTAAATACAAACAACATCCATATGCCTTAATACTTGCGTCCGCGAAACCGTGTATTTGTATATAGTGTATTTCATCGTTTATCGTAATTTGACGCGGAATTTTAATTGCATTTAGATGCGATAATTCGGATTTGTATTTATACCACTCACTGCTTATCCTTTCCGAAACCGGTTCTGACCAAGATAAACCCTCTTTCCATAACTCTTGCATGATTAATTTTGCACATACTATTACCGGACCAATTAATCCGAGTGGGTCGTATATACGTGCAATATCGGACAATATATTGCGTTTAGTAAGAGGCGTTACTAACGAAGTTTCGTTAATCTTATATTTAAGTTCGTCGGTGTGAGAGTCCCAATATAGACCAAGTATTCTAGTTACATCATTACTGGTCTCTTGAAAATCCACTAAGCCGACATTGTTGTCGAAACTATCTCGAATTATATCCGAATCGTTAGACGCCCATTTACCTAGCTCTAATTTAGCTGTAGACATTAATTTTATAAGTGCATTGCGTATCTCGATTGCGTCTTCCTTTGTAGCTGCACCGCTGATAAAATCGTCCATATAAAAATCCCGTGCAATTAATGGTGCTACTGTTGGATATTGACCTTGTCCGATTTCCGATAATCTTTGTAAACAAGCCGTCGCGAGATAAGAAGCAGGTACTGTCCCATAGGTGACAGTGTTTAATCGATATATCTTTATAGGGTCATTAACGTTCTCTCTCCACAATATACGTTGATAATCACGATGTTTCTTACAGACCTGTATCTGTCGGTACATTTTTTTTATATCGGCAGTTACCACAAAATTATGCGTGCGAAATCTGGCTAATATGTGAATTAATTCCTCTTGTATTGACGGTCCCTTTTGCAGTACGTCGTTTAAACTAAACCCACTTTCTGTTTTTGTTGAGGCATCAAATACTACGCGTAATTTTGTTGTGAGACTGTTTTCATTTTGGACGCAATGGTGAGCTAGATAGCACATACGACCGGGCAATTCGATTTCTTCGTTATCCATATTCTGTGTCATATGGTTTAATTTTTCATATTCGGCCATAAACTTTACGTAATCCCCTTTCAGCGAGGGATTTTTTATAAACCGCCTTTCTATTGCGAATAATCTTCTTTTTGCGATGTCGTAAGACTTGCCTAATTTTGAGACGTTTCCGCGGAACGGCAGATGTACAACAAATCGACCGCTCTCGCTGCGACTAACATTTTGCTTGAAATGTTGTTCACAAGTTTGTTCTTCCATCGTGTAAGGTTTGCTTTGGCCGTAATCCTCGATGCGCCAAAACTGTTGTATTACATTTTCTAAAGACTCATATTTGTTTTCATGAATATTTTCGTGACTGTTTGAGGCATAACAGGAAATCGTGTTTTTTATGTTTGTGTCGTTTGATGTTAAACCAGAAATAATATATCCAAATTTAGACTCGCGATATACAGGGCCATTTGCATCCGGTTTATACTGCTGAGCTCCCACAATATCATAAAAATGACGTGCTCCAATTAATATGTCAATTTTTTGAGGAACGTTATATGACGGATCCGCAAGTGTAATCTTTTCGAGTTTAACTTTACTTTTGGACACCCTTCGCGCGGGTAAATCTCCCGTGATTTTTGGAACAATTAATAATTGCGTGTTTATTTCATAATCACTCACGCGCGATTTGATTCTTAACGATACCGTTGCCGTCACGTTCTGTTTTGAACTCCCAATTCCGTAAACAATATGATTTGTCTTATGTTTATTTAATTTTAAACTGTTTACCAACTCCGAACAAATGAAATGATTAGTAGACCCCGAATCGAGCAATGCCCGGGCGTAAGTCTTTTCGCCGTTTAAGCCGAATACTTCTACTACCGCGGTACCTAGCAACACGTTATCGGTCTCATTAGCGACATGTGCTGTCGTTGATGACGTCGTCGCCGTCTGTTCACCTTTATCTGTGTTTACTACCTGTTCGTTGATACTAGGTTTTTGGTTTAAATGTAACATCGTATTATGTGGTTTATTACATTTAAAACAATATTTACCAAAACATTTACTACCGCTATGTTTGCGTAAACAAATTTTGCACAGCTCTAGTTGGACTACCTTGTCAATACGATCACGTGTCGATAAAGCAGTAAATACGGGACATTTATAAATGGTGTGCGGCTGATTGCACGCATAGCATACAGCCGTAGCTGTCGATGTAAATGCCGTTGAACTTGTTGCGGCTTTGTATTTATTATTTTTACTAAACTTTGTAAGACCTTTTTCCTTTACTGCAGACTCTGTATTTCTATATTTCGACGATTCAATGGATTCGGATATTTGGAATCGATCCTCTATGAACTGGATTAATTCCGTAACAGACGGTATTTTGTCCTTAACCGATTTAATCTCCCACTCTTTTAACGTCTCGTTGTTTAATTTTGAACACAGTATATGCAACAACAGCGGGCCCCACTCTTTCGGCTTCTGTCCAAGCGTTTCTAGAGCTTTCATATTGCTGACGAGATCGTCAGAAAATTGACGTAATTTTGTAGAGTTGCTCTCGTTTATTGAAGGCAAATCTACAATATTTTTTACGTGCGTCTGTATCAAAATTTTTTTGTTGTCGTATCGATTGATCAGACTTTTCCAAGCTGTATCATAATTTGTTGCGGTAGTTTCCAAATATTTTATACAACTTGCTGCGTCGTTAGACAGAGATGACCTTAAATAGAAAAACTTTTCTATGGCTGTCAAGTCCTCGTTAGTATGTATTACAGACGTATAAATATCCTTAAATGACATCCATTCGTCATATTTTCCTGAAAAAACGGGAATATTCAATGGAGCCAATCTGACTATTGATTTAGTACTGTTTCTTTGTGTTTTTTCTTCGCTGCTATGACCCCAATCGATTAAATTTTTTGTTTCGACCTTCGAATTTTCCTTTTTTGATGCTCTTATACATATCTCGGCTTCTGACATGATCTTGAAGTACAAGTTTTCAAATTCTATTCGGTAGGGATAATGCTCATTTGTATTTCGAATTTCTTCATCGTTGTCTTCTATTGCCGATTGTACCTTTTCAAATTCGTACCAGTTCTCTTCTATTTTTGCTTTACGAATCTCAATCTGTACGACTTCTCGTCCTTCTGACTGTATATAAGTTGAGAATCTAGTTATCGCTGCCCTTAATTGGCCTCTTCGCGCTATCAATGCTGGTATGTTTTCAACCATATTTAATGCTCTTGTATATAGATATAATTGCCAACCATTCAATGTGTCGCCCTATTTAAACTATTGCATAATGGAATATCCAATAATTATATAATCTATATGATTGTTGCTACGAGTTGTACTTTGTAACTATCTGCTATGGACGGACTCTGTTAGTTTTTATTATTTATAAATAATTAATTTTACTAACTACGAATTGCTAACTCTACCTAACCCTTGAATACGTGTCTATTTTGTAGTTTAAGGAATAAGGGAACTATGATAATTGATAACTTTTTATACGATAGGAATGACTCTCTTACCTTGATTTTTATTCGTTAGTTCATCCCACGATGTGAACTTTCCATCCGAACTTCTTTTTGAATTTCACTGACACGTTAACCCGATTGAAATCGACAAGAGATAATACACGACACTCTTGCGATCCGGCCGATGGACCAAATGTTACGCTGGTTAATAAATTTAAAGCCTTTATTTTTAGTGGACTGTAAATATTTTCTTTAATTTTACACGATATTAATATATTATGCTCGACACAGTGCTCACGTCCGACTAACAGCAGTGCGGAGAGGAGATACCGATCGAGTGACAATTACCATTAATAATAATAATAATAATAAATTGATAACGACAATAGGTACTCATTAAAGTGCGTTAACATAAATAATATAATATATAATAAGCATACGCGACAATTGTTATGTTGTTTTTCCCGGCGCTTGTGAAAACTACTGGGAAATTTATACTTTTGACCCCCCAAAGTACCAACTAGATTCACTTTCCTATCAGAAAAGCTACAGATGAAGAAAATCCAAGCACTTTTACTGTTCTAAAACGTGATGACAGACACAAAAATATAAAAATATAAAAAAAAACATACATCATTGTAAAACCAATACATTCATCGCTCCGCTCAGAATCTAAAATCAAAATTTTTTTAGAATTTCCTATACGAACTTGATAGGTACTATAATAATGAAATATATTGATTAAATTAAATTGTTATATTTTGGGAAGGCCAAATAGGGTTGTCACCCTTGTCAATCCTTCATGTACTTACTGCGGTAGTCTAAATAATATACAGTTAAAGGGGGTTTTTTTTTGTTATTTTAATTAGGTACACATCTTTTAATTTATTAATGTCCTTTAAAAAAAAACATTACAGGGGTAAAACTGGTATTGCATACAATTTATGAAACGTGAATAAATAAAAATAGATAATTAAAAACAAAAATTTGATATTGTAAATCAAAAATTTAAAGGCATAGTGATGAATGATACTTGAAAGTCGATTGAAAACGAAATGAAAAAATCAATTAAAAAAAAATCGTTAATAAAAAATCAATTCACGGGTTAACATAATAAATGAGGAAACAAAACCCCAAATATTCGATATATATATTTATTTTTTTAATCCAGATATTATGGCATTGTCTTTCTGAGTGCTAGACCACAGAAAAAAATCTATTCTTATCAAATTATAACGATGTACGATTAAGTCGAATAGATTATAATATTATACCTACTAAATAGTAATATTATATTAATACGTGAATCTCTGATTTATAATAATATTTAAGTACCTAGCCAAATAGTGAAACCTACAAATCATTAGTAAGCTAATAATAAAAAAATAAATATAATTTTAGTTTATTTAACAATACCTATAATTAATAATATATTTCCATGACTAATGCTATTAGTATTTAATTGCTTATAATAATATAATTATTGTCAGCGGGTTTTCGAAATTAAAAATATAATATGTTCCTTCTGTAATCAACGAGGAATAAACAAATTATTTTGTATTTCAGACCATAATATATAATATTGTACTACAAAATATGTCCGTCAAACACTAATTATAGTTGAGGGTTTGAGACGCTGTATATTTTAATATGACGTCCCGATCTGGTGTGTGGGTGTGTATGATATTGTCGTTTCATAAAATGCTTGTAAACGATTTTGAACAATAAACGGCAGGTCCGTTATTTCTATTGGTTTACTGACAAACCGTTGTCGAGCATTTGATATCGTACTATAAAAATAATAATAATAATAATATGATACGCTCGCCATATGCGCCTCTCGAACGAAAACAATATTATCCGATCGCTAATCGTGCGATATACTAATATAATATTGTGAAAACGTTAATTACGATTTTTCGATTCAGACGAGGGGTGAAAGCGCTGCAGAGTAGTGTCGTATGTCACTATATCGTCATCGTGACCGTCATCGTCATCGTAATACGAGGGGGTTTATTATTTCATGCAAACGGAAAACGCGGGCGTGTATAATGCGTGACCTTTGAATGCCTCAAACAATGTGTATAATTGCAAAGGCGTGAAATGACAGCTTTTTTTTTGCGTGTGCCACACGCGCACAACGTTACCGTTTAAAAAGGGTCCGAATGTCGGGCGCATTGTGCGGTCTGTAGAATTGATTTAGGGACGTGAAAGCGACATTAGATTACCGATTGTGTTATAATAACATGAAAAACAAATAATCCAACCCCGCGACATTTTTCTTAGCCGTAACCGAATTCGGGTAACAAGTTTATAGGTAGGGGTATATACCGCATACCGCGCGTGAAATGGGGTGCGCTTGGTGGGTAGGGGGTGTGAACGGTTTTGGTCATTATTGTTTCCAAACGATTTTCGTTCGTCGTCGTTTATTTTCTGGTCGCATGTAAAATCTTCATAACATATTCCTATGATATTATATTGTCTATAAAACATCAATGATTTTTATTTCTAGGGGCTTGCACGTGACCCGTTTTTTTTTGCTCAAAAACGTGCCTTACAGGAAATACTCTCACGGCCCGTAGTGTGATTTAATTTCGATATTTTTAAAACTTTTTCTTTAAAAAGAGTAAGAATTCTTACAGGGCGCATTTTACTCTGATTTTCAAACTACTATTTCTAAGCCATATAATATTTACTCCTACACAATATTTTGAATGTATGACAAATTTTCAGAAGTTTTTTTTCCATTATTTTCATTTTAAACGACGTAATCAAGAATCGAAATCCATTGATCCGTGAAGAAAATCTTTTTTCTAACAAATAAAAACTTATTGAAATCAGACCGTTCTAAAAGGCTTGGCAATTTTTCCTGTAGAACTTGTTTTGTGCGAAAAATACCCATATACAACAGTGCCACTCACTAAGTTGTTATCATTTACGACTAACCCAAAGGCCACTATAGCAGCGGTGATTAGATTGCATATTGTCTAAATATTGTCCATTGTTAAAATGTAAGAGTTGGGCCATTAAAAGTCCATTTATAATCAAAAATATTAAGCCAGCTGGTTATTGCTACGAATGCTATCGGTTTTTAGTATTCGATATTCGGCCCACCTACCGTCGATTTGTAAAGATTGGTAAAGATTGGAAAAGTGCGACACACGAGTCGAAGAAATGTCAATTCTTTGAAGAATCGTATAATTTACTCGTAAGATACACAAATATAGTGGGAATGGGTTACTTAGTAACCGTTACTAGATTATTCGTAGAATCTGACGATTATTCCAGTATTATTTATAGATATTATGATCAATAAGCAAATAGTATCTATGATTATAAATAAATCAGCCGTTGGCAACACCTCCGGAATTAAAAGAACATCAATGACGTTTTGATTTTACAATCACGAGTGTGTATTGGGTATGTATTTTTCGACATGGAATACGTCTTTAAGTATCTATCTGCAGTTCGGTAGCGGATCCAGATGTTGGCCAAAGACTAGGGTAGGGGGGAGGAGGGTTGCCGTGGGTTTCAAATAAAACATCAGTGCAGTATATTATTATGTTTATGAGGGGTTTTTATCATGTAAAACGCAATGCCTGCAAACATGCCTAGCTTATGTGGTAGTATCGCAACCATATAGACAACTATAGAATATTATATTTAAAAATAAATAAACACACTGCTCAAGGGATGATTGCCCTATCGCCACTGTGAGTCTGCTGGTAGTAAAAAGTAATATTCACTTCTCAGCTTTAAATTTTTCGATGATACGTGTCACGATTTATTATTGCGAACATTAATTAATATTTAATTATTATTATTTATTGGATTCAAACTGAATGGCACGAATCTCACGTTCTAAGGGCTTATTGACTTTTATTAAAGCAGTTGTATATTTTTAATTGAACATTTCAAAGAATTAATTAATTATTATCGGTTCGTACTTTATAGGTATCGGCCTCGGTGACTTCCTATTACAGTCAATTTTCCGATAATGTTTTAAATTTAACGAGGTTTGAACAAAGTCTAAAAATGTATTTGAAATTTCACAGAATCAGACTTACACAAAAGTATTTAATTTAAATTGCTAATGATTTACTGTTGAACACGATGGAATTGTACTCTGAACATAATATTGTACAAAACACTATATTTAAGTGTTAACAATAATAAAACAAAAAAAAAAAAAAATGAAATTTTGAGTTTAAAATAGTTTACCCTTATAAGGATTGTTATAGCGTGAAAAAGAAGAAACTATTTTCAAAGTATCATCACTTCTGAAAACTGGAATAAACTATATTACAATATGAATAGTTCGCGTTTTCTGATTTCGCTGCTATGATTTTAACAGTGTTTCGTCTAAACTCTATGCATATCGTACGGCTAATGGTTTAATTTTTTAAATAGTAATTTAAAAATTAATAGTGAATTGAGATATTTATATTTTGGACAGTTATGTTTTAACGATAAGTACCTAATAGATTTGTTCACGGGATTAATTTGCGAAGATTTTAATTAAAACATTGAAAAATAACGGATTTCTATACGGGCTTTAAAAGTCGAAGGCCTAACTGAAAGTTGTTACACTCAAATAGTCAAATGCATATTCTATCGGTGAACCACGCAAGACACATGTTTTGATCGAACATCCAAATATCAAAAGTGAGATTATTAGTATTAAAATCAAGAAAAGGATTTTATAGTTGGCAGGTACAGAAATTTGACGAGTTCACAATGGCAACGCGAATTGAAACAGTTCTCGGAACGTACCACGTTGGTTTGGAGAGATTGAACTATACAACAGGTACCTAATGTAAATATTAATTAATTTCAGAAAATAATGGATTAGTCTTCTCGAAAATCTCACAAACTTTCATAAGCAAGTTTTTGGAATTCTAGTCGTACTGAGAATAAGTTATTTTTTCCTGGTTGCTCAAGCTAATATTATTATTGATTTATTAAAAAAAAAAATATTTAGGGAAAACTTAGGAGATCAGTTGGTACCTAAGAATTTAATTCACTAGAAATTATTCATCAAAATAATAATTATAAAATAAAAATGTATTATTAATGGAATTTTATTCAAAAGTAAAAAAAAATAATACTGATATTATAGTTTTGCTTATTTTATTTACGAAAAACGCAATGCATGAAATGAAAATTGTTTGTATGGTTTTAGATAATACAAATAAACAAGGTTCTTATTGTGTGAAAGATGTCAAATAAAATTATACCTATCAACTCCAAGATATTATTATAATCATTTCATTTTTAAAATAATGACTAATAAAAAAATGGAAATTCACAAGTTAGTATACAAGTACAACTGTATAGAAAAGATTGTACTTTTTACAAAAATATTAATACATTATTTACATTGTTTTTTGTTACAGTTTTATTTTTTTTTTTAATCGAAATCTGTAATTATAGTATCCTGAAAAGTACATCGTATATAAAATAAAAAAAAAAATGTAAAAACGATTAAATTCAAATTTTTCAAAAGCCAGATTCAATTAAAATATAACATAGAACCAACAAAATAAATTATTAGACAAACTACTCTTATCTCGATCTATTTTTGGAAAATAGGCTTTCTAGTTTCTAATATTTTTTTTGTATTATAATATTATTAACGTTTAATAAAAATTGTACCTGCAATGGTAACTACCTAATCGAATTCAATGCTCGGTATGGCAACATAGTTTTAATATTATACCTAGATGCGGTATAGTGTAATATATATATATAAATTACCCTTTTTTTTTTTTTTTTACAAGATGTTTACAGTCTATTCGGAGAACAATAAGCAAATTAGATAAGAGTAATAAAAATCATGAGTAATATGACGGAAGAAGCCACCCAATGATGACACTACCTATTTTGTTTAGAGTTTAGTAGTAGGATTTGATCTAGGATTCAAGCATCTAGCAGGTCACGAAACCAATTACTTTTGAGACGTCTGACGGGGTTACCGAGTTTAGTTTTAATGTGTGTGTATTTGTTGTTATTGAAAAAAGTTTTAACAGGCGCAGCCGTAGGTTTAAATTTTTCCTTTTAGACCTAAGGTGGGGAGCCCAGGTAAGTCTGCGATCAAATGTAAGTCCTAGATATTTGACTGTAGAAGAAGTAGGAATTTGAGTGCCATAAATATATTACCTACATCATAAATCATACAATCGCTCGAAGTACAAAATAATATAACACATTTAGTACTAAGTTGTATAGGTTAAATCTACGGTTTTGTTCAAAACTGTAATAATGTTTTAAAATATTTAAAGTGTAGTTTCGATGCTTTGAGGGTTAAGCTCGAGAGCTGTTTGGTGAAATATTTATTTTTATATAATCTATTATGCTTAATGTATTGACGTCTCTGTAATGTATGACTTACTTTTAATCAATACAAACTAGCTATACCATAATAATATAATGGTTCTAATATTAATAATATAATCTTCTAATAATGTGTACCACGTAATTTAATATTATGTGCCTATAACTAATGAAATTAAAATTTATCATAAAAAAGGTTCAATAATTTGGATAATAATAACAACCTAGTAAATGCATTTATGAGTCTTAAAAAATGCGTATAAGTAAAGTGCTATTAATGTAGAAATCATTAAAACGTTGCAACTATATTATTAAAAACCGACTTTTGTAAATACTTGTAATAAATATTTTGCATAATATTACAATATATTTATTAAAATTATGTAATTTTTTTTATGAGAATCACTGGTTTTAGCTGGAAGAACGATTAAATATAATATTATATTTAATTGTTATTTATGAACTACAAACATTATGTTGATAATATTATGGTCTCAAATGTGAAAAATACTTTTTTATTTTCTAGGTACCTATATATCGTATAATTTTTTAATTAAATGTATACTCTAATGTCAGACATTAATGTGAATATTAGTATAATATTAAGCTATATTAGATGGAAAATACTAATGAGAGAATTTATTATTCTTAAAAACTTTGATAGGGACGTCTGGAATGAATTCCTGTTTCTACAACTAAAATAATAAAATTTAATTAAAAATTGCAAGTAAATTTAATAATATGTTATCGAATTGTTAAATTAAGTATGCTGATACGGCCAGGTGATTATTTTAACAGTAAATACTTAAAACCACGAACATAATTAATGTTTTAAAAATATTATTAAAATTATTTTTACTTCTTTGAAAATATTCTAAAACAAACTATTTTTCTAAGATTTTTGATTTCTATACATCAAAATAACCTGATTTGTAACATAGTAAAAAGTATAATATTTTTTCAAAAAAGCTGCTTTATCAGCAAATATTGAATAATCTAAGAAAAAATATTTTCAAGAACGTTATTATAGCCACGTTTACGTGGATCACTTTGGATGAATCATTCCGAAACATCATCAAAACGGTTCCTAACTTAATGTGTATGATATATATTGTTATTTGCATATTTTAACAAATATCTAATAATAGAAAATATTGTAGTTATTATAATATACAATTTAAAATGTATTGTTTTCAATGATATTCTTTAGTAAGTATACTAAATACTAACATATTAAAGATAAATAAATGTACAGTGATTATAAAGAAGTATTACATAATAAAATATGTTTATCGTTATCGGCGTGGGTGAGTAATAGGAACACGCATTCATAATAATGAATGTCGATTATTAACAATAAAAATGTATTGGGGGGACGAGGTGGCCGAGCGGTCTAACGCGTCGGCCGCGGCGCTGGCAGTCGCGGGTTCGATTCTCGACCACCGGGCGGCATTTTTTTCCGGGCAAGTCACGGTGTCCGGAAAACAAGTGCCGTCATCCCCCCACTTCGGGGCATGGCAGAAACCTACGGGTGCCCCAATAAAAATTCTGCCACCACAAACACACGTGTTTACAAACCAACAGTTCCCTCCCCTACAAACTAAACAAACAAACAAAAACAGCTAATGGCCATAGTTGCCGGGCTTAATGATCAATGAAAAAAAAAAAAAAAAAAAAAATGTATTATCTTTGTTTGTGAGAATGCATTCATTTAATTTATAATTATTACTATTGTTATGAATAAAAAAAAAAAAGCATCATATAAAATCTAAGATTCAATTTATCTGGAAAATTTCGCACTGTTTAAGGAATGAAAAAAGTAAAAAAAAATAATGAGGGATATCAGAGGAATTGAATAATTGGAACGCTACTTTACAGAAAAAATGTGGCAACGCTTAATAACACGGTCGAATGATCAAACAACTTGTATCCATTCACGTGGATAATTTTGTTTAATAAATTTGAAATAGACGATGAAGAAAATTGTTAGGCAGATGTTACAAACGAGGTGACTAATTAAGTCAAGTCAAGGTTTTCGAAAACTATAAAAACATTTCACAAAAGCGAAAAAGATACAGAGATTATATCATGTGGGCGTTTGTTTCGCTTAGTTTACTTCGACGAACTATTATAAATACCTACTGTTATACGATTATTTTCAAAATTTGAAGCATTACGAAATCATTAAATTAAAAAACCAGCTCTGAGTAGTGACACTCGGTTCGCCGTACTGGGAAATCACAAAAATGACTTTTCCAACATTCGATTTGTGTTTAGTGCTTATAATTTACCTTATAATATAGACCGTAGGTTTAAGTTGAAAATAACGCTTAAACTTCCCGAAGACTAAAAAAGCATCGTTGAAAAATATCAACAACAGCTATATTGGAGTCCGAGGACAAGATAAAAACAATAATGTCAAATCAGTTGAGGTTGGAATAAAATCAATCCAACTGGTAATATTTTGTAATCTAATCTGGTACAGCAGGATATAATAAAACGTCTAGGAAACGGTTGATTGTACATTTTAAAAATACCAGTGCATTTTTTTTTCGTATTGTTCCAGCTGAATTCTCGCTGAACGTTTGAAATTAAAATATTCTCAACTAATAACATATTATATGTATGCTGCAGGGTCAGTGTGTTTGGGACAAAATGGTTTCTACGAATTTGTTTTTTTTTTTCACTTTTTTTTCAGCTTCTGGTTTGCATTCGAAGGCTTATTAAAATCTGTCTCGATTATTCCCCTGTCAATCTCGCAAGCTTTTCCAACACAATAACACAATATCAAATGGGTCGGTATAAAACAAAACCAATAAATAGGGGGCACTACTATCTCGTGCAGAATATGTAACGATCGAAGTTGTTTGATACGGGTTTTACAGTACATAAATTTCTAGTGCTCCCGATAAAAAGAGTTAAGGTGGCAAATTACAAACTGGAAACATTTATCTGAGTGACAAAATGGTTTGACATTAGTTTTATTACTGTGCATATATATGTATATTGTATACCATTCGGAGACAAATCACAGGAAGAGAATAAGGCGTTTTTCGTTTTAGTCGTAGAGAGTTTTTTTTGTTGGTTTTCGCGGCCATAATATCAGACACGGATTTAGCAGAAGTGATCTTATGACAATAATATGGAAGACGTAGTGTTGTTATTGGTAGGAAATAATGAAAACAGTACAATTATATATCACATAATATAATAATATTTATTACGACAAATTGTCTTTCGTAAAAAAATTTAAATGCTTTAACTACCAACAAATTTAATTTCAAATTGTATAACTAATTTATTTAAAAACGTAGAGAAATTAAACTATTGTTTAAATACATTTTACTTTAATTGCAAGATTACAACTTTAGACAAAGTATTTCTTACCTATTGGCCAATGTTTAATAATGCAAATGTCTGTCGATTTCGTCTTTCTTGTTTTTATAATTTTTCGTAATGCGATTAGTCTCAAGTTAAAACTCGATAGTACACTAATGTTATTTTTGAATGGTAATAAGAATAATTCAATTGAACATATTATATTTCAGCACCATATAAATCATTTTTGTACGATCTTACAAAACTATGCGTTTAATGAATATTCATTTAATCAATTCTTTTTCATACCTATTTAATAATACATATCATTCAAACGAATTTGGTTTAGGTTTCTTTATCCATTAATATATTCATTCCGGAACGATAATGATTTAACTGTTAGTTTTTATAATAATAATAATTGAAATATTATAAAAGCGTATGACTAAGATATTTTATATTTTATATTATTATTTAACTTTTTTTAAAAACCATGCGATTCTATCAGATATAATATCTAACGGACCGGAACAAAGAGGAATTAAGATTACGTTTAAGATCGAAAGATTATGCTTTTCCTCTCAGATAATATAATAATAAGTAGTGAGTAAACTGCGAATAAACATAATATTACACATGCGTGTAATAAATCGTAACAGATTTTGAGAAAACATTTAGTTGGTTTATCCTTTATGGTAATTGCATTTTAAGTACAACACATCAATTTATATAGATATAAATATTTTTCACATATTATAAAAAGTGTGCATTAGTTTTTGTTGTTGTCTTAAAAACAACAGAATAAATGTTTCAATAGACGATTAAAGAAAGGTTTAAAAATAATATTTTATTAATATATTTTTCTGAAGTCTGTGCATAATATGAGCTTATTGCCACGAATGAGAAGCTTTCCTATATAAAAATAATTATAAAAGTACACTCTTATTAGGAGGTAGGACGTATTGAATATATATTTCGTGTTTTTGTACAGTTAGAGAAACATTAGATATTTCCATCGCGTGATGTATTGTTCTTAAATGGCTATTGCTTATTAATTCAATATAATATATTAATATTATGTATTTTGTATCATTAGAAAATGTTGAGAAAAAATATAATGTATATTTTATTTAACATAAAATATTGTTTCACAACACATTTTGTATACTATCATTAAATCAACTAGATCAAAAAAACTATTCGAAATTGCATATTGCATTATATACATATAAAATGCATGTTGCATTTCAACGAATTGTGAAAAGGATGTTTTTATAAAAAAAAAATAGAAAATACCTACATAAAGAAACTTCTATACACAAGACAGTATATCTTGTACGAATTTTTTTTTTACATATTATAGTTTTAAGGTGCTTTTTTCGTTTATTTTTTGTTAAAGTGTTTTGAATTATTTTTCAATGGTAAAAAACGGAATATTATCCTGAACTGAAAATGTACATGAACATCGGATATTAATAAACCGATATTTTATTATTTAGAAGCATTTGAATTTCGGACCATCGGAAGAGTAGTGCTACAAACGTTTATAGCTGCTCATCTCGAGACCTTAGTTCCTCTTCTCCAGATGTAAATCTGTGCAAACAAAAAACGTGAAAATAAAAGAAAAAGATAACCTTTTATATACATTGTACTGTACCTAATGCCAATGGATGAAAAATGAAAACGGTCCGTCACGCGCGACGACGGTGATCTCTTTAATATTTTTAATCTCATAACGTCGCCGAAGACTTCACAGGAGGGGGATTATACGGAATCGATATACGGATACGACAATAACAATAACAGCAACAACAATAACAACAACATCAACAAAACAACAACAATAATAATAATGATAATGACGATAAATCGTAATAATAATATTATAATTTACCGGGCCAATAGAGGCTCGGGAGATACACCGCCGCCGTCGTCGGATACCATGGTCGCGCGCGGTCGTCGCGGTTACGGAAAAGTCCGCTACGCTGCGCCACTGGTTGCGCGAAACTCGCTCGGCGCGATTCCACCACCGGGGCGGTGCGGGCCGGGCGGGAAAAAAAGCTCGCCGCCGAATCATTTCCTACCCCGCCGTCGAACGCGAGAGCCGGTCTCGCACGTCTGTCCGTTCGCGTTTTTCGTCCGCCGCCGACGATCGTCGTCTCGTGCCCCACGATATTATATTATTATAATAATATTATAATATTGTCCTATCGTCGTCGTCGTCGTCGTATTCGCGTCGTTCGCGTAAAACGTTTGCAGCTCGTTTTCGTCCGGTGTGTTAATTTTGGTGTTTTTTTTTTTTTTATATATTCGTTCGCCCTCGTCCTGAAAAACCGAAATCGTTTCGCGAGTGTGCGTGTCCGTTTGTGTTTAGTTTGGTGTGTTTTTTTCGTCCACTGCTCGGAACCCGCGGAGACCTGTGCTGCAGCACGCTGCCCCCGTCATGACGTCCGCTCCGCTCTGCTCCGGACTCTGAGAGAGGTCAGTTGTTGTTGTTGTAAACGCCGACTTCCGGTCGCATCCGGTGTTCAGGTTTTCGGGTGCGGGCTCGTCGGGAAAGTCGAACGTGTACGGCCGTTGACGCGTCTCCGTAATCGGCCTCGGCGTCCATATTTAAGAAAAATGTCTTAAAATGTGATTGTGTGGACACCACGTCGGTTGCGAAAGACTTGTCGTCGGTCCGCATCGCTTTTAATTCCTGCTGCGACGTCGTTCGAATCTCGCAAGCACCATATTATTATCGTAAACCACTTCCGTACAACCGTATAATATTTGTGATATCATTATAAATCACATGATATGTTTTTTTGCGAAAATGGTAGTTAATGACACACACTCACACTTATGGGAGACAGATCGATATAACTATAGATAATATATTATATACACACGGAATAACAAATCGGAAGAAAAAACACAATCTTTATAAAAGTTTATGCGTATAAAAACTTACAAATGAGTTTTTTTTCTCTATTCCACGAGTTTACCGACACAAGCGATTCGGTCGTATAAAAACTTTTTCACACGATCGCCACACTATATAAACCGCCGTCCCTCCTCTCCGTCCCACGAAGAATGCCTTTTGAACGTCGATGGCTGTCGGCGTAAACTATTAAGGGGGTAGGTTTTAAGAATCCTAAGATATGCGTGTCCGGCCATAATAATTTACATCGCTTCTAGCAGGAAAACGACCACAACGAGTTTGAAAAAATTTAAACGCTGCGAACAAAAACCTCAAACAGAGAGAGCATTTTTTTCTTTTCCAAGTATATACGGCCGATTTTTCAAACACAAATTTTTGTGAACAATTTTTACATTTACAAAAACCATCCTTATTTTTAACAAGGCGTTTCACGACAGCTCACATTTTAAAAGTTTTTGTGGTTGCATAAATGACTCGTTGTGATGGGGCATGAAGCTGGTTTATACCAATTACATAACAATATCATGTATCGTTTGTATTTAATATAAAATTGAATCGAAATACAAGGCTAGAAAATATGAACTATTAGGTGAGTTAACAACTAGCTACCTGCTTCAGAAAAGTGAGCCATAAAATCAATTTTCTACAGCTATAATACTATAGTGGGTAGTTGAGAGTGAAAAGTAAATAATACAATTTTGATTTCTTAAAATGTATTGAATATTTTATATTTTAACTGGCCCTGATAGGGTGACCCGAGTAGCTCAGCTATTATCGAAAAGATTTTTTTTTTATTATTTAGTTTGAACAAAACAAACAAAAACACGCTTTACTAATTAATTTGTAATTATATCTACACACAAAGAGTGTTTACGATTAATTCTAATACTTGTGTAGCGTATCAAGGGAAAATAATAAGTAATTATAACTAATTTTATTTAATTACTATAGTAAGTTGATAATTTTTACAAATATAATTAATATTGTATAATGCCATTTAATGTTTTAACGAGTTTTAAAGTTCTGATTTTCTGAAAATTGATTTAGTTTTCAGCTCGTAAAATAAAAATTTGTAAGGCTTATACTTATATTTTTTATGCTTTTGTAAATTACAGAATATTATTGTTTATAATATGCAGTGTTGGGAATTATCTAGATAAGATTTTTTGAAATTAATTATCTTTTGAAGTCTCTAGATAATTATGTTAAGATTTATCTAATGTTTAGCTTAGATAAAAAACAGGCATATCTGGATAATTTTAACATAATATTGCCCCTAAAAAAATTATATTAATGAATAAAAAATTATTTATTTATTTTTCCATGTATTTTAAAAATAATCCAAAATTAAATTCGTAGAAACCATTAGATTTTTGATATTTGATAAAGAGTATGTCATTAAAACTGAATTTTTGGTAAGTACTAACTACTAAGTAATTGGTTTAGTATGATTTATGAGTGGCTATATTTTAGTGCATACATAGGCATTTGACAAGATTTATATTCCAAAATTAATTCATAGATTTAAGGCAGGTATGATTAAAATAAAAGGCGCAATCAAGGGATTCCTTGTTTCGAAGTGTAAATTATTGAATTTCATTAATAAATATTATTTGAATTAGATGATGTAAAACACAAAAAAATACTATTCATATTATATTTTTGTTTATATTGTATATAATTATTAATATTATTAAACTTGAATACTTGACGGATTTGAAATTAAAGCTATTACCTTAGCTCAGATCAATATTATTCTACAAAATATATTATCATTGATACGCTTAAGAATAGTTATATGGACTAAAATATAAAATAAAATGTGTGAAGCTTTAAATTTTTTTATAGTTTTCCATGTAATAATGAGTAATTTAGTAATTTTCTATAATATGAAATATATAATCTAATTTCCCATGAATCAATTAATTCGAAAAAAAATTGAATCAGTAATGCATAATATTTTACATTGATACATTGCGGAATTTATAATGTTATGCATTTTACGAACACTAAATCCTACTCAAAACGTTTTAACATGTTTTGTGTTCTATTAATAATTGATTAATATTGTGTTGGTTTTCAAGTAATGCAAAATGTGTTTCACTAGTTGTACATAATTTATTACACAAAGAACATGAAATAAATGTGAATAAAGGATAAAACATATTGTAATATTTAACATAAACTATGTGTCTATATGTTAAGATTAATAATTTTATTGTGACTGGGTGTAAGTCCTCAAAAAATAATTAGGTAAATATAATTAGCAAAATAAATATTTTTATTTTTTGAACACAATTTTCTGGTTTTAAGACCATCGAACCTTAAATCCACTTATAAAAATACTATAAATCAATGTAAAACGAATCTACCATTAATATTATTTATTTATTATGGCTGCATTAGTTTTTATTTATTATGTACGGAGCGGCGGTGTATTTGAGTATTTGAAAACTAGTATGTCTTTATTATATTATACGTTTTGACAAATGGATTAGTGAGAGATATATTATTATATGTACAATAGCATTGTTTTTATTGATGCGAGTGACATGAAAAGCAAGATTAATTTTAAAGAAAATAATATACTCAACATCTATACAATATGGTGTACAATCTAATATATTATTTGGTTTTCTAATTCTTACATAAACCCTTAGTCATAGAGTATATAATATAATATAATATTATTAAACCGTCAATCCCTGCGAGCGTGTTGAAAAAAAATTAAAGCAACGATTTTATACTATTTTATTATAACGTCACTTTTTTTCCTACTTGTAATTCAATCGAATACAAATTATTTACGTTTTACAATATTATTTAATGAATAGCTGGTACTATTTGCATGGTGTAAGGTGTCGACGGTGCACACAATGCACGTGCATAATTTATTATTTTCCTCGGGACGTTTCATGTTTAACCTACCCAGTAGCAAGTTGTCCGTCGTCAAAAGACATTTAATTATTAATTTAGTTTTTTATAATAAAATGTTGTTAACCAACAACAACTGTCGTCCGTCCGTCCCGTTTCATTCGATCAGTTGCATGGCACACAATGACCGCGGCTACCGCGCGAATAATAGTGCAACCCCAACATCATTAGTGGATAATAATAATTATACAAATTACACGAGTACTGAAGGGTACTTTGAATATAAGAGGGGGACTTTGCATTCAGAAATAATAGTAATAATAATAATAATAATAATAATAATAATAATAATAATAATAATGATAATATCACCGTGGCATATAGCTGCTGCAGCGCGTTGTAATATTTTTCTACGTGTGTGTTATTTGCACGCCCACGTTTTTTGACGACAGTCCAAACACAATTTTATTTAGCCGTGTCCTTCAAAGACGCGTGTATACAATTTTATTTATGAAAATTCTATAGGTTTAGGACCCTTTTTATACCATCGCATCTATACATCACATACGATATGTCCTATGTTTGTATAGTGTACCCTTTGTACTGTAGTAGTTGTACACATTATAAAAATAATAATAATAAAATATACGTGATGATGCAGTGTTCAATAATTTGATCACAATATGTAATATGAGATTAAATGTTGCGAGTTTACACGTCACAGTTGTAGGCACAGTGTACTTAAGTTCCGTGTGGTTTTCCAATATCCAAAATTAACCCATTTTATACACTACACATATACTGTTAAGTAATTTGGCATATTTGGCATACACGTCACAGTTGTAGGTGCAGTGTACTTACGTTCCGTGTTGTTTTACAATATCCAAAATTAACCCATTTTATACATTTCACATATACTGTAAAATAATTTGGCATATTTTCAGCGACGCATGTAGTTGTAGTATAGAGCACAAACTAGATAGTAATAATAATAATATTGTGTCGCGTGTAACATCGTGTATGTTTATAAATCAACTCGTTGTGCGGTAGGTAGTTACTGTTTTCGCCTCCGTGTAGTTACCTCCCTTAATATTATACCGGTGCAGTATCGTTAAGACTGTACAGGACGACAGTGTGTAGAATCCCATTTTTAAGTCCGGACTGGAAATAAATGGTTTCAGTAGGTAACAGTTTTATGGACTTGTTATAAATTGTCGTTCTAGGTACTGTTTCGGAGTTGAACAAACGAATAATACGAAACTAATAATGTCCCAATAAGAAGCTTATTACTTACATTATTAACTCAGTAAGGCCCGGAAGTGTGTGTTCTGTAAGCTCTGCCGAAATATGCATACATTTTATTTGTGAACATAATATCTATACATGAGTAAAAAAACTTTTGTATGCTTTAGTTGAGACTGGTAATTGAAAATATTATTTTTTATGCATTTAAAAATAAAACATATATTTTAAATAGAAAATTATAATAAATATAATACATAAATACTTATAATATTTGTTTCTCTGGCATTACAATTTATATCCAATCAAAGATTTTGATAAATGTTCAAATGTAAACGAGTACCGGTTATTAAAGGCCAATATCTATGTTTTTGTACACCGAAAAGCTCCCCTTCACATCAACCAATAATATTGGGTGCAAATTAAAAATAATATAATAAAAAAATCAAACATAATAGTTAGGTATTATTTAGTTCAAAAATATACGGGTTTTAACCATCAATATTCAATACCTATCATCGGGCCGCCGCCAGACATAACTTACTATATTATGCAAGAGCGCCCATCAATCAAGACCTAGATGGGGGGGGGGGGACATTATCATAAAAAAAATAACTAAGAACCAATAAAATTGATTTTATTAAATATCAGAAAATAAAAACACAACATAGATAAGAAATGTAATCTGTTTAATATGTCATGTATTATAATATCATGAATAAAAACTATATTATTTACAATTACAAAAAATTACAATCATTTCACATTTGTCTAGGGGGGTGACATGTCACCTCCTTGCATCCCCTAATGGGTGCCCTTGATATGATGTACATTTTATATTTTGTTATAAAAATGCCTTTTAAGAGTAATTTATTCAGACGATAGCAACATATATAATATTAAACTTGATATATATGTATGTATATTATGTAATATATAGCCAAATGTGTAGCTTATCTACCAATTTTTTGGTCTATTCAGTCAAAACATGCATTTGAACTTCCGGGCCCTTAATAATTATCTATATCTATACAATTTTATAGTTTTTATAGTTTTTACTTCTTAGTTCTTACAGTATTTTAATATCTTCAAATTATTCTCAAAATTGGTAAACAATACTATTACACCTTTATGCAATACATTTTTATCAAATGACCAGCACGAATATAAAAAATAGGTCAAAAATAACAAATTTGTGTATATTTAAACACTCAATCTTGGATTCATTTTAAATCAATCACAAACTGATGTAATTTATACTGATATAGAAAAAGCCTTTCATATAATCATAAATTATTAATCCATAAACTTAAAATATATGAATTCACTGAACCACTTCTTTCTTGGATTTATTCTTTCATTTCTGGTCGTACCAAAATAGTAAAATACAAAAATTATATCTCTGAACAAATCCTCGTTACTTCTAGTGTCCCCCAGGGAGACCATTTATCTTCAATATTATTCTGCCTTTTTATAAATGATATTTCAGATGTTATTTCTCATTCTAAAATTAGCCAACGATACAAACATTTTCAAAAAGATTAGCTGCTTAAATGACGCTGTTAAATTACAGTTAGATTTAAAAAATATGTGCAAACGGTTAATGGTGTCAACAAAATGCTATGCACTTAAATTAAAAAAAATGTTCTTATATTACTTTTTCTTTAAAAAGACAGCCTATACAATTTAATTATTCTTTGGGTAATATAAATTTATTAAGAGTCTCTACGGTACACGATCTTGGGGTACAATTTGACTCCAAACTATCATTCAAGGACTATATACTTTTTATTAGGAATAAAGCTTCAGCAAAGTTAGGTTTTTTAAAACGAACCTGTTGAAATTTTAGAAATGAATCTTTATTAAAAATATTATATTACTCGTTAATCCGTTCACACTTTGATTAAACCCTCCTAATCATATAGCCCTCCATATTCAGTAACACAAATCCAAGATTTAAACAAAATTCATAATAATTATATCAGACTTTATGTTATGAACGTTTTGTTTATAGAGCACCCATTCTGACTATAATGTTATTACAATCAGTTTTTTTTAATATACAGTCGCTGGAACAACGATTTGTGCAAATTAAATTAAAGTTTTTATTTAAATTATTAAATAATATGATTGATTATCCAGAATTACTGCAAAATATAAATTTTAAAATAAATCCATTTAACTACCGATCCTTAAATGTATTCTACACAAAACATTCATCTAAAAATTGTATGCGAAATCTACATCCAATATTTTAATGTCCACAGGTAACTCAATAAAAAATATTGATTTTTTTTGTAATTTTTTAAATGTGTTAATGAAAAATGTTTTAAGAAATACATAACAAATTATATACCTACTATAATAGTTCAATAGAAGCATAATAAATATCTCGTTTTTTTTATTTAATTTGGTTTTTTATTTTATAAATTTAAATATTATAATGTATGATATTAATACCTATTTCTTCTTTTATTATTATTATTATTTTTCTTATTATTTATATTATTATTATTGTTATATATGAATTACTGAAAATGTACGTATATAATATTATATACATATTAGGTATTATATAAAAAAAAAAAAAAAAAAAACTGGAATTGGAATTTATTTCCGTAATAAAGAAAATATTATTAAAAAATAAAAATATCGTCGAGACCACTGATTATTATTATACACTATATATTTTGAAGAAAACGTTGGCAACACAATAATATAGGTACCTACGTCGATCATTGTCGGTGACCTATGGCAAAACAAAATTTGCGTTTAGTCTATCGTATTCGGTATTTCGTGTGTATATCGGCGACGGGTATCTTCGTAGTATCGAGATTAAATATTTAAACTTCGGTAAAAAAAAAAGAAAAGAAAATATGTAGCAGGTACACGGTCGGAGACTTACACGCACCTACCCCTCTCGCGCTTACAAAAATAATACACGTTGTCGTCAATATATTATAGTATTTCTATTACCCGTTTACTCATTATTTATTTATGATTTCCTTCCAGTTTCTCTGCTCGCGCCCACATCATTCTCTCTGCCGTTTTCGTCCGCCTTTATCAAATCTCGAGAAACGGAAAAACGGGAAGGCAATTTTACGAGGAACATCAATCCGCGTCCCGTGTCGTCGGGCCTGTGTGCCTCTTCTCTGAAAGATCAGCGGGTGCTCGACGCGTTTTATTTTACGACGACGAGGTGTGTTGTTTTTTCTAAACATCGAAATGATTCATGCCCATTGAACACTACGGTATAGGAAACTTTATAAAAAAAACCGCGTTCTCCCATTAGTATGTAGGTACTGCAGGGTTATTATACAGTATACTTATAGGTACGCGAGAGGACGTACTATTTTACGAATCGACTTACGAGCAGTGAGGCTTAACGTCGTTTGGTAATAATTATCGAGAAGTATTCACTGGCCAAGTATATTGATACCTGTTTGTACTGGAAACGAATAATAATATTATGCTCTTAGAATGTTTCAAGTTTATAGGTATAGGTAACTGCAAACATGGCATTATTATTATTCGAATTACTTATATCATGCTTTAATATTAATTTAAGGTTTAATACATTTTTTTTCTAAGCGTATAATTGTATAAATTAAATTTAACAGTATTATAGGTAGGTACAACAGTCTGCGTCGCCGTGTATTCGCGTGCACATTTTTATTAATAATAGCAAAACCCAAAACCTTCACGAGTTTTGCGGTACACGTCAATAATTCATTTTTAGACGTTTCTCACTATTGTATTTATTTATATACTTATATTATAATATGATATGCATATATTTATATTCCATCGGCTCTACCCACTGTTTAATGTGTTCATTATACTATAGGGGGAAACAAATTTTCCACCTAAGTACATCAACTTTGTTTGCGTACAGTAAATTGTATGCAATAACGTCGAATGTTTAGTATTTTTTCCTCTTTTTCCTAAGAATATCGAGTAACCCTATTATTATTTGTATGAGGGACCAAACGACTAGTAAAATAATAACGTACCTATACCGAGGGTATATGTATACTGCCGTTGAACACGTGAATAATTTTCCTATAACTCTAACTATCGAATGGAACGACAATGGCCATATTTGTATTCATGCTGGAAATCCGTTTTCACACCACATTTGTGCCGTGTTACAAATAAGAACAAAACAGCTAAAACAGAAGAAAAAAATTCAAATGTGTCAAATGGACATAATACGTGTGTGTTGTCTCTTGGGGTCTGTAAAAAAAAAGAGTACAAAGTTTTTCACGGGCTTCTCATCGAATTTTTATGACCTTTCGTTCGTTCTGCAGTAGTACTACTCCAGACAGAAATGGATTTTAAATGCAATAAAATAAATGTCATACTTAGTCGAAAAGGGCATTCGACTATTTATATATTTTTTTCAAAAGTTAAGTACGCCGTTTTTACGATGAATCGCATTATTTTATTTATTCTAAAGACCACCCCTAAACCGGTTCGTTGTAATCGTTATTTATCATAGATACAATCTAAGGTAAATACATTTTTATATTTATTTTTTAAACAACAAAACATAATATAAGTTACTAAGTTAGTAGTCTGATATAATAAACTTAAGCCTCGGTAACCACAGAACAACCAAAAGAAACATTACCTATAGCTGAGAAATTAAAAACGGCTAATCGGCGATCATAGTAAATTTACAATAATTGAAATATTTATTTTACTATCTAACCGATTATACACATTTTAATCTCTATTCTGTGATATTACTGTACCTGCAGCTACTGACGTACTTTTGTTTGTAGTTCGGTAGAATAATAAAACTTTGTGATACACAGGTATCAATGTATCATGGCCGCCACTGGCAGTGCATAATATTATTATCACTGCCATTTATGCCACTGTGGTGGCGGCGAGCGAACTGTGGTGTGTTGGATGCATGGACTAAGATATATATCTTAGTTCGCGGACATGTACGGGGACCGTAGAGAGGGAGTATTGTGGTGATGGCTTACCACAATACACTTTATTAATTCCATCTCTAAATAAATCTAAAAATCGCTGCCAGTTCTGATTCCTTCCCATGATTTAGCATGCAATACTAGTACGCGAGAAGCCCATTACGAAAATGCGTCTCAATGCAATACCGAGTATACTTTCTGGTAATTATGTGCTACAACTGTACCATAATATTATTTTTTGTTATTTAGTAAAAGTACAATAATTATTATCTATAATGTCATAAATAAGTATTTTTAAAAATTAAATGTATCAATGGCTTATAAAAAGTTGTGTGTAGGTATTATAGGTACAACTGTACAGGTAGCCATAAGAAATTATTTGAAGATTGTTTTTTTCTTTATAATGATTCGAGCTATGTAAAAACTTAACATATAACTTTAAAACAACGTTTTGTTACCATACATTTTTAATATACCTACAAGAATATATCATGTACTTTACATAATCTTAAATAACAAAGTTTTAACTGTTGAGACAATATTCAAAACTTTCAAGTAAAAAAATACCTATTATAATATAGAAATAAATTTATTTATTTTTGTAAAATTCACCCCCACCCGATCGTCAGTCGTTATCCCGCACTTGATATGTGTGCATCTATATCCATTGCTTTATATTATTTCATGGAATTTCGCAGAAACGTTTTGTCTTTTTCACCAAACCTCTCAATTTCTCTCGGGGTCAACTTCCTTCAACTAATCAATAGCTATATAATGGTAACACTTTCAAAATTTAAATTATCAACCAAAACTCCATAAAAAATTCAATTACTTGAAGCCGTTCAAACGACTTCGATGTAGACGATATTTTTTATACCAATTAGAACGAGGTCGGATCACACAAACATCATGAAAGATTAAATTCGTCATCTGTGGTATCTCAAAAATTGAAACCGTATGAAAACTTCTCGCGCCAAATAGTTTTCCTATTATTTTTTCCCGATATCATTGTTCCTAAAAAGAAACTAACGCTGAAAATACAATTATAAACAAACCTTCTCAAATGTTTATCAAAACCAAAATTTATCTTCAACAATTTTCCAAAAAAAACAGTCAAATCACCTGCTGAATCCATACTATACAAAAGTTTTACCGATTACACGACAGCCAAGTACATATTCGTCAAACTCGTGTAGATCTGTTATCAAATTTCTTAATGATTCAAAAGTTGATTTCTTTATATTTTGAACAAAAGGAAACAAACAATACCAAGTAGTTATCAGGGACTTACATACTATCACATCGACAGAATTCATAAAAGAGAAACTTACAAAACAAGTTGTTCATGGTGAGAAATATTACAAACGTTGGACACAATCTCTCAAAAATACCTTTAAGTAAAATTATTTTGTGTAGACCTCCAACATTAATATATTAAACAAAAGAGATATTTTTGAATTAAAATCCCTACGTTTTACCGGATTAAAAGTCTAATTACTTAGATCTGACCTGCAAGTACTATAGGTAGTGCTTAAATTTTCAAAGCTACGATAACATACATGTTACTAAAATGATCATAAAAGATGTTTTTGAAGTGGCGAAAACCACAAATCTGTGACCTGCACCAATAGCTGTAATACTTCGGTCATATTTATCGTGCCCTTTAAAATGTCAACCACTTCTTAACTTACCGTGCATGTGTGGTTCTAAAATGATTGTATTTTTGTAACCAATGACCTTCGTAAAAACAAAATTATTAAACAAGACAATTGAAATTTCGATACCAAAGTTATGTAAAACTAAATATCTGACAGCACCTTACATTTAAATAACAATATTTCCAATAGGAAAACTTATTCAAACATTAATTGAGCCTCTAAATCAAACATCCAACACTCAAGACTCCATGAACAAACAAATTTAAAACCCTAAATATCAATTGACTTTTCTCACTTATGATTTCTATCACTCGCCAAAGTGTATTAAAAAAAAATGTCAACCAACAGATATATCCTATATCAATATTATTATTGAACGCAAATGTCTTACTCAAAACAAAATGAACCTCATTATTTACTTAACGATATACAAATTTACATTTCATTAATTACAGAAACACATTTTGCATTATAAAAAAAGATTAATTTAATTAAAAATCAATTTTAAGTGATGCTTTGAACGGTTTTCCTCATCCAGTGTTCAATTTTTTATTTATATTCTTCGTAGTTCGTTTATTCTCAAATTTCCTTATTATGCGCAATGTTTGTATACAGATTGTAAATATTTTTAATAGTAATAAAAAAGTATACTCTCCTGCAGTCATCTCCTCTTTAATTAAATTTATTACCGAGGCTGGTTTCCTATATTATGTAAATAAAAGTTTTTATGCTATTTTTTTTTTCAGTACTACTTTATTTTAAATAATATTATTATTATAATTTCATTATGTTTTTATTCTTTTCCGCTATTTAATACATTATTGATGGGAAATACATTATTTTTTTAATAAATGGAAATACTGAAATTTTTCATTCCACTCACTGGATTTATAAGTATAATATCATATCGTCATAGGTATTTTTTTTAATAAGTGTTTATGTAAAATCGTTAAAATGCAGTTGAAACTGCTAAAGATTATCGCTCGAAAGATCGAAGATAATCGCTTAGCATGTACGTGTCACTATGTTAGAAATAAAAAAAATTAATAAAATAGTACTACGATTAAGAAAATTTGTCCAAATCTATTTTAAATATAAGTAGGTGACGGGAATAATATTATTTACTATCATCAGTTGGTATAGGTACAGAACTGGCTGCTAATTATATATATGTGTGTAGGTTGTAAAAAAAATAAATAGAAATTAATTATACACCTATTTATTAAATCGGCTTAAGTAAAAACGGTTCTTATATTCCGAGGGGGTGAAGGGGTACCGATACATAACAGAGTATACACATTGTATAGTTACGTTGTGTAGAGTATACGTGACATAATGTAAATGGTCGTATAATTACCATTGAATTGTCATGGAATCGTTATGCACCGTGCGTCCAATAAAACGTGGTAATTACCCGGTAAATAGTGTGGAACATTTAGCCATGAATTATTATATGACTCACGATTTACCTGCCTAAGGGTCAACACGCTATGACCGGGGGATGATGTGGCGACGGGGGAAGAATAGCAAAAAGAAGGGTGAAATCCGTTTGTGGAACAATATAACTACCGTTACTCACGCCATATTCCACGGTCGAACGATTCGCATTGTTTGTATCCTCCGACGTAACCTACCGTTCTATATAATATTGTTTAATGTGTGTGTTTATTTATATAAATATGTACCTACCTATATATTATATTATATATACATACACACACACACACAGAAATCCCTGTCTCTTGCAGAGCCCACACAACCACTCGGTCACAGTGATACACGTGAAATTATGTATATTTATACCAAGATTTCGGGCTAGTAAAATAGTTATTATGCGTCATCCCCGACCGGTTTAAACTATTATAATACGGATATAATATAATATTGGTTCTCGTTAGCCGTTTGGGATTTTCAAAATATCCTTCATAAAGTACAATTATTGTTATTATCCCTTTTGGAATTATTGAGTTTTTACCAATGCAAGTAAAATAAATTATACCAACTACAATGGTTTATTGTTTTTTTCAAACTTTGTTTCGGACTATTATTGCATACTCAAATATTAAATTGTTATAAATTATGATATACAGGTATTATATTGGTCGCACACATAAAATCATAATAAATCAATATGTAATTAATATAATATAATATTATAGTCGTGTTATAATATGTAGGCACTTATTGTGGTATCGTAATATTTATTATTTAATTGTATTAACTATTCAATGAATTTGTATTTTAAATTGTAAACTCATGTTAGTTGGGCCCGCTATATTCTTGAAGAATAAATAAATAAATAAATAAAATATATTGTCACTCAGCACTTAAATGCAATTTGAGGATAAGATGGTTTTCAGAATAAGTGTTAAAATTAATGAACCACGTGAAAACTATTTTCGATCAGGACACATTATACAATACATTTTAGGTTCTGAGTAAAAGAAGTGTATTATATTGGTTAAGCATTGATATATTATTTGAAATATTTTTTTCTTAGTAAATATTTTTTTATAATAAAATCAGCAGTAGTATATTTTTAGGATTTTTTATAGGGTGTTCAAATTTCTAAAAAAAAAAACGCTAAATCATATATAATCTAATCATCAATACAAATTAAATCTACTGAATAATAATTAAGTAAATCGATAAATCAATTTTGAAGAAAAAAACCGTCAATTAGGTAACTGCTCATCCGTACAGTAGGGGCTAGTGTACCTTCTTTGAGTAGGCGCTGTTGTAATGGATGTGTTGAATTTAAATTCAATGATAAATATGTGTATATAAATTATTATATAATCGGCTTTACCTTGACTGACTGTCTGACAGAGAGTCAACACTGAGTTGAAACTATAATAAGACTTAAAATTCTGAAAGTAACCAAGGTTAACAAACAATTATTTGAATTACATTACATTTTTAAAAATATTCTTATTTTTTTTTATCGTTTTTCCAGACTATTTTAAAAAGTACTGAGATTTTTCCATTGTTATATCTCTTAAGTCCAACTAGATCCAATTTTCTACACAAAACTTTTATCGTAATTGATGATCACTATTGATCAGAGCCAGTGGGGTAGCCAGGATTTTTTTTCGGGGGGGGGGCTGATCAACTTTTACACTGTTACAGATTAAATACGTACTAGCACAGATAGATAGCTGAACAGTGTTAATACATATAGTTAATTTTTAAATATTTTAAATACAATTTAAGCTAAGCTCAGAATCTAAAGTTATAAATTCATCATTGGGCTTTACGAAAATTACCAAAATATGATTAGGTACTTAAATTATCCAATGAATGCGTTAAGGTTATGCCTGAAATAATACTATAAACGCATTTAATTTTTAATTGTTGTATAAAATATTATTTTGACTACCTAGTTTAGATTTGTTTTTCAATTAAATAATACGGTATACCGTAGGTCCGTAAAACTATGAAATTTCGAGTGTACTGCGCTAATGAGTTTGGTGCGTCACCCCTACCTTTCAAAAGACACTATGCGTAAAGTGACTCGGAGAACTTTGTCGTCACATTCCACACGCATATTTATATGACAGAAAAGGAGCTCTTGTAATTTATATATATGTATGCATAATATTATGTCAAAACCACAGGGGTTTATTATATTATACTCTTTTGTGCCCTGAAAAGTGTTTATTCCCTTGGGGATCACAAATCAATGTAGTCATTTAGATGAATGGTGTAACGGAATGAAAACGGCACGCATGAGAAAACTGCAGTAACAAGCAGTGACATAATTGTATGGGGTGCATTCGAGTGCACTTGCACCTACCTGTATAATTTTCTGGAAGTGCTCAATTGTCAACCACTATACCCACAGATAATTTCCACTCTAAATTCACGATTTGCTTGTTTATAATACTATATATTATGTAGTTAAATATTAAATTCCGTGCCGCATGAACAATAATATTATTTACATTGTGCGTAGTTTGTTTAAAAAAAAACAACATACTTAATACCCAAGTTCATATTACAATATTTTGTTATTATGTTATTATTGTAGTCATATGCGTCCCGACTTTAAAGACTTTATAATTACCTACGGTGTATTGTGGGATTACTGTTTAGTATCGATAAACTCAGTAAAAAATAATTTTTATTTGTTTTTTTTTGTCCTCAGATTTCAGTCACTTACACGTCGTTGTATTATTAATTGAAAAATAATATGGCTCTCACTCCGTAGTTCTCGTTGTGAACTTGAGACGAGCTCACACGCAGGTCAAATAACCAAACAGTGACATTAACGAATCACAACTTATTCGTTAGTATTCTTCTGATCCAATCGTACGACGGTTTGTAAACACAGTCATCACCACCAACACAACAATGGTTCTGAGGCACGGATTCTGCCGCCAGTGCTCCGACATGCTGTTCGTCGTCTGCACAATCACCATCGTCATTACAGGTGAGCGAAATCCTCGGTTGTTACGTTATAACCATAATTTTTGAAGGGCCAAAAAGCGGTGGTCGTTTTTGCAGCCAACTATACTTGGTGTATAATCACATAATTTATTTTTCATTTCATAATTTAAAACAACAAATACATTTAAATATACGTGGACTGCAAAGTTGTAGCTGTATACATAAACACATAATTGTTTATGAATATTATATAATATTATACAGGACAAATCAATTATACTCACAGACCGCAGTAGTATGTAATTTAATCTGTCGATTAAAATCTACAGGACCCTATTATTTTTATATTTCATGTAGACATACGTTTCATGGTAAACCTAATTAAAAATATATTTAAAATAACGAAAATCATATTATATTAAAAGCGTATAGTTTATAATGCACACAAACAATTTTAAATATGTACAATTTTATGTATGAAGAGATACTATTAAATTAGATCGTAAGCAGGACTTTACTTTATTGATTCAATTCTAACACAGTAAGTGTCAATATATTAAAATGTTAATATTTCAATAATTTCCCTGTATATTTTAGAATGTTATCCTAAGAAAAACCAAAATACTAATTAAAAAAAAATGTCTGATCTTGACCAAAAAAGAGGAAAATGTACTATACTTACAAATAATATTATAAGAAATTATTTAGTATTATATTAGTATTATGTATGTACATGTACCTATATATTTAAATATTTAATGTTTATTTATTATGTTATTGATAACAATCTATGAACAATAAAATTGTAAACTTATCTTTCAATTAACTTCGTAAACGTGGTATAATAATATCACTAACGAAAATCCTCATAAAGACTTAAAACTACTTACCTTCAATCAACTAGCTAAAATGCAATAATCTTCATGGTATAGTGAATTATATATAAAGTAACCCGTAAATAATACAATATTATTATACTCCTTATCATTCCCCAATGGAATAGACTTTCTCAGAAGATATCGGCCAAGAGATACTACCAAAACACTAAATAATAATAAAAGTAGTAAGTTATAACTGAACATCAAAATAATTAAACTTGGTGGTTACCATGATAAATTTCTTGAACAGTATAATAATATAAAATCAAAGAAAATCATATTATTATCATTGTAGTAGATAGGATTTATCATCAGCTGCAGGAAAAAAATGTCTAATTAAAGCTCATCGATTTTTATTTTAATATTTAAAACTTTTCATAATTGTTACTAGTAGCACATCGAAAATTCGAAAATAAATTCCTCACACGTCATGACTATATAAATTATCCTATATTATGATTCTTGTTAATTTTTATATTTTTAATACTAATATTAACGAACTGGCACTTTTGTATTGGCTTTAGCCTTGAGATCGACAACTTTATACAAAAGTTGAGACTAGCCAATGTCTAAATTAATGTAATTGATATTTTTTGGGTAGATAGTATAGTTAGACAGTAAGCTTACGATATATTTTCTGTCTTAAACCAGTCAAAGCGAAAACGGTAAATTGTATCGGTGGAAAATAGTATAGAACTCTAGTTGTTAGCGATTAAAATGTACACATAAAACCCCGAACAGGATATTATAGTCTATAGATCACTAATAGTGTTGGGCACTCGTTCCGTTTCACTCATCTCGACGCAAGATAGTCGTAGTGTGTTGTGGTGTTCAATTTGAAAATAAAGATAAATCATCTCACACGGAAAACGATTCTGAGCCGAGCTCTGTCAAAAACCGTGTCTGTTTTCGACGGTTTTCGGTAGAACTTACCCTTAGTGAAACTCCCGATCAAATCGAAAAATAACATTTTCTTAGTACCTAGATTTAATTTCCAATCGGTAGATAGGGTCGTACGACCCATTATTGAGCACTCTTCGAAAAAAGTGTTCTCAAAAAAAAAGATAAAAAAAACACAAAATAATAGCTATAGAAAAGCATCAAATTCGTAAAACCAACATACCGTAAAATGGGGTGACTTTGGACACTTGTGGGGGGGGGATTTCCGGGGAAAACAATGCTTTTGTATAGTTAAATCATTATTTTTGATTACACGTTTAATAAAAGTCAAAAACTGTAGATACTCCATGTTAATACCTATATCTATGACTTTACTTATAATCTGAAATACAAAAAACTTTTATAAAAAAATATATTTTAGATACTTAATTGATTGCTATAATTTGTGAAACAGGTATAGTTTAAAAATGTAGGTTTATTCGAAAAACTTATGTAATTTTTATTCCCGTGATTAATTAATTTGAATTACTTGCTAATTTTAAAAGTATTCTAAAGTCTTTTATTAATCAACTATTTGGTAGTAAAAAGATTAGTTTTAATTTATAATCAACATTTAAGAACTTTACAGTCTGGATAATAATAAAATTAATTTGTTAGATGCAGTTTATATTATGCATAGATTACGTATCTTAATGAAGAGGTATTGATTTACTTGACTATATTTAAATGTATTTTTTGTATGTACCTAATTATTATAATATAAATGTCGGCGAGTACAAAGCGCTCATTGCAGATAAATAACGACTAAAATATTTAAACGTTAATGGATAAAATATTTTAATTCGATTTAAACTTTCATAGAATCGGAATAGAAAGTTATGAATGTTTGATTTACTCCTATAGTATTATCTCAATTATTGATATTATTGCAATATAACTCACTAAGAATTATGAAAATAAAGGTGTAAGTGGACTGCTGGACATGATACGAAACTCCCTAATAATATTATTATTATTGTATTCAAATTCGATATGCATCTGATTTCCAATTAAATTATCCATTCGAATATAATATAGAAAATAACAATATTATTACAATCGTTAAAGATGAACATAATATAGTTTAAGCCTAAAGTGTTACGATTGGTATATCTTATTTTCTTTTACAAAAATTAACAGAGAGAATTACAAAAAATACTCAAGAGGGAAAAATGTGATAAAATAATCACAGGCAATTTATATCAAATTAAAAATGCCATTAATGTTTCGGTTCATACTATACTTATATGCTTCATAAATTATAATTTTATTTCAATAATTAATGTGCAATAAAGAATGAGTAAATTTCATTATAGTTTTAGCTGCATATAGTGTTTACTACCATTTCCGTGTTTTTAGTTTATCGATATAGTTATATATAGATTATATAATATTAATAAAATATTAATAAAATATACCTAATTGCATACATTTTGACGTTCAGTTTCATTTAAGTTCAGAAGTTCATTACGCTGAATATTACTATATTGTCAATATCAATTATCTATGGTTTACACGCTTTTCGTTCAATACTTTGTACCTATGAAATATTTGACATAGGTAAAAGAATATAATATATAAATAAACAATATATTTTTTTATCGAATAAGTTAAAAATATGTTGTACTGTGTTTTTATTAGAACAGACATAAAAGAAGCCAGCTGGTAGAAATAGAAAAATTCGCATCCGTTCAATAAAAATTAAATTTTAATGTTTTCTTTTATATTATAAATATTAATATCTCAGCTTTCATTTCGTTTTTATATGAATATAATAACTATAGAAGCTCTCTCATCCATGAATTAATGAAAATGGAAATAACTCAGAGTCGATTAGAAAACGAAATAATGTATAAAATAGGGTACATAAGATAAACCACTATAATATGAAGTATTGAAAATATCAAATAAGCAAATTAATTATAATTAACTTTAAGACACAATTTGTTTTAAATACCTATAGGTATTTACAATTTATTAATATTCGATTACTCATCGTTAATGTACTCGTTTTTGTATAATGAAGTAATTAGGTATATCATCGACGTTTCGTGTTGTTAAAGACAGAAATATAATATTTATCAAAGTAATTGTTTTGAATAATTGTGTTTAAAGTATATTATGTATCTACCTAGGTACATTTTATGAGAACCATTCGTAAAAACCAAATAATATTTACTGAAAACGTTCTTAATGGATATAAATACGCAAATGTATCATTTTTAAAATCTCATTTTAAAACAATATTGTATATTATACCTCATATTTTGTAATTGCTTTTGAGGGATGAAAATAATGAAAATGCACTACAGTTATAATAATAATAATAATAATGCAAAGTACGTACAACATCGGGTTCTCACCCCCTCCAACCCCCGAACGTTCGTCATCAGTTTCGCGAGGGTAGTTAGTTTATTATTATTTTTTTTTTCAATTCCGACCGTATGTGTACGGTTTTGTTTTTAAACATGAAAACGGAATGTATACACACGTAACGTATCCCTGCGGTGATGGACACGCAATCGAGTCCCGAAACCGACGACGGGATTAATGGCAGCCGGACAGCAGATAAAACATAGGTTATACCTTACCAGCGTGGGGGGGATAACGGGAACCAGGCGGGGTGTATAATATATGCTGTACGTAATAAATTTCCCATTTAAAAACGAAAAGAGCTTAAAACGCGTACTACTAAAACGAAACAAAACAAAAAATGCATAGGAGGCTTTTATGTAGGTTTTTTTCCAACCTCCCCTTATTCGTGCGAAAATGGCGTTTTCACACTCACGTCGCCCCTGAGGCTGTAAATGGGTTTTGACTACACTTATTAGTCACTGTCATACACTCGAATCGCTGCACGATAACAATTTTTTTTCGTTATATTCTCGTCGCATCGTATTTATAGCCGTCACAGATGATTAAATACATCAATATTAATACATCATTTTAATCTGTGGACCTATGGCCTTATGGCTGTGCGATATAATCGTAATATTTTTATTAAATATACTTATTTTAATTTTATATACTATATAATATAGGAGAGAGAAATAAGTGAGAAATCATTCTCTGAAAATAATTATTTAATTGCTAATTATTATACTTCTTATGAGAGCATTTATGCATGTTGGAAACATTGTAGCCGAGTTCGAAGTTCGTAAGAATAAGAACTTTTTTTGATTTTTAATTGAAAATTTCCACGTTAATATGACTCGTATTACTCTTCTGGTAAATGTTTTCTCCGAAAATAACTAATTATTTTACTAAGAAAAATGGGTAACACAAATAACTAATTTGAGTACAAAACTTTGTACCTATACTATAATATGGATCGTTGTATTTTACTAAACATAAAAAAATTAAAATATAGCAAATAATAATTAAACTTTATAATGATGTCGAAATGTATTATTTTCCTCGTTGTGGAATGTGATAAGAAATAACAACGCATTTTTTCTAAGAAAAATCACTGGATAACCACTAGAGGTCATATTTTATAGTATGGTAACTTAATTTGGTGAACATAACCCCAAAATGTTAGTTCATCTCAAAATATAATAATTTTTTTTTTTTAGAAACGTCGGTGACTGATATTACCAACTGACCGCACTATATCCTCATTCACCCCTATTCGATTTGGGACACATAATATACCGGTGGGAATAATATATGTTATGCATTTCGCCTCGTTACTCGGTCTATTATATACGTTTTTGAGGTATCAGCGTTTTTCAATACATGACGTTAGAATTACTACGATGAAAGTATTTTCTGTAAAATCGTAACGAACTGCAATTCATTAATTTATTGCGAGTGCTTACAACTGTTACAATTATCTTATCCCGCAAAGTATAGCGTATCGTCAAAGTACAGTTTTTCTAAGGGTAGTTTCGATTAACCGTCTAAAAAGTCATGAACGTTCTACTGTGAGTTTATTTTCTGGGTATTTTTCATAGAAAACCTTTTCACATCTACCACATTTTATAAGAACTAAAAATAAATCTGGTTTTACGGAATAATATTTTCATGTATATTATCTTTTATTCAAAAATGAATTTGTGTTTTTTATTCAATCAAATTATCATTCGGTATATTAAATGTTGAACTTTATAATTTGTATGAAACTCTTGATATTAACATAGTATTAAATAGTGTCATTCCTCCAAACAGTTTCAAATTATACCAGTTGAGCTCAGGAATTTAATGCGAAAACCAAACGTCACCTGTTCAGTCTACTTTATAGATTAGATTTCTATTGTATGAAGGTGTTTGTCTACACATTTTTTCGATGTTTAAATTTTAAATTAAAAAAATTCAAATGTAATTTAATGCCTATAGTCGATATAATTAAAAACCATTACAGTATCCGGTTTCAATGGATTACATTTAACTACATCATATGGTCAAAGGCTCTCTTGTTTAGGATTGTTTTATTCACAAAAATGTTTTATTGTTTGCATGTTTAACACAAAGTTTAAAAATACACTCACTAAAAGGTCAATCTAAATTAGTAGTCTGTTAATATATAATATGCTATTCTAATTTACCAAATTCATTTTTGGAGTTTTTTTCGTTACAAAATATTCACGACAGTATACAATTCAGTGCACGAATAAGCAAACTATATATTTACCTTTTGTATGAATTAGTTATTGGGCTATCAATTGTTTCATCGATATTGTTTGGAACCATAATTATCAAACAATAAAGAATGGTTACAATAATTTAAAGTAGTTTTAATTATTTTTGTCATCATTTTGACAAAAATAGAGTGTAGCATAAAAGTGTATATAATACCAATTACTATAATATTATCGTTACTATCCCATCTGAAAATGTATAAATGCAATAAAAAATATTGGCCAATATTTTTTCATTTACACACGTTTGAAAAATAAATCATCAATGTTACAAGAAACGTGTTAAGCGTTAAAAATTTCTAGTGAAATATCTAAATAACCGTGGTTACTTGTTATAAATCATATTATAAAAATTCTAGTAAAAAAAGATTAAAACCCCATTTAAAAAACCAACCACCATTAAATATAAATATAAGACAAGTAAATATGAATTATAAAGGAAAACTTAATATTAATTAAGTTTTATTCATTTTTGTAGTTTGAATTATTGCACAGGTACATTATAATACCACATTATACATATCCGAATAATTAATGTGTTGTGCTCGTAAATATATATTAATTGCGTTATACATTTTTTTTATTTACATAATATTATACTCTTACTCTATACAAATGTTACAAAATCTGTAAATAATTATTTTACAATACGCACAAGTGGCGAATTATATTATGCACTCAGGATTCTCAAATCAATAAATCATCTATTGACGGAAATTCATGAATCATGTAGTGTTGCTTAGAATCTCAACACTCCATTCGAATTTCAGGGCCATATGGTGTACCACGATCGAATATGGTGGATATTGAAGAATAGCTAAGGATTGTTGGAGTGGAAAGGTTTGTAGAGGTTTTGGTGAGCGTTTTGAGCTGTTGTAATGGATATGTAATTTATGAAGTGTAAATTATTTGAAATATAGAAATGTGCTTAGATTATTTTATGGGGTTATTTGGACCATTCCAGTTTGCATTATTTTGGATTGATTAAGTTTTTGAGCTGATCTCCAGAGTTTGATCTCATGTTACCATGTATATGTTTATGTAAGAGTAAGTATTTTATTATTCAGAGCGACGTGTTTAAAATGATAGGACAAGTCGAAGTTGACGGAATCGGTTGTTGAAAGCTGGTAGTTTGATTCAGATATGGGGGACATACAAGGGGAGCCAACCGTGGCAAGTAGGTAGATGATAGGTACCTAAACAGTGAACATTTTGTGGATTTGGGAAAAGTATGTTGTTAAGAGGTAGTAGCGCAGATTCTCTGTTTGAGTGTTAATGTATAATTAATGGCCTTAATATGTTGAGTAAAAATGGGGCTCAAAATGCTCCTCGAGGGATTCTATCATCAGAGATTTATTTAAAGAAGTTTAACTAATGAAGTCAGGTCCTATGTGTCTGTCTTCTAAGTAAAATTCGAACATGAGTTAGTAAAAATTGGAGGGGGGAGACTGGTTTAAGTTTAAAAAGTAGGCTATTTTATCAAAAGTTAAGGTTTGGGTTATTTGGTAGTTTTTTTTACAGTGAGTAAGAGTTATAATATTACATTTTATACAATGTTTTTTTTTTGTATTTCAATGGTATGTATTATACCATCTGTAATTATTTATTTACAATAAGTATAAAACAAGTGATATTAATATATTTTAATGATTTGTGGTTTTAAAGGAAGAATCCATCCATTGTTGGAACTTCATGATACAATTATTAATTTTAATAAATGATTAAATTTGAAATTTTCATAAATTCATGTTCGTTCTTAATATTTTTGTTTCATAAATCAATATCGATGTGCACTTTAATTTTTTTTATGTCTATGATGTCGCTGCCAACTTGTTTAAAATCAAAATATGCACAATTTGAAACGTTTTGTACTTTCTTTGTGACATCGTCGTACAAACTGGAGTGCATGGGTGACCATGGAATTCGTATAATATGAACGCGTTAATGTTTATAATGTTATAATGTTTATTCTATAAATTATACTGAATTAATATTCAAATTTCTAAAAACCGTAATAAAACGACACTTTATATCGTCTTATAGCAAAATAATGTTTTTTATTTTAAACCGAGGAAAATATTTTCAACCATTCACATTCATAATGCAATTGATACTATCGTATTTCACGTAGAAACATTTAAACGTTTCAAAAGTTTTGTCAACTTGGATAGTCGAAACTCTCAAGATCAATTCGAAGAACGTCTAAATAATAACATGCTCGTGGGAAGCTTTTCATGCTGCTTCATTTAAATACTATCTCGATGTGAATCTGCAAACTATAATATGAACCTACCTACTTAATACTTGTAACGTTCCATAATAGCTGTTGTAGTTTTCTGAATCATAGCTGACGATGAGCTTATTTAACACGATAAAAAGTGATCTTGTTTTAGTGAAAATCTTTAACTTTTTGCAAAAATATACTGACGTTATATACGTATACTAAATAATGTTTATGCAAATGAGGCTATTGGTTTTGAGTTTATGTGTTCATTGTTAACACGTATTTATAGGGAACTGTTCAAAGTATGTAAGCTCATGCTGAAGTCTTAATATATTATTATTCACAACAGAGTATTATTCTAAAATATATGTAGTAGGTACAGATACCTACCGTTTTGATTTAATTCCACGACGGTCGTTATTATTTCGCATTCGTCAATCCATTTTCCATCGGTAAGATAACACAACCGAGAATCACAGTATAGTCGATGTGAAAAGCTATAACTTCTCTTCCACGTTTTCCATCGCACAATTGTTCTAAATTAATTATAACTATTATTATTATTGTGCACAATAGTTTGCTTATACGATCGAATACAAAACACACTAGATTTCATATAATTATACAATGCAGAATATAGTATATACCTACCGTACCGAGTGATTAAAAAAATATAGGCGTTATTGTTTTTTCTGCTGAATTTGTGGGGAGGAGGTGCATGTTTCGGGATATCTTTGACGTGACAATGGCGATTTTCGAAAATCTTCTCGAGACTATAGCAGCAACGGCAGCAGCAGTAAGAGTAGCAGTAGGAGAATGATGAGGAGGCGTCTCCGTCGCCGTCCTAATCGAATTCCGAGCGACCCTGCAGCACCGGAGTCGATAAATTATGTTCTGGCGACGGCGGCAACGACGACGGCGGAGCTCGACGGTCTCGAGGAGATGAAAAATTACAAAAAAACATAATATCTTGACGAAAAAAAAAATTATATAAAAAAACGGATGCGGTGGAAGGGGTTACGTTTTGTCGTCGTTTCGCTTGTATACATACACGTACATTATACTACATACGTATTATATGTGTGTACACGTACTGCGTGACTTATTGCCAATCCAACGGTGAAAATAACCACTTTGATCACTCTTCTTTCGGGACATTAAGCGCATTGTATACACGCACACACGCACACACCCGCGTGCGTGAAAGAGGCGTCTCTCTAGACCCCGCTCTCCGTCCTCTTTCGTTGCGAAAAACTGTTTTCCCCCCTCAAAACAGGTGCTGGTGTGGGTGCAGGTGTTATGTGAGGGGGGGCGTGTTTTCCAAAGCTATTAAATGCCGAGCGCGTGTCGTCAGGTTCGGCGCGACAGACTTACACGCACGCATTCGCACACACGTGCGAAGATGATAGATGATTTATAATAATATAATACACGATATATGGCCATACGAAAAGCAGTCGTGACTGTAGATACCTCGCAGCAAAGACTCGTGCCGCATATACCCATACAGCTGTGTGCGCAATAATATCATAATGTATAGTAATGTCATGTATACACGTATTGGGTCATTTTTTTGGGGTGGGGGAGGCACACGTATTGCATTTTATTGTATACGAGTTTTATGATTCACCGATCATGCTCACCTTGTTTTTTTTTCTCATCGACAACACAGTTTTTAAAATCTGATTTTTGGAATATTTAAATAGGTATACCTACTTAAAGACCATAAATTCTTGAGAGGTTTTTCGTACTACTTTTTAGAGCATCCCGTGGAGATGCAAACTTTTATTTTTCAAAGTAGAACCCTCCTTTTCTACCGTAAATTATTAAATGGACCATTTTTCTGAAAACTAAAGTATGAAAGGGTTATAGTTTATGTGTTATTTATCTTTGTGTACTAATGATAATAATATATGTGTCTATGATATGTTTGGTAAATATGGTTGCTATATGAGGGGTTTAAAATTATTTTAGTAATTAATGCTAATCCCATCGACATACCTATTATTTTATAATCTGTAAAAAAATGGTACAATTATAATGAACAATGAACACTAGATATAGTATTATATTATCATCCAATATTACATAATATTTACATGTTCCTATCTTATACTTTTGTAAAATCGTTTTTATAAGAACAACTATATTATCCTTAGTATAATATAAATTCTAATAATGAAAAAATACTAATTTTCAGTTGGGTACATAAACATTTTCAAACATTTATAGGTTAAATGTTGTTTATAGTAAAATAGAAAAAGTTTCTCATTTTAAAAACAGAAGTTTGTATTGCCATAGTGGTACAAAAAATGTCAAGAACTTGAAAATATTGGATCACTATCGTGCATAACATTACATTTCTGAAATTCCAAAAATCTGAATATATTCATTATTAAATGAAAAATGAGGGGATAAGCATGCTCGTTGAATCACCCTGTATACGGCACACACCGGTGTAATATATTTATACGGACACAATCAGCCGTACATATAGGTACATACCGCGTTTACGCGTTATACATCGTTGTATATATAAACACGGTCTTCCTCGTGTGTGCTTCTGTGGGCACGTATAATATTCGCATACAATATCGATCATCTGCCAGAAGCGTCACTTAACCTAAAACGCTTTTTGCCACACTGTGTGCGTTCCCTCGCCCGACCGACCACTGCTGCAGCACACACAAAGGGGCCCCCCGTATGAAAACATAAACATATTTATATGATATTATTATTATTATTATTATTATTATACGCACGCGTTACTCTTTACCTAATCACACCATACCACGAAACCCATCCTCCGACCCTTGCCGCACGACCGGGCCCGACGGTCGTCCCCGACCCACATCACGACCCCTGGCATCACCCACCCGGACTCCGGAAGTCCGCACCTCGACCGCCATGTAATACGTTATATACATATATATCGCGTATATATTATACATATATAGGCTGGTGCACGTCACCGCCGCTTCCGTCGTCGCGACGGTCGACTTTTAACAGTTTTCGAATAAACTCGCCACCACCGTGTTGGGCACGAGACCCACGTCCAAACTTACGGCACAGCGAATTTTTAGGTCGGCTTTCGTGCGCTAATCCGATGGAAAATGTCACTCGAGAAATGATTTCGCGGCCAACATCACTCTTGCGCGAGGTAAATCTAATGGACTCGCCGCCGCCGCCCTCTCCGTTCTCCGAGTCGTACACAATATATAAATAATATATTATAATAATACATCTCCTGCAGCTGTGTCACGAAAAAAGACGTTTGGCTATATTATCTATTCTGAACATATTTTTGAATATTTTACACCGTTGTGCCGGTTTTGTTTTGTCGCATTACGGGGCGATCGGGTTTATCCGCATAATATACTTATACTTACGCATTATATCCTATTATTTTATTGTTATATATTTCGACGGTTTATATAATATATACGAAATCAAAACTCCAATGCTGTTGTTTTTTTTGAAATATATTTTGTATATTATGGGTGACAATCATAATATTTTATCTACTCGACTCATTATTAAATGTGTTAAATTAGTCATTGCAATGTAAATATTATTAACTTCGTTATTTCTATTAACTTCTATTGACTTCGATTAACCCCGTCGATTTGAATACGAGTTTTAATGTTCTTAGTAGATTATTTTGTAGGAAAATATTCAACAATTTTACTATTGAATACCTTATTTAAAAAATAATATTTTGTATATAAATACACTCAAAAGCATACAAATTAAAAATATATTATAATTAGATTTATTTTTTACTTCCTCTTTGCATCCATTTTTATTGATTCCATCGCCCTGGTTCTCGACTGTACAATGTACATACCATACAATATTATGTTTTTCAATGATCGGTAATAGTATTTTATGTATTATAACATATTCTCTAAGTGATTTTTTTTTTTTTTGGACTCAAGTATTTTTATTTGATTCTGTACTCAACTTTTCTACCTCATATTTTCAATTTCTACTTATCCAACAGAACTTCTAAAATATTCTGTTGGACTCATAATATAAGGCTCCTTATCATAAAAAAACTCTATAGCTTACAATTTGAGCTTAAAGTAATCCAATGATATTACATTTGTTTTAAAAAATTAACATTTATAAATAATTGTGTATCCAAATACAATTCAGAGATGTCAATAATAGGTTTTATATAAATATAATTTTTCATTGTTCCCAAGTTATAAAAAAAACCACTCTTTTTAGTTTAATCAGCTGAGGTTGATTTTATATTGTTAGGATTATATTCTTAATTTTTGGTAAATTTTACTTGAAATTAATTTTGAATGTTTAATAATTGGAACATTTGAAACTGATTGTTATGAAGTTTCAAAAACTTATTAATGAAACTAATTATTAAAAGTCGAGGTTTGGGCGTCTATTGTAGGATAAAATCTAAGGGCGAGTTTTATTACTCGAATTATCATTCTACTGTTTTTTCGGTTTTATATAAATAGTAATTTTGAATATCTTAATTTCTATTTTACATAAATATTAATGTCCTCATTACGAATTGTATTGTTAAAACAATAAGTTTATTTCCATACAATCTCGAGTAGAATCTCAAATAAATCCTCAAAATATACGTTTATTATAATATTACCTATACTCTTACATTTTACTGAAAATCGCATATTTGAAAATGCATGTTTTCTTCGATGAAACTTAGTGCAATGCCACCGCTGCCACCACCGTAAACAGTCCTCAGGCTGTTAACATCAAAACAGTTTTTGAATTGAATGTTTGTTTAAAAATGTCGTTCCGTCTGAGATTAGAAATCTTTAAATCAGAGATTTAAACAAATATTTATTATAAATTTAGTAAATGATGTGTTCGAGGTAGGAGGTATATGTATGGAATATTTTCATATTTTCCGCATATTGTAACAACACAAATATTGGAGAACAAATACATATCTTCTAAATCATTATGTTTGGTACGTTTTTGAAAATTGTTGACAACGTTTTGAACTTGTCTTAGTATTAACATTCAGTGTAAGTGAGATACATTTTGGGCCCGTAAAATGTTGTTGAAACGCCCAATTAAGCGCCTATCAACGTCAACGTAGGTAGTGTAAATACTTACGGTTTGATATATTTTTATTTATTTATTTTTATTTTTATTGATTTACTCCGTGACAGGTATTAATTTAAGTACAATATTTTGTTGGTAAAATTAAATATAACAAAAACAGTTGAATAATATAGTTACAAAGAGAAAAAAAACTATAGTTTAATATGTGAAATAAATATCTGGTAAACAATGTGAAAGACTAGGCTGAGTTGAGGCTGCGTAACATTCTGTGGAGTGGGTGGTTGAATCCATAGGAAGTGCGGTGGTACGGTAATTGAAAAAGGGAATGATTTCTAGCAGAGTGAGACGGAACACGGAACGAGATAGAAGAGAGAAATTCAGGAAAATCTAGAGATCCCTTAAGAAGTGAAGAGATGAAATGATGATCAGCCCCCACAGCTAACCCAATTTAACTATATTGTATCACCTAACCAAAATCACAGAACATATTTAAGCGACACTTTGCTTGATAGCCGATCTCTGGAGGTTTGGGAGTGTTATTATGAACAATTTTTACTATACAAAAACGATTTTTAAATTTATGAATTGTTAATAAAACGAATTCCTATTTATGTATGATTATGTATTAAATACTATTATATATAAAAATGATTTACTATCACTTTAAAATATTACAAAAAAAAACACACAAATGAAAAAAAAAATTTCGAAAAAGTTTTAATGGTATCAATTATTGAAAATTATGATATGGGCCGTCACCTGATTCTGATAAATATCAAAATGGCAGTTCTACGAATTCAAGGCAATGTCCCTTCTTTTTTTTAAAATAGAATTAGGATTTGGGAGAGTATCGTAACCCCGCAAAAACTTTAGTGGTGAAATAAATACCAACATTGATATTAATGATATTATATTAGAAAATTAATTTTAATAATTTATTATTTTTTTATTTTCGTATTATATTTGAAAACCACGATATGTGTAAGTGACTATTTCGGGATTGGCAAACAGTAAACCTCGGAACTACTGTTCTCAGAAGCTCATTATAAAAGGGGTCCATCGTTATTCGCAGTGTTTTCCTAGTTTTGTTTTTCATTTAGTTCATCTCACTTCAAACGAATACTCACTCCGACACATCATGTACCTACTACGGTAATGATACGTACGAAATAAGTATAATGATATGGCTTCCAATAATTGATAGTGTATAAATGAACGAAGCCATCTAAAAATTTATTCAAAGGTGAACTGACTGTATATAATGCAAATTACATGTCCCTCAGTATCTATGTCAACTTGATATAAATAATTATTTGTCAAACTATATTATTATTATTATGTATTCGTTGGTATAAATCCAATTATAGTATAATTTATATAACGTAGTTGCGTTGTAAGAGATGTATGACGGACGATGGGTATGTATACTGTGTATATATTTTGAATTAAAATAAACAATAATACAAAAAGCTACTGTGACCCGGATTTTAATGATAATCTCACAAATAAGCTACCTAATCAATTCCCGTTATATTAACCCTTAAAGGTTTCCATCAGTATTAAACTGAAAACAAAACACAGCACAGTGATATCAATAAATAGTGGTCAAAATAGTCGTAGAGATCGTCTTATAATGTTTGAATCACGATAGACTTCACGCGTACCTATCGGCTATTGGGTGATTCTGAGCATAATTTACTTTCACAAACGACAGACGTCTATTGGGTACAGTCTTATGTCGAACGGATTTATTTTTTAATTTATCAACACAAGTTTGGTATTTTATTTTTGACCTTGTATTTCGGATGAATAATCGAACTTAATCGCGTAATTTAATCGTTTTATTAAGGTTGAGGTAACATTCGATTTTTCCCGTTATCCGATAACATTCTGTCGTTATCTAATCCAATGAAAATAAGCCGTTTACTGGTCGGTACATAATATTTTTATTTCGTAGTAGGTATCGAAAATGTATCAACGATGACGACTATAATACCGATCAATTAACCGGGAAAAATTAAATAATTTCACTCAAAGCACGTGGATTAAAAACACGCTAATCGTGTTCATAACGATCAACACTAGCTGAAGGAGCAAAGGAAAATTAAAAAAAAGAAAAAAATAATAAGAAGAAAAGTATTATAATATGGTACAACTGTGACAAACTATTATTAAAACAATATTCTCAGGACAAAGTTTCATAACTCTAATGAAAAACTCCTTTTTTGTTTTTTTCATCGTTCAATGAATAAATTAACTATATTTATTATTATTATAAACGGTCTCAGTGTTTTGCTGTTCTCTTTCACAGTCCCGTGCAATATCGAGAAACGAACAAACTTTGGCATGCCTTTCGAGAGTTAGCGCAATAATGACTTTCGAGTCGAGATATCGAAGCGGGTCACCCCCCGGTGATCGTCTCCCGCGAACATAATTTTACCACCAATCGCGTGGCGCCCCAAGTCCGTGGGTTCCGAGAGATCTTCACTACTCATGCCGATTTGTTGATCTCGACAAGAAATCGTCGAGTGCTGCTCGCTTAGGTCTTGTCGTCGATACTATAATATTATAATCGTTATCGCACAAATAATAATAATCGAGACGAGTGAAACGTTGCCCTTATCTATCCCCCTGCAGTTCGACACAATTTGTTATTCCTCTTAACTCCTCCGAAACTACCGACCCTGCTATTTTCATGAAACTAGGAATATATAATAATATGATGTTCATTGTTTTTCGAAGGGTGCACAGATTAGGTTTTGCGTTTCTAGACGCTACCATTAAGTCAATATTAATTCGAGTTTTAAATTTGGCTCACGCGGGGATTTCGTTATGCAATTGTTTTTAAAATCTAATTGCCTATTGACGTATTGTAATCACAAACAATATTATATTATATCCTGTGGTAGTGTGGTATATGTAACAATTTGATTGACTAGCTACCCGCTATCGTTCCATCTCACTTTTGTCGACCTAGCATAATATTAATAATTATTATTATTAAGTATCGCTGCTGCAGTAGTTGCTGCAAATATATCATCGTCAATACATATCGTCTGAAAGAGTCGTGTCGTTGTCGTCTCCACTGAACGTGGTTAATAAAAAGGGAGGAGGATAGAGGCGGACACCGGAACAGGATTTGTGGACCAGAGAGATCGTATTATTATTATTATTTTTATCATTTTTATATCGACCCCGGCATCACTCCGGAGTACACGGGGTGCGCTTCCTAGCTATACGATGCCAAAAAACGGCGCCGTGTCGCCAGCCATTAGAGGCGCAGATGGTTTTAAGTTGTGAGAGACGCGCGAAATACACCAGTCGACAGACTGTGTATAGTGTCCATTTGTCAAAATAATAATAATAAAAAATATATATATTTATATTGTATATAATATGCATATATATAACAAGTACAAAACTCTTTTTGTTCTTTCAACCCTATATACCGGCCTCGGTCCGACCGATTCCACCACCACCACCTCCACCATCAACAACACTAACGGTTTCCATATTATTATTTTGTTCGTTTTTTTTTCTCTCCTCCGGACATAATCTCCCGTTTAGGACTTTTTGTGTCTTCATTAAAACCGCGTTTTTCTTTTTCCCTCTACTCCGTAGTCTTTATAACAGCGGCAGTATATATATAGTCGGTATCTGTCCCCCTCTCGCGTGAAGCTTTCGTAGTTATTTCCGACGACATTAATTTTCTTCGTTTGGCCGAAAGCACGGCGAGAAACTTCTAGACCCCTTGAAACGCTTTTAGCGGACCACGGTGACAGGTCTCGACACTCCGAAACAAACGTTGTCTCGCATATTTTTAGCTGTTCACCCAATACTATGGTCGATTAAGTTTCGGGACCGCAACCCAATCACTTACAAAGTCCGCGTGTTTTCGTCGGGGTCTGGTTTTTACCAGCCCAACTCGAGATCACCAGCTAGGTACCACTTGGTTTATACCGTACGATTGAAATATAATATTTTGTCATTGGATATAAAAATATATAATTTGTTGGACGATATTTCGTTTACGTGATGAATGTATGTTTTTACAGCATTAACATTTCATTCCAATCAAGTTCGATTCCGCCAGTGTTTGATTCCTTCGTTGTGCTAATTTGTATGTTCCTATGTTTTCTTCACACAATAACATTAATTTTTCTGTTTAAATATAAGCCACAAACTACTATGTTTCTAATCATCCCATTGCAAAGACGATACAAAATTGCCAATATAGATCCACTTTTGCTTCTTCTCAACACAATATACGTCTCATAACTATATTATCTTAATTTTTTATACTATGTTTCGATTATTATTTCTGACTTAAGTTTATATTTTGTCATCGGTGTTTATAATAATCCTAACCATCGGAGGTCATCCCTTATTTTTTTTACAAATAAATGAACATAATGTATTCTCAATTTAATAGGATAGATATTACCATTTTAATACAATTAAAAAAAAAGCCTAATTAAATTTACTCGACCGCTCGATATTGGTCGTATGGTAGAGCCTTTATGGAGTTTCGATTTCTTCTTCGTGTTCGACAAAAATCGAATTATAATTCAAACTGATATTAGTACGCATATAAATTAGCTTTAGCGTTCCCCTATGGATTGCACTAACAATAAACCGAATGGATTTGGCCGTCATCCAGTGTAATACCTATCGCTATATTTCGATTAAGTGTGCTGTCTATTGAAAAACGAAATTACTTAATTTAAACTATGCACGTTTGAAATCGCTCCAAAGTTGTGTTCCGTTGGCCTTTATCGAACGAGAAGAAAAAATTCAATTTCATCTCTGAATTATGTTTTTTTTATCATATCTGTTTCGTGTTATTGAACGCTGCAAATTAATTGACTCTAAATAAACTAGGATGTAGTTTATGAACGTGTTTGGTTTTTCCGTAGACGACTAAAAACATAATGATGTTGAAAATGAACTTTGATATTTTGGTTTTTGAGTTATATACACATCGGAATGTCGTAAGAATAAAAGCATAGCACAAAAAAAGAAACTTTGAAAGCACGATTTTTAATTTGTTTCCTGTAAACATTTGTAGAACATAAAAATAACATACTATAATGGGATTTTAAAATTCTGTTAGTATCTAAGTAGTCGTAGATAATATTATAGTGCATATTAAACGAAAGTTTTCATTTCTGAAGAATAAACACTTTTATTATTCTGCTAGAAATTCGATATTGTAACATTTATAATATAATATTTTATATTATGTATAAAGACGGAGGAAAACAGCACGGTTTGTCGGTCTGGAAATTTCTATGAATTATAAAAAATACATCGTCGAAAGTGTTGGTAACGCGAACAATGCCTGTTATTTTATTAAATTACAAAGTTTTAACAGACTCACTTTATAAATTAATGACTGCTGTGTCGGTTCGATACAAAACCACCGGAGACTAGTCGTATAATAATAATAATAATAATGATAATAATAATAATAATAATAATAATAATAATTATATGATAATGATTATTATTCTTACTATTTAAATCATGTACGACCATTCTTATACTGCTTTCGTGGCTATTAATAATCGCGGTTAAATCGGTGAGCGTCAATTAAAGTAACTGTTTAGTGTTTTATCGGTGTTGTTTGGGGCGTAATCTAAAATGCTATCTAATTAGTTTAATATCTACTTAGAAATAAGTAACCATGCGAGGTTGTTAAGCCAAAACTCTGGTGTCACACCTGGGGAAGGTAGCCCTCTTTAGATTTATTAAGGTAATAGCTGCGTGAAAATTATCCCAAGCACGCACTGTGTGTGTATGGGGTGTGGTGAAAAGTTATACTAAAGCTGCTGGAAGGAAATCCATATACGACACTAAGCCGTGAGCAACAAAAATCCATATTAAGGATGTTCACAGGGTTACTTTTCGTACATATAACCTTCAAAGTATATTATTGTATATTATTATATTATTTTTTTAGTTTTGCTCTAAATAAATAAGTACAAAAATAGTATGGTATAATATTATATTAATATACTACACGGTACAACATGGATGGTATGTAATGAAAGCTGATCATATATGATCACCTAACTATAGGTTAGGTTAGTTAATAATAATGTCAGCAACAATAAAGTCGACAACAATAAAAATAATTCGACTTAATTTATTTAACCAATATAATTGATTAACTTGGTAGAAGCTGCAAAACTCCTTCAAGGCGTGTTAAGCAAAAATAAACAAAAAAACCAATATAATACTATATTAAGACTTATTGATTCTTAAATTTACTTTTCGTTTTATCATTACAATAATAAATTCGATATAATTATATTATTAATAAATACATATATTATATTTCCATCATCGATTGACGTGGTACGAGAAGAATGACGTCCAAATGTCATAACTTAAACGACGGACTGGGCGTCGATCACTCGTCTTTCTTCGCCGGTTGCTTTTATTCAAAACATTTCCAAGTCTGACGGTATATAGCTTTTTTTACGCTTAGAGACGCTATTGAATAATCGACTAATCACATATTTTTTATGTTTACTATTAGGCATTCAAATTAACTAACTCACCCTTTAGGGGTGTTACATTAAACTTTTTGAGCATTCCTTCTATACCCGAAAAGTTTTTTAGCAGTAAAAGATAATAAAAGTAATTAAAAACTATTCATTCGTCCACCTTCTCTCAAAATATATAAAATACCATTGCAACACCAATAAAAACTTCGGTTAATCGTGAACTTAAAAAAGAGTTTAGGTACTGGGGTGTAAACGTCTTAAAGCATTATTTATTGAACGTGAGAGTTGTATATTTTTTAAAATTTTTTCATACGACGAGACGAGTGTGGACGCAAAATAAAACAGTAACATTTACGCACAACTTAATATTTTGTCCTTCGCGCATCGCGAGTGCCAAATGTTCATTGCGCATCATTATACTAATAATAATAATATTATATTATGTGTAATAATAATTCATCTCTGAATATACAAAACAAATGTCATTCCATTTTTATACAGTGTACTCGGTGGGACTATAATACTGTACGTATAATTAGTGAACGTCGTAATTTATCTGCCCTGCACGTCCATCGTTAAAAACAATTTGGTAGAAAAATAAAACATATAATATCATACTATAATGCCACATTTCCAAACGTAGCTCAGGTTTTTTTTAAACCTTCGCCGCATACTATAAATGTATGTTTCGTAAGTACATATATATACGTACCATAAAATAAGCGAACGTGCACGTTTAATAAATCGTTTTATCTGGAAGATATACACTACGGTACAAAAGTCATAAGAGACGGGAACTGATAATGGAAGGATATATTTCACGACTTTTAGTCGAAATGTCAACATAATACGTTTGCTGGTTGAAGCTTTCTGTAAATTAAGGCCAACATATATTATTATTATAGAAATGCAGAGAAATAGTATAATGCTCTTTCAAAAATGTACGACGAACAATGGGGACACAAAATAAGGCACCGAAATCAGATGGGTCAGAGATTGGATGAATACATGAGCTGCAATATCTGAATATTACAAAAACCAAATCTAAAACGGACAGAATTTTGAATTGGTTACAAATTGTACGGAAAAATTACTAACGCAGTACCTAATAATGCATTGTATGTAATATCGGAGTAGCAAATCATAGTATGTACTTTTTACAATTTCAAGGAGTAAAAGTTAAGTTGATTTTTTTTTTAATTGTAACTTCTTGAATAATTTATGAGATTACAAAAACTGTTTATAGAATCCAAAAATATTTAATCTATTTAATAGGTACAGCCACTGAACTATATAGTGTATAGTTCAGTGGGTACAGCATTTTATACGCTTTATTTGAATTTTCAAGTTACCAAGTATAATAATAAGGAATGTATTGATTTTATATTGATAGCCGATGTTCTTTATTAAAGTTATTTATTTTTTATTCTTCCACGCTTTTTCGGATTGTTTCAATGTGCTCCAAAACTTTCAAGTAGTACCTACTATCGAATCGTAAGAAATCGAGTAAAGTTTTTGAGTACCTACATTTTGTTTATATAATTATAAAAATAGTACAAGTTTACTATTTTTAGTTGTAAAGATTGGATAAAAGATGGGGTATAATTTATTGAAAAAGCTCGAAATGATATAATTTTGAAGAATTGTATACCAAATATAAGACAAATACGTGCATAAAAATGTATTTCTATGGTCTATCATGGTCCATGATGATATTGGATATTTAAAATACTAAAGTTTTTATAGCAGAATGATAGAGATGATGATAATATCTTGTTTACCAATACATAAAGTATTATATATTACTAAAGTGACTTTTAAAGTGTTTGTATAATGATGTATTGCATCCCTTATCAATATTTTATTTTTTCAAGTGAATCGCCTTAGTTGAACCTTTATCGTACAAAATGACTTAAATTTGTATAGTAAAAAAACTATCAGAATTTATTTTTCTTTTAACGGAATTAACAGTATCTTTTCATTTAGTTTATTGTGAGTTTATACTTTTAATTTTAATTTTTTTTTACTTCTAAGTTATAAATATTCGTTAAAATTGTTAAAAATATTGTTTAAAATGTTTAGCCAAAGATAAACAAAATATAAACTATAAATGTAAACGTAAAATAATTTTTTGTACCATAATTCCGAGTAGTGCGGTAATCTTTAATATACCTAATTTAAAATGATGAACGTTTTTAAGTTTATGAACGTTTAACCCACATACATATATATATATATATATATATATATATATATATATATATATATATATATATATTATTATTATTTAAGTTATTTATACGTTTAATAGTACTTATTTCAACGATTATTATTTGATTTTATGTTTTTACAGTTGTTCCATTATATTTTCTGACAAAAGACGTTACTTAATACAAGTGTTATTACTTTTTTTATTATTGTCATTTGTGAATATTTTTAAGTTCATATTTCTGTTTTTTTTTTTTTTGTTAACAACGTTGTGAACCTCTTCTACATTTAATACGAAACCATCACAAAACGATAAAATTACGTACCGTCATGCCATGTTCTTATTGTCAGAGGGCGGTTAACGAATATCGTTTGCGGTGACCAGTAGCTTATTTAGGACTTTGTCTTGTTGGGTGGGGAGAGGGCTTGAGCACACAACTCGACGGGCCTCGAACCCTTTTATCTACCAAGTCACCTTGAATTTGTAAAAACTTTATAACTAATTAAATGCAACATAATATGTTTCCAACTTTATATAGGTATACTTATTACCCGATACCTGCATGGAGGTTGATTATTATAATTAGCTAAAATAAATAATATATTCCACGTCCTATTATATTATTATAGTTACTAACATACCACGAAATCCAACATTTCTACCTTTTAGACTCATCGACGACTTCGTGTGGCATACTTATGATATTCCAGTGACATAATATGCTAATAAAAGTCCAACCCATTTAGTCGATTTGCACACGTGAGAGATTCTTCGGCCTAAGCCTAAAGCTATTATAATATTAATACAGGGTCTAAAATACTATTATAATAAAGTGTATAAGTTTAGATTATCTCAAGCTTATTTTCTCAGAACCAACTCATTGGTGGGCACGTGGACCTTAATTATTTTTGATATCCGTCGGCGAAACAGCTGAACGAAAAGTACTATACAACATACGCGTGCATTTTCAGCGATATATAAAATACTAATCTATGAACAAAGTATAAAGTTTCCTCGGAATTCAAAAAAAGGTCACGAGGAGTATATCACCTTTCTCCGCCAAAATTACGCTACTGGTGTCGAATGAAATTTATTATCCGGCACCGTTGCCGTTTATAAATTGTTATAATACACTTTGCTTAGGTAACGACTAATGCCCATAAGCGCCCACGACGACATTAAAACGTGTTATGTCGCACGCTCCGATAAAATTGTTGAAAATCGGCACAGCGATCATAATATCATTTATTTATTTATTCAAAAACTCCTGAAAGACTCAAGGACAGTGTTTGGTAAATAAGTGTAAAATAACTTAGCTGTACATAAATGGTATATCATATTAATATTATAATATTATTATTTCGGTAATGATTTTTATTACTATTATCGCGTTTCTGCAGGTTGCCCTCAGGAAGTTTCGAAGGAATTCGGTTTCGAGTAAATCGTGCTTTTTTCTTCTGCCGGTCGGGTTATTTTGGCGCATGTGTTTTTAAAAGGTTTGTTCACTACGAGTACGCGTACCTTTCATACAATATATCACATTAGTATTGTCTTGGCGATTAATCATATCGCGTCCCGAAAACGGCACCGGTGCGGCGGAGGTTGGTAAGTACACATATTATTATACGACGGACTTTGACCGTATAAAATATTACGGAGGTAGACGTTCTTTTTTTTTGTTTCTTTTTTCCATCCGTTGTCCTGAAAAATAATGCAAGTTTTGCGATTTTTTTCTGCCCTCCCCCCTCTTTCACCACCAATAGGGTCGAGTGGCGCGAATTTAATTTCCGTGCACGGGCCACGAGAAATTTATTTATTTCGGATCGGACGGAAAACCAAAACACACGAACAATCGTACGAATATTCTGTCGTTTGTTGTTCTGACTTGGAGGTACAAAAAAAAAAAAAAAAAGTTGCCCAGTGGGTCCGCTTTTCTGTGCAGTATTTTAGTAGGTTTTGTCGAGTGTGTCACTAAAATGGATGTGTTGAGTTTGATTCCATCGATGTATAATTTTATACGAAAAACGATTCTGAGAGGAGATTGTGTGTCAGCCTATATCAGATCAAGTATAATATTTTATGATATGATTTTTGATATTGTTAATATCGGAGGGGAAGATGAAGTTGTCAACTATAGGGAACTATAGGGGTGGGTACGTGATGGGATCCTCGCTTGGATCTCCGAACATAGATTTAGTACCCCCGAAATCGTTATTATAGTCTTATAGGCTGTACCTGGTAAACTTTTTGTAAGAATAACCTACATATTTTATTATTAAATTACTGCCGACAACATATTTTCTTTGTCAACACATATATATTATATCATATTATACAAATATCGGCGAGGACGCTTTAGTAAAAATTTGCAACATCTAAACATGGTGAAAAAATTATGAACTTTATATTTAGGTTGATGGTTTTTCAAATTCTATGACATATTACAATTATATTTGATATTTTAGTTGCCACCCCTAGGGGATATTATTGACAAAAATAACTTTCCAGGAAAAACTCTGGCTTCGTAGAACTATTTTATCTGAAAGAAGAAGACTTTTTTCAGTCCACATTGAACAGTCCAATGTTTTATTGTGTTTCAAATAATGGTATAAAATTAGTTGTAAAATAAACTAAACATTGTCTTTTTTCTAGACATATTATTGAGTTTGAAATTAAAATATTTTAAAACAGATTTCGATAGGGGCTGTATATATTATCTATATAATAACATATCCATCTACTAATTAAAAAAAAAAAAAATAATAAAATTTGATTGGTTCTGTACCGTTATTTCTGCAAAGTGTATTTTTGAGGACAAAATTACATTATTGCTGGTGCCTTGAACAATTTTAAACGGATAACACTTTTATTAATAATGATTGCAGTCTGTTCTGCAGAGGAATCTGGTTTTTAATCCCTCCCTGCGTCACAGCTGCTTATTAATATTGTATTTATGAAAATTGAGTGTAGGTGGGCGGCATGGGGGAGGGGGGTCAAAGTGCCTCCAATGGGTTGGCTCGCATTAATTTTTTATCGAGACTATATAGCCTCCTTCCCTCCATTCCTGCACTCACCCCTTTAGAGATTTGACCCTAAGTGCCCCGACGAGTCCTCACCGTAGCTGGCGCGGTAATGTTTTCACGTGCATCTACTTTCCAAGTATATAGAGGTAGGTAGGTACTTACGACGGTGCAGGTTCGTAAAACCGTATTCGCTTTGCACGACACAATGCACGATGACGAAAAATGACGCCTTGGTATCCGGGAACGGATAAGGGGCGAGAAAAAAATTGTAATGATAATAATAAGTAGTATGTTTTAGTATGTTCTGGGCCCCCCGCAAATCCCACAAATCCCATTACCCCGCCCAGCCTATAGTCGCGCACGTTCGCAAGCATCCCCCCTTCCCTCCCATCCTCACGTACGCGAGCATCCCCCCCTCCTAGGTCGCGCACGTACGCGACCATGCATATCATGCAAACTTGTCTAATCTAACCTAACCTCCCCCTCTTATCCTTACCCCTTCTCCACCCATCGATGTCGGCAATGCTCGTCAGTGCCCTTCCCCTCCCCCACCCATACATATCCCTACAATCCCTTATTAACTACTCCTTTCGCGTACGTGCGCGACCGTGCTCGACCATGCTCGGCAATGCTCGTCAGTGCCCTTCCCCTCCCATACATACCCCTACAATCCTATACCGTGAGTACCCCCCCCCCCCCCCCATTAATGTCTATCCCTAAAAATTAAATTAATTCAAATAATTTAATTTAATATTATACTAGTATTTAAAATAATACATTAGATAAACACAGTTTGTAATAAGTTAGCGACTTATAATAATAAACATAAAATTATTAATGATTTCCCAATACCATACATCTAAGTGAAAGTGTAAATGTATAGTATACATATGGCTACACGATATGACATTATCAAAACATAGTTCACACATAGTTGTTAACAAGTCGTTATTATATACATATAACATTGTATACTTCACACTTATGGTGAAATATTTTAGTTTTCCTAAGTCCATCAACTTTGCTTTTAGAAAGTTAGTATGTACAAAATCTAATTGCTTAGCTATTATTTCAACAGTTTAAATGTATCCTAAAATAATTGAAAATATTATCTGAATTAATCTCTTAACATGGTAAATGAGTAGATAATATTTTACCAATCCATGGCTTAAAATGTTATCACTATTAAAATATATCACAAATCCATATATATATATATATATATATATCATATTCATACAAACACTTTATTATATTATACTTTAATATAGGTACTATAATATAACCATCACTCGGAATTTCTAAAATCGTATAAGATCATCAACTTAACGTTTAGAAAGTTAGTATATACAAAATCTAATGCTTAGCTATTATTTCAACAATTTAAATGTATCCTAAAATAATTGAAAATATTATCTGCATTAATCTTTTAACATGGTAAATGAGTAGATAATATTTTACCAATCCATGGCTTAAAATGTTACCACTACTAAAATATCCTACACCTCCCCTCCTCCCATCTATCACATGGATATCTATCCCACCTAACATCACGTATGTAACCGACCAGATCCACCCCCTCCCATCTATCATAAGTAAATCCGATGAATCTGACTACCTCGTCCAACCTATAGTTCTATGCTATCTCATACGTGCTCGACTATGCTCGACAATGCCTGGCAATACCCGTCAATACCCTACACCTCCCATACATATCCCTATGATCCTACACCATAAGTGATATATATATATTATATATTAACCTCATCACACACCTACTATGATGTCTAGTCCCCCTAGTCATCCTATCCTATCCACACACCTGCCATCAAGTACGTACACAACCATATACATCATACCATATCATACCCTTCCACATCCATCAATACCTAATGCGTGTCACACTATTCCCCCTACCTACCATCAATACCTAGTACATACCACACCATACCCTCACATCAATGTATATCACTAAAATATATAGTCATCATATAATATACCTCCATCACCTACACCTTGAAAATTATACTTAAATAATAAATCGAATATTCTAGTATAGGTACCATACCTCCAAGCATGCATACATTGAAAGTTACATAAATAATAAATAATATTATATTAATCAATTATAATAAATAAAATGCTAATACACCTCTATTACCCTCACCTTTAAAATTATACTTAAATCTACTATACCAGTATACCGTATTTCTAAGCATACATCAGAAGTATGAAAATCTCACGAAACCAGACTACTCCGTCAAGACTGTTCCTACTCCCTAGTCTATGAGAGTCAATACCGTGCGTGACCATACACATCATCATCTCATACCATACCCTTCCCCTACCATCGATACCTAGTGCATACCAACCCCATACTCCTCCCCCCCCATCAATGTCTAACATATACCACACCATAACCCTCCATATAGGTTAGGTTATAAAGTACTAGTTCTTAATCAGCCTAGACCATCCACACACCTACTATCACGTACGTGCGAGACCATATACATCATACTACACCATACTTCACTACAATCAATGTTTCGTATATACCACTGAATTAGTAAATTAAATAATATAATACTATTTAAAACGTACAATTGATATATTAGGAAAGCATTTCTATATATTATATAATATTTATATAAACACTATATTATACTATACCTACTGTATTATCAATACCTAGTACATATCACACCTTACCCCCACCTACCATCAATGTCTATCACAAAAATGTATAATTATATAATTCTCAACATAATGACAGGTAACTTTATAGTTATCTAAGACATTATTATATGAGGTATGTTTAACATTTCACATACATATATGATATATATATATATTATCTTATTTTAGTTTTAAAATATAGAATAATAACAATATTATAAACATGATAAATGATTAACTAATAGTCTGTTTAGCAAGAATATTCTTATTTCTTAATTTAACGAACCGTTAAATTATATATCAATACATTGATATTATATAATGTGTAAACCATATAAATAAGTAATTATTAACGATACCTCATCATCTTTAATCGTTGTGAAATACGAAAGTCTATGTGTATAACTTATATTTAATAAATATTAACACTATAACGATTTTTTAACAAAAAAATGTTATACCTCCAGAGAGAATCGAACTCCCAACCCCTAGTTTACAGGACCAGTGCTCTAACCACTGAACTATGGAGGTCATATTATATCTATAACTGAGTGAATTATTATCTCCATTACTCACACCTTAAGAATTATACTTCAAACTACTATACTGATATATCATACTTCGATTATCTTCTTCCGATAGTAATATTTAACTAAGTGTAAAATTCTATCTAATTATCAGACATATATATTATTACGCTTTAATATATTATATACAAACACCAACGACTATATACGATATTACTAAATTTGAAAGTGTTTCACTTTTAATTATAACCTTTAATATCTGTAGGAAAATTAACAACCACTGATAATATTATAAACGATCAAATCTAATTTAAATGATATTTCGATATATCGTCTTTCAATGTAATGATTATACACAAAGTGTATGATATTATTATATCAATGTAAATAATAAAAATTTTAAAAATGTCTATTGTTATATAGTAGTATTATTATTTTTTTTAAATTATATATATTACATACAGTAGTAAAATCCTAAATTGATATACTTTATAAATATGAAAATAATAAATACCTATACGTTCTATCCCGCTTTAGGCTTTTCTATGTATGAAATCAGTCTACAATATAACATATTATGCCTAACCCTTAGAGATTATTATATGTTCAAAAACATCTGAAAATCATTGAAATGCTAACTCTCTAAGTTTTATACTATGTTATATTATGTTAGAGGGTAAAACAAATTATTTTAAAACATGAAACATATGAATAATATCCATATTAAATTAATAACACCGTACGATAATTATCTATAATTAGCTACTCACTATTATAATATTTTCAATTAGAAGTCATAGAAAATACTAAATATTACACTTCAAACTTAGTAAGAATATTCATACTAAAGTAATAATATACAATGTTATTTTTTTATTTGATAAAATAATATTAACTTAACAATATTAGACCTCTATTTCCGATATATCGTATAAATACTGAGGAGGGATATTTCAAATAAAATATTTTTTACTTTACACACGAGATATAATATATTATACATTTAATTAAAACAATTTAATCGTTACAGGGACTAAGACAATGTAGATTAAAATAAATTATTTATATACTCAAATTTAAACTGTATACTAAATTATGTTAAATACTTATGAATTAATTAACAATAGATTATATTTTAAAACAATTATTTATTATAAACTTATATGTCACATAGTTGATTAATGGGTATATTTCTAAAAATTTTTTATATTCGAATGGATGGCGTGGGTGGGTGAATGAGCATTTATAACATATATAACCCCACCGCTTATTTGAGTATACAAGTCCTTCGGTTAACGCGAGTAATCCCCGAGTATCGCGAATAAAATGATAATCTACTAATATCGAAGAGGTAGGATCCAATTTTAAATTTATTTCTTTATTAATCTATGTAGCACATAATATAGTAATTATAGTTTAAATATAGGTATATATTTACACTTCAGTGTAACCGTGTAGTCATGTCGGAAAATTGAATGATTGAAATAAACGATGGATCCTGTAGTATGGTGTGGTATGTACTAGGTATTTATAAGATAGTATAGTATAATAGGTATAGTGTTTATATGAATATGATATATATATATATATAGTTATTTTTTTCCTAATATAATATCAATTACATGCTTTAGATAGTAGTGTATTATTTAATTTACTAATTCAGTGGTATATACTAGACATTGATTGTAGTGAAGTATGGTGTAGTATGATGTATATAGTCACACACGTACGCGATAGTAGGTGCGCGGATGGACTAGGCTGATTAGGGGGTTAGTACTTTATAACCTAACCTATGGAGGGTTATGATGTGATATGTGTAATAGGTATGACATGATGTGTATGGTTGCGCACGGTATTAACTCTCATAGACTAGAGAGTAGGGAGTAGTGTGTGTGTGTATTTGAACTCTAAAACAATGTGAAACGTTAACCAACAGTCAAGCACGTATGTGATAGTATAGAACTATAGGCTGGGCGAGGTAGTCAGAATCATCGGATTTACTTGTGATAGATGGGAGGGGTGGATCTGGTCGGTTACGTGGGCGATGTTAGGTGGGATAGATATCCATGTGATAGATGGGATGAGGAGGAGGGGAGGTATAGGTATCTATGTGATAGATATGGATGTGATGTTAAAATTTTGTACGAAGCTTTAAATTATAAGTATAATATATATGTATATATTCGTACTCAACGTTGACTACCTACTGTTAATATTATAACACAGTTCTGAATATTCCTAAACATGTGTAATATACATAATGAAAATACAATGTATATTTTCACGTTCGATAAAATTGTACAATAATTTCAATTATCATTAACACGATGTCAATATCACCTTAGGCCTTAGGTGATGATATCGAGGTCGATGGGGGGCAGCGGAGACAGTGTTATTGTTATTTTTAATCTAATGAGGGAAAGTAGCATATTATTGTGTATCAACGCGATTGATAATGTTATAGCTAAAATGTGTAAAAACATGACATATGCTATTAACACTATGAGTGGATCGGGTAACGATGATGTTGTCATCGCATAACTAATGAGGGAGAGTGGTTATGCCTAATGATGTTAAGTAATATTTATCATACTCATATTATACATGTGTGAGGGATAATTGAGGAAGGGTATCTCCAATTGCTTAAATACTCGTTGTATCAGCACATTCAATATCAGTTGTTCTCCGTTTACCGATCTATACTTTACTCAAGTTAACATCAGTGACCAGGACGACGACGACAACGACGACGACGACGACGACGACGACGACAACGACGACGACGAGAAGTAACAAGTAGAGGAACATCGACGAAGGAGTCCGTGACGATTTTCAAAGAAGTTAAAGAATTTTAAGTAAGTAATATTTTTTTTTTTTTTTTCATATTCAATCCTGAACATAATATATCATATCGTAGACATGTAATGAATACATATGAGTATAATAATATGAAAGACGTGTATTAAATGTGTAATTAATTTCCAGGACATCTATCATGGAGGGACTAAGAAAACAACTGGTCGCACAATCGAGCGCCCGTTTTATGTCGGTAGGTGATTTAGCCGTGGGTCGGCCGTATCCCATAACTAAGATGACTAATCAAGAGACGCAGTATGGTAGGACAGTGAAGTGCACCATCGACGACGGTGAGGATGGGGTAATAGAAGTTTTCCTTCCGAGAACAATAGCCGTGAGCGATGAACAGGAGGCACTTTACAATGCAGATGGAAACCAGACGCTAAGTCTGGTTTTCAACGGGCGACGGGGGAGGTCGTTTAACATTACTTTCAAGTGATGAAAATACATCAAATGTGTACCTAATGTTTACTTTATATTATATTATATTATTATTATTATTTTTTTTTTTTTTTTTTTTTTAATCATCATAATAAACATCCAGTCAATATTTTAATCTGAAATGTTTTATAATTATTTATTATTTATTATTGGAATGAGTGTATTATATATATATATGTCGGTAATCCGGATATGTGGGTAAAGACATGTACATGTGTGATATACATTATGAATTAATGTAATCGTCAGAGTATAGAGCAGTGTTTCCCCCAAAAGGGTATGCCATGGTAAACTTAATACAAAAATTAACTTAATACACAGAACAGTTCTGTAATATATAAATCGAGAGATAATAATATTATTACCTATTAACGGTAATTTGATACCCGACATCATTACGTATTATTCGATATAATATTTATCCAAAGTTCACTCTCGTGATGTCTCAGCGAATGTGTACTGCCGGTATAATAATAATAATAATAATGTACCGCGATGGGAAGAAAGTTTGGGAACCGCTGGAGTAGAGTGACGTGTGAGCGTCCGGTTATCTCAACCCGCGGCATGTCAAGCCGAGTTACAACCACTGTGTCATTCCACTTATAATTCCAATCACTATCGCAAGGAGATGAAATCAATCCTCGAGGTTTCTCTCAGGCACTGCTGTATTTCCAGCGTTTAGCATTTCTGCGGTTGTGATTGGAATTATAAGTGAAATGGCACAGTGGTTGTACGATCAATTCCGTGTTATCACTTATCACAAGGAGTTGAAACATTAGATTTTGTATATACTAACTTTCTAAACGTTAAGTTGATGATCTTATACGATTTTAGAAATTCTGAGTGATGGTTATATTATATAGTACCTATATTAAAGTATAATATAATAAAGTGTTTGTATGAATATGATATATATATATATATATATATATACATGGATTTGTGATATATTTTAGTAGGTAAATTAAATAATAACGTTTAAAGTATTAATTGTCTGCACGCTACCGTTATTTTATTTTTTAAATCTTGTAAGTTTGCTGGTGGATCTGCATAATAAACAGTCTTTAAATGGCCCCATAAAAAAAAGTCTCATGGTGTTAGATCAGGTGACCGTGGGGGCCATTCCAGTAGCCCGTGAGTTCCCATCCATCGATTTCCAAACATTTAATTTAATTGTTGTCTTACATTAATGGCAATATATAAAGCGATTGAAATTAAACGAGGTGTTGCAAGATTATACGATCAGTTCTGTATATGTGCTATTGGGTTGAGCTGAGCCGAGCATGTAATCGTTAGAGTCTTTATATATTGCTGTCTTAGCGAGTTGAAGCCAATCCTCGAGATTTCCCTCGGTCAATAAAACACGGAATTGATCGTACAACCACTGTGTTATTCCACTTATAATTCCAATCACTATTTCAATCATATTATACTTTAAACGTTATTATTTAATTTACCTACTAAAATATATCACAAATCCATGTATATATATATATATATATATATATCATATTCATACAAACACTTTATTATATTATACTTTAATATAGGTACTATATAATATAACCATCACTCAGAATTTCTAAAATCGTATAAGATCATCAACTTAACGTTTAGAAAGTTAGTATATACAAAATCTAATGTTTCAACTCCTTGTGATAAGTGATAACACGGAATTGATCGTACAACCACTGTGCCATTTCACTTATAATTCCAATCACAACCGCAGAAATGCTAAACGCTGGAAATACAGCAGTGCCTGAGAGAAACCTCGAGGATTGATTTCATCTCCTTGCGATAGTGATTGGAATTATAAGTGGAATGACACAGTGGTTGTAACTCGGCTTGACATGCCGCGGGTTGAGATAACCGGACGCTCACACGTCACTCTACTCCAGCGGTTCCCAAACTTTCTTCCCATCGCGGTACATTATTATTATTATTATTATACCGGCAGTACACATTCGCTGAGACATCACGAGAGTGAACTTTGGATAAATATTATATCGAATAATACGTAATGATGTCGGGTATCAAATTACCGTTAATAGGTAATAATATTATTATCTCTCGATTTATATATTACAGAACTGTTCTGTGTATTAAGTTAATTTTTGTATTAAGTTTACCATGGCATACCCTTTTGGGGGAAACACTGCTCTATACTCTGACGATTACATTAATTCATAATGTATATCACACATGTACATGTCTTTACCCACATATCCGGATTACCGACATATATATATATAATACACTCATTCCAATAATAAATAATAAATAATTATAAAACATTTCAGATTAAAATATTGACTGGATGTTTATTATGATGATTAAAAAAAAAAAAAAAAAAAAAATAATAATAATAATAATATAATATAATATAAAGTAAACATTAGGTACACATTTGATGTATTTTCATCACTTGAAAGTAATGTTAAACGACCTCCCCCGTCGCCCGTTGAAAACCAGACTTAGCGTCTGGTTTCCATCTGCATTGTAAAGTGCCTCCTGTTCATCGCTCACGGCTATTGTTCTCGGAAGGAAAACTTCTATTACCCCATCCTCACCGTCGTCGATGGTGCACTTCACTGTCCTACCATACTGCGTCTCTTGATTAGTCATCTTAGTTATGGGATACGGCCGACCCACGGCTAAATCACCTACCGACATAAAACGGGCGCTCGATTGTGCGACCAGTTGTTTTCTTAGTCCCTCCATGATAGATGTCCTGGAAATTAATTACACATTTAATACACGTCTTTCATATTATTATACTCATATGTATTCATTACATGTCTACGATATGATATATTATGTTCAGGATTGAATATGAAAAAAAAAAAAAAAAATATTACTTACTTAAAATTCTTTAACTTCTTTGAAAATCGTCACGGACTCCTTCGTCGATGTTCCTCTACTTGTTACTTCTCGTCGTCGTCGTTGTCGTCGTCGTCGTCGTCGTCGTCGTCGTTGTCGTCGTCGTCCTGGTCACTGATGTTAACTTGAGTAAAGTATAGATCGGTAAACGGAGAACAACTGATATTGAATGTGCTGATACAACGAGTATTTAAGCAATTGGAGATACCCTTCCTCAATTATCCCTCACACATGTATAATATGAGTATGATAAATATTACTTAACATCATTAGGCATAACCACTCTCCCTCATTAGTTATGCGATGACAACATCATCGTTACCCGATCCACTCATAGTGTTAATAGCATATGTCATGTTTTTACACATTTTAGCTATAACATTATCAATCGCGTTGATACACAATAATATGCTACTTTCCCTCATTAGATTAAAAATAACAATAACACTGTCTCCGCTGCCCCCCATCGACCTCGATATCATCACCTAAGGCCTAAGGTGATATTGACATCGTGTTAATGATAATTGAAATTATTGTACAATTTTATCGAACGTGAAAATATACATTGTATTTTCATTATGTATATTACACATGTTTAGGAATATTCAGAACTGTGTTATAATATTAACAGTAGGTAGTCAACGTTGAGTACGAATATATACATATATATTATACTTATAATTTAAAGCTTCGTACAAAATTTTAACATCACATCCATATCTATCACATAGATACCTATACCTCCCCTCCTCCTCATCCCATCTATCACATGGATATCTATCCCACCTAACATCGCCCACGTAACCGACCAGATCCACCCCTCCCATCTATCACAAGTAAATCCGATGATTCTGACTACCTCGCCCAGCCTATAGTTCTATACTATCACATACGTGCTTGACTGTTGGTTAACGTTTCACATTGTTTTAGAGTTCAAATACACACACACACTACTCCCTACTCTCTAGTCTATGAGAGTTAATACCGTGCGCAACCATACACATCATGTCATACCTATTACACATATCACATCATAACCCTCCATAGGTTAGGTTATAAAGTACTAACCCCCTAATCAGCCTAGTCCATCCGCGCACCTACTATCGCGTACGTGTGTGACTATATACATCATACTACACCATACTTCACTACAATCAATGTCTAGTATATACCACTGAATTAGTAAATTAAATAATACACTACTATCTAAAGCATGTAATTGATATTATATTAGGAAAAAAATAACTATATATATATATATATCATATTCATATAAACACTATACCTATTATACTATACTATCTTATAAATACCTAGTACATACCACACCATACTACAGGATCCATCGTTTATTTCAATCATTCAATTTTCCGACATGACTACACGGTTACACTGAAGTGTAAATATATACCTATATTTAAACTATAATTACTATATTATGTGCTACATAGATTAATAAAGAAATAAATTTAAAATTGGATCCTACCTCTTCGATATTAGTAGATTATCATTTTATTCGCGATACTCGGGGATTACTCGCGTTAACCGAAGGACTTGTATACTCAAATAAGCGGTGGGGTTATATATGTTATAAATGCTCATTCACCCACCCACGCCATCCATTCGAATATAAAAAATTTTTAGAAATATACCCATTAATCAACTATGTGACATATAAGTTTATAATAAATAATTGTTTTAAAATATAATCTATTGTTAATTAATTCATAAGTATTTAACATAATTTAGTATACAGTTTAAATTTGAGTATATAAATAATTTATTTTAATCTACATTGTCTTAGTCCCTGTAACGATTAAATTGTTTTAATTAAATGTATAATATATTATATCTCGTGTGTAAAGTAAAAAATATTTTATTTGAAATATCCCTCCTCAGTATTTATACGATATATCGGAAATAGAGGTCTAATATTGTTAAGTTAATATTATTTTATCAAATAAAAAAATAACATTGTATATTATTACTTTAGTATGAATATTCTTACTAAGTTTGAAGTGTAATATTTAGTATTTTCTATGACTTCTAATTGAAAATATTATAATAGTGAGTAGCTAATTATAGATAATTATCGTACGGTGTTATTAATTTAATATGGATATTATTCATATGTTTCATGTTTTAAAATAATTTGTTTTACCCTCTAACATAATATAACATAGTATAAAACTTAGAGAGTTAGCATTTCAATGATTTTCAGATGTTTTTGAACATATAATAATCTCTAAGGGTTAGGCATAATATGTTATATTGTAGACTGATTTCATACATAGAAAAGCCTAAAGCGGGATAGAACGTATAGGTATTTATTATTTTCATATTTATAAAGTATATCAATTTAGGATTTTACTACTGTATGTAATATATATAATTTAAAAAAAATAATAATACTACTATATAACAATAGACATTTTTAAAATTTTTATTATTTACATTGATAAAATAATATCATACACTTTGTGTATAATCATTACATTGAAAGACGATATATCGAAATATCATTTAAATTAGATTTGATCGTTTATAATATTATCAGTGGTTGTTAATTTTCCTACAGATATTAAAGGTTATAATTAAAAGTGAAACACTTTCAAATTTAGTAATATCGTATATAGTCGTTGGTGTTTGTATATAATATATTAAAGCGTAATAATATATATGTCTGATAATTAGATAGAATTTTACACTTAGTTAAATATTACTATCGGAAGAAGATAATCGAAGTATGATATATCAGTATAGTAGTTTGAAGTATAATTCTTAAGGTGTGAGTAATGGAGATAATAATTCACTCAGTTATAGATATAATATGACCTCCATAGTTCAGTGGTTAGAGCACTGGTCCTGTAAACTAGGGGTTGGGAGTTCGATTCTCTCTGGAGGTATAACATTTTTTTGTTAAAAAATCGTTATAGTGTTAATATTTATTAAATATAAGTTATACACATAGACTTTCGTATTTCACAACGATTAAAGATGATGAGGTATCGTTAATAATTACTTATTTATATGGTTTACACATTATATAATATCAATGTATTGATATATAATTTAACGGTTCGTTAAATTAAGAAATAAGAATATTCTTGCTAAACAGACTATTAGTTAATCATTTATCATGTTTATAATATTGTTATTATTCTATATTTTAAAACTAAAATAAGATAATATATATATATATCATATATGTATGTGAAATGTTAAACATACCTCATATAATAATGTCTTAGATAACTATAAAGTTACCTGTCATTATGTTGAGAATTATATAATTATACATTTTTGTGATAGACATTGATGGTAGGTGGGGGTAAGGTGTGATATGTACTAGGTATTGATAATACAGTAGGTATAGTATAATATAGTGTTTATATAAATATTATATAATATATAGAAATGCTTTCCTAATATATCAATTGTACGTTTTAAATAGTATTATATTATTTAATTTACTAATTCAGTGGTATATACGAAACATTGATTGTAGTGAAGTATGGTGTAGTATGATGTATATGGTCTCGCACGTACGTGATAGTAGGTGTGTGGATGGTCTAGGCTGATTAAGAACTAGTACTTTATAACCTAACCTATATGGAGGGTTATGGTGTGGTATATGTTAGACATTGATGGGGGGGGAGGAGTATGGGGTTGGTATGCACTAGGTATCGATGGTAGGGGAAGGGTATGGTATGAGATGATGATGTGTATGGTCACGCACGGTATTGACTCTCATAGACTAGGGAGTAGGAACAGTCTTGACGGAGTAGTCTGGTTTCGTGAGATTTTCATACTTCTGATGTATGCTTAGAAATACGGTATACTGGTATAGTAGATTTAAGTATAATTTTAAAGGTGAGGGTAATAGAGGTGTATTAGCATTTTATTTATTATAATTGATTAATATAATATTATTTATTATTTATGTAACTTTCAATGTATGCATGCTTGGAGGTATGGTACCTATACTAGAATATTCGATTTATTATTTAAGTATAATTTTCAAGGTGTAGGTGATGGAGGTATATTATATGATGACTATATATTTTAGTGATATACATTGATGTGAGGGTATGGTGTGGTATGTACTAGGTATTGATGGTAGGTAGGGGGAATAGTGTGACACGCATTAGGTATTGATGGATGTGGAAGGGTATGATATGGTATGATGTATATGGTTGTGTACGTACTTGATGGCAGGTGTGTGGATAGGATAGGATGACTAGGGGGACTAGACATCATAGTAGGTGTGTGATGAGGTTAATATATAATATATATATATCACTTATGGTGTAGGATCATAGGGATATGTATGGGAGGTGTAGGGTATTGACGGGTATTGCCAGGCATTGTCGAGCATAGTCGAGCACGTATGAGATAGCATAGAACTATAGGTTGGACGAGGTAGTCAGATTCATCGGATTTACTTATGATAGATGGGAGGGGGTGGATCTGGTCGGTTACATACGTGATGTTAGGTGGGATAGATATCCATGTGATAGATGGGAGGAGGGGAGGTGTAGGATATTTTAGTAGTGGTAACATTTTAAGCCATGGATTGGTAAAATATTATCTACTCATTTACCATGTTAAAAGATTAATGCAGATAATATTTTCAATTATTTTAGGATACATTTAAATTGTTGAAATAATAGCTAAGCATTAGATTTTGTATATACTAACTTTCTAAACGTTAAGTTGATGATCTTATACGATTTTAGAAATTCCGAGTGATGGTTATATTATAGTACCTATATTAAAGTATAATATAATAAAGTGTTTGTATGAATATGATATATATATATATATATATATGGATTTGTGATATATTTTAATAGTGATAACATTTTAAGCCATGGATTGGTAAAATATTATCTACTCATTTACCATGTTAAGAGATTAATTCAGATAATATTTTCAATTATTTTAGGATACATTTAAACTGTTGAAATAATAGCTAAGCAATTAGATTTTGTACATACTAACTTTCTAAAAGCAAAGTTGATGGACTTAGGAAAACTAAAATATTTCACCATAAGTGTGAAGTATACAATGTTATATGTATATAATAACGACTTGTTAACAACTATGTGTGAACTATGTTTTGATAATGTCATATCGTGTAGCCATATGTATACTATACATTTACACTTTCACTTAGATGTATGGTATTGGGAAATCATTAATAATTTTATGTTTATTATTATAAGTCGCTAACTTATTACAAACTGTGTTTATCTAATGTATTATTTTAAATACTAGTATAATATTAAATTAAATTATTTGAATTAATTTAATTTTTAGGGATAGACATTAATGGGGGGGGGGGGGGGGGGTACTCACGGTATAGGATTGTAGGGGTATGTATGGGAGGGGAAGGGCACTGACGAGCATTGCCGAGCATGGTCGAGCACGGTCGCGCACGTACGCGAAAGGAGTAGTTAATAAGGGATTGTAGGGATATGTATGGGTGGGGGAGGGGAAGGGCACTGACGAGCATTGCCGACATCGATGGGTGGAGAAGGGGTAAGGATAAGAGGGGGAGGTTAGGTTAGATTAGACAAGTTTGCATGATATGCATGGTCGCGTACGTGCGCGACCTAGGAGGGGGGGATGCTCGCGTACGTGAGGATGGGAGGGAAGGGGGGATGCTTGCGAACGTGCGCGACTATAGGCTGGGCGGGGTAATGGGATTTGTGGGATTTGCGGGGGGCCCAGAACATACTAAAACATACTACTATAATAATATCGTATTATTCAATCGCGTTACGAAGGCGGCGTCAATATATAGTACTCTTCTCCGGTGTTTATAATATAATGTAATATAACATAATATATATGAATTGAAGCGCACTCGATTAAACCCTCTCTACACGCAGGGCTGCTGTCGCCCATTCATTATTATATCCAATATTATGTAGATACAGGCTGGCTTCACCGCCACCGCCGTAGCTATATAATCTCTTCTGGGTCGTTTGGAATCGTTTCAAAAACAATTATTCCGACGACATTATAGAATATTATATGATTATTACTGTATAAAATAATAGTAATAATAATGATAATAATAATATGCTATATTATTATGCGGATACGACGGGCGTCAGAACTCGAGTCCCGCATCACATACCATATATCGACTCGATTTAGTACGGGCCGAAGATATTAGGCGTCGATTTCATTTCGTCTCACTATACTGTCTACGTCATAACTGTATTACGCATTTTCCAGTTATCTTATGGCACGACGTATAGACATTAAGTAATTGATAAGGTCGTCCGCATACGTCACACTTTGCGTCGAAAACTGTACTGGGGGAAAATAGACAGAGCTTCTGTTGCATATCAATAATAAAATGTATACGTCATGATCAAAACGAACGCTTACGATAACAATATTATGAACAGTATAATATAATTAAGATTGAATTCTATTTGTACACGCTAAATAGTAAACATCACGTCATTTACAATGTCCCTAAATAAATGGTTAAATTTCTTTAACTGTTAATTGTTGTATAAGATATTACATAATATTATATATTTTTCTGAAAATCTCGAATGTTTAAATTTTAGAGTTGACCAATCTAATTCCAAAGACAATGCATTACTTGATATTTACTCTAATTCCTCAAACTATATGGTATATAGCCATATAGGTACATCTGCCATTATGCTTATGCCTGCAGGAAATTCAAATAAAAATTTAGATTTATTTATTGCTAGATTATTCAATTTGTAAAATATTTGATTTAACTTTTGTTTTTTTTTCTCTCATAATATTACTCTTTTTTTATTTTTATTATCTATGTTTATCCCTCTATCGTTCTCATAATTCATTATGACGTTATTTTTTAATACTTTAACGTCCACATAGTTGTTTAATATTTAAATATTATTCTTTCTATAAACCTAAACCTTTACTAATATAACATTACTTGTCACATATATTTATAAACTATACACCGCACTGTCATTATATTTTATTTTATGTAATTTTTCTCTGACTATGTATTATTTAATATGACTAGACCATTCACATATATTTTATTTAGCACAATATAGATATATAAGATAATATACACATTCGTTTCATGTTAGGACAAATCAAAACTTATCTATAGTGTTTTTTTTGTGCTATATATGTTCAACTGCCCCTATAATATGAAAATATAACGTATCGACGGTTATTGTAGATGTCACAAGTGATTGCAGTACAAGAACGGGGCTTTGTGTCAATGGAAACCTGAGTTCATCTACTAGGCGATAGATATCCATAAAAAAATTTGGAATAAAATTTGGAACGCACAAGGGGGCTGCGTATTTTAATTATATATTATTATTGTAATGTAGTACCAAATAATAAATTCAGATGTCGTTTCGAACGATTTTGTATACTATTTTACGATATTTTTCGATTAAAACATTTTGACGACGTGAAAGTAGACTCTCTAGTCCGTGGGTTTAATAAGTCACTTAATTTAACTTATCAATCGACTAAAACCGATACGGAATTAAATCACTGAGATTTTACCCCGTTCCGTTATTTATGCTACTTATTTATCTGTTGTGTACGTGTGTAATCGGACCCGAAAATTTCTTTAGTACGCTCTTATTATACGATAAGAAATTTGGTATTTTCTTCGCAATAAGAATATTCTTAATAGTATCAAGTAAAACACGTGCACATTTTCGGGCCACTATTAAAAAAAAAATATATATCCCTTTCCGTTAAACAATTTCTTATTGGAAGAAATATTATTATGTTACATTTTGCTTGTGAGATATCCGATTATATTTTTTTTTCCAATTATCTTTGTACCAATATCGTACTTTTTTACACAAAACATTGAATAATGGATGGAAAATAATAATTTTGGTATATAGATAGGTACAATGGAAATGTTTTTATTCTGATTACGGCATTGTATATTAAAGTCTTTATCGAACAAAGTTTTACTCAATGTAATACAATGTACATGGCTTGTCTATACGACTATACCATATAATAGCCATAATAAATTCAATTGTGTACTTATTAATATTTATTTTAACAAACTTTTCTTGCGTATGAATGAGTTTAATTTAATATTAGTAAATATTCTCAATCTTATAATAGATATAATATGATCAATTTATAAGCTTATAACGTCATTATAAAATAAATGTCTTGAAATAAATATTTTTTCTAACATGTTTTAGAATTATAATATGACATTAATTTATTATAAAATTTATTTATAATATTGTATATTATTTGATATTATAATCTAATTTTCTTTTTAAATTTAAATTAAGGAATAAAACTATTTTAGTAATTCACCCAGTAATGTACATTATTCAATTTGAGTATTCTGATAGAAAAATAGAAATTTTTTTTCTTCACGATAAACAATGAATCACAGATATTATATTTGTCTAAGTGGGAATTTTTCTATTTAACAGTTTTTTTTAGAGGTTGCTATGGTAACGTAATTATATTATTCATATATTGCTACCTAGACAACCTAGGTACTGTAAAGAAAAATAAGTCAGATAAAAATTAGAATCTACCCAACCTTGAAAACATATTATATTCTATGTAAAAAAAACATTGTTACCTATTTATTATTTATTATATTTTTGATTTATAATTTAAAATATATAAGTATGAGATCTATTAGTGTAATTTGTTATTTTTTTTTTTTTTGTATGAAAACAAATTTGTTCAGAAATTCAAAGTATATTAATATAAATCGATCTATGATATATATAGGTAGCGGGGGACGGAGTGGCCGAGCGGACTAAGTCTTCCGTTTCGACGCAGCCGACAATGGTTCGATACTTCAGCCACGGGCAGCATTTTGCTTCGGGCAAGTCACGGTGTCCGGAGAACAAGTGCCGCTATCCCCCCTTCCCCCCTGACCATGGCGGATACCTACGGGTGCCCAAATCAAAAATTCTGCCTCACAAACACACAAGTGTTCCTCCCCCTACAAACAAAAACCTACAAACAAAACTAAAAATAGCTAATGGCCTTAGTTGAATGGCTCAAGATCAATAGAAAAAAAAATATATACATGGGTAGCTTTAGAATGAAATGAAACCTAGGTATAATAATCCACATGACATAATTCTGAAGTGAGTGTTATAAGTGCATTCCGTATTTTCGATCCTATCTTCAAAATTACTCAAAATAAATCATGGTGAGGGGTAAATCAGAATCTCTTGCGATATAGCCACATCTAAACTTTCTATTTAATATATTAAGTGGGGCGACACCATCCTTAATATTTAGATTGAATAGTGTACTACTATTATAGATACGTTTTCATAACACTTCCGTCTCACATGGTTATATTAATTGTATAATAAATAATATTATCTTAATTAATATTGAATTTTCATTTAAGTAATCTAATATCCAGCGCCTAGTGGTATTAACGATTACTAAGCAGTTTGAAGAGAAATAAATAAATAAATACGAAATAATATCGCTTTGTATAAGATTATATTAATAATAATAAAAAAAAAGGTGGGTAAGTGGATGTCGCTCTGCTGTACAGTAGGTTACAAGTGGGTCACTGTATAATTGATGCTATTAAATTTGAATTCAATGATACAATATCATTGTATAAGAAAAACGATTCTGAGCGAAGACGGTATGTCAGTCTAGGTTAAGACAAATTATATACATATCTATGGTATTAAAAAAAAATTGACCTATAATAAATTCCAAATTAATCATATCACATTATCACAATATCCATTAGGTACTAATAACACGTTATACACCAACAACAAACCCTGATACTATCATATATATATAATAGTACACTTTAGAAGTTTCAAGTAGGTACCCACGAATAATATTATATAATCACAACAAAATAACTAGGTTTTTTAATATGTAATTTCGTCAAAATTTGAACATAAAATGACTATAAAAATAAACTGTGATTGTATATTTTTTAGATTTTTCGGTAAGAGAATTAACTACTTACGTGAAATCTTGTTTTAAATTTTCAATCCTTAGCTATAAAAACTGAACATTTTATAATTTATTAATTACGATGATTAATAATTTTCGAGATTTTGAAAAATTCTGTCAAAATTCGATGTTAAAATGCTTATAAAAAAAAATTGTGCCTATGTATTTTTAATATTTTTCAACTGATATTGTAACAATATATCAGGAGCCTTGTATTAAATTTTTACACTTTTTGGCCCAACAGATAAAACTTAATTAATATTTATAGAAAAAAAAAACTAAAAAAATTGAAAACTGAAAATGTCCGTAAACGGCTCAAAAAGAGTCAAAATATTTTCAAAATTGTATGGTGTATAGGAAATGCTAATATAAACATTCAGTGAAATTTTCATGTATCTACAGTAATTCGTTTTTTAATTACAACAAAAAAAGGAAATTGCCACATGAGAAATCGAGTGAATATCCAATGTTGTAAAAATTTGAATTTCAAACGCTCATAAAAATTTAATTTGACTTTCCGGTAGAGATTTTTTTATTGATAAAGGTAGACAATCTTATGAGTAATCTTGTATTAGATTTTCAAATCTTAGATTTAAAAAGAAAAATTTTTACGAATTCTTAACTCAAAATAATTTGCTAATTTTCGTGATTTTTCCATATTTTGTCAATTTTTGAACTTTAAATGCTTATAAAAAAAAATTGTGACTAAGGATTTTTAATATTTTTCATCTGCCCTTGAAACAATATATTAGGAGCCTTCTATTAAATTTTCAAGCTTTCGCAACCAACAAATAAAATTTTATTGATATTTCTAGAAAAAAAACTAAAAAAAAACTAAAAATGAAAATGTCCCTAAACTGTTCAAAATAAATCAAAATATTTTGAAAATGTTATCGTGTATAGAAGATGCAAATATAAACAACCAGTGAAAATTGCATGTACCTACGGTCATTTGTTTTAAAGTTACACCAAAAACCAAATTCAATTTTCTGAAAAATCGATTTTGCGTAAAAATTCCCGTTTTTCCTTAATTTTTCTTTTGTTTTTCCCGGCGCTCTTGAAAACTACTGGGAAATTTAAATTTTGACCTCCCCAATGCACCAACGATATTCACTTTCCAATCGAACAAGATACTGAAGTCGAAAATCGAAGCATTATTTCGACTACTTATCGTGTACACAGACACAAAAAAATAAAAAATAAAATAAAAAAAAAACACACATCATTGTAAAATCAATACATTCATCGTTTCACTCAGAATCTAAAATAACATCTTGTAAATGTGCTAACTACAAAATATATTTATCTAATGCGAGTGACTAACGGCTGAGAAGGTATATTATATTATAATATTTTTCGATCATCCTCATAAAATGTTTTATGAATTTTACAAGCTGTGAAATTAATTTACTTAAAAAATATAAAAAAACAACTACCTTGGTCGAAGTATATTATATTGAATTGAACAACTCACTTGAGTTATTCGGTACTCGCATAGGCCATATAGAAATTGTTATACAGCTCTGACGAGTATTCTATTAAAAAGTTTAACGTATTAAAAAGCTAAAAGTCTGTATATACCAAAAACTTTCTTAATTTATTGACGCTGATGGAGCAGCTCTTTCTAAAGATCAATAAGGTTTACTTCTTTTAAAGCTTTGTTTCAAAAAAATGAGCTTCTTAGAATCGTATCTATTGAATGCATTTGATTACTATTTTATATACGGAGAGAAAGTTATTGCGGAAGTTTATATTGATTAAACATTTTCATAACTTATATAAAATATATATAATAATAATAATAATAATAATAATAATATATAATTTGCACCTTTAGAATAATAGTGGTACCTCTGCTTGAATCCGAAATGAAAGTTTTGAGAAACGTGAAATTTAAATATTATAATATTAAGAGTGTAATTCATGAGCAATAATGCAAGATGTGATACTTTCAATAGGTATATTATTATTATTTACAAAATGTGTTACGGTATTAAAATTTGAAATAACTTTTCATGTGGTTTTAAATTTTTGGATAAAGTAAAAGTCGTTTCTTGCTTCGTGTACTTAAAAATTATAATTTATATTCAGTACTTTTAATGTATGACTGTCTATATTAGAGTTTTTTTTTCTTCTTTAGCTTAGATATATTATAATAATGTATTGATTTTTGCTGTGTTTATTGAAACTCTGGAGAGTGGAGACACTAAAACAAAATTATTATTTTATTTTGATTTCATCTATTTTTACTTTTTAATTTCTATTTATTTCTATTTTAATTTGTTAAATATTTTTTGCTATTTTAGTGTTTTTATATTTGAATTGGGGTAACCCGTATATAATATATTAGAAATAAATAAGTAAAAAATAAAATGGTCAAAAACAAAAGTAATGGCAATTATAAAAAAAATAAGGGAATATTGTATATTATTATGTTAATTTTCATTGGTTGATTCTACACATTATTATCAACTAATGCTCAGAACTGGTTTTTTATTCCTTTATAAGATTATAAGGTAATAATGATTATATAATTATTATAGTCATCGCATGGTTGTATTATACAAGGTTATAACTTATAAGCATATAATATACCCCTTCACATTCAAACATTTTATTATAACAACAAAAATGGTAGCGGAAAGGGAGTCAATGATAATCAAGTATATAATATGAGCGAGAATTTTGAACTTGTTAGCTTTTTCCAGTGTATTTTTGATGAAGAGAAAAATTGATATTTGGGATATCCCTTTACGCAGCCATCTTGTTTCTGATGATAACAATCTGAGTCTATATGCAATAACCTGTATATTTCAACCACCAGTAAACTTGTTTATAGGTATTATAATATTAGATCTCTCTTTTTCGAGGAATAAAATGACTTGATTGAATTATATGCAAATATACAATGTAATATAATAACATAACATATAACCATATAATTATAAAATGTTTACGAGTTTTAAAATAATGATTAAAAGTTATTATTATTTTAATTTATAACTTGTTAGGTTTTGATTTTTGAACGATTTCGAACAGTCGAATTATTAAAATTAGAATTTCTAAAAATTCTAATAATAAACCATTACCTATAACAACTGTCGAGTTATTAAATGTTTTTATCTAATAGCCTAATTTGTAATAATTTATTATTAGGGGAATATTATAAAATATGTATTGCTTTTAAAACCAAATATATAATTACAAACATTAATGAAAGTAATATTTTTCATTAATTTATCATCAATGAACAATTTAAAATTAACATATATATTAAATAAATGTATACAATATGACGCTGTCCCAAAAAGCATATAGCTTAATGTGACTGGGTACAGAAAGTTAATAACAGTCATGACTTATGACTATAAAATATATAAATTTTGTGTAGTTTTCATTTAATGTTCACATAAAAACATAAGTACAGTGTTTTGGAATAATATATACAAGCATAAAATGAAATACTCTTTCCGATATTACTTAAATCTAAATGATTATCAATAAAATATTTTTACTATTAAATTAATTTAAATCGATTAAAAATCAACATAAAAATACATTCATCGTTTCACTCAGAATCTAAAACATTGTGTAAAACATTATCATATTTTTACTAAACATTATTTATTTAAAAAAAAAAAATAAGATTTCAAATCGTTGGAATTATAATGGTTTGACAATACGTAAATTATGAGATCGATATAAAGCCAAAAGTTTTCGAAATTCACATACAATTATATATTATATAATAATTAAAACAGTAGGTAGTTGAAATAATGTTTTTTTTTTTGGGAACCCCCGTGGTCTCAAATTGTCTATATAATAATATTGTCAAATATTTAAACGCAGACAGACGACAGTCGTGGTATTCGATATTCTGAGATCTTAATTTGTCATTACTCCAAATGGGCAATAGTATAATACGACGACGTGTCCAATGTAATTATTAGGAGGTACCTAAATAGAACAGGTAGGATTGATTTATCTTAATGCGTTTAAACTAAGTGCACAGCTGGCACTCACTTACTAATGTCATCGATTCTTTAAACTTAAATAGCGTACTGTAAGCAGTTCGCATGTAATCCAAAGGGGGCCCCGTTTCGTTTTATGCGACTCGCGTGTTTATGAAATCGATTTGATACAACACAGAAATGTATGTGGGCCCTAAATGTTCTCGATTGAAAAATCGTCAAACTCTGGTTAGTCGTGGTCGATTTCTCAGAACTTTATGGACCATACTGTCTTACGGCACTATAGAACTATACTAGATACTGCATGTCCGGTTAAACTTTATTTATCGTGCACACCCGGAGAGTGCAACTACTAGATTCCTAATGAATAATTCACCGTAATTCTGACCCGAATATAAATTCCCATTCGATGGAGCTTTAAACTGTTTAAAGGAAAATTGTACTTCTCTACGACTATACTATTCGTTCACTACGACAACTGCGTTTACCATATATGCAATGTATTATATACGTGACATGTTTACTTAATATTATTTATGATATTAAGTTTGATGTGCGCATCCAATAACATAATATTATTGCCACTAGGTACTATTGTAAAGTATATATTATAATATTTTTTTACTGTGCCCGAAAACAGTAAAGTCACATAAATTATCGATTTAAATGTTTGGTTAGTTCAAAAGAACTTTATTCGTGCTATCAATTCCACTATAATGCATTACTTTGGTAAGGAGGTAAACATTTAAAATATCTCGTGGTTTTTTTAAATTTTTCATTTATCATGAAATTTACATTTTAATACAGCACATTTGAGTAGGTGTATGTATAACAACTTCAAAAGTAACTAAGTTATCGTGTTGTAAACTTCATTAATGCTTTAAAGAAGTTTTTCACCAAGTAAAATAAGTTAAAGCAGTTGAATAATTTAATATGTTTTATAAAATTTGAATTATCATTTCTTAGTAAATTTCAAGCTACTTCTATCGTCTGTAATATTATACTGTTAAGTCAACGACCTTGACATCGAATCACAAATCCAAAAATTCTAACAATAAATTTTAACAATGAATTCTAACAATAAATTCTAAACAAAATGTTTGTAAAATAAAATAATAGAGAATATTAACTATATTGGTTTCACGTCCGATATTCTTGGTTTTATTTTGAATTCACTATTTATCATTAATTTAGAAAATGGCTCATTTTGAGCCCCTAAAAACTGACCAATTTGTAGATAGTTACATAGCTTCAAATATCTTTGTACCATAATAACCATGTTCCATAATAATATCATAATTCATAGTAATACTTAGATCATCTGATATAAAACATGGAAACTGTTTTTGTGCAAACAAAATGATGCGATTACGGCTTTTGTATATTATGTTGAGCAAAAATGTATAATATTTTGATGCCCCTTGAATCAAGATACACATTTTTAAAATTACGGTTCAGCTGTATATTAGGGTTATTGTAAATACAAGCACGTGGTTAACTTTATTTAAATGGTTATGAATTGTGATATCATCAAATAACTATAATAATACATAACACAACAAATATAATGTTTAAAATAATTATCAACATTGTAGGTAATGTTCATATCTATAATATCATTGTGCTTGTTATGCACTGAATTTTATTTTTTTGTTTTCAAAACACTGTAATATACATTATAGTTCATAATTCTCTCAGTTTGCATAATGGCGCGCGTCAGTGGTAGAACCACAGAGATTATGATAATCCCTGAGCCCTCTAAGTCCCTACTATTCTATGCAATGGAGACGCCGCTATGGTTTTGATGGTTTCGAAATTATTTGGATTGGCTTATGTTCAAAGTGCTCTCTGGTGGATTTAAATCAAATTGTCATTTGCCCAATGTACATAACAATATAACTTAAGTGTACACGCGATATTCGTATGGGAGTACGGCCGAAAGTGTTATTCAGAAGAATATACAGAAACATAACAGCGCTTTTAATCTACTGGTTTATATACGGGGTGATTCCCCAGGCACGGTATTTGTCCTTTTTTCTTCAATAACGCAGTCATTCAAAATCAGACTTGAAATTTTTAAGTTCACTTTAAGACCTATATTTTACATTTATTGAATTTTTTTATAGTTCTATTAAGAAATGTGCCGTGGAGATACACAATTTTGTTTTTTAGAGGACAACCTCTTGGCTATTTTGTACTTGCAGTAAATTATTTAGTGAATAATTTTTCTGAAAATTATCAAAATCAAAATTTGAACTAATTATTTTTGAGTTATTTAACTTTGAATACTAAGGATAATGGGTCCATCCTAATGGGTTTGGAAGATATTGTGAAATATGGTGAGTTGAAAATGTTAGTGACTTACATTAATCTATTAATATATTTTATAACTTATAAAAATGGTATAAAATATATTAAATGCAATATTACGTCGTCTACCTATCTTATACTTTTGTTAAACCATTCTTAGTAAAATTTTCCTAATTTACTATTTAGTATAAGCATTCTAATAACTGAAAAACTACTGTTTTGATATTTGAATTAGGTACATCAAAATTTAAAAATAAATAAAAATTCACTGAATAATTTACAGTAAACAGGGAAGGGGAGGGGGGGGGCGTCATTTGAAAATCAGAAGTTTGTATTGCAACAGGGTACTTCTTAAGACTATTTAATAGTTTACAAAAAATCTCAAGAAATGAAAAATACGGTCTTTAAGTACCTATGTTTAGAAATTCCCAATAATCACAGTTTGAATAAATTCATTATTAAACAAAAATATTTATGTTAGCGTGTTTTGTGAATCACTCTGTTTATATATACCATATACCATTAGGAGGTACCTACAACTTTTCTGTCTTGCAAAAACGCACATAATTTCGAAGAATTCCGAATCACTTTTATAGGCCATGCGATTGGTGCGGCCCTGCAGTAGTTGTTTTAGCTGTGTTAATGTCCAAAATGATAAAATCTAATTATCAACTATAAAACGAATTTACTGAGTTTCGCGGTGATCGTACAGCCGATAACGTAGTAATAACAATGCCGTTAAAATTTATCGGCCTTCCACTCACCACCAATAAACAAGCGTTTGCATAAATTAACATCTTGCCGCCGAGATATATAAAGCAAAGCTTGTCGTGGCTTAACTCGGATAACACTTAAACGCGCAGAGTAAACGTTGAGTTGTATACACGTAAGTATATCTAATATTATAATATAGTGTGAGAGTCATAATGACCACACTTATAATACATATGTAATGTGTATAGTAGTTAGGTTATTTTCGCACGCAAAAAATCAGAATTAAGCAGCCGCGAGAAAAAAAATACGAATCCCTACGAAATCGTGGCGAACCCTTTGGTAAACAGTTGCGCCCAAAGTGTTGACGTATTATGACGATAGACTGTAAGTTGTACTCGAGACGTTTTGGCTAGGATTATAAATTATAATTTATAATAATTAGGTACGCGATATTTACCAAAGCTAGGTTTCTCGCTACCGCGATCACGATGGATGACGTGTCGCACATAGGTCCACGACACTCGTCGCGTGATCGGTACACATTATCATTAGGTAGGTACGCCACGTGTACGAAAACCTGCGCATAATACGAATACTAACCCATGCCCATATAATGATAGATCGATGAATTTTGGGCATGTACCAGTTGCCCCCAAAAGTACCTTTTTTTATACCAATTCCCCCCAAACTACCTAGAGAAAAATGTACCAGTTGCCCTCATATGTAAATATATATATGATTAGTGATTAAAATATATAGCAATATATAATAGGGGAGGTAAATATACAAATAATAATTATAAATAGTACCTAATTATTATAACAAAACATAGTACTTACATAACATGATATCTAATTATTTTACTGTTTTTTTTTTTTTTTTTGACAAATTATCAAATTGAATAATATGCCGCTTTTCATTATAATTATATTATTTATTATGATTTTTTCTATCACTTTATACTATTATTTTTTTGTTGAAAATATTATAACATTGAATGTCACACAATTATAATATTAATTATTTTATTGACTATTGTATTCATATTATTTTGTTAGTTATTATTATTTATTACAAAATACAATATTAGGTATATATATTCCAAGCAAATGAATTTTTTTCTATCATTTCATACTATTTTAAATACTTTTATTTATTATTTGTATATTTACCTCCCCTATTTTACGGGATATATATTGTTATCGTGTATATATTTACGTAGGGCAACTGGTGCATTTGGTTGAGGGCAACTGGTATAGTTTTAAAATCTCGATAACAGCCGTGGGGGGAAACTGGTCAACATCCTGAATTTTCAGTGTTTGGCTTTATTATATTCTCATTAAACTTTTTTTTTTTTTAATATTCGAACCTTTGAGTGTTGACCTGAAACAATTACTCTATAAATATATAGGTAGCAGTTTTTGGCGGCACCTCCAGCCGTGTTATTTACCGACAGTAATATACCTAAATAGATGATAATAGTATATAGACAGAAACAGTAGACGAAGAAAAAAAAGACATGAAGTAATAATAAACGAAAAGCGTTTCATCCTTTTTTCTCGTCATCTTGTCGTGGATCACGAACCGACCGAATGAGAAAAAAATAGAATTACAAGCATTACGAGAGAGAGAGAGAGAGTGAGTCAGTGAGTCAGTGAGTAGGGAGAGATAGGGAGATAGAGTAGAAATAGAGATGTGGCTTTGTCACAAAACCCCACGAAGGGAGGGAGACTGCAACAGTGACAACAGAATTACGATCCGTACCCGTGATGTAACGTATAGATACGTCGTATATTGCAGAGGATCTTTATTTTTTAATAAAGAGCATTTATATACAGTGTGATTCACCAGCAGGCCATACAAATTTTTCCGTTCATAATGAATTCATTTAAATTCGGAATTTTTAGAATAATATCAAAGTTATCACTAGGACCTTATAGTTTGCGAAAACTTAGATTTTTTATGACATTCAATTAGTTTTCTGTACAAAGAATACAATACAATTACACAAACTTATTTTGTTTATTAATGAGAACCAACCTTTTTTACAGTCGATATAATATTATTAATAATGTTAAATTGTTTAGTCATTTACTTTTTAAAATATGATGTATATAAAGTATAAATTTGAAATAATGTGAACTAGCAGTCTATGAATTATTAAAAATTATGTTCCAATAGGATAATTTAGTCCATGATAATAGGGCTAGGTACCTAATATGATTTAAAAGTTTTTGTAATTAATATTAATAGGTACCTAGGTATATTAGAATTTTATAATAATCTACAAAAATTGTCGTAAGTACTATAGACTCAATATTATATATTAATATATATATATATATTTTTTATGTTTTTTTTAAAACTATTAGGTATTAAGAATTATTATCTTTGTTAGGCCTACATAAAGTTTAATAACACATAAACTATTTGGTCATCGTTTGATGAAAATGTAAAAATAAAAAAATATGGTATAACTGTATAAGTACTTCATTTTTTTTTTTAAATATACTAAAATATGATGTATATAATATGATCCTATATAATAATTATATACTCGAGAAGCGGCGTATGTTTCGAATTCCCAGAAAAACTACAGGTTGTTAAAGACATTTGTGACAGTGGGTATTGTATAGACTATAGTTTATTTGCAGTGCAGCTGCGTAAAGTGGATATATTACATATATGGAGAGAGAAAAATCTTCTTCTTCGAATTATATTATAGGCATATCACTGACACACACACACACACACACACACACTGCACACACACGCAGATTAAAAGCACTGATATTATAAGCTACACGGTTAGGTTTTGTATGTTAAGCGAGGAATACTCTATAATATGTATAACTGAATCGAACAAACATAATACCTACAATATATTATTTACGTTTGATAGTTTTGATAGTCAAGCACCGTCGCTTTTACCTCGATGTCGGTACCTATAGGTACTTGCAAACCGTTTAAATGCATTCGACCGACAGCACTGAGAAATAGTTATGATCGGGTTGATTTCGATCCTGAAAATAACTGGGGTTTATCGTAACAGCATACGGTGAGAATTTTTTATTCTCCTACGTAAAGTCAATCCCAAGCTCTTTTCTCTCGGCGAAATACTGTTTTATTTATTTTATCGACTTACCTATAATATATTGTAGGTCCTCACACTCTACTTTTTTTTAATATTCAGATATCAGATTATCCGTTAAGTCGGGTCATAATTTAACTTGTGATTTTCATTCCGGTAATTCTATTATATTATGGGCTTAAGTGAGCACATAATTATGACACTTTATGCCAGTATAACATAACAAGTATAGATATACTGTATAGCTAGGTACACGATATACCGAGGTAACTCAACTAAGTTCAAGAAATGTGTCACATTGTTATTTCGCAAGCACAATCGGTGTACGCCGTCGTACAGGGTTACCGAAGTCGATGGAGCGCATAAGGACAATACCTAATTAGGTCAAATCATACTGTACGTAAGACTTTCTGAACTCAACTATAATACTTCTGTACTTTGCAAGGTTCGAACTTTGAAGCTACACGTCGTAGTATTATATAATACAGTATACTCGCCCCCGTCAGTATGTTTTCCAGTAATCAAATCGATGGTTGAACGAATCGCGTATATATAATATGTATTAACTTCGACCCGAGTTTAGAACAAAGTCATGTACATGGATATTATCGTACGCGTTCGTCCGATTTTTAACGCCATGTTTTGCGAACGTGATCCAATTACCGCGAGCTCGAGTCAGACGTACATTAAAATAGTCGGACGAGTTTCTCGAGACTAAAATAATAAAGACGATCTTGGTACGACACAACGGTGACGAATAAATGAACAACAAACTGTCCGCAAACGATATTTTTTTACTGCTTATCTCGAACTCGATGAATATAATTATGATTTAATCTTGTTTTTAAATATTCACATACATATATGTAGGTGCATATCATACCGGGTGATACATTTAACGCAAGACACGACTATATCATTGTTTTAAAAACTATTAACATCTTTGAAAAAAAATGTGTACATCATTTTAAGTCGTTAAAACAATATGTTTTTGAAAACATATTATATTTTTTATCATTTTTGTTTCTTAATTTACCAATTTGTTTTTAAATAGCAACGTAATTTTTTTAATTTCTAATCGTACAGCATAGTTTTTTTACTACGAGATAATAATATATCAAAACCGAATTTTAGATGAATAGATTTTGATTTATCAGCATTTTAAAATTAAATGAGCTCTCCACTCCGGATTCGGATCCATCACTCCGTTCATCTAAACTTTAAATAGTTAAAAGTCAAGAAACTGCTCCTCAAAATATTGATTTTGATAAATGTTGTAGTTATCCAAAAAATATCGTGATATGCGATGAGCAATTAAAAATGTATGTTGCCATGAAAAAATAAAATTAAAAAACCTACAAATCGAAACAATAAAAAATAGTTTTTTTTTTAAAAAATGCATCATTTTGTATCGACTTAAAATGTAATATTATTTGATCTTCTCCGATAAAAGAAACACTCGCAGTATAATAATGTACACATAATATTATATTATTATCGTGTGCTGCAGTGTATATAATAATATACATATTTGGCAGAGGAATTCAGACGATTCATTTCGCACAATCGTTCGTTCTCATTAGTAAATTAGGTTTTCGTCCCTAAAGTACGAAGCGGGTCGAGTTTTGTGCCCTTACCGTCATATACCACACCATGGCTTGCACCGCCTCCACTGTCTCGGTCGTATAATAACATAGGCCAACGAATTCGATTCGGCCGAGACCGCCACCGCGCGTAAATCGCACTTCTTCCACATACCTACCGCGGTCACTTAAGTCTGATAAATATCGCTCCTGAACGCACGAGTACCTGTGGGATTACGACCATGGTAGCCGTAGTCCGGTCTGTGCGGAGGTGGCGGTGTGCATTCACGTGCTTCCATAAACCTCGTCAATGAGTTCCGAAATAAACGAGAATGAATTATTCATTCCGGAAAATGGCTGATTGCGGTAGAGCCTCAGTAATAATAATCCGTTTCTCGGGCCGTTTTATTTCTTATTTATTTATTTATTTTTTTATCATTTTCCAAGGACAAAATACGTGATGAAAATGAAATCTTATCATGGAGTCATTGGCAATAACGGACGAGTACTTACGCGTTGTTGCACAGAAATTGAGTAGTTTCTTAAATTTGGTGTCCATCGGTAGAAATCATGAGTCATAATAATTTTCGGTAAAACTATACGTTTTTGCTCCAACCCTCGCCGATAGTTGGCGACGCAACATTATCACACTAGGGCTACGTAACTGATATCGACAATTTGATGAGAATTTGTGCTAGATTATACTGCATCGATTATAAATTTCGTTTGAGCTTCTCGCTAATCCACAAACTAAACGGGACGGTGTCATCTTTGTGGCACATTGAACGATTCTAAAAAAATGTCTGTTCCCCAAACCGGGATCGCGACATAGCTGCACTCACATTCGTCCCTAGTCTATAGCCCTTTTGTCGTTCGATAACACATTCAAATAATAATATATTGTGCAGGTAATTGTTTTATAATAATTAATTCCGAAACGGCCCGGACGTCGACATTGCAGACGTTTTATTCGCCCGCGACTGTTTAGGGTCACCCAGACACACTCACACCAACAGCCGTCGTGGCGTGTACGGTCCGAGCTTTCGAATTAAACACCGCAAAGAAGCTATACGTGGCAAAGAGCTGATGAAAGGTCTCGAGAACTATCGACGACTATAATTAGTGGTAGAAATTAACTTTGGCAAAATTCCTTACACTAGCCGATGTTCTACCCCGACGACGTTTCCTGAGAGCTAAACGTTTCGTTCAAAATCCATTTCGATCGATTGTGTTTTGATTGACCTCAATAATAATAATATCGTGATTGATCATTTATTATTCAAATATCGCACCCCTCCGCGACAGAAACAATGCGCCGACCATCTTATTATTACACGGGGAAAATTAATTTTTCATTTAATTACGAGAATAATTTAACACCATTATACCGCTGTGGTGGTATTGGATATTGGCTTATAATTATTATGTTTTATTTTATTTTGTAAATTTTTTTTTATTATGTTAATGAACAACGCCACAGCAAGAGGGTATTTATTTTGTGAAAAATTAATAGCTTATATTATATACCTATAACCTACCCTCCTTGAACTCCTCCGTGGAGGCCGCAACGGACGGCGGTGTTCCAATTAGATTAATTTTTCCAAATGAGTATTAAAGTATATAATATTATAATAATAATATATCGTGTATTCCGTTTTAAACGGATTTATGTGTGCGTTTCGTGTACTCGCTTTGGTTTTTATGCGCTTTTCGCGTTACCTATATAATATAATAAATATGTCATTTTTTTTTTTTATAACCTCTTTAATTTATCGCACTGGAAATAAAAAATAAATAAAAATACGCTGCTATTATATGCATATTATCATACACGTATTGTAAATTATTCAATTGACCGGAGGAAAAATAAAACTATATATTATAATGAATAGGTGTATGTTTATTATTATTATTATTTTTTTTTTTTAATGCTTATATTAATGGTTCGTTTTTTCCCCACAGGTACGCATATATATTTCCATTCAAACCACTGTAGTTTACAACGTGAAACAAAAGGAAGGCGGACAAGTAATGTACACGTTCATACACATATAATAATAATAATAATAATAATAAAAAACAGACAAAACAACACACAATAGCAAATGCTCCGGTAGGTAAGAGTAGGTATATTATGCAATAATATCATCGTAACGCTTTGTCTTTGCGCTCTCGCAATGTCGCATAAATTATTTGATAATATTACAATAATAATAATATGTTCGTCGTACCGAATTTCAAAGCCGCTCAGTTTCCGCTAATTACCCGCGATGCGGAAAAACAAAACGGAAAACACACACATCCCATCATTTTTTTTTCGCTGGCACCGTTTCACATGATAATAATATTATTAATTCGACGTCACGTGCGGTTTGTATGATCGTCTCGAGCGTATATAGGTAAACACGCGTCATCGAAATTCAAAGGTCCCGACCGACGACGATTTGTTACTTTCCGCCGTAAGAATCGAATACTTGGTCGTAATCTTAGTGCGATGTGGAAATTCCAAAAAAGAAAAAAAACCAATATTCTAATATTATGCGTATCATAAATACGGAGCACGGTGCCAGTCATGGGTGTCATTATACGAGATAGGTTTGGATGGGTTTACACGAGTCCTGTGTCCACTTAAACTCACTCACGTTTAGGTTGTAAATTTTTTAGACGACTAAATTTCGATCATTTCCAGGGACATTTTCTCTGTGAATTTTTCTTAAACGTTTACATCGCCACGTTAATTTGACGCTCTATCCAGCGTACGTCTCTCGAGGGTGGTTTTTCGTTCGTTGTGTTGCTTTCAATATTATCGAAACACATATAATATTATGACATCGAACGTTTGCCGCTACATACCCCTCCGACCGCGCACACGCCTGCCAGGGTGTGTTCCATGCGTGGTACGTAGGTACGTATTATGATTCTCTTACCACATCTATTTCTACTCAGCAGCGGCTTCTACGCATAGTTACAAGTCCACTCGACTCCGAGCCGGAGATCTACTATGATATATTGTTTACGTGTGTAGAAACACAAGTCGATTTCACAACGTTTTTTTTTATGCGTTTATTCTTCGTCTTTTTCCGGATTTATCGCGGGAAGCTACAAACACCCTCGGGTAATACCATGCGGGACGTGATCCGAGCGGTGTATACGGCGGGGTACGGAAAACAGGGTGACGGCGAAGGGTCGTGCCGACAGAGAGTCATATCGTATCAAACTCCATTGACGCGAAACGCTGCGGACAAGCCGACGACTGTTAACCGTAGATACAAGTCCCGTGTCGGTCACGGGTCGTAGATATTATAGAGTATAGACGATCACAATATTATGATATACTGTGCACGGATTATGGAAATAATGGTCGTGGCGGTTTTCAATAAACGAGTAGAGGGGCGTTTTCGATAATATTATAAACGTTCTGAACGAGCAGACTGTGTTCCCGTATTATGCTCGGAGCCCAATTAATTGTCCGGGACTCGGGTGCTGTGAACAAAATAATATCATCTCCTGATTTTGAACGGTGTTGATAAAATGTTCGATATATTGTCGGAAACCTACAAAGGGGTACCCATGGTAACACAAGTAGATTTTGCAATGTTTTTTTTACTCATTTATGTGTTCAGTCTTCTTTTCCCGGAATTATCTCGGGAAACAAACACCCGTGGATAATACCGAGCGAGCAGTACATAGGCGTATTGCTCGGGGTTGGATGACGGTGTAGAGAATGGTCATGCCAGACAAAGAGTCATATGACGTCAAACTCTATATCGAAGCGAAACACTGCGGAGATGACTGATAATCGTGTATACTGTATAGATATATAATTCACACTCCAACAACGGGTCGTTGGTATAGACAATCGCGTAATATACTGAGTATGGATTATGGAAATAATAGTCGAGGGGTTACAATAAACGAGTAGCGAGGGACGTATTTGATTTAAACGGCCTAAAGGAGAAAACTGTGATCCTTTCCCCCGGGGGATCTTTTTTCACCTGTGTTATCCGCTTATCCGACCCTGATTTTGAATATCGAGCGGTGATGATAAAATGTCCACTATATTCCTGGAAACTTACAATAATAACAAACTTACAGTATACCTATATGGTATCCATGCTTACATTTAAATATCATAAAAGATATCTGCTGTTTACCTATAACGCGAACCGGTCGGCTAGAACAGGTCGTTGTTAGAGTATAACTGAAGTAATTTTCCGCGAGCAGGGTAAAATAGAGCTTGCGTGTGACCCATTTCAACCAAATAATCAATGAAAACCGAACCGGAAAAAAACCCGCGGTACAAAAGTCGCGACCTAAAATGGAAAAAACTCATGACCAAAAATGTTATTTTTGTTGGATTGTTCTTAAAAAATAAAATAATATCAATCTGAGCCTTAAAAATTATGTTGTAATAATATGATTTTGTTTGTTTGTCAGTAAATTATTAATAATTGCTTCGTAGGTATCTAATATCTATTACATTTATTTCTCAGACTCAGGATTAACAAGTAGGTGTATAAGAAGATTCGGGAAGGTGTATTCAATTTATTGTTAAATGTATTTTGAAAATTTATAGCGTAAGATTTTTCAGCGACGTGACATGTCGCTTGGTTTTCAATTACTCGAAATCAAAATATTAAGAATTAATAAAAAAATAAATAATATTTCTATTCGTCTTGTAATCGATACCGGTACTTACACTCCGTAAGAAATCGTACCAAGTTACGAAGCTATAAATAGTCATATCAGCAAATCTATATTGCACACGTGTCATTATACGAATATAATGCACGCTCGTAAAAACAGTTGACAAAAAGTCACAGCAGGAGAATCCCGGTTAAATATTTATCATGCGATCGCCGTGCTGGTCGTTATATTTTCGTCTAGTTCTAGTGAAAACCCAAACTACCTACCTACCTGCGAGGGGCAAGTCATAATAAAATAAATTTATAATAATATTCTTTCGCTGGGGCAGACGACTCTGCAGTACCGCGCCGTACGACCTTGCCGTTAGCCATTGTCCTCGAGGTCGATCGTCATTGGTACACACGGTTAAGAGTTTGTGATTGCGTTTGAACGTTTACATCTGCCGGTCGTTTCTATAAGGACGATCTTCAAACTGTATTTAAAAAAAAAAAATAATAATGACCGGTGGAAAATCGTCACGGTTCAACGGTTTTATATGATATTGTCCACACGTCATAATATTATTATTATTACCCATCAATACTTGTCGTATTAAGACGTTTGACCAACGCCGACTCGGGAAATGAAAAACGATTGAATTCTTAGCTTCGAGGGGGGACCCACTCTCCGATGGGGTTGTCAACATTCGTACTCAACTTCTATAATAATTCCAACGCGGTGGAGGTGGCTTAATCGTTTTTATTCACGTTTTCGTGTTATACTTTGCCCTCGGTTTATGCGCCTCCAAACCTTCAACTGGACTGCTAAAAATGCCACCTATATCGCGTATATAATATGTACAATAACACTCCCGACGGGAAAATATTTTTATTGCTCGACGTTAACCTCGATCGTGAACTATGCGTCTAGATTATAGGTTTTATCTCCAGCTGGCTGTCTCTCTCTCCTTCACTCTCTCTATTTGTCTCTCTCTCTCTCTCTATGTCCCTATTTCTCTGTCTATACGTATATATACATGTATAAATAAATGTGTATGGTACGCACACTGTTCATATCCAACTACTACCACTTTCCACCGGTAGTTTACGGGTAGCTGCTACTGCCGTTTAAATTTTTAGAAGGGGTCGTTGATGAGCTACACGATAAGAAATATACGTCTGCTTCCGTTGCGCCGCCCGCGCGTCCCTCGCCACGAAACTTTAAACGGTAATAGCTCGTGAACCACTCCTCCCAAATAGGATTGCAAACCATCAACGTTATGTTCGCATAAATATAAACATAAGCGTAACTATTAACCATAGTCTGAAACGAGCGGGTTTCGGTTTTTCCCTCCTCTCTCTTTTTCTATTTTTTTTTTTTTTTGTAAATTAAGTTATGCACACGTTAAGCTCAAATTCTCTAAAACGACTATTAGCAATTCGTTTCGATAATATTATAATTACATTCAACCTATTATAATCTAATTTAGAATAGGGTCCCATAAAGATTAGGTATTTTATTCACACATACATAGTACATTATGTTCTTACGTCTCAGCGACACAGTCTATTAGATTAAATTGTATATGAAATATGAATCAATCGCCTGTGATTGGTCAAAAAATGGAAGTTCTATTGAAATTATGAAATGTTTTTGAAAAAAAAACTATACTCACATAAATTAACTATTGTTTTAAAAAGCCTACAATAATATTAAAAAAAAAAAAATGATAAATAATATAAAAGGTGGGCAAGTAGGTGGCGTTCTGCTGTACAGTAGGTTACAAGTGGGTCACTGTAATGGATAGTGTTAAATTTGAATTCAATGATATAATATTATCATTGTAAAAAAAAACCATTCCAAGCGAAGACGGTATTACTAAGTATATTTGATGATAATATTATTGTGAATAAAGTTATTTAATTTAACCTAACCATTTAAATTAATGGAACTTTGTTTAAACTTTTCAACCCTTAACCTTAGTTGATATTTTTATAAATTTTTAACTACAAAATAAATATTAAATTTATCAAAATTAAAACTGTAAATGCTTATAAAAAGAAATTGTGCATATGCATTTTTAATATTTTTCAACTGCTAAAGTAACAATATATCAGCAGCCTTGTATTCATTTTTCTCAAGCTGTTAACCCAAAAAATATTTCATTTATAAAAAAAAAAAAAATTAAAAATTAAAAAATGACGGTGCAGCTGGAAAACAGACGAAATATTTTGAAAATGTTATCAAGTAGGATTGATAAATAAACATAGATATAAATTTCAAGGTCTACGGTTATTTGTTTTTGAATAATTAGAAAATAAGAAAATGGCTACTTGAAAAATCAAGTGAAGAATAAGAAAAGTGGTAATTTATACTCGAAACCAATTTTTGAAAAAATTGATTTGTTCTAACTCAAAAACTACCAACCGTTTTCCCCCATATTTATATTAGCATTTTACATAATCGGTAACATTTTCGAAATATTTTGACTCTTTTTGAGCTAGTTATAGTCTTGAGAAATTTTAAATTGTGTAAATTGTCTAAGTGTTATTCTTGATAAAGAAAATACACTAGCCTTCTATATTAATATTAACACTAAAACTATATAGGTAGTATTATTCAGTAAATAAAAGTGTAGGTACTTACTGATTTTCAACTTCTGAAAAATATAACCTAATATGCAGAAAATTCATTAAAGCCCAAAAAAATTTTTTTTTTGTGTTTAATAGTTTTCTCATGAAAAATACAATAAATCCTAATGGTTTAAAATATTATTATTTTTTACTCTACTCTAATTTCAAATTGTTTCCTGAAAATCACGCATATTTGGGAGTTACTGCTTTGTGGCTTCTGGCGTCATCTCACTGCAAAAATATAGTATTACAAAACAATAAATACGTAAACAATATAATCTTATAACATATAAAGTCTAGATTTCAAATCTAAAAATTTTTTTTACATAATTTTAACGATTGTTAGTTCAAGATTTAGGATCTTATTTATGAGATAGTTTTACAAATATATTGTTAATTTTAAATACGTTCCTATAAAATAATGTTGTCTTCTAGTCGTCATGTTTAGTATATAAAACTATATTGTCGACCCTTTCATCGCGACTCATAAATTTAAAAACATCGGAAAAATCAATATAAAAAAAAAAAATTAACACACATCTGTAAAAATCAATACATCTATCGCTCCGCTCTGAATCTAATATTTTAGTATAGACGGTACATTTTTATGCATTTAAATGTGCACGGACTGAGAATAGTTACTTTGGAAATAGGTATTATATTCTCATGATATTATGCCCTTTAGGATATTATGTACACATATTTCCGTTAAATTAATCCTTAGACTTATGCGAGTTTTCGGTTTGCCTAATTATTTTATCTGCGTAAGGTTTTAATATTATAAGTGTAGGGATTATTTATTGCGAATTCTCGTTATTTTTTTCATGTAACGTATTTAACGTAATAAATTAAGTAGGTTTTAATTGATTATTTTGTGCACCTGCGTTTTTAATACAAAAATACATACTTAATAAACAGCACAATATAATAACTAAATTAAAATAACTGTTTTTTTTTTCGTTTTTTTTATTACATTTTAAAAATTGTTTACCTCTAAAATTCGTGAATGCAAAACTAAGAAATTTCCATATAAGTTTTGCACTAAATATCGACCATAAAAATATATTAATATGTGATAAATTTCACACTTTGGTTCTGTATAATATGATATCATGAACAGTGACATCATGGTTTTTATAAATTACTATAATATTTCAAAGGTTGTATATAATATAATATAAATACTTAATTGTTTATTTTTACTCCGAGTCGTGTTTGCGCATTACGTTTAAATAATTAATTAATTCGAATGCATCGAAAAATGTTAATAGCTTTAAACATGTACATATTATTTGATTTTTGTTGAATAAACTGGCCTAGAACGTATATTATTATCATAATAATACAATAAAAAAATAATTACAAACTTTGGTCTCCAGCACGGTCAGGCTTGAATAACGCGATCGCGTACATAGGTACTTAGGTATACTACTGAGCATTTTCCGCGGGCTTAAGTATTATATATTATATAAGTACGTAAACGCGTAAGCCATAAATAATATCGTTGCACGGAAAAACAAAAAAATAGCACGGAAACAAACAACACAAAAAAAAAAAAAAAGGAAAAGAAAAGAAATGCTATAATCACGTATGTGTGCTGTCGTGTTTTATTAAGACGTCGTCGTCGTAGTCGTCGTCTGAGCAACGGCCATTCTCCGCCTCAAGTACTTAATTTTTATTCTTGTCCTCCGAGTCGTTTGTTTTTATTTTTAATAAAGGCAAGCACTGAAAATATATAATACGCGCGACTCTCCGGGCTTAGGTTGGGTTTGCGCCGTCGTGTATATTATGTAGCCCGGTCCCGCGTATAATAATATAATTCATAATTCTCTCGGAACGGTTGCGTTTAATAACGATGAAAAACGCCCGACGACGTAAAAAAAAAAAATAACATAAAATAAATACAGAATAGAATAAAAAGAAAACACTTTTCGGTATACATAATAATAATAATAACCATATTATACGTACACATTCCACCCCGTCGCCTGTTTACTCTTTTATACGTCTGCAATACGACCTCCTGCTAACATGATATTATTATTATTATTATTACACCGGGTCCTGGCGCGATGTCGGATCCGCGAGTGATTAAAAATAAATCATCTCTCGAACGCGACCTATAAACGCGGCGATGATGTACCTGCAATAATAATAACATCGGGTCTGGCTAAGTTTCTGTATTCAAGCGAATGAGACAACAATTGATTAAAGCACACTTTATTATGTCACTCTAAATGCGACATTTTGTTTTGCACATTTTGTAAGTTATATAACGTCACGCGTGTACCCATAACTGTTTCACACTCGTTGTTTGCATATTTTAGAACAATATTATGGACTCGAGTTTCATTCATGTAACTATATTTAATATCTGAATATTATTATTTACTCTAGAAATATGTGTATTGAAATTTAAAACGTACTTATGCATATTTTATTTCTCCAATTGTTTTTTAGTTTAGTTTTTTTATCGCAGAATTATCTACAGTTAGAACTGCACAGTTTACGGTCGTCGAAATCGCAACCCCAAAAGTAATAATATAATATTATCATATAATTAAGTGTGAATACAATAGATTAATGTACGCGAGGTGATTTTTAAGCATGTTCACTCACATTTTCCCTTTAATAGTACATTTATTCGAATTCTGATCTTTAGAATTTTTAAATATACGTCGAAAGAATCAAGACCATATGTTCAAATTTCTGATATTTTTCGTACTACTTAAAGAGTGTCCTGTGGTGATACAAACTTTCAACTAATACTAACTTTCAAGCTATTTTTCAACTAAAAACTCCCCATTTTTACTGCGAGTTATTTAGAGGATGATTTTTTTGAAAATGTTGATGTCTTTAAATCAAAATTCTAATCAGTAGTTTTTTAGTTGTTTAATCTGATAATTAGAATTCAAATCAGAATTCGATCATATGCACAATTTGAGCATAAAAATAGGGCCAGCATGCTTAAAAAACATCCTGTATACATCGCATAAGACGATAGGCATGTATTATTGACGCAGGCCCGGAAAAATCTTAAAAACTTTTCCAGACCCTATGCCGCCCGCCTGCCTGTGCCGCAAGAGATCCGCTAAAATTCAATTACGTTCCGGCTTAAGATATAATAATAGTTATAATTGAAACTAATGATCCAAAAATCGGCGGCCGTACAAGATAAATTGGCGTGGAAATATAGCGCAGCGCGCGTCCCATTGGTAAATCTCACGTTTCCATTAAATTTCCAGCAATTAGGCGACCGACTAGCGTAACACACACACACATATATATGTATATAAACTATTTCGTAACGATAATGTTCGGTATAAAGTTACACGAGGTCGTTATAACCCGTACGGAATTTTTAATTACGATATGGACACGTTTGAGGGATACATAAATCCTGTATAATAATTATACAATATATAATATAATAATTTATAGTTTGGAGGATATTCGATAATAATATGATATCACGATACAATGTGTCACTTTAATTCGAAACTTTTCAACCGGTCTCATTGCCTAGGTGAAATATGTCCGAACAGGAGGTACGTGTGTTTACTTATTATAACGGGGCAGGGACAGATCGACTGGGTACACCATCAGTTTGAAATCCGTAAATCGGAGCTGATAATTCCCACGAATTTTCTTCTCTAGCTAAACGGAATAATAAAATGTAGAAGAAACATGCGATTGGCTATAATATTTATCAAGTACTTAGAGAGGGAAATTCCAATTCTGGGAAATTCGCAGATTACACTATATTATTTTGTTTGTCGGAACAGATATTTGATTTCTCAACTACAAGCACTGTCCGAATAGGCTACCATATAATTTTATATTATAATATTATAAATTATTTCGTAACGATAATGTTCGATATAAAGTTACGCGAGGTCGTTATACCCCATACGGAATTTTCAATTACGACATGGACACGTTTGAGGGATACAACACACATTCTGTATAATAATAATATAATATATAATAATTTATGGTTTGGATGATATTCTATACGGCGCGGTACAATATGTGTTATTTTAATTCGAAACTTTTCGACAAGTCTTATTAGGAGGTACCTACCTACATCTCTGAAAGGTACGCTTATTTACTTATAATGGAGGTGAAGGGGTGCGGGGGCAGATTTGCTACATCAGCTGCTAACATAATAATAATATGCAAGTTTGCATCAGTTTGAAATCGACAAAAATAAAGTTGATAATTTCCATAAATTTTAGTTTCTAGCGAAACAGAATTAAAGTAGAAAAAAAATATTTATAAAGTTTATCGGTTTTGCCAATAAGATGAAAATTTCAATTTTCCAAAATGCACGGATTACACTATAAAATGGTTCACCAGAATGGAATTTTTATCCCTCAACTAGGCTCACTGTATCTGGCGGTTATAGTGCATTAACATATTATTAAGAATTACAATAACTGTCCACCTACACACTACTTATTTTAAACAAACCTGATCAAGCCAATAACTTTATTACTGCTAGTGATAAAATAATATAGTATTATTATCGACTTCATAATAATATCATAATTGGTGAAAACAAAAAAAAAAGTTATCATGGTCCTGTAACCATCGACGCGGACGTCATGTCAATTTATGGCTAGGGTAGAGATTTTCATGCTGTTTGCATTAGTTTTTGATTAAAATGCGATGGTCGTTTTGATGTACCAATACCTAACCAATTCATATATTTTCGAATTATTATAAGAAGTTTGCATCTTGCATTTTATTGAATTTGTTGTCAATTTGTTTGGTTTTAAATTCATGTTTAAGAGCGCTATAGGAGTTTCAGGGCATTATAAATATCGTACCTTATCGGTTTTTTTTTTAATAGTTTATTTCAAAATCTATATGCAATATATTTATATATTCATATAACAAATAATAGACTATTATTATTTATTAATCGAACAATATGATAATTTTTCGAACGTTCCCTTCAAAATCGAAATAACGAGCAGAAGCGGCAACAACTATTTTAAATCAATATAATTTCCAGTTAAAAAATCTGTCTAGACACTATGAAATCAATATTGATGCACAATGTGAAATTCATCACTAACCATTATACATTTGCGTTATTCTTTCGTAGAAACTTGTTTGAAATTAAAAATTTTAAGTATATTTTTAGGTGCATTATTTTAAATTTTTAGTTCTCGTAAAAGCATTTTTTTTTTTTAGATCATTATACTTCCCAACCCTATAAAGTATCACGACGCAGGGAATAATAATTATTAATTATATTCAAAATAGTTTTGGCTCGAAACTAATTTCCATCAGTCTACTCAAAAATTACAATATGCTCAAAACACGTCATACGGTAAAAGTTAGAGTAGCAAAAACTATTTCATAGACGAGAGAAACATCATTACACGAACCGTCCGCTTCCTATAAATTAACAAACAAATTTCGTTTAAATTTCCTTAAATTTGAGTAGATTTTCGGGCTAATCCTTTTAAATAAAGACATTGTATGAAACAAGTGTTTTTTATTTCGAACGTGAACATTATAATGTTTGATCCAATATTTTGGGTGGAGTGGATTTAAAATAAATTAATAATCTCAGCGGCAAAAACATTTTAAACAGAAATTATTTACCATCTACAAACAGCTGATGGATCGCCTGCAGGATGTAGGTTACGCGTATTTGATTATAATTATTATTTTTAAAATACAATTCACTTTTATTTTTATAACTATTTTGTGTCATTATTGTTCGATATCAACGGTACCTGCCGCGTAAAACGTATGCAAATAAAAAAATATAACTGTTATTTTTTTTCGATACCACCGTATAATAATCACTAAGTACGATTATTGTACAATAAACATAATATCACATTAAACGATCATGTGAAAACTGTGAACCACGAGTGGCGTATTTAGGATTTTGTCATGGGGGGATATGATTTTATATCCGCCCCCCTCACCCCCCTAAGTTTAAATACTTAAATATAAAACTACAATTTTACTACAATTATTTTTATTTTTATTTTACAAAACAAAGTCTAGTTTTCTAGATGTTTTGGACAATTCGTCTATGACTTCTTCCGCGGATAAATCAATATTTCTATGAACTGATAGTAATGACAATCCATTCAGCCGTGTCTGGAAATTTTTAATTACTTATAAGTCCAAACAAAATTCTAAAAACTAAACGTCTAACGTTCTTAGTTTCTTACCTCATTCATTGTATTACGTAGATGCGTTTTAAGCCTTTTTAGACTAGAAAAACTCCTCTCAGGAGTTGCAGTTGACACAGGCAATGTCACAAATATTTTTAAGAGAAGTTTAATATTTGGATAAATGTCTTCATCGCAGTTAAGGAACGCTTCTATCCCAGTTTTAGTTATTTCGTTACTACTGGAGGCTAGTTTTAATTTCCACATATTCAGTTCTGCAAGCACATTGTGCCTATCAACTGCAGGAGAATATAGTTCTATAAGGTGCTGAAATTCATTTCTGTCTTCATTAGAAAATTCTGAATGAAATAAGCACTCGAATCCTAAAACAATTACCAGCAGCTGCTCGCGCGCTCTCCTCAGCTCCTCACTCTTTCGACGGCTCCCGGACTATCGTCTAATTTAGATTTAAAAAAAAAAAAACTCAACTCAAGCCTTGGGGGGGATCAAACCCAATGATCCCCCCCCCGTAAATACGCCACTGTGAACCACCGAATGCACGATCGGAGCACAATCAACCTCGCTTTGCCATGACGTGGTCTGAAAACTATAAAAAAAAATCATTGAACTGAACCACGTAATGAGTCGAAATTATAAATAAAGTTTAAAGTCACGCCTAAGACCGACGTCCCCCAAGGCCTCGCCCGTTGCTCCGTTATGTCTTGTTCTTATCATAAACCAATTGAGTTACTTTTTGTTTATAATATATTTTCTTTTACACAACTTCTGTAGTCAATTTACGGCGTGAGACCAGTAAGTAATGGTTTTTCTTATTTTTTTAATAACCGTTCGTAATAAGAATATTAAACTATTATATCTATTATGATAATATGTCACGCCGCAGAAAAGCATAAAACAAATTTTAGCGAAATAATGAATGGTTTATTTAAAAATTTTTTTTTTTTTTTGGTAACCTACCTGCCATTTATTCTTACGGTTAGTCATTTTGTTTAATGGGATTTTAAAGGATTTTGACTGTTAAAAGTTAAATTTCAAATGTTTTTTTGAACTCTCTTATCATTCATCTCTACGTGCAATGCTTCTTAACGAGATGACAATTTTTTTTATGGGAAAAACATTGTCACCAGTACAAAACAGTGTAGGTACTTTTATTTTTTTTTTATTTTAAAATGGCATTGTTGTATATTTACGTCGTTTGCGTCCGCTGTCGCGCATTATCACGCCACCGGATTTCCGATTTTTCTTCTCTTCTTCTTATTTTTATTTTTTTCTTGTACTCCGATTGTGTCTTGGGTTATTTTTCATTCATTTCGTTTTTTATCACCACGAACCGGATTTTTTTGTTTAAACGATAATAATATGCGAACGCACTTCATTCATCACTAAAACCCGAAATCGTATATTTTTGAAAAATTTCAATTTGATTTTCATGACGTGTTCTATCGCCTACCTAATAAAGTTTAGAATGTCTCATCTTATTTTCTTTCCGCTTTCTAATTTAATTCCATTCAACGGTTTTTAAAATTGAACAATAATTTCATGTCGCCTAAGCGAAAAAATGTGTTTTTCAAACGGTAGTTTTACCTTACTGAAACATGCGGTTATGTATCTTTTTCTTGGAGTAATTTTATCACGAAGGTCTAATTACCCTAATTTTACTGCCCACTATTTTGCCTCAATTGATACTGTTAGCACTTACAAGTATGAAATAATCTATATCGACTTAGTGAATGTAATATTGAGAAAATGTTGAATCGTCGATAACTGATAAAAGTCATTATAATTTTAGCCTAAACGTATTTCGTCTTACTCGAGATTTTGTAATTATATTGACTTATCCGTCAATTCTTTTAAATTTCAAATTGCCAAAAACTAACAACTTTTGATTTGGATTTTAGTCGAGTGTTACATTGAACGTCTCCAAATCACAATGCAAATACATTTTAATCAATTAAAATTATTGAAAACAAGTCCATAAAAAAAGTAATAAACGAAAAGAAAAGAAACCGTTTTTGATAAGAGTAACTGCAGTAACTGCAGAACCATGGTTCACTAAACAAAAATACCTTATAGTCAATTTTAATATAATAGGTATATTAAATATTGTTGGTACCTATTTTTGGTTTTAAATATTAAAAATAATTAAATTTATTCTGAAGGGTAATAAATTTATGCTATTATTATTCATCATTAAGCATATACTTCTCTTCAAGTTACTTTTTATCAACAGATGTTTTTCGTTTTTGTTTTTAATATTTATATATATAGTTGTATCCATTTAAGTGTCTTCACTCATTATTTTAAAAAGTTTGAACTTTTATGAATATATTATTTATACATAACTTGATGTCATAACAAAATAAAATATTGAAAAAAATATTTTTTTTTTAAATTTTTTACCGCTATCACTTTTTTGTACTACAAAATAAATTTTTATTTTATATTTTTGTAGTACTTAAATCATATAAGTATATAAAAATAGTTAATTTATTTGTCAGTGACCAGAGTATAATACAATATATATGAATAATTTTAAACAGTTTTAAAACTAAATGTTCGTGTCTTTCAACCACTTTTTACAATTTTATTTATAGATACTGATTTTTATTTCACGCATCAAAAAAGATCAGTTTTTTAATATGTTGAAGTAAAAGTCATTCATTTAACAAATAGTTTATTATTTATAAGCATTTAAATAGAAGAAAAGAGATCGTTTTACAGTAAAAATTCGCAGACTCATCGCTCAATTCAACTTTAAATGCTTATAAATATCTAATAAGAAAATGGGTTTCAATATTGAATATTTACAAGGTATCAACATTTTAGAAAAAAGTATTCTTTTTTCACTGTTTAAGTGAATAAAATGAAAAATAGAGGTGCCTACACATTTCAAAAAAACTATAAAACCTAAAAGATCAACATGATAAAAACAGTAATAAATTAAAATTAAAATTAAATATTTTGAAACATGTAGTGCGTTTTAATTTCTTAAAAAAAAACATAAAACATAAAAAAAAATCCATTGATGGTAAGAAGTGATTAAATTTAATTCAAATACAAAATATTATTTAAATATCAATTTGTTAAAGAATTATATTTTAGTTTATCATAATGAACTTTTCACTCTCATAATTATTCATAACTCACAGGACACATATTATGAGATAGTTAAATATAAATATTTCTCAAAATATTTCCCGTTGTTTTATCTGTAGTTCAACACAAACATTTATCACGTCGATACGGTCTTGAGTTGAATGTAGTTTTAAGCAAATTGTATGCTATTTTCCACGTTGTTAAACTTTATTTAGGTAATACGATGACAATTATTTTTACTTTACCTTTTGCCGCGATAGACAACTTTGTCACAATAGGATTGACTGTAGGCCGTTAGGAGATGCTTATAATCTAAAGTATTAGCTACTTCGTCTTGCATAATAATTTAATACGAGTTCCTTTATTTAAGTTATGTTATATTTATCTCAAACTAGATAGCGGAGTTACATCTTATACCAAACTAGAAAAGTTTGCGTATTCCAAGATGACTTCGCTGCATAATGTACGTCAAATTTTCACATCTACTAATTAATACATTTGAGAATTCCACGAAGAGTCTCTTATAACAATGATTAGCAAAAACAAACTTACAAAGAAAATTTGAATCTTTAAGTCCCCCATCTGAAGATTATTATTCTTAACGTTAGTGAATAACGATATAATATAAGAAACTGTAGTAGCAATATAGTTTTTAAGAACGATAAAAAATAAACGAAATAATAAGTCGTCGTTGGGTAGTAAAAAGTGAGATACTGTAAATTAACCAGCCACTGGGATGGGTGACTTTATATTTGAAATAATTAGTAGCGACAATTTATTGCATTCGAAAAACGATTATGAGCTGATCACTATTCACCCTAAATCTATCAATGTTCTCTTCAGAACGAAGCATCTTTAACAGACAAAATATTGTCTTATATTTAATTTTCCTACGTGGAAATCAAAAGATAATGTTAATTCTATTGTTACGATGAGTTTTTTTCTCGTATGGTCACACGGTATTAAAATTATTTTTTGTAATCGGTTTCTGTTTTCAGATAATTTAAATTTACAATATAATAATATATTTTAATGCTATATTTACAGCGCGTGTTTGACCTTAATACGAACATCACAGTAATTGTGATGGATTTTCAATTGTGAGTTTACCTACAGATTACAATTATTAAGAATGGAAAATTTAAATCTCCATGATATTTTACCTTCGAGCACTTATTGTTTATAGTTGTTGTTGCGTTTAATACTCCGTCGAATACTCAAGAAAAAAATGTTAAATACCATGTTGAAATAATATTATATTAAATTAGGGATTATAATAGCCATGTATTACAACGTACAACTTAATAACAATACGTGGCTCGCAGATAAGAGTATTACAAGTAGGATGATAACTTCAGTATAAAAATGCAACACAACATTAATCATACAATAAATACGCATATACGTATAACAATATAAACCACGAACTTATACTTACATTTATGTTTGCATAATAATACACTAGACGAATCTAAATAACTATTTTGAGAAATCAAATGCAACAAACTAATCACCGACAATACTATAATTCCAAAGAATCACCAATAAAAATAAATACTGTACCAAAAACAACAACACGGATCCAAAGGGCGACCGCAGGAATTTGTCAAGGGGATGGCAAAATATTTTCCTTTTTATACATTTTTTGTCTCATTATCCTATTAGTTATAAAGTATTTTTGTGACATATTTTCTTTCATATGGACAAGGAATGTAAAAATATTTATGAATTATACGTACATAGTTAGTTAAAACTTAATCTTGCAGCATTAATTTTAATTAATTGTTATGTAATTTTAAATTATCAATAATACATTATTTTTTAATAGATAAAATATAACCGTTGGTTTAATAATTTTAGGTAATTTATAAAATCAAATATTTCTAGCTTATTCAGTCATTAATACCACAAACTTGAAAAGTTGTAGCTATTGTATGCCATCTATGAATATTTAATTTTTTATCAAAAAAGTAAAAACTTGGTTGACACTCCAGTATTGCACTTGGTCACACCACTACATCTCATAATCTGTAAACGCAACGTTCTCAGTTCTGATTCTGAATTGGGTGTAATAAAAATCACTCTGTAAAAAAAAAGTTTTTATTTTTAATTAAAAAAAAGTTTATTTTGCGATATTTTATAATACAACGGTAATGATCAAGGTTGGGATTATAATGCACTTCGCAGTTTGCATTGTTTTCCAAATCTCCGAGATACTTGTTTTATAATATACCTACATTGAATTTTTTGACGATTTTAAATTGAAGGTAATTTTTTGCATTTAAAGATTTTTAGAGCATTTTGATGTGTTTTCTTCATTTCAATTTTAAACTAAAAATTTTTTATTTAAAATTAATTTGTACATGTTTTGATATGTTGTTTATAATAAATATATGATCTAAAGTCTAAACCTATAGGCACAGAAAAAAAATAGTTAATTTTCAGATTAAATAATTAGTCTAAATGATAAGTTCTGTCTGTTAAATTTTTCTACTACCATTTAAAAGCTTAAAATGTATATTAGAATTTAAATCTTTAATATTAAAAATAAAAATAATGTTTTAAGACTCTAGAAATTCTAGAACATTAAAATCATCAATAATAATATATAATAATCAACCCAGAAAAAGCCAAGGGAGGGGCAACTGCCCCTACTTGCCCCCCTGCGGATGCCCTTGCATGGATCTGCATAAAAGTTATCTTGAGCAGCTCTAACTATTATACTATTTAGAATGTAGATCACAGTAGCATACTACCGAATGACTAAATAAAAAATAATACAAAAACACCTAACGTTGATCTGAACATCTCCGCAGCTAATATTATACGATTAAGGTTTAAACAAAACAGAGACAATCTGCGATTTGTTTGTAACTCCCAGACCGACAAGACTTTTGTTACACTCGTGCACGTCATAATTATTATTAATATCCAAAAGTGTACGGAACATCGTTTCCCGTTTACCAACAACTTGGTGTAATATTTGTCACGAGGGACTCAGACTGCTGCAGCGAAGTCTCTAGAAGCGAAAAGCAGAGATGCAAACGCTGAAAAACTACAACTGAACAATGGCAATATACTATATTGTATGATTTTCAATAACATGTGCAGAATGTAAGTTTCCACAAATTTCTACTGTCTATTACTCGACAAAGGGCCCCATTCGAAATGAGGATGCAGATGTGCGAATTCCAACATGGAAATAAAATTGAGATGATAATATAATATTATGTAAGTTCCTATATATTACGAGAATACAAATTCGTAAACAGAGAACATTAAATACGCTCCAATTATCATCCGACTGTTTGGCACACTACTCGGCGTCGTCGCTTCGCCCCGCAGTAAGTTGAAAATATTCTTTTTACGATTTCGAGAAAAAAAAATCACGTCAGATAAATTTACCAACCGTATTATATTATTATTATATCTCAATAGTTCCATATCATTATTATAACTGTCATAACGTGCCGTATCCACGATATTCGTATAATAAGAATGTTAGTAATTATACAAGTTTTAATAATATATATTATCGTCTCTCGAGCCACGCTGCAGTGGAGTGTCGTAAACCGTCGTTTTAAGACAAAATAAAAAAATAAATATAATATCTTGATTATAAAATTCCGAAATCGTCTTCGCGACTAATAATTCCCCTACACCGTCCCGAACAAACCACTGTTCGTAAAGTAATAAGTTTGGAAGTTAGCATAACTACAAAACGCACTCTTCGACAATTGCAAAAGTCTAGGGTCAGACAGTCTGCAGCATCGTTCTTCGGTACATAGTTTGGAAACAAAGGCAGCGATTCATATAGACGGTATTATAGCATATTATTATATTTGTTTGTAATACGGGCTGAGGGGAACACGCGAAACGATTATAGGCGAACGGAAAAATTACACCAAACCGTAATAATACTATGACCTGTTGGGGGGGGGGGGGGGATAAATCGAACCTCTTGGGCACGACAGACAGATGGCATTTTATCGTGACACGTGTAAAATGTAGAGAGAATTATGAACTATGAGTACTCATCAGTCATCGTGGTACATAATAATAACAATATGTGGATCTGGAAAAATAAAAGATATTTATGAAACGATAAATATTCGTCCCGAACAAGAATAAGGATCCAATACGTCATTCGGTTCGGCTAACAATGCGTCGTTAATAACACAATATATCAATACCAGAATACGATATAATATATTAAAATGTCAATATTGACTTTTTGAGAAAAACGAATTCCAGCAGGAAATATAATTCGGCGAACAGACGAACGCGATATTTCAACGCGTTTAAAATCTAAAACCCGTTAATAATAATATTTAAACGCAATATTAGTTTGAATATACGGTATTCCTGGTTGGGCGAGTTGTTTGAACAGAATGTGTGTTAAATCACACATTTTTTATTTTGAAAATAAAATCATGTTTTAAAAAACACATTATAAACATCAGCAGTAAATACGTACTTTTAGTTGTAACTCTTCGAGATGTATTATAAAATATTATAGGGTGTGAATGAAAGAGGAAATTGTTCTCGAAAGTTCATGATCAATATAGTGTAGGTAACGACATTTCTGTGCACACGGTTGTGACAGAACTATTACTATTTTTCCAATTTGGTTTTTAAATTATAAGTCTATGAAATAATAATAATAATAAAAAAAAGAGTTTGGGTAAAGTATGTACATTAAAATCCGACTGGTGTTTTGGACATTGAATTTATCACTGAAAACGATGTGTCACTTGACCTTTGAAAGCACAATAATCGGAGTTACCAACTAGCGTTTAGTGTTTGGAATTGGTTTTCCCATTTCCATTTAAACTCGCATATAGATATTGTCGAGTTTTTCTTTTTTGGCACTCGATCATTCTGTGTATTTCACAACGATGGCATATTATATTATTTTTCGGATCATATTATCGATTTGCAAAGACATTTTATAAAATTAAATATTTATAAGCTCACCTCCGACGAGTGAAAAATCAAAACACCATAATATTTGCACAAAATAATAATATAGTTGATTATAATAATATGTAGAGTACTCGAATCCGTAGTTATATCCACGCGCAGTAGCCTCGATCGTAGTAAAATAATACATTTTTTAATTTTTTGATTTCTCATTAAATTATGTTTAAAATGCTTTGTGATATGACTGCGAATAGGAAATACCCTGCTGATAGTAATACGACCAAAACAATAGTGTAGGAGATTATCATCGGTATTATAATACAATTTCAAACATCGCAGCCTGCGGCAGGTCTAGGTACCTATATAACTCGTTGTTAACTATAATATCATTATTTTATATCAATCGAATTATGCGCGTATGAGTACGGACTTTTCAGAACGGTTTTTTAGAATCAAATAATATGAATACTTCACGTGCTACCTTACTTTACGCGTCCTCCGCTGACTGCTGCGAAGTGTTGTGTGTGTGTGTTCGGGCAACAACGATGACGTACATAATAAAATTATAATAATAATATAGTAACGTCGACATCGTATTAAATATATGATCGCGTCGGATATCCTTTGCAATTATTTTAACAGTCGACTGCCGCCTACCGTTCGTCTATTTTTCGCGCGTCGCTGCGTGACAACGAGGTTTTTTTTTTTACTTTAATTATTTCTAGAGTGATTCGTTTGTCCGATAAACTACTACTACGTCGTCGGTACTCGGTATATGTATATGTATAGTGCTGGGGAGGGGATTGTGGCTCCGTGAAATATTATCCGTGATATTTCACTACAAAGTCCGGGCATCTATTCCAACGAAAAAACCGTATATTACGCGCACAAAGAGCTTTTCGTTTTGATGATACGCGTATCGAACCACCACCGCTGAAAAGGGAGCAAGGAGGTTTTTTTTCCCCCGTCGTTGTTGTCATTCTCGATATTCTACTGGTAATCCACTAGCGCCGAGAGCCGCCCATATGGCATGACAGCGTATAATATAAAAGTGCACACACACACACTGATACACAAACAGACACATTACACATGAGGGAGCATCGATAAAGTGGTAGATATCATAATAAAATTGGACACCCTCTCGTGCACCGAATTTTCCGCCCATCATCTCGCGGTCGAGGAATTCCGAAGAACGTCACCGAGCTCGAGTGAAATCATTTGCCAGGTACGAACAATATTATCGTTTTGGCAGTGACCTTATGCTATTGTCGTCTTACATCGTATTGTCCACGGGAAAGAGGACATTAACGGCGGTGTTCTGAGCTAGGTCACGACCGCGATAGAAAGAGGTATATCGCGAACATATTATACCGATTATATCAATCGTGTTGAGCAGACAATTTAGTTTCAACTTTGAAAAAAAAAAATGTCGATATCTCATCACGACCGAGTGTCTGGTTTCCCTGAGTTAGCGTATTTTGAACAAAACGTTTTCTATCTCTATTCTTAGAAAATTGGGAAACCACATTATTCTCCTTTCTCTCCTAGTCGACTTCTCGTCCTTACGGTCTTTCGTAGACGATTTGAAACCGCACAGACCGTATGGTGGGCACCCGATCAACGGTATTGTGCTGAAGTCTAAGCCGGCAACCGACTTATTTCGTAGGCGATTTTTGTTTTTTTTTTTAAATGATACCACCTAAAAGGGTACGGTCCGAACACGCGCGTCGCAAACACGTACAATATACAATCATGCCATTTTCGAAGCGATAAACCACATTGTATAATATAATATATATATATATGAAATGATATATAACATATTAATCAGGGTCCTAAACTAATAGCGCCCCCCCTCACCCCTCACACCACCCCTACCGCCAAAAGCCCCGTCGGGGCTCAAAATAATATAATACGCGATATCGAGTTAATAGCGACCGATGAACGTCGTCCGCTCACGCACATGTTGTATATGACGTACACACACCGCCGACACTTGTACGCGCGTCGGATTTATCATCGGGTTTCCCGCCGGCGTCCGTAAATCTTGTCGGTTTCAGATTTCTAGTGGGTCGTTGCGATTTGTACGTGTCCGAGCTGAGGCGGCGGCGGCAACGTTCTACCACCCCCTCGACAAGTCTCCAACAACCCTCCGTGGGAGGGGGTGCACGCCATTGTCGAAATCCTTTCGAGTGGCCCAGCGCACGCGCGCACGTCCGTAGCAGTTGGTGAGGGCAAACGAGGTGCAATTTTTCTACCCCTCGCCCCTCCCCGCACCAAACCCCCCGCACAAGTCACCTTCTAGGACGATGACAAGGCGGTGGGTAGGGGTGGGAACGAAGACAAGTCTTCCTCCCCCGCGCTCGTGGACGGGCTCGTCTCCCCCCCAGCGTCCACCACTCGTGTGTAATTGTCCATTAGCACCACACCCCCATCTGCGCATCCACCACCGCGGGAGTAAACGGGTCATTAGTGTATAAGACCTGCCGGGCCCTAGTCGTTTACACCGTTTTTTGCGCGGTTTATACCTACTACAACACACGCACGCATAGATATCTATATATTATAGTAATCGCGTACACGCCGTCTTGAATACTGAAAGAACGGAAAACGCGTCAAGGCGCACAAAACTCGTTACGGCACCACTTAGGACGCGCGCCGCCGCCGCCGCCGTGCGTACGTATATGTAATAAGTAATATATGTTATCCCACCGTGCGGATGTGTTTGTGGGTGGGTGGGTTTGGGTGAGCTCGCTAATTTTCGTCTCCCGAGGCGACAGACCTCTCCTCGGGGCGCGCGTGTGACGTATACGTACAATACGCATTACAAATACCGGGTACTGTAACGCGTGCATCACTGCAGCTTCGGCACAGAAATCCGTTTTCATCCATCCGATCATAATCGTCGTCGTCCTCATAGTGTCTCGTCACTTTTACCCACTAAACTCTAGACGACTTTTTGACTGATTATAATATTTATTATGTTAGTATTATATACACATCAAAAATGTATCTCACCCATCACACTACGACGTATTCCGAAGCCCGACTCCGATTCTGCGATCGTTACGGCTTAGCAGGTCGTCCCACTGCACTCGTGGATGGGTGTACCCACTTGTCATCAGCTGATAACAATATTGTTGTTATTGTTGTTATTGTCATTACCACGACCAACCGTCTTGTAGATAAACGATTGCGGGAGTGTAATGTTATTTTTTTATTTTTTACCATCAAGTCGATTCATTCTTGTATATTGACCATTTACGAACACTGCAGTAATTTAACGACGTTGGATTTACGTCGCGAAATACTTCGTAAAACGTGTCAGTCTTCGCTGCTAACCACTGCCAAAAGGTATATAATATAAATTATTTGGGGGGGCCCCATTTAATGTATATGAGCCTGAAGTAATAAAATAACAAACGATTGTAACGATTCGGATACAGTCGTGGCCGAATGTTAGCCGAGGTTTATGACATAGAAACGTTATGATTTAAATATTTTAATCTAAAAATAAAATAGAATCGTATACATAGTTCTAACTAGAATGTATCGAAGAATATTTTTTTGTTTCAGAATATTCAGTAATTATTATAATAAATTGCAAAAACTTGTATTTTATTTTTGTGTCCCATATGAGCACTTACAAAATAACTGAAATATTTTCATAAACTTAATAAAACCACAAAGAAATATTGTTGGATGAAACTTTAAAACAAACTCCACTATAATAGCTTTGAGTACTCTTTATTTATTTATTAAAATTTACTTTTTATAATAATTATCGTTGTATTTCCATTAACGAAATTGGATTTATTGGGAAGTAAATTATTGCATTCTACGTTTTACGAAAATTACTCTTTTAAAACTTAAAAATAGTACAAAGGCTTTCGCTGTTTAATGTAAATAAATATTTAAGAATATGTTTTCATGAGATTTTCATCATATGAATAAATGTTTTTTTTTTTACATAATATATACATTTAAAGGAATCAATGAAATACGATTAAGATACCAATTTTAAATTTGCTAACACAAAAAAAAAATACCCTAAATGTTTTTATTAATTATTATTTATTATTTACTAATTTAATATTTGTCTTAGATCCATAATACACGAATATTGGTTGAGTAGTTAGTGATGATATTATGATTGCAGTACGTATTAGTTTTACACCAAAAATTAACTTTAATTTCCGCATTACGAGTACTCGGAGTACTGCTATTCCGACTGACGTCATTAAATATATTAATTGTAGGTTAGGTCAGGTAGTTGTTGTGTTATTGAGTTTGTCAACTTTTTAATACGGTTTCATTAATAATTATTAGTTCACACGATATTTTGACGTTAAACATTCAATTTTTTTTAATTCTGTGATCAGATAAGTCGTCCATAAGAGTTTTATTCGATTTTACACGTTTATTATTTTAAATGAACTTGAGCTTATCCATATGGCGCTTATAAATGCTTTAAAATCTAAATTTGAATAGTACGTGCATGGTAAATATCAGTAACTGAAACGTATATGTTATTTGTTTCTCATTAATGCAGTTTGGGAGAGTTTAAATTAGTTCAAATAATTATTATATGAATGTTTGTTACTGTTTGTTTCACAAAAATAAGCTATTGTAGGTTGTCATAACAACATAAATAGTTGTTCGTTTTGTACTTACAACACTGTTACGTTGAATTATGAACAAATTGGCAAGTTCATTTGGAAATGATACAAAACCGTCGCGCTTTGCAATGTTTTCTTCGTTGTGTTATTTTCGTCCAGTCACCGTTCTATACAAATATGCTTAACTAAGTAGTAGTAGTAGTAATAGTAACTAGTAACATTCTTTATAAGTAGGTACATAAACAATAACATTTAATATGATTTATTATAATATTATAAAATGCTGTAGGTACTCAGAATTAATATTGGAAAGAATTCGTGTTCTTATTATTATATAACAGTAACCGGATGTCATAAAGTAAGAATGCGTGGGTACGTTTTTTTTTTTGGAATATATAATATTTGAGGTACTTATAATATTATCGTTTGGTTTTCGGTAACATACTGTTATTATATTATTTCTACTGTAATAAAGAAATTACCTTCGCCGTCAATAAAACTCTGATGTGCGCACTATATTCGTATTTTTTTTCCAACTTCGATATTGCACAACAAACACTTTGACTTTTATTTGATTAATTTTACGATGCCATGTCAAATATAAAAAAATCTACCGATTTTTATACAGAATTCGTTTGTAGGTACTAGCTATGAAATTGGTTTTATGGACTTATAGAAATATGAAATATATTGGCTCGATTGGGTTCAAACTCTCCTTATATACATTATAATAATATTATAATATTGTATCGTATTTTACAGGGTGGTTCACGGTGCACACTAACACCCATTTTCTAACCCATTAATAATGAATTTATTGAAATTCTGATGTTTGGAATTATATGGGTACTCAAAGGTCATATTTTCAAATCCTTAGATTTATATAGGTCTCGCGGAGTAAGTCTTGTAGTGATACTAACTTATTTTTTTCAAACCAGAATTGCTCTTTTTCTAGTGAGTTATTGATTATGGGACTTTTTGATAATTTCGACATACCTAAATTGAAATTCGTTGGAGTTGCTTTTGAGTTATTAATACTTTAAGTAACAAAGGTAAGAGGTCATCTCTGATAGTAAGTTCAGAGGATAGGGGTTTGATAATAAATTTAAACAATTTGTTAGTTAATATTAATTTATCAACATCTAATAGTAATTAAAAGTAAAAATGTTTAGATTTAAAAAAATGCAATAAAAGTCGATTCTTGTTTGGATTAAAGTATAATTTGTATAGACTCTCTTTATTATAAAATTTAAATAATAGTCTACAATTAAAAATTTCAAAAATCTGAATTTGAATAAATTCATTGTTAAGGGGAATCAGTTATCAGTTATCAGTTATAATTTTTTGATAAAAAAAAAACTGTGGGAAATAACCCTGTCTGCATATACCATATTTTTCGTAAATTTTATTAATTCGCAATACAATATATTTTATTCATCACTGAATAAACAGAAATACGAATTTTATACGTTTTTCAGATTTCTATATATTGATATATTGATACATTTATGCAAATCAGTTGTTTTAAATATTTTGATGATATAGGTTTACAACCAACCGAAATCAGTGGGTTCACAGAGCATGAATAATATTATGTTCTTTGTACAGTATAGTCATTCCTATAAAACACGTGAAACGGAAATAAATACAAAATTTACTTTTATGTATAGGTATAAATTCGTTTCGCTACATAAGTATAAGTTGGTGTTAAGGAAGCCGAGAGAGTTTACGGTTAAACCGTGCCAATTGTTCCGTGACCAGTTTTTATATTTTATATTTTCTATACGAGAAGAGATAATAATAAGTATAATATGGTGTTCGATACTAATCGACAATTTCCTCGGAATTTCCGTGCGTTTTATTACCAAGCTTCCTTCTACTCGTGGGCATTAAAATTTTGAAAATGTGTATTTTATTTATAATATTATGATATATAAAAAAATAAAACGTCCACGCGTTTCTGTTAATATGTTAAATTCTTTTACATCCCGTATGGATTATTGATAAAAAAAAAAAAAATTTATAAAATTATTAAATAAAAAAATATTACTACGTTAAAACAGTTTTCAATCACCGGATACTTTTATTTTTACTATTGAATAAAAATAACTTAAACCGTCAGTAAGGAAGAGAGTATGAGTGGAATTAAAACCATTTTAAGGTCACCATGTAAATGTTGTAAATCCTGGTGTAGTGGTAAAAAATATAATTGTATCATCGCTTGTCAAACATTTAAAATATAATTACTTAATACCCACCATCCCACCGGTGTTCTTCTTAAAGAAACTAATATAATATGTAATCTTGTATTAATTTTTTTTAAATTTAAAAAAGGACAAAAAACCATGTCGAAAAAATCAACACGGATTTGTTATAAAAAATGACATTCAAACAATAAATTATAAATGTTTTTCTCGTATACGGTAACAAAGCAAAATATTCTATAGGCTTATAATTAAAATATAATACTATATTCAACGAGGATTCAACCCAACGCAGAATACAAATAAATAATACATACATCACACTATAAAGCTCATTCATCCCCCATCACCACTATGTTACATCCTCGATGGCACAAGTCATTGGGTGTTTTTTACAGGAGTGTAGCAATATTGCATACACAGAGCGCCGTGCTACGATTTGATTTTAATTATTGTGGCACCGACGCATTCTAAAACATGAATACTAGTTCCATAATAATAATAATAATAATATCCGAGCATTGATGGTTAAAATATACAAGCTGCATAATATGGAATCATTTGAAAATAGTTTTGACGAAAATGTTAAAATTTAACTGAACCATTGCAGAATATAAAGAAAATATAATACATTCATCGCACACTATAATACAGTTCATTGTTTCCCCCCAAAATATGTAACGATATCCTCAATGAATGGCACCACCAGTGGGTTTTCATTTCTGGCGTGTAGCGTTATTGCATATATGGAGTACCGTGTTATAATTAGATTTTAATTGTGCCACCTACGCGTTCCAAAAAAATAAAAAAAGTTAGTGCAGTTACATAATAATAATAATAATAATAATAATAATAATAATAATAATAATATCAGAGCATTAATGGTTAAAATATACAAGCTGCATAATATGGAACCATTTGAAAATAGTTTTCCTCGAAAACGTTAAAATTAAATTAATCCAACCAAGTAGGTGGGTACCATCTACCTATCTCATAACTGCTTAACGATTGTTCGGTGTTATATTTTATACGTTATCCTATTATCACAGACATTTGTACTGCTTTAAGCACAATATGGAGTTGGAATGCACAACAATTAACGAAAGATTTCATTCGAGTAAACGTTTGTAATGACAATTTTAAAATAAGTTCCATAGTTGTTTATAAACAACAACTGTTTCTTTAAATTTAATTTTATACCGAAAACCATTATCTAATAAATAATGCGATATTTGTGGTAAAGTTACTTTTTGCATTATTATATAATTTGCATATTATTATAATAATATATACATTGAAGTATGGCTAAGAAACAAGTTTAATGATCATAAATTGTAGAGACGTTTTAGTTCCCTTACTTAGGAAAAAAAATACAACATTTGATACTAAAGGCCACAGTTTTCTTACGCCAAATTACTAAAACTTTTTTTCAATTTTTCACTTTAGGTAAATCGAGAAACTTTAACAATAAATGTTTATCATCTCTGCTGCTTATCAGATTATTAAAATGACAAACAACGAGACGGAGTCGGCTTGCGTAAGCCACTCGACCTACTTCAGATCAGGCCCGATCGCTTCCGATCACATCGAACCATGTCACCGATATCGTTGACACTTTAAACAGGGTTAAGGCGTGCCCGTTACACGCAAGTAAAATCGTACTTGCCATGTGTTAGTCGAATGTAATTATTATGAATTTCTTTAGCAGATGCAGTCTGGCAGGTGTTGTTTTTAGACGAAAAAAATGATATAATACTTATCTAATATTATGTAATTTATTAGAACCGTGACGACACGATCTCACGACAGCGCTTCAAATATTATTTCCCGGTTATTGTGTAAATTTCGGGGATAACAAAACGACGGCGGCCGAAAGTATTTCGTTGCAAATCAAACACAATAATTTGATTTTATCGTACGATTTACCGCTATCTGCAGCGTCCCGTGGGTCGAACACTCATCTGCTTTTCGAGAACAGTTTCAGTGCGTTCAACAGAGTATTGTTGACAGTACTACGATTCACCGATAATAATTGGTACACGACGTTATTATATTACTTTTGGTCACCGTCAAAAACACAAACATACTGTTGTATGTCTATTAGTATATTGTGTCGTATATAGTCACCAAGCGACAGACTCAGGCTTGAGTATTTATTTTTATTTTATTTTTATCTCGGGATCAGTTGTTATGTCTGACCGTCGGGAAATGTACGTACGCTCCAACAAGCTCCATTATGGACTTATCACATTCGATGTACGGTTATTTAATTCTGAGCTCGATGTCGCCCCTTCAATGATGTGTGTAAGACCCGGGGTGTAATAATACCAATAATATATGTTTCCCCTACAACTTATATCAGGGAGAACGCTTGCCGCTAAGCCATCGAATCGCACGGATCTTCAAGGTATGAAGTATGATGTAGGAGAGGTAGTTATGAGCTCTCGAAAATCCCTTCATACAGCGTTTGTTGTACCGCGGGTACCACATTGATATACGGTTGTGTTGTCTGCGAATCATAGGTAGCCACGGTCGAGAGGCAGCCACAAGAAGTCTGAGCGATATTTTAAGCTCTTCGACCGATGTTACCCTGAAAATAAATCAACGAACCCGACACCGTTCATTCTTCTGTGTGCCTTCAACGTCCTCTGAGTATCATCGACAAATCATTAAATTAAAATAGCTAATCATAATATGTAACGTCCTTTTTATCCTTTATTTGTATTTATTTTTTGTTAACGTCAAAGTTACGGGCAATTATTTGATTAAATTCCTACCATTTAAATAATTATTAAAAATCGTTATTTTATGTTTCCGTATCACTTGAATCCATATTATATTCATATTCGTAATGGACTTGGTGGATAAGTCTAGCCAACCCGAATGTTACTCTCTTTATTATTTAATCAATTTTAAATTAAGTTTATTAAATTTATGGTTTCCTCTGAATTATAAGCGTGATCATAGTACATTTTGTATTATTCATTGATTATACTTTTTAATATTTTATGAGATTTTCAATATAATAATTATAAACAAACAATAAATCACCATTTATTATGACATGCCATGCCAAATGAATAGCTGCAGTTTGTATATATTAATAAATTAAAATTAAAAATATCATTAATGTTAAATTTTGCTATTTTATTGAATGTTTTATAAACAAAAAGTCTTAAATATACATTATTATTTATTTTTATTCACAACAAATTAAATTTTAGTTTTCTGACTGTAAATGTAAAACAACAAAATGCTTGCGGTTGATGTATTTTTGGATATTTAAGACTATTAATAGTTGCATAAACATTGTGTTATAGCCTGCGTTTGTTCCTGTATCTTATAACTCATTAAATATTCTGAACCATTCTTATGGATTTTGTAGGAATTTAAAATATTAACGAGATGTTTGAATTGGATATTATTGAGATATTATGCATTTAACTGTAATTAGGTTAAACTTTACTTTTTAGAAATATTATATTAAGATGCGTTTTTAACCTGTTAACGTGCAATGAATTAGTAAAATTACAACACAGACGTTTTCGGTATCACACGTGACGTGTAGTTCTGTTATATTATAAAACCAATATAATATTAGACTTGAAAAAAATAAATTTCAATTCTTACATTCTCGAATGTAAGAGCAATAAATGATCCTTATCGAGTTTATTATAAACCGAATGATTTTGGCTACGATGCGATTCAATTGTGTCGGTACAGCAATCGGCATCAAAGTTGAATACGTATACATTACGTTATAGCTTTGCAGATAATAACAAAACGACAATAGGTTTTCGGGTAATTCCGAGGTGTTTGCGTACCTATTATTGATATAGGTAATAACGTCACGACGTCTACCACGCTTAGGTTAACCTAAGCTATAACTACTCGTAAGTTACAAATGTTATCATAATTTAAACCCAATATAGTCTATTTTTTATCATTGGCCAACCCACGGCAACAATCATTAGGTGATACTGATAGTTTTTATTGTTTTTAAGCCAATGTATAATTATTATGTTGGTGCAGGTAGTCAGTATCAATACCCTATAATAAGGAGGAATGGGTCAATGGTTAATGGGTGTTATGCGAACGACGAAAGATTATAATGTTATTATTATTCAACCTGGTCGGGAGGGGACAAAATATTAAAAAAAACGGTTACCAGACGACCAGCCGCGCCGTCGTCGTATACAGATCGTAATGTCGGAGAGCCGTTACTTTCAGGCTGTTGAGTAACTATCATATTTCTTACCACACCCGACACACGCCCACCCAAAATACACATACACAATATACCGGGTGATCCATTTAACTTAAGATACTGTCATTATTTAGAAAAAAAAAACAGGAAACATCTTTGAAAATATAATATAATATTTAACATAATTTAATGTTACAAAACAACATAATATTGTACTATTTTTAATCATTTTTTAATAATACGTCACACGGTTTTTGTGGTCTTAGAACTCAAACGTCATGCCCGCGCTCTTTCTAAACTTGAAATAGATACCTACTTATAACTCATAAAATGCTCGTTTAAAATTCGATATTATTTTTTATTCAACGAAGTGTTGAAAGAAATATCCTGCTTTTGTATAAAAGTCGATTAAAAATATTGGTGAAATTATGTAAGTAATTTTTATTATTTACATGTCGTTAATAATTTCCATCAACATTTTTTTTATTTTGGAGAACGACTTTAATATTTCCTCGGGGTTCATTATAAGTACTTCGATAAATTGTGCTTAAAATCAAACAGATATATGTTGGAATCTAATGGCTATCACGTAAGTGCCGTCAAAAATCACGTATTCGAAAAACGCCAAAAAAACATACTTGGTTTTTACGACCACGAGTAAAATATAGTTCGCTCAGAGTTTGTTGCTGAAAACTCTGGAAAACCCTGCACGATATTATGGCCTTGTAAGCTTTTCTCTCTGCAGTCCGTTCGTGCCAACAAACAACAACTCGGCACTTGGTGGGGTAAGATAACGGCGGGAGCTGAGGGTCCGCGAGAGGGGTGAGTTTGCAGTGAGGCCTGCCCAACATTTTACCATTATCACGTCGTATATGCACACATATACCTCTACCCACGTGGATGGAGTAAAACACGTTTCGACGAAAATCGCGTGTCACGGATACCAGTGCAATGTTTATGGGCGCATTCGTACCGCAGGTCAGATAAGATTTAGGAGAACGAGACCGTGTGGTGCCACGAAGGAGGGTTATATTACAAGTCTCGTGTGTGTGTGTGGTCTTCCTAGTCGCAGATAAGAGATTACGGGAATGGACGATCCTCGTGGTCTTGCGGTTCGCCGGCGGTTGTATAGGTAGGTAGGTAGGTAGGTAGGTATAGGTATTAAGCGATAACGGAGGGAAAAAAAAACGGTAGAGAAAAAAACCCGGCTAGTATAGTGAGAAAAGTTTCGAAATACAGACGTCATTATATAATATTATATAGATATATAGACGAACCTCGTAGATATAATACGCAGAGACGTGTGAAAGCGTGTTGAGACGTTGGAAATGGGAAAACCGACAGAGATGAGCTAATGGCCGGAGTTGATTGAAAAGGATACGACTGTATAGAGACCCGCCGAATATGTTCACCGTTCAGGTACCTACCAATTTGAAAGAAACTCTCACTGAGCGTATATTGCCCCCGGGGGGAGGGGGGGCAAGGACGATGGGGTCCGTGTAAATAATTTAAAAGTTCGGAACGGGCCGATTTGCTTTCCCTTTAGAGTTGAAAATTTTAAATTAACTCGGACCAATCTAAGTTTTTGGGACATATTGTATTCCGTAGTCGGTTTATTTTTCACGTAGAAAAATAATACGACGTCTTGCGTTTCACTGATGAGTACCTACCAACTTACTTAATTAGCTGATATTGGTACCATCTTATCGATAACTATACCGATTTTGAGCAGACAATGTCGGCGTTGGATGGTTATTTGATATAACAATATATTTTTTTCAATCATATTTGTAATTTGCATGTATTATATTATATTCATAACACAATTATTCCGATCGTTACATGTTAAGTTTTATTTTCGATTAATGTTGCAACATGTTACACATTTTAAATTATTATAAGTAAAACAATATAATAAGTCTGCGGAAAACACAATCGGTCCAGAATACCAAAATTATTCCATAAATCAATGTACCGCAACCGATTTCATAGTGATATAAATATTAATGGTAAATTGAGAACACGAAAACGTGTTCAATGTCTTCGAGGAGTATTTATTAACAATTATAAATTTTTTTTCTTTTTAATAATTATTTTAATGATGATGTTTAATTATAGTATACACCTAGTACTATCGTGGAGTAGGTATTATAAAATGATAATTTTCTTTCCTTATCTTTTTCTGAGTTGAAAAAATGAAAAAAAAAAAACATTAAATTTGATCGTGTCGTTTTAGAAATTGCTGGACTATTGTAAAATTAATTTGACAACGTTGAATCATATTTATTTTGAAATCGCATCGGTAGTATTTATGTGATTACTTTGTTATTCGACACATACACATCGACCGTGTTCCCCAAAAAGGTAAATCGTACGCAACCGGGTTCTACCCCTGTTTTTAATAACCATTATCGGCGAAATATCTTCTTTATTCATCATTATTTATTTTTATCTGCGCTATCTATTTGAAGTCTTTACGTATACTATTATTTTCCTTCCTCAGTCATATGGCTTTTGTGTTATATATTTTTTTTTTTGGAATTTCCGCCGACTGTGCGAAAATACTGAAGATGGCACTTTCGTTATCTGATATCTAGGGCTCATAAAAAATGTATATATATATTTTTTTTAATGAGGTCTTTTGATATAGATATTATTAATAAAAATGTTTTGATATTTCTTGACTGGTCTACAAAAAAGAGGTCTTACACATTTCGACAAGTGAATTGTGGAATAAAAAAATACTGAAGACAAAAAAGAAAGATATGTTTTTATTTCTAAACTGAATTAACTCTTCAACCGACATAAATGTTGTACAAGTACAAGCATACAATATATTGTAGTATAAAGGCGATTCATTCGGATATGGATTACGACATTTTTTATAAACTCCGATATCGGATTAGACACTTTAGAAAGCAATTTAAAGATCATTGGTCACAATATACGATTTGTTTGAAGTTTCTCAAAAATAAGAAAACCGTAATAGCTGGTACACCTACGAATACGTATTATTATGACATACATCGTAGTTATGTGTTTTTTTTTAAAAATTGATCGTTAACATTATTATTATTATTAGAAAACCAGAAATGGATTTCAACCTCTAAGCGAGCTGTCCCATCTGAACCGTTCAGTGGGGATGAAAAAATAAAATAAAATATATAATAGCGATTCCCATCGCTTATATCTAATATCGAAACGACAACAACAACAATGTCGCCGACGGTTATTCCGGGCCAGTCGGCTGCATTGGTAGTCTTCGAACCTTCTCTCCGCCGCCCCCGCGCCTACGTATTGTCACGTGTAAGAAAAAAAAAAATAATAATAATAAACGTCAACTCCCGGTTACCGCGTATACGGTATAATATGAAACGAGTATAACATATTTTAATATAATATTTTTATTTGTGTGCGTGTGTGTGCGCGCGCGGACGGCAGTCGATTTCCGCACCGATTTCCGGTAGACGTTTGCACACGTATTTGTTGAAAGAGTCAACACACACACACACACACACACCCACACTAGCGCATAATAATATATATACAATAATATCATGTATAGCGTGTCGTCGTATTGTTAGGGGTATATTTTTTTCCTCTCCTCGCCTCGACGTTATATATAGTTGACGACGGAGTGGACACGACGACGGTCGTGTGGGTGGCGGAAAGGACGCCCGGCGCCGAGTTTTTACGACGTGAAATAAATAACTCTTTCGGACGACCGGGACGAGGGATTTTATTTTTGTATTTTTTTTTATGTGCACTCGATATTCCGCCCGACCGCGGCCGAACGACCACGACGACGGTGCGGAGACGAATGGTATATTATGAGCTCGCGGCACTGTAAATAATAAATTATATTAATATTATATATTATTATCAACGCCGCTGACAAACGCGGTTTCACACGACCTAGAGATCGGTATAACGATAACGTGTATTACTAATAATATTGTAGATTGTGTTATCATAACTTATGTACCTGGGCACCGTCGTGTGATGGTTTCTACGATATTCAAATAATTGTTCGCACTGGAGGCGGTTTTTCCGCACGGCCATCCGATGACCAAGACAGCTGCATAGCTACTGCCCAGACCGCGACTTGCGAGAGTTGTGTGTTTTGGGCTATTAATTATATTATACAGTACTATATCATGATAATGTTCACCAACCGTTATATGTATTGGAAGCAATAATTTTGACAATATAATATACCTTAAGTGCGAATAAATGCATTATAAGCATATAATTATATATTTTTTTTCAAAAAAATCAACAGAAGTATTATGTAAATTTTGATTACATTTGAGCGACATTATAATATGAAGTGAATTAAATTACAAGAATCTGAATGAAATATAAAAGCACCGGAAAGTACAATACAGTTACGACGAGGTGATACAAAGGACATAGGCCGTTTAAAGGCTGTCTGCAAGTACTCAAGTGTCATAAGTAATATATTTCTCAATTTAAAAATTCTGTCGTAAGTATCGTTATGGAAATCAAATTCAGAGCCAACGATTGTTGTCGAATTAGCACGGTGAAGGTTAGCCAAAAAACAAAAAAACGTCTTTTGAGGTTGAAGCTGAGCTCTCCACAGAAAATTGATATTACAAAATATATGAGATATACGGACCTGATTTGGTTATAATGTCCATAATATAATGTCGTAGCCATGGAAATACTCGAATTAAACCCTAGACGGACCTCGTGAGTAGAATTGACAGCAGCCGAGGGAAAATAATCTCCAGTACAGCGTGCCAACCTAACGGCGCAAACGAACCTTTCTAGTGTCCAGTTAATCACACGTTGATTCGCTTTCTTTTCGGACTTGTAGTGTTGTGACTATTATGATATTATTACTGTCGAATTAGCACATCGTCCGAGGTAATATATTTTATACGAGCACGGATGAACGAATCTCTTCTGCAGTTTTGAAAAATAATAATTATTTTTTCCTCTCACAGAAAATCACATTAATAACTGTTCAAAATTTAAACTCCGAAACTCGATTTTTTTCACCAAATTACTTTTTAACGAATAAAAAAAAAAATTTGAATATTTTAAGAATTCTAAAATTTGGCTGTATTTAAAAAAAAAAAACAATGACCATTAAGGTTATCAATTAAAATTAAATTAAACGCCGTCAGTCTGTGTAAAAAAAAAAATAAATAACACGCTCTCCTTTTCCAGGTACCTAAAAGAAATATGTCCATTAACAAATCACGAATGTTTATTTTACTCTTTCAGTCTGACTGATGAATAACTGTTGTGCAACTACCTACTCGTTTTATCTAAAAACTCTTCACAACATTTAATCGTTAAAAACGGTTGTTAAGTACTCGACTCGCTGAGGGATATTAATGTTCTAGAAAATCGAAAACAACATGCTCTGAAATTAAAAATCGGGTAAATGAAACGCCTTTTTTTCGTTTCTTTTATAATATTTTAAATGTAACACTTTAATATTTCAATATTATTCTTATATTATAACGGTTTGAAAACAGAAAAAAATGAGTTATAATATGACACACCACTTTTGTAATAAATTTACATTTAAAAAAAATATGATTTACCGCGTGTGAAGAAATTATAATCATGGAAACAAACAAAAACGAGTTCTAATAATAGTATTTAATAAAAATAATACAAAGTCTCTTGTAAAATATATAGAAGTTCGTGCGAATGCGAATGCAGAATGCATAATCATATTTTTGTTTACATCCTTCTCGTAAAATCACAGTGGACTCAGTGTTTTAAAAATGTACTGAGGGGGTGCAATGGGCGAATAGCCCCCTTCCCCCCTTGGATCTTAGCAGACTAATAAATGGCAAATTTTAGCTGCATTATCGGTTTCCTGGATTATTTATTATCTTAGCATATTGATCATATTTTGTTGTTACGGCACATGGCCGATGAAATATTTTGAAGTACACTAAACATTTAGATTTTAAAATCGCCCCCCCACCATCACCTTGATTGAGCTTCACGTACGCCACTGGTACAACATAATATTATTGTAATACGTATTTCAGTAACCTGAAGTAAAAATGCATTTTCCAGTGCAGTGGTGCATACACCCTCCACCTGATTTGTATGATATTTTTCACGGGCGAATAGGTTACCATCGTTTAAACTTTATTATGTTTAGATGCTCTCGCAATACGTGGACGATAATACACGATTCGGGTAGAAAAGAAAACAATTGAAAAGTATTTTTTTTCTCCAGACATCGATATTCAAAAACATATTGCCGATGAGTTATGAATAAGTTGAAATAAATTACAATAGGAATGACAGAAAATGTGAGAAGGGTTTGGGCCTAAAAAAAAAAAAAAAATAAAACAGCTGAAAGACTCAAAAATATCACTGGGGTTTGTAACAATAACAAAAAAACCAAATAAACTCTTAGAATAAACTTGTGCGAAGGAAAAAATAAAGTTAAAAATAGTATGTAAAACCGCTTAACTAAAATATGTTTTATAATATTATTAATATTATTACAAACAAAAATTTAACCCTTGAATATTGCAAAATAATAATACTATTATATGTGTCTTATTACAAATTCCAATAAACCGTTCTAGTTTCACTATTCAATTTTGCCTTCATTCAGCTTTAATACTTTAAGCAAATCATAATTTTATTATGTAAGTAAACGAAGAGAGTAAAATATTTAAAATTTAGTATTTTCTTTACATCTACATGAGTACTTATTGATTAACACACTATAATTGATGTAATATTTAAATCATTTTGCTCGATGTGTATGATTTTAAATCGTAATTAAGGCTCAAGACGACTTCCAAAATATATTCACAATATGAGTTAAAAGTATTTTTTTATTTTATCAAAAATACGAATGAATAAAATACCTTTTACACTCTATACGTACAATTTTGGTTTATATTAGTTTTATGGTTTATAATAATATTTTCTCGGAATCAGTTTTGTGTTGAAACAATTTCTAATAATCCTTATAAGCATTTCTTAGTTATACATTTGATTCGATTCCATCAAGTTCAAAGTGTTGTTCAAAGAACCTATTGAAATCCCATAAAAATAAACGAACGCAATATTCTACGGAGTGCACGTGAAGTCATATTAAGATTGTGTTACACGAACACATTTCGTACCATATTTACCACCATATTTCCGTTCAAAGAAACAGTTTCCTTATTGAGTGCGCGTTAGTTGTAGTAAAAAATCGAAATTTCTGTGAATTCGATAATAAAATCGGACGGAATTAAAATATATTGAATTGTGAAATATTCATATTATTAGATAAGTATATAAGTAATATTGTGTTTGTAAGCCAATAGACGTGACCTCGATCGATGCTTTTTTGCAGTTTGATTTTTAATTCGCCGTCGAATTATCCTATAACTGAAACGTGAAACACCCCTCTCACCCTTGTAAGAGGATTTCAATCAATCTCACGGTCATCACATATATTACGCGAAAAACAAAATTTCTATTTCCTCTCGTTCGGAAAGTTCAATAATAATTAATTGTGCACGAACTTTGCTTAGATAATTAGAACGCCGGATTTAAAAGCCTCAGAGGCTCCCAAATAACGAGAGTTATTAATGATGGAATCATTACAAGCAAGTGTGCAAGCCACGGATTACATCTTAATATATACATATATCTATTCGTGGTAAATTCTCTACACCCCGTCCACCACTCCAAAAGTTTCCATCGCCCGGGGGTCGGGGAAAAGGCTTAACGCATTTTCAATTTGATGTTTGACCTTAACGGATTACCAGTAATGACCTTCCTCCGGCGTAGTGTGTACAAGTGCACCTATTTGATTTCACACACTCTCCAGACATTAAACTAATTAAATAACATTATCCACGGGTATTGTTGCTGTGGTTTTTATCTTTGATTATTAAACCTTTATGGTTATAAATTACGTGTATAGTGTATAATATTGAATTTCGGTACATTGTTAGGTGGATAGGGCGGATTGCTGAAAATGCTGAGAGCATTCGGTTTTTCGCAGACCGTTATTTTACGTCGATTTTCTAATTCTAGATACAAGAAATGGGGATTTCTAAAATATTTTCCTCCTCTTAACTTCTCCTTTCCGACGTGCACAATGTCAGAAATGTCTCTGTCCTCGGAGAAAGAGTTAGGAGGATAGTAAATGGCAGACTGTCAAATATACATTGGAGATTTATGGGGAAATTATGCGTTTGTATGTCCTACAGCACGTACATTATTAATAATGTATTGTATTTTGTCATACTAACGGTCAGTAACATATTATTATTATTATTATTATTATTATTATATCTTAAAATATTTATTTGGATCATTTCTGTGGCTAAGATCGTATTTTATATTTTTATACTTCAAGATGTCACTGAATATTTCCTCTTATTGAAGACGGTTTTACTGTTTTGTAGAGTATTAATTGACTACTTATTAATTAAGCCAAAATTATCAACAATTTATTGATGTTTTGACACTAACTTCAAAACAATGTACCACTCTATTGAGACGCTTGCAAATCAACAGTAACACAAATAATATTATACTTGACAATTATCATTCATCCCGGAATTAGTGGGTGCAATAAAATATCAAAAATTATAAATCATACAACATACATGATATTATTATTATTCAACATTATTTACCGAATATTGTAACAAGCATCATATTGTAAGCCACAATATTACTGGTGAGCGATAAATTTAATTAAATTCAACACTTTCGTTACGCCATTTCACTTTTTTGCATTTGATTTTTTAATTAATTTTTCGAAACATTTATCCACGAAATGTGTCACGCGTAATTCTTATTCGAAAAACGGTCTCGATATTATTTTATATTTCAACGATTTCGTGTTTGAATTACATTTCACTAATTACGATCGAAGTAAATAAACGTCTGCGCAAACAACGGCTGTCTCTATTGGTTCCGTATGATTGATAAAATACGAGAGATTATGATGTCGCCCAGCAGCTGCTTACACCAAACGATCCGAACACTTTTATATAATATTATTAATATAAACGTTCCCTCGTCGCTGCGGTGGTATATACTCGAGTTATGGTTGCGAAATATTGTCACGGGCCCACCACAATTCTAATATTGCTGTCAACGTGCTAGCCACACGTTTCGAGGGCGGCGGCGGCGGCGAGTGGGGTGGTGTCATGTGTGGTTAAAATAATAATAATATAATGTTATAGCGAATCGACATTAGGCGCGTTTGCCTGCAGTGCTATACCACTTGAACGAGTGTCATTCCGCCCAAAACGTGGTAACCATATACCATATAATGACAATAATAATAATAATATTACGAACGTATAGTTAAACTGAAGCGGTCGTGTCTTCTGTATAATATTTTACACGTCGTGCGTATTACATTCATCTTGTACCTACATCCATTTGCTGGCGGCAAACTATTATTTCTATTATCGCTCGCACGCGCACGATGGTGTACACCCGACGAGAGTGAACATATTACTATAATGATAACGAGCCCTGTTGTATGCGAGACTTGTAAAGTGAAAGTTGTACAAATATCTCGGTAAAGATGATTATAATAGTTTATATTCAGACGAGTTTGTTCTTTATAAACGTTTCGAATGGGCTTAGCCCCGCATGTAAGACTCACGCTCATTTAACGGGCAATATACGCAGTTTCGTTATCGATATCAGCTCATACTAACTTATGAAGATATTATGATAGCTTGACATTTTTCAGTTCAAATTTTATTTTTTTCATTGACATTTTCAACTTTCTTTGAACATTTTATTTTCAATGTAGGTGCCCATTTCTTTAATATAATTAGTTTTTGAGGTTGTCCGATATTGTTAGTTAAATGTGTATTATTTAATTAGAAATCAAACGACTGTAAATATTAACTAAAATTAAAATATATAGGTGTTATATTATGAAACATATATTTTTTCGATAATTATGAATAGTTCTATAGTCGTGTCTCTTGTGTCGAATCTATAGGTATTTAAAACAATGTATTTTGTAATAGCTAATAATTACAGTAGTTAGTGTAAAATTGCGGATTAACTAATATAATAAACTACAAAAATGGAAAAATCATTAAATTTAGGAAAACGTTTATACACTCAACATATTTTGAACTGAAGTAAAAATAAAAATTGTTTAATAATAAATAAAAATGTAAGTTTATTACCGAGATAAATGTATTTGTATTTTATATTTCCTAATTTATGTTTAATATTATAATGTTAAGAAGGGGAAATGGTAGTACAAAGTACACAGTTTTTAATATAATTCTGTAGGTTATATATTATACAACAACTATATAATATTATCATGGGATTTATTTTATTAAGAAATTATAAAATATTCGTGAAAATTTACATCACCCAGCACTGACATTGTGCTTAAAATTAATAACACCAATGACTGAATTATTCGCATCTACCCGATAACTATTCATTCCCTTGAAAAAGATACTACACGTAACCGTCAATCAGGTACAAATCATTAAATAAATCTAAAATATTACGATTTCTTTATCAATATCTGCTAATTCACTGACATACTTCGACAAAAACAATAACACATTAACACCAATGATTACATTATTTGAGCCCTCCATCCCCAATAACGATTCATACCATTTAAGAAGGTCCTTCCTTAACTTTTAAACGACTATCGATATTTAACCACTTATTATTATTATATTATATATTATATCAGGTACATATCAACCTGCAATCGCGTCATTTTCGATTTCGATATCATAAGTTTTCTTATACATAACAATACATTAATATCTAATAAGTAAGTGTTAATTTTAAATAGTAATTTATACGGTTTATACAGTAATGTGTTTTTTGATTACTGGTTTTTAATTTACTCGGTTCACTGATTTGTAGTATTCTACTTAAGTCGTACTTTCATTTATTTTAATTGCATAAACTAATAATTACCGAATTTTATTCAAAACAATACTAAGTAGAAGAAAGTTCACAAATAATTGTTAAAAAAAAAATAATAAAAAAAATGTATATAGTTAAAGTTTTGCAATCTGTTTCAGATGAGGTAATACCAAAACTAAGCTCGAGTACTTATCTGAGATATAATAATTATGAAGAACAAAAAGTAAATTAATTTTAAAAAGCTAAAATACTTATCTTATCTAGTAGGCTTTTAGTTATTATACTTGGGTATACTTATATAATACTAAAATAATAGCTTATTTTTTTTTAATGAAAGTTGGTCGATAAAAATGGTATGGATTCGATATCCAAAACCTTTTTAGGTGTATACATTTTACAAAATCCATTTTTGACGAATCAGCAAAAGATTTATGTTTGGAATAAGATTATATTTATTTACATGAGATGTTTGGCCAGTTTCTTTATTATTATTAAATTATTTAAATAAACAGATGATGCTAAAAACAAAATAATGTCGGTATTGTTGATATTTTGAATGGAATAGCCAGGCAAGAGGTTGTTGAAAAAGTCTGATTTAAAAACGTGAAAAAATATCTACCGGAATATTCGAAGAACAGCTCCGAACAACAGTTAAATTAATATATACATAGTAGCAGGTATCATTTGCAATAAAAATATATTTTTTTAGTTCGTCTACCGTAATACCTCTTGGGTGGTTTGTACTTACGCACTTTTTTTTTTTTTTTAATCGTTTGCGAAACTAAAAAGAAATTTGATTGTTTCTCGAAACGAATAGTGCCTGTGGCTTTTAAACTTAACGTTTTTTGACCGAGCCCGCGGTTCAACTTTTTTTCTTCATGTCCAACCAAAAACTTAATTAAAACGTACACATCCTTAGCCTCCGCCACCGCCGCCGCCGCCGTCGTCCCCGGAGCTATGGTTTGTTTTTGTTCACGTCAAACGCCGGTGCTGCGCGATGGGTGAAAGAAAAAAAAGAAATTATTATAAACATCCTGTGGGCAGCCGGCAACGGTTTTAGAAACTCCGTGTCCCGGGGCGGTTGACGGACGAGACGACGTCGTTGTTTGGCCGTAGAAAAAAAACCGTAAGTAACGGTATTTGCGTTGAAACTGAAGAATTGCTCGAAAGGCGCAAGGAAACAAGTAAAAACGAAAATGAAAAGAACACAACCCTCGCAAAACTCGTAGGGTATAAGCACCTATTTAGGTGCACACACTTTGTCGGCACGTACATCACACTCGAGGGTCACCGCCACCGCTGTCGTTAATCGATATAGTGCAGTGTTGTGTTCTCCTCTCCACGCCATATTTATCATCGGACTACTCTATATTACCTATACGATATCGGTTAGCTGTAGTCGACGAAAGGAATTTTTCCTGGGACGAGGGTCTTCGGACCATCGAGTCGTCGTAGCTTATGCGCGTCAGGCACCCTGGCGTGGAGCGTCGGTGAGAGGGTGGAAAAAATTTGGTGTCCGCCCAAATCTCAATCGGAACTCGACCTCCAGAAGACCTTTGTAATCAGCTGCATTAGGTACACGTACTGCGTCTGTATTGTCAATCCGACTTATACGATCACCACCGAAGTCGTTTCGCATACTGTTATGTATTATAAGAAAAATATAATATTATAATTTGGTCAATATTTATATAATATTATATAACGGCAATTAAATTAAACCGCGCCGACGCGCTTTTAAGCCGCCGTCTTTTTGACGAAGGGCACATCGTATACAGGGTGATTTTTTTTATCGAAGAACACTCATTATTTCAAAAAGTATTAATGTTTAAGAAAATATTTTTTTACATAGTTTCAAGTTGTTAAAAAACAATATTTTTATTAAAAAATTATATTTTTAAATATTTTTTATCCTTTTAATTTTTTAAGTTTTTTACTTTTTTGAATGACAACATCTAATTTTAATTTGATATTCAAAAACAGAATATTTTTCTGATTATTTTAATACATAAAAATTGAATTTAGGGCAAGTAGTTTATGAGTTATAAGTATTTAAAGTTTAGATGAGCGGAGTAGAGTGGTACGGGGTTACCCCGCGAAATGTTTGTCCTCTACTCCGCTCATCTAAACTTTAAATACTTATAACTCATAAACTACTTGCCCTAAATTCAATTTTTATGTATTAAAATAATCAGAAAAATATTCTGTTTTTGAATATCAAATTAAAATTAGATGTTGTCATTCAAAAAAGTAAAAAACTTAAAAAATTAAAAGGATAAAAAATATTTAAAAATATAATTTTTTAATAAAAATATTGTTTTTTAACAACTTGAAACTATGTAAAAAAATATTTTCTTAAACATTAATACTTTTTGAAATAATGAGTGTTCTTCGATAAAAAAATCACCCTGTATAATATTATAAAATATAATAATTATATATATCGTTTAAGTTATAATTTACACTCACTCGGATTGGTTGAAACAGTTTTTCTCTTTCATCTGCAGGTGGAGTGCGACCACCCAAAGCTCTCGCACAGATCTGCACACCGCACCCCGCGTCGAGAGCTCTACATTTTATACGACCAAGTCCGTTGCCGTCGCCTACCGAATAATATAATATAATTTTATCCACCTGTATAGTAATTATTAATATTATCCAGATATTATATTCCTCGGTGGAATCATAGTGCGGAAATTCAGCATACATTATATTATACAGGGTGGCACGAGGTCTTGGTCTTCGGTTCCCTGCTAGTTTAGAAAACGGACAAACTGGCACATTCATAACTGTACCCTATAATGTCTGCATTTTCCATGAATTACATTTTCCGACCAAGCAGCTGGCCAATTTGAAAACCACATCGACGTGACACATATACCTATGTTGCGATGGTATTAAACCCGAGGACTGCTCGGTATGTGTAACATTGTCGAGTTTATAAAACGCGGAAAACGCTCAAAATACAATAATATACAAATAGTAAGGTACTGATGCACATCACTATTTTTTTTTTTTTAATTTCGTGACCAACAGGAATTTAATACCTAGAGGTCACATCGCCTCTACTCGATTTTACGGACACGTAGTTGTGTGACGGCAGTTAAATGTAATATTAGTTTGTATATCACGCCAAACATTAAGAATTTTAAGGGATTTTATGTGTGCAATAAAAATAGAATTTCCAAGAAAACATATTAATGAAAGTGTATTTAAATAAGAGTTCAAAGTGTAACTATACGACGTGAGTTATTATAGTTAGTAGTTGTAGCGTATAATAAACACAAAATTATGTAGAGAGACAGTATCGCGAGGGAATGGGCCGAGAAGACTATATAGTTAGTACATATTAATGTATATGAGAAACTTAATTTCGGTCGTAAATAGAAGAGATTATCGACTGCGACGCTGTGCAATATCGTTTTTAGTTTTTCGATAACACGAGGTGAACAAAAAAAGTTCTTCAAGTTTTCAAAAAAACCGACGGATTTTAAAACAATGATTAAGTTTTTAAGGTTCTGAGCGGTGCGATGAACTCGTTGGTTGTACAATGATGTGTTTTTTTTCTATTTTTTGTAATTCCATTACATTTTGTAGCAGGAAAAATGATTTAATCTTCAACTTCGAGAGTGCATTCTGGTAGAAAGTTGGATCTAGTTGGTACTACTTTCGAGGGGTCAAAAGTAAAAAATTCACCGTACTCATCTTGGTTATCAGGAAAAACTAAAAATAAATTAAGGAAAAACGGAAATAATATTTACGCAACACCAATTTTTGACTGAATCAATTTTGTTATTTCGTTGTAATTGAAAAACGGATAACCTCGATAAATGCAATTTTCATAAATTTTTATAATTATTAATATGGTCCACACGTGGCATGATTTTCGAAATATTTATAGACATTTAAAATTAAAATTGTTGCATTTTCGTTCTCGGAATGGTCTGTCAATCATTATTGACGATGACTTCGTAAAGAAAAATATAATTTACCTATAGGTACCGGGTACCTTTATAAACTTGGATGAGTTTGGTTTACAATATTATTGTCATATGATTATTTATAATGTCGTCTTGTCCGGTTCGTCGTCCCCAATTCAAATCGTACAATAAATCATTCAGTCTGTACAAAATGGGTTAAGCGGCGATAAAACCCGAAAAGAATGATATAATACATATTATAGTATTGTTCGGTCGTCACAGGGGCCGAGTTAGGAGGGAACAAAACACGATTAAAGTCCATCAGAAGGCGATGAGAGAATAGCGTCGATCCTCAATAATACACGACTTCCGATTAGTTTTGATACGCAAACAAAATCATTTCGTTTTGTCGATGATTTATTATTATTATTATTTTCAGCTACGACTCGCGTCTTAGTTTTACGGTTCACGGAAACAATACAATATTACTCGAGTATATAATAATATGTGTGAAGAATTTATTCATTACACGATTTTATTACACGCTCGCAACACACACGAGCTGACGAGATGATGATAAACTATTTCGTTTGATCTTTTCGAATCGGTAATTTGAATTTCGAGTCAAATATTTTGCATACCTATATCGTGTAAAACAATAATGAACGCGTCTGTAGATGGCCATATAATATTATTATTATAATTATTATTGTGATTATAGTTTACATCGTTATATAATAGTATGCATTGTATTGGTCTACGGTTTTACACGAAAATATAATAATATAATATTAATGCAACTCCATAATAATTTTAACACAATATGCGCATTTTTTTTTATTTCGACGGATATTAAATAATGTATTACCGCGTTTTATGTCATGTCCACAACCATCTTCGTTTTTAATACCAGACGAAAACCATAAATTCGCGAATTCCACTGTGCACTGCAGGGACGAAAAATTAAATACAATATCGTTACATAGTATTATACTCGCGTGTATATATGGCGTACAGATATAAGTCGTATTAAATTAGCTCGTAAATTATTATATGTCACGAAGACATAAAATGCATACACTATTATAATACAACACCGTTTCTGGGAAAAAAATAAAAACCATCAATTTATCCGAATGTTTTTCCCGTCGTCCTCATAGATATTGTACTATGTATAAACGTATACAATTATTGATATCTCCATGTCAGTCGAATATCGCGTACTTAATAAGATCGTCTGAGATCAGATGTAAGAAAAAAAGAAAAGTTAACAGTTTTTCCATCGTTGTCGTAAAACAACGATTTTGAAATATTTTGTAGATTATATTAATATTATATTTGAGCTGTTTACGCCGATGCGACGACGATGGTCGTTTATTAATATTGTTCAAACAAACGGAATAAACCTAAACGAAGAAGTAATAGTTCAAGTGAATTTATTCTTTGCTAAATGTAGTGGCTCTTGACTTTGTGTTACTTTAAACTATCGTTTAACAAAAAGCAAATGCTGCAAAGTCTATTGTTAAACACACACAAATTATTTCGTTTTAAATATGGGCGACCCAATCATTATTTATATTATTTTTTTTTCTATATCCCAATTATCACGGAAAAAAAGAATTTTCGTCGAAACACACAGTTTTAATAATATTATATTATTGTTATTTAAAATAATACCCGTACAGTATGACAATAATATCGCGGTTTGGTGAATATTGGTAATCGTGAACGTGTTTTATCTATTATTATTATATCATTCGATTTCTAACGAACATATTATTAAAATCATTTCCACGATGTAAAAAAAGTAAATTTTGTCAAAGATAAAATATTTTTCTACTGGTTTTCAGTCGAAATTCAATACGTCTTTCTTCGATAACATTACAACTACATATAATATTTTTAGAGAAATATAAAAATTGTCGAGGTCGGTATATTATATACTTTGACGTAGGTACAAAGTGAAATCCGGTTTTTTTTTTCACATTTACAGTCAGCGGAGGTAATTGAAATGTCTTCAATTATTTTATACACTGCAGCACAAAATGGAATGAAAAAACTATATATACTGACAACTGACAAGAAAACTGAAGGGAATTGTTATAAATGTATAATCTATATTAATTTTGTTAGTTCTGAGATCCGTTCGAATAATTTAACACGCTTTTTTTAAAGTGGTATTCTTAAGTTCAAAGTATTGAAACGAAAAGATTGCTTGGATATTATTATTGTATTATATAATATTTTCATCCTTCACGGAGTTTCTGGCGTGGACAAAAGGAGTTACGACTTGATAATAATAATAATATAATACATTTTAGGTACCTATTCATAATATTGAATTAATAGTAAGTTATTGTTGTAACCGTTATATTGTGTGATTTAAGTTATAGAAAATATTTAATTTACTTTTATGGAAAATTATGATTTATGATACTAGTTCAGATGTTCTAATAAATAAAAGTTTGATCCTATAAAATTATATATGAAACAAACAATCGTAACTCTGGTATACGTGGCATGCTTAGTATGAAAATGTTTCTAGATATATTATCTTATAACAATTTTTGTCGTCGTACATGGAGCGAATAATTGGTTTGCACAGTAAATTATCCGTCTAAAATTATGCGAATTTATTGCGATACAGTCAGACGTGTCGTGCTGGTCGTGACCTTTTTCGGCTATAAATAGGCAAATAGCATGTACTTACGTATCGATTCACGACGACTAAATAATAATTATTATTCCCATCGATGTCTATTATTATACCTACAAAATATTAGCACAGATTATATAAAACCAGATGGTGCACTTCTTCGATTTACTGATAACACGAACCTACCTCAAATCAGTAGGGCCACATAAGGAAAATAAAATAATGTACAACATACTTTACCATAATTTTTAATTATTGTATTAAATAATATTATATAGTATATTATGTATATTGTAAGGAATGATCGTCAACGTTAATAGAATTCCAAAATTCATCTAAAAGTGTGTGTAACTTTAATTTAACATATGGATTAGTTTGTTCTAATCATTGGGCCAATGTTTATTGTATCTACTTATATATTTTTTAAACTATATTATAGATGATCTTGTTAAGTATATAAATACTTGCTTTCAAATACTTCTTAAATATTTTTTGAGAGGAGTATTTTAAATATTTAAAAAATATATTTTTGTATTATTATTCCAGAATACTATTTTTCACACGTCAAGAAGTAGTGACTCTTTCACACAATTTAAAAGTATGTGTTATATCACAAAGACGAAAGACAAGGAGGAAATACATTATATTAAAAATAAAAACAAATTTTGGTCCGTGGTAGGAGTGTTAGCTCGTTTATTAGGTATAATATTAGTAGTAATAATTAACAAGATTATAGGTGATGCAACTGAAAGTATTAAAAAATAGGTGGCTACTTGTAGCTCCAAAACCGGTCCACAGTCCAACTCTCTGGAGACGTCTACTTGTAGCTCCAAAATAGATCCACAGCCTGACACTTTGGTGGCAGCTAATTGAAGCCCCAGAGCTGTTTCACAGCCCAACGCTCTAGAGACGGCTATCTGTACCGGTGTTATTGCCATCGCATGTTATTGTTAGCCTGTGAGAAGTAAATATATGTCAGCAATTATGTAGGTACAATATTGAAGTATTAAACAAGTACAATATTGGTAGTGACTTATGAATTAATTTAAGCAATGAATTATAAATGTTGTAAAGTAGCTAGTTTTCTTTTTTTTAAAGATTTTTCTGAAAAAAAATCCTTATTTAGAAATTTAATTGTAGAAAAAATTCTGAATCTAACAAACAAATTAAGAAGATAATCTTTATCAAAACTTTCACACGGGTGATTATAAATTATGCTAAACATACTTAATTTTAATTTTTTACCTACTTCAATTTCTGGAGCAAGTATTGGAAAACGATGAATAAAAACAGATTCTAAGTTATATATATAGTTATAAAAATCATGATGTGGCATCAATAAATTGCCATAAGTTGAATTTTGTTTATTAGTATATGCTTTAAAATGAGAAAACAAAAATGATTGGTCTAAGTCTTGTTGAAATTTAGCATAATTTATACAAACATCACAACTATGTTTTTCTAAATACTTTTTCATTAAATAGCCACAAACATATGTTAATGAATTTTGATCTGGTAGACTTAAATCCCTATAATCTACAGATCCAATAGTAAGTGGCGTTTTAAATTTAAAAGGAGATTTTTCAGGAAACATTATATTTTGAATTTCTTTATTGGAGGGATCTGGAATTTCAGATAATATATCATCAAAATCTTGAATGCAATTGGAATTTTCAGAATGTTGAAAATAATTTAAGCAAAATATTTTTTTAAAAGCATAATAAAATTGTACTGGAGTGGGATTCATATTATTACCATTTTGGTTGCGAAATGTACCAAAAAGGTTTTCAATTCTATCTTGGTTTAATCTATTAGTGTATAGAACATAGTTGTGACTAGGACTTTCACGTTTTAATATTGTCCACAGTAAATTTAAACCAGCAATGGAAACTAACCAGCCTTTAATAAATTTCATTCGATTAGTTACATCTTTGTTATTTTTATCAAAAACTTTTAAGTTTGTAAAGAATTGTTCCATGAATAACAAATGTGAATTTTGAGACTGAGTATTTTTGAATGGTCTATTAAAATCTTTTAAATTAGGTCTTTTATATGAATTAAAAATATCAAACAATTTATCCATATCTTTAAAAAAATTAATGGTTTGTTTTGAAGAAATTGGTAATTTATTTAATGCTAAATAAGTTTCCATGCCTGCTGCAACAGTTGCACTAAAAGTTTGAGCAGCTAAGTAAACCCTCATCTTTTGAAATGCATTTGGATATATATGTGGATATGTTAATTTTGGAGCTAAACGTAAATTACAAGTACTGTCTTGGTTATAAAATGACACAAGATATTTTTTTTCTATTAAATCTTCATTTAATTTAAATTTATGTTGGAAAAACATATTCCTTGTAGCTTTCAGAAGATGAGGTGGATCAAAAATGTAAACTATTTTTTTATTATTAACTTCAAAATATGGCCGAGATGGAGAAACTTGAAAATTATTACTAAAACCTACAAAATTTGAACCCATATCTGTTATAAAAGCTTTGATATCTAAAGAAGTACTTTGAATTTTAATTATTGTTGAAATAATAATATCTTGCAAGTCATAACCAGTACATGAACTAGACACTAAAAAATATGCAATCGGTTGCTTCCAATTTACATTTATACCACTAAGCATTAATACAAGTGCATACTTTGCAGGTTCATAAGTTTTACGATTATTAGTGACATTAAATCCCATTATTTCATCTTTTTTAATTAAATAATATAAGTTAGTTTTTAAAGACATTTCATCTGCACAAAGTATACATTGTAATGCCTCAGGGGTATAATTTCTAGTTTTAAAATTAATAAAATTAAATAAAAAATCATTTAGACCGGGTAGAATTTCAAATTTCGAAGTTGTACGTTTAAGAGTACTGATTGTTGGCAGAGAAAGTGTTGTTTTAATAAAATTATAAACCTTTGGTCCCAAAAAATAAATAGTTAATGCAAATTGTTTCATTTCATGGTCATATCTGTAACCCCCTTTTTTTTCTTTCTTTCTGCATTAAATGTGATTTAATAATTAGAATTAAATTTGGAGATAAAAATTTTTGACAGTGATTTAAAAAAGATTCTACAGAGTCTAAATGATCTAATAGATAGAGCCTGTTCTCTAATGTCTTAATATGGTCCTTGGCTAATCGCAGTTGTTTCCTCAACTCCAATTTTCTTGGAGTTGCATTTGAAAGCTGCAATGGAGTTTGAGTCGATGAGGTTGAACTGCTGACAGACAAAGTTGATGATGAACGATCTGGGCTAGAACAAGCTAAAGGTGTAGATAAATCCACGGTAATATCCGCCTCGTCACAACTTGCTCGTTTAGCTAATATGTCATCTAAAACCAATGATCATTATTACTTCATTTTTTTCATTATCAAGAACATTCATACTCAATATTCATTTAAGTTATATCTTACCATTAAAGAGAGTAGGAACAGCATTATCTGTTAATCGGTTTTTAGTAAGAACATTCAAAAACATTTTGTTTTCAAAATGTTCTTGACATATACGAACATCTTTAACCTGAATGTTTTTGTCAGCAAGTTCGGGAATACAATTTTCAATCCACATTGCACGCCTTGTACCATATAAAGTATAGCAGTATAAAATAGTTGCTATGATATATTATAAAATTAAAGAAAACAGAAATCAATTTAAATATTCTTACGTACCTTTCTGAGTCCTTTGGTAACGTAAAGTAACTCAGCGCATTTGAATGTACCGAACTTTTATTAGTGCAGTATTTCACACCACATTTTCGGTATGCAATACTTTTAGAAGTCTTCATAATTCAAATGAAAAACCACTACCACTCACAGATGGGAACAAAAATCAATTGTGAATCGGTTTTCCGTAAAAAAATAACAAGAATTCGCGACTCGAGAATGACGAGAATACAACGGCTGAACGGCGTCAAAAAAGTCAGTGATGCGTAGCTAAAAAACAATAATTTCTCATAAAGCCTTATTTTCCCTATTCGTGGTGACACTGATTTGAGGTAGGTTTTGTTTCTTCATATTTTTGAGAATTGCATGGGCTAAATAGGGAGTGCACCATCTGTTTTTATATAATCTGTGATATTAGGCCACGCGTTTGTGTACGACGGGCGAACATGTAAATAATATTTTAATATTTCGTTGTGCACCGTAAAATGTAATTTTTTTAATAATCTCGTTTGTCGTGTACGTGAGTTTGATGAATGCGTTTATGATTGACCAATTTTTCAGCCGACTGCGTTTGAAATGATCTTGCCAACTCAACCAAACCGTGTCTACGCAAAATAATTCGTCAGCTAAAATGAGATTTCTTTACAAATGAACACCGCGTCAAGGTGAAAAAATACTTTTTGTGTGGAAATGTCGACCTTACGCTTTATTTTTGCTATATAAAAAAAAAAAAAACGCAACCGAATTCCAGTCATTTTATTCGACGTCGTAATGTAAATGCCCTTAGGTACTATACCCTACTAGTGTGTCTCGACTGACGTCTTCTAGTATTATTATTTCATATTTGGTTCGTGACGAATATTGCGAGTTGTATAATATATAAAAATATATGTTTTTTTTCTTTCTTAAAATGGATGGAGCTAAATTTTTTCCAACTTATAAGTCTTCTGGTATAGGACTTACGGATTTCTTCGAGGTTTGGGTTGTCATAATCGCACTGTAGCAAGTACGAATCTATGATTATTGCATTAGTTTATTCGTCACTTAATAACCTACACAATATATTGTTATTATCGCATTTTAGGAGCACTGATTCTCTTTCGGTTTTCAGTCGGCCATTATATAATTATAAATATGGGAAATATGTTACAGATTTGATCTTTTTATATAAAAACATTTCTATAACATATTTTATAACAATATTTTTGTGACAGTTTGGTTATGATTATAATTATTGTAGTAAGTCACTTGCGCTGGACTTGCTTGTCTTACAGCCGTATCGATTATCGCCTGCAATCATTGCGTTCAGATCAGTTAAAAATAAATAAATTAAAGACGTTTGTATTGTATTGTTTTAAGATAAAAATACTGTAGTTATTTAGGTATTTACTGCTTGAACCTAGTATAATATCAAGGTTATCCATTAAAATATAAGTCCCATGCTCTAATCACTTTTGAGTTCCACCACCCTCTTGTAGACAGTTATATCGTGAATAAATCGTTAAGACGTGTTCTTGGTTTGATTTTTCTAAATCAAGAAATCTATGTGCTGCTCATTGCATGATCTGTCATTTATTCGAATACAGAACAATTAGGAGTGGTAGACCTATACAGCACCCGTCATCGGATTCATTATAGATAAACCTTATGATGACCTTATCTTTGTGGGCTAAACTTTAGGAATTCCCCCCCACGATCATAGACTGTAGGTTTTGCAGATGCTTAGACCCCCTAGAATACAGACGTAATAGTTCTGTAACTCTCGTTATTTGGGGACCATGTAATAACCCAATATTCTGTCCCAAGTCTTCATTAACTCGGGCAGCTATAATGACACCCGGCTACAGGACACATTTTATTCGACTCGTAGGACAGACCGACCTTGTGGAAAACTCACTTTTTTGTAACTGTTGTTAATGATATATTATTATAAATTCAAAACCGTTTGGCGTTTATTATGTAACTTAAACTAATACGTCGTTAATATTGCATTGATATCATTTTCTGAAGTGTATGTGTGTGTGGGTGGTGATCGACAGCAAGGGTTTGTTTTTTCCAGAGCAAGTATACTTAACTAAACCTATAGGTTTATGAAGGATAACAGTAATTATGGCTGGCAATATAGGTATTATATTAAAGGAAAGTGCACTGCCGAGATCATCTGTATAAAAAAAAACAATTAAAAGTTATATAATGTTTATTAAATCAGCGAAGACCAACGTTTCGACCATCGAAATATAATTGTATCGAAATATATGCGTGCGATTTGCAACTGTAGATTTCAAATATATCGCAACCGACTAGTTCGAAATTCGCAAGTAGGTAGCACCAACTGCAGCGTTATCGCGGCACACGTGTAGTGAATAATAATTATTATTGCTCCGTGATTTCCGGTTTTACTCTGAAACAACGGTGTAACAGACTTAATGGTTTCCAATAAAAACGCATCGGAATTAATCTTCGGATATTTAAACGAGCTATGAGATTGTGCGACGGCCGTTGATATCGTACAACGCACAGCCGTCGTGTCAACAACAATACAAGATACGATATTGAATATTATGGCTTTTAAAAATAATTCTGTTTATCTACCACTGATATGGCGACCTAGCGATCGGTGCACAATATACATATTTACGACCGGAACAACGGACGACATATTATTTCTATTAAAAAAATAAAACGCAGCTGAAAGTCTAATAATAATATTATAATAATATAACATTAGTATAAAATATAATAATACAGTTTCCTACTTTTTTTTATGCACACGTTATAATTTTGTTTTTTTTTTTTATTATTTTTATTATTGTACGCTAAACTTTAAACATATTATAATAACGTACACGCCGCCGCGGTCGAAGGTCAGGGTAAACGTTTTATGATAAAAATTATATACTATACAGAATTATTAACGAAGTCAACGATGATGATAATGATTATGATAATAATAATAATGCCTAATAAATCGGTCGTTTGTATTAACTTATCTGCACGAGGGTGTAACGCAGTGGCTCACACGAGTATAATAACACTATATATTTAAAGCACAGGAATGAGATAGTATATGGTTCATTACAGCGTTTTATAACGATGTCAATGGGTGAGATATTATATGATAGTAATATTATGCCCACACAATACATATTGACACTGTGCTGTATCGGTTATCGGTGGTGTTAAAATAAAACTTGTCGCATAAAAAAATTCCCGTAAAAATAATGATATTATGTAACGTGGCAGCTGATTTCGGGATTGTTAATACTCGAGGGGTGGTGTTGGTAGTGGTGGAGGCGGCGGCGGGGGTGGTGGTGGTGATGGTGGTGGTTAGTGGTTGGAGGGGGTGGCGGTTAGGGTGTACGGGGGATGATAGACATTCGGTGCATACGAATTGACGAGCGAACGGTGTACACAACATAACCAGCCGTATTCGATTTTCAGGTCGCGATGCGGTTGCAGGTACGCCGTAAAAAAGAAAAACTCGAAAAAAAAATGTATCAGTCATAATAATATAATAATATATAGGTACCTAAACATTCAAGCCGACATGTTGTATGTGACGGCCGTCACAAACAATAACATAAAAAAAAATCATCAAATGGTTTGAATGTTTATGAAGCATCCAAAATATTATATTAAAAAAATAAAATAAAAAATACACGAATATCCAATCAGATGACTAATGGATAAAAATATTGATTACTAAAAATATAATATATTAAACGCAGGTGCCCGTATATTAGAGACGTTCGTTTTCATCTCTTAAAAAAAAAAAAAAAAAAAAAAAAAAAAAAAAACACTAATTTTTGAAATTATTCAATGGCTAAGATAATAATTTACGATAAGTGTCTGCGTGGATAATATTACATAATTCCATAAAGTAACACATGCCCGAGTATATAAGAATGGCCAATAGTTATGAAATCAAGCAGTAGTAACATTTCCTCCTTGAATTTGCATTTTTCTTTCCATGCAAAGTCTTTTATACAAGAGAAACCTCTTGAATCCTTAGCCTCTCTCCGAGGACTTCCTGTTGTAGTTATGGAGTGAAGGGCAATGATCAGTAGATTTGGGAGAGACGCGATCGCAATAGTGGTTGACTCTGCCGCCGTTTCTGAGACAGTTTGAATTTTTAAGTCCAACCGTGAAGCATGCTGTTTGATAAATAATATTCCATTTGCTATTATGCAGGAAGTTTATTGGAAAAATTGTATTTCATAGATTTTTTGATTTTTAATAGTGACCCATAATTATTAGATACATGAAGTCCCGATCGACTGAAGAAATGAATTGTAAAGTGACAGTTTATTTTTTACACTATACTTGAGGTGCCTTCCTAAGAGTGCTGATCGGAAAAAGGGACTAACATAATGAATTTAACTGAAGTCATTTTATATGGAATATGCCCAGGTTGAGTGGCTTTTGGTACTTGAACATTGTTTTAAGTTAACGGTTTGGAGGTAAATATTGTCTTTTTGAATTGGTGCCGTTGGTGTGGTATGGTAGTTCTTCGATATTATGTTTGGCATTCAAGTCACCTCCGACAATGAAATAATGACTATAATAGAGTAAACAAATAATATTTATATCGTATTCGAAGTGAGTTTTTGTTGGATTTATTTGTTGATGTGTGTAAGTTATGGTCAGATACGGGTTTAGCATAAGAATGATGGCTGTAAGGGTTGGATTTATAGCAGGTGGTGTTTATTACTGGGCGGCTTTACAATAATTATTTTTATAGATAACACGACTCTTATATAGCTTATATTAATTTATATTATATTGTTGTTTAAATTTGTCCATGATAATTCAGAGTTGGTTTCTTAAATCGTCGAAGTAATTCACAGATATGGCAATTCGTAAGTTTGCAGGATGGTCTCCGTTGCTGAGAGCGCATTTAGAGGTTAAATCGTTATATTTTCTGCTATTTATGGAGAGATGAGTGGATGGCTTTCACCACAGTGGGTTAATTTTGGAGAGTATAGACAATATTATCTATAGTGGCAGTGGGATGTTCAAGTACTTTATTATATTATTTTCTATTGAGGGGACTAAGTTATATTGTTGTGTGGAGTAAGGAAGTCAAAATGATTAAATGTCTTTATTTATTCCACTGGTTACAGATCAATAAACAAAGATGCAAGTAGGCTTTATATATCGTTTTGGAGAACATTAGTAACTTATCGAACTTATCCGATTTCGACATTTGTTAGAACTTAAAAATGTGATGGATGCAGATTTCTGATGACTATTTAGAATAATGTTTCTCCATGTGAATTGTACCGATTTTCTTTTTTAGAAGTGAATTACTCTGCTTTATTGCTGAATTTTTAATTCGTTGAATAATGTTTTAAAAACAAAATTTCAGAACCTTTTAAATCAATGAGCTTATCACAAAAGCCTATAAAGTCTAATGGTCCACGAACAAAGTATATTGGTGGTGGTTGGTTGTTCTTATTTAGTATTTTCAGAGTCGTTTGTGGCGATAGGATAGATTAAATGGTTTACTGTTACAAACATGTAAGTACCTACTTATTTTTTTTTTTTGATTTTCGCTGATCAGACATTTTAGTGAGCACCGAACAGGGGTGACGCATCGAGTTATTTTATTTTTATTTTTATTAATTTTGTCGATTTTTACAATCGAAAACATCACTTGACACACTATATTGTGTACTCACATGCCTGGTGTATGAAAATTGCATTGGTTATTTTGATTAAAAGTAATTTGCTAATTTTTTTTATATAGGATTATAAGAAGTATGAAAAACACCCATAATTCGTTCCCATAAATACTAATAAAATATAGTTTGATAAATTATCCGTATTTTTTTTTTTTAGCTCAACCGTAAAAATGTGAAAACTAGGTGTTTGCTCTTTTCGACATAATTTGCCTATTTCGAAAGCAAAATAAAATATCGCACAACTCGTGTTTAAGAGCAGTTGTTGTACGCTGTAGTTATCACTATTATATTACTATATAATATTATTATGTTGTCTGTTTAAATTTCGTATGGTTTGAAAAGTCAAATATTAAATAATTAAACGCCTGCATAGTAATATTATAATACTGGATTCTGCGTCAGGTATTAACAATAACGGTGATAATAAAATTAGTTACCACACATCACTCGCACTATAAATTATATTTTCGCCATCGCATTATTGTTTATCCAAAGAACAATATTGTTTTAAATAAAGGTTGGGTTAATAATTATACAAACATTTTAATAAAAGGTCCCGTACCTGAACTATTGAATTATGTCACCTCGACCTATATATTTCGTCAAGACGTGTAGAAGGTTTTTTTGGTTTTCAAAACTTTTCAACTGATTACAATATTATTTAAAAAAAAAAAAAAAATTATATTATAGTGAGTTTACGATTATACGATTTAACTTCTACGCTTGGTTTTTATTATTAATATAGCTTGTGATTGAAATTAGAAATGTATAATTAATCGTACCATACGTAATATTATTTTAAATTTGCCTATGAATAAAATATGTTAACAGAGCGGGTGCTCATACACTTGGACGCAACACATCGATTATGGATGATGTACAAAGTTGGATTAATTTTATCCGATCTCTGCTCGGAATCTTTTCGTAATCAAAAGTAAAATTTAACTGTTTGTAATGTTATTGTTTTAAAATAGATCAAATCGTACGCTGCACTATGATATTAATATATTATGCATTGAAATATTGTTATCATTCCTGGTTATTTAATAATTATTATTTAACATTCAAAATGTCGACTAATTTTAATACCTACATAATAATTTTAATTGGATATGATAGTTTTATTTATTAACGATAATTAGAACCATATAATATACATAATAATATCATGTCATTTTATTATTATAAAAAAAATATTGTATTAGTATAAAAAAAAAAAAATGATTTTACGATCAATATACCGCGAACACGTTGCCACGTGTGTAATACACAATTTACTGTGAGTTATATGACTGATTTAAATAACAAATTTTAGATGCGTTTGAAATGTTATTAAAATTACTTAAGGTCCAAGGACATCCGAGGATATTCTCGAGGGGCAAACATTGCAGGATATAAAGATACGAATAAGTACATGCTATGCGCAATTTTGTCATATTTGTGCACTTACACCGTACCACACTAGCTCTTTTATACACTCCGCCGTAATCTTTAAAATTATTTATAGTTTTGTTATTTTTTTTTTTCTATATAATAGACATAAATAGAAGTAAAAGTTTGTGCTGTGCACATTTTTCTTCGTTTTTATCACTTGACCTTTCGTTTTCGATAGGGTGTTTTGTAAAATATTAGAGAAAAAATATATATAAATGTAGATGGGCGCGCGTATAATTTTATAAAATTAAAAACAATTTGTTTGAGCAAAAAAAAAAAAAAAAATAGTACTTAACTTAGTTGACGCTTAGAATGAGTTATAGTCATAAGGAAAATTATATTACATTTTGCAAACGATCCGCTCTGTGTACGACGCCATTATACCTTCCAAGAAGAAACCGTATTATCTACAGTGCATGCCACTAAACGGATTTTGGTATTTGCTGTAGTTATTTTTCTAATAACATTACACTTACCGGTGATATTTGAATAGTTAACGACCAGTTAGAAGTTAACTCCTTAAATTCTCGAGTTTCACACATTGGCGATGGCCACTTTGAACATATTATATGTACACAATATGTTGTGCGGATTTTGATTACCCTTCACACATAAATTCCCATAATAGCAATTCAACATATTATTTTCAAGTTATTAATATTGCAATCATACGACATACATATCATTTCGTCCCGATTTAGTAATATAATATATTTAAATGCCAAGTTACGAACCTTATAATATTGGGTGTAAAGAACTACGTTTTATTGGTTTACAAAAAGAAAGCCAATTCACTAATAACTGTCATGGGCTGGTAAAAAATATTGTATCGCCGATGAACGTTGTAATATTTTACATCGGGTTAAAATATCATTATGATATTGTGTGTCACAAACAATAATTTATGAGTATTGCGTTCATAAATTTTGTCTGATAGTTAAAAATTGCCAACTAAAATGCGTTAATTTTTAACCCGCACGCGGTATCGATTTGCTCATTAAACAAATGTTTTTTTTTTATTTTAGCTGTAAGTAAACGTCTTATTGGATATGTGGAAAAAATATAAATTATAGTAACGATCATTATTTGATATTTATACAAATCATTGTGCGGATTTCCTCAGACTCACCGCACATAAACGTACACGGGCGAATAATAGAGATATTCGACTTACTTTCACACTTTATAAAATATATTACAAGTACATATTAATTGTTGTCGTGTTTCGATATATTATATAATATATTAAAATATCGAGTTACTTATTGTGGTATACGTTTCAAAGGGAGCCAATTCACTAATTTTATTGCGATCGGTTAGTAAAAATATTCTCTCACGTCGGAAAATATTTTTTTGCACGACACCAACGAGTTGAATTACTCGTTATTGTGTGTCACAAACATTAATTTACGAGTATTTCAATCATAAACGTTTTGTCCCATAATTAAAAATAAAATGCGTTAAGTTTAACCAGCACGCGGTGGCGATGTGCACATTGAACAATTGATTTTTGATTTCAATACTAATTGTTTTAATGCTGTAAGTAAACGACTTATTGAATACGAACAAAATATAAATGTATTGTGTGTAACGCGTTATACTTTTCAAAGGGAGGCCCCCAATCGGCTAATATAATGGCAATCAACTTGTAAAAAACATTTTCACTTCTGTAAATTTCACACGATACCTATCAGTTAAAATATCGTTATTATATTGCGTGTCACGTGTACTAATTTATGTGCGTTTCATTCATATAGGTACGTGTATTGTCCGATAGTTTGATGTACATTATAATATTATTTATAAGAATAGCTCCATTCACAAAGTATGCCGCTAAAATTATGTTATCAAAATAATATAAGCAAATAGGTGCTTTAATTGATTAATTTGGATTACCATAGGCGTACAGCTATTTGGATAAAACATTAAGGCGCCCGGAGACCGAAACGTAGTTAGTGAATAACGAAGAAGATAATTAAATCATAAGAAGCTGCTGAATAAGTGCAAATAAAATGGAATATAATATGTATTCAGAAGCAGCCTTCATCTGACACGGTTTTATTCGAAAGTATAATCGAAAGCTGATAAACTTTTGCAGAGCAATAATTTATAACGTCAAAGTCGAGATTTAATAGAATTGAGGTCGAGAACGTCCGGTGACGAATGACGAGGACCCGATAAAAAAAAAACGTTCGAATTAAGAAAATTTTTTTTTTCCTGAAGAGGACTATACATTTTTTAAACTCTTGTGATAAATGGCCATCGCGAATAATTTACATCTTAAACATGATGACGCCAACCGGCCGACAGTCAATCGCTCGTCATATTATTATTATTGTTATGTTTTTTTTTTTTAGCAAATTTCGAGTAGGTACGAACGTTTTAAATCGAACACAGTATAAAATGTTTTGCCTTTGTCGCTAATCAATGTCGTCGCATTGTTCTAGCCGCATAAATATTATAATAATAGAACGGTATATTATCGTAAAAAGTATGAAATAAAAAAAAAAAACCGTTAAATATAATATCAACTACACTATTAGTTTATAATATACTCGTGCCGGGGAGGCATGCTGTATAAATATGTACACAGAATATCAATGCAAATTAATTTCGCACGAAAAAAAAAACAACGAACTCAAAATTTAAATATTTAAATCCACAGCGATATAGGGTCGGTGGATTTCGACCTTTCAAACGCAGCAGCGAGCAAACAAATTATGTGTTCGAAAACTCGAAATGCAACGATTTTGCACTATTACGGAGCTGCTGCATCGAGCAAGTCGGGTGTCAGCACCGCAACAATGTCGTGTTCCACCGAATGTACATAATATTTTATAATGTATACGATTTTTTTTTCCTCGCTCAGTACCGCGTAATATTTTACCATATTATTATTGTTATTATACACCGAGTTGGTATATACCATGGTATAGGTATAATACGCTCGAGCATTACGTATCGCACACAACCGCGACCGCGGTATCCACACGAACGCGCGATGCAGGTCAACCGATAAATCGCGTGAATTCGTTCCGACGACGACGACGATATTATTATTTTTATATAGAGCTCCAGAGTCGTTTGGTTTGGTGGGTGGGCGATCGTAAACAAAAAATAATTCGTTTCGACAATAAAAATATCTGGTCCGCTGGGGAGAACAGCCGTATACACCCGCACCCACACACCCACATACATATTATACATTATATAAATCACTCGGCGACATTTTTTTTGTTTTTGCTTTTCTCACAGGTAAATATAACCTCTTGTGCGTGTGCGTGTGTGTGTGTCTGTATTTGGTGGGGTAGGGAGATGTGTGGGTGAGAGGCCGCGTAAAGTAAACTTTGTGATTTATACGATTTCCGCCCTCCGCTCTCGCGCGGGTCACCCATCGCCACCCGCTACAAAACACTATTATATTATACGCTATCCTCGCCATTGCTTTCACTGCCGTAAAGAACTGCGTACCCACACACACACACAAACCCACACACCCACACGCATACGCACACCCTCCGAGTGGCGCCACAATAAGCCTTTTGTTGTGAAAACATCGCTGTCGATATGCGCGTATATATACGCATTATAATATAATATTTCGTTTCCGGCCGGATGCGCGCGCTCGGCGACAATATAATAATAGTATTTCCATTTAAATACAATCGTCGTTACAAGTGCCCCTGACGTCGGATTGTGCGTCGGAGTGGGTGGGCGTGTGGGTGTGGGGAGGTGGGAGCGGCTCGGAAACGGGGTTTTTTTTTTTTACTATACTTCGTCGTCCGGATCGAAGTTCGGAGAGATCAAAGTTCAGAAATTACATGTTTTAAAATTTATTTTAACGTCAGTACTTTATCCGACTGTGTCGATGTATTCGAATGCATACAATATAATACGTATTTTAATAATATTACACTTTTACTATACCGATTTTTTTATTACCTATAATAATATGTCGGTCTAAACATTGTTGTTTTTTTATTATACTTAACCTATTTATTATTAATAATGGCGGTAAAAAAGCTATGTCATATGATCTTACATCCAGGGCTTGTGAAATGTGGCGCAAAGTGGCAAAGTTCATACAACTCTGATTACAATTATAATATACTATTTTTCAGCACTTGAATGATATTCTTAGAATCGCTTAAAATGTTCGAATTTCATTACATCGTTTTCTAAACCGAAGGCTGGATGGCCTAGGGGTGAGTCCTTGTATTCATCAGTATTTATATAATCTCGAAATTGTTTCTCCTTATTAATTTTATATTCGTATCTATAATATATGTTCCTAAATTTTTGCTACCGAACGTTTTAATCCAATCCATCGCTACAATTTCTCCTGCAGGATTTAAACTGTTTAATATGTATTGTATACAACAACGTTTTTAATCCGAAGCAACAAAGTATGAGTTTATAATAAATCAATGTCATTATAATAGAAACATAAATTATATTTTCTACGGGACATACAACATTTACATTTCACATATTATTCGTTTTCAGTCCATCACAATCATATTCGATTTAGCTAATACTTTAAAATATAAAATGTAGGTAAGTATATGATTTTGTTGAAATATATTATAATAAACATAATAATATGAAATATAGTGGGAAGGTAAAATGAATTGAGACGAGTAATCCATAGAGTAATATTTTTACCAGACGAAATTATAATATTTAATCGCATGCATTATTTTATGAACCTAAAATTATGATAATTTTGAAAATAAATAATTAATTGTTCGAGCGGGGAAAAATGGTTTGATTCAACTTTAAGACTTGAGCGCACCAGCGAATTACGAATACCTTTTGAAGAAAATCTTAAGCGGGACGCTTTTTAAGTGCGGTTAGAATTAGTAGCTGGCCCGAAGCCCCCACCCACCCACTTTAAGCCCTTCACAAATGTTATTTCACTAGTATCCTTTATCCCGCGTTCTTTATTCGATTAATATTCATTCAACGATGTTCGTTTTATTATTAATATCTGCTCATATTCTTCTTGATCCGTTGAGAATCCGTTGAGGGACACTTGAAAATACAAGTTTAAATAGAAGTGTAGTATATTTCACCGATTCATCCATTAATATAAAAATAAAATGTACTCTAATATACAGATTGCTATGTATAATGTATATACTCGATACACCAAACATGAATCTCAAGCGTACAACACTTTTAACTCCAGACTTGGTCTCTTATAAGACCACTCTTGAAATCCAAACTATTGCTATCCAATTAACTTACCATATACAAGTCAATAATTTGACAAGTTTGGACATAGTACGGTACTCAGTTATGGGGTTCTGCAAAGCTGTTCAATACTTAACGAAACGCTTAAGGCATTTCAATTCATGTGTTTACGACTAGTAACGTTTTACCCTTCGTATTTCATAAACAATAATCTTCACGAAGACCTAAAAATGCATACCCTTAGTAAATTAGCAAAATTAAATAACTTTAAATTTCATATCAACTTAAACTCTCACAGTCACCCATTAATCAAACAACTTACAATCCTCATCTCACTTTCCGGTAATGTACGTAGAAGACTCAAAAGCCAATAGCTTGGAGACCTTTTAAGATAAATACAAATAATAAATAACAATAATAGGTAAAAAGTACCTGGTCTAGTGGCACTGCTGAGTGCTTGCCCATAAATTCTAACCTCCCGTCCGTAACCATTAATTATCAAATTTACTCATTATACTTATTGTATAATAGTACATTGTTAATAATTAATTTTTTTTTGACCATTAGCTATGCAACGGTCGTCGTGAGTCGTTTTGAAAACTACCTTATACCCTTTTACTTAAACTTGGAAAACACTGCGTTTCGTTGTGTTTTATGACCATTTATTTTTTTTACCTATATAGTCACAGCGGCAGACAAAGTACCTACCTACCTACCCACGTTTCGTGTAAACATATTTTTAATACGGCAAATTACAAGTTACATTTAATAATTTTTCGAGTTAAACGCAAAGGTGTTATGTAAATTTTATACTATTTTGCATGATTTTCCCCGTGCGTATAATTTTATTTACTGTTTTGCCTAATTAAATTTCACTCTTCGCGCAAAATTACGTTTCTATTGTATAACTACGTAGGTATAACCTAAAGCACCACCGCGACCGTCCAGCTTTTATCATCAAATATACATTTTCTTTCAAAGTACCCAACTATTATGGTTACGTGACTGAACTCGTTTTTGTTGTTGTCGCAAATAATCATGCTCTGGATGTATATATATTTAGGTACGTACCATTAAATTTTGTTTGTACAGCGTTAACATCGGAAGATACATGTTGCGCGCACAAACAATATATTCCAACGTCACATTATTATTATTATTATAATAATATTTTTCTTTTGTTCGTACACAGACAGTTGGCCACGTTCGATGGATTTACATGATGACTTTAGAAAAAACTCACAATAATGGTTCTAATATTGTTATCCACCCCGCGGTCTTCGGTAACCCGTCGTAAAATTGTTATATATTTTATATTTTATTTACATATACCTATGTGTATATATCTTACAACGAATCGAACATTTTACACTAGCCGTTCCGTCGTTACCACTTTTGGTATCGATATGACCGTATATCGGAACAATGGTCGAACTATATTTTTTAACAATTGTATTACAATTTTACTAGGTTCCTGACCTATTCGTAAAACGGTTCATAGGAAACCTCATAATTATTCATTGCACAAACTATAACTATACTCGCTTCATTCAGAACGGAAAATAATTCATCAAATATTCAATTCAACTTGTTTAGTACGATAAAACTTCAATACCAGCATTATACTTTTCAATCTGTTTAATAACATTTATAAAAACCAAAAAATATTATGCATACAAAATAAATGTGTTAAATATACCTAATGTTATCAATATACAAGCGCATAGGTAGGTAGGTACTTATAATAATTAAAAATTCTAACTTTGGAAATAAACTTCGATAACAATATTGATCAAATGTGTTTAAAACAGTGTCTTGTCTTTTTCAAAATGAGTAAGAAAAACTAAAATAGAAAATGCAGTATATTGTTGTGTTCGTATGACTACGTAAAAAGTACCTAACTTTATATTATTTTCTACGGTTGTTGAATCATTTAGAATGAGAGGTTAGGTTAGGTCAGGTTAGGGTCAGGTCACTCGATTTTAACAACGGTAAGAAAATTTTCTTGGTAATAATATTATGTAGGTACACATCTATATAATATTTACTTTTTCCGGGAAATTTTACCGAGGTCAAATCTCTTATAATTATTATAACATCGTTCGACATCGTGCTAACCTTCATTTATTGTTATTACTATATATTGTCATAACTACCAAACTGCTACAGTACTACTTGGTATTAATATAAAAAAACAGTTATTATTTAAGTTGTTTATTACCTATGCCGTATTATATACCATATTATATTGTATAAACGTTCCGCTACACAAATTTACCATTTTTATGGCCGCGTTAATACTCATTACGGTAATAACCATGAACGCACTTTAATCAGGACCTCGCTGACCGATCAATACCAAAATGTTATATTATTACTGTGTAGGTATTACTGTATAATATGATGTCTTATATAGTCATACCTTATTTATTTTTTGATTTTTTTATCTGTTGGGAATAATTATTATTCGTCCACGAAACTGAGCCCGAAAAACCAACAACAATATAATGATTTAACACCCAAAGGCCTATCAAACTTATTCATTACTTCGCGATTGAAAATCGAAAAACTACACTGTGTAATGCGTTGTAATCACCGTTGTTTCAGAATATTTTGTTAATTTGTTTTATATTCGAGCACAATACAACATTATACACCATTAGGCAGGTCATTATATTTTGTGCAGGTATTGTTTTGGTGGTTTTTGCGCACATACAAAAATTACGAAATCATAATAACGTTATAACTACCTGTGCATACTTATTGTTAAATACAGAACTCAAATAATTATTCAAGTTATTTATTACCTAAGTCGTGTTAAATAAAAGTTCCGCTGTACAGATTTACCAATTTTATTGTAGCGTTATACTCATTACTGCAATAACCGCGAACACACTTTAATCAGGACCTCACTGACCGATCAATACCAAAATATAATAATATGTTTGATGTGTATAGTAGTATGAGTACGCACAGTGAACCAATATTTATTTTTTATTTATTTTTTGTTTTGTTTCGATTAGCTCTAATTCGTCTATATAAGAAACTAAGTTTTAAGAACAGCAGCATCCCCGCTCTGAAAACCTCACCAACCGATTATATTCACTGATTATACTCGATGATATTATTCATCATTATACTTTTCACGACTGCAAACTTTCCGAAACCGAAAAACACTGTGTGGTGCTCGCCGTAGTTGCAGGATATTTTTATTAATTCGTTTTATACTCGCACAACATAGTATCTACTACCTACCTACCATCATGGCGATATTATTCCTGCAGGTATTTTTTGGGAGTTTTTTTCCTCTCTCACACACACACACATACACACAAAACGGACGAAATAATATAATAAATATACGTTTTCATATTATTATTATCTTTTTTATGTGGCAATCCCAACGGTTTGGAATACCATTAAAATACGAGTGTTACGACCGTACGCGGCTTTTATCATTGCATTATTTTACTCTATGAATTTTTTTTTTTTTTTTACTTTCCGTTCCACCGCCACAATGCTCTCTCGTATTATGCGCATTTAAATTCTGTTAACTGCCGGGGCAGTAAATAACACTCCTCGGTTTTATTTTCAAATACCACAAGCGCATGCGCAGTATCACAATACTATATACAGTCGACACCGGATAAACCGTCGTCGTTCGATCGTTTCAATCGAAGTGTGCTGCCGTTGTATAGTAATATTTTACTTGGGCAGCCTCGGAGGAGTGAATAGAACATTTTTTAAAATACAATTATTGTGTTTTATGTTATATTTGTTTGTTTACGCGTACTATCGTTACTATCAATAATTAATAACAATTATAGTAGGTACTTAAACAGGGAATGACAAAATAAATAATCCCTCTCACACTGTAATCCGGATTCTGTGGTGAACCGAAATCGCCCACGAACAAAACTTTCGAATAGGAATAACTTTGGAATCATGTTAAATTTTCGGTACAGCGATAAAAATATAAAATAATATGATATCGATATTCTTTCATATACTTTTCCAGGAACAATTCGCCCAATCATTTTCCAAACCATTTATCCGACTTATATCGTGCAACAAACAAGATTTTTTTTTAGAAAAAAAAAAACAAAAATAAGAATTAATATAATATTTTCTATTTTTACTTCACCCCACGCTGTTATATAAACTGTTGTCGACGTATCTGATACTCTATGAACCACGGTAAAAACGTGTAACGTGAGAGTGTGTTTTGGTTACGATGAACTTAAAAAATAATGACATGTAAATTTATGTATACCTGTAAGTACGTATTATAATATATTTTTAAATCTATGACCAAATTTTTGACGTTAAATTATTGTCATGCGACACGAAGATAATTTTATAATAATAATAATAATACTAAGAATTATAATAATAATAGAAGCGAATAATACTTTATATTTACCCAGGTAGTTAATTTCATCGTAGGTTTGGTGTTAAGTTACAAAACTAATTATGAAGCCTACACTAGAGAAAATCAATCCGATTTTATTTTCTATTAGTTTTCGTGGCGATCATAGATAAGGTGATTAATATTTAATCCACTTTAACCTCCTGAATTAAATTAAACATTTTGATATTAAGTATGGTAATATTGTTTATTAACTTTAAAAAAATAATAAATTCAAATAATCGCATAATATAGCTTCTATTACTTACTTTAATAATTTCATCAAATTGTACAACTTGGAAAATGTAATTTTGATTTTTGCTCTGCTCGTGCTTTTCAAATTTAATTATCTTAAAGTATCGTTTACGAACACTTTTTTTCCATGTAAAAAGTTATTAAAATAATTCAACAACTGACGTCGATGCAATTTAATTTAAATGTAAATCGTTTTTTACTTCAAAACCCAATTGGTCGTATTGCTTCTGTATATACCACGTTCTCCGTGTATTATTGTTTGATACATTTTGTGACTGAAAATTTGCATAATTTCGAATACATTAATATACAAACCATCTCATAGAAGTATCCTTTGTGTAACCTAATAACTTCCTATATAATCGTATACCTAGGCAGTAATTGTGTTTTAAGACGTCTGAATAATGCGTTTCACATAATTAACTACAAACAAAGTAGCAAATGAACATAATATGTATATCATAATATTTGGAACTGTAAAATTGTTCACTGTACAGCGTCGTTCTAAAAATGATAAAAAACAATAACAATTGCACACTATTTGTTCGCGTTTCCGGAAACAACTATGAGGTTAATATAATAATATTGTAATGGCGTTGGCAGTAAAAACAATCGTCAAAGTCGTCGGAATAACGAAATCGCATTCTGCACAAAGCCATGTCGAGGATGCGTGGGTTGGGAGGACATGATTGGCCTGTAGTAAATTATAATCCAAAAGGCTTGGGAATATAAAGTTTGTGTTATTAATAACGTAACGAACAGTATTTAAGTACTTCCGGGTACGGTATGCGGCTACCACGGTATCAGAGTAGTTAAGTTCCAGGACGACCTTAATATTGTATTATTTTCACGTCACTATATAGGATCAGCTGACTTTTCGCGAGTCTCGACTTCCGCTGTGATACCGTATCGGAATTTACCAGTATGGAAATATTACGATTACCGTAATAGATTGTCGTGTTCTGTATTATTCACGTAAATAGCAAACACCTTTGAGGTGAGGTATGTTTTGTCAATATTATATTTAGGTAACCATTAATCCACGGTATTTGGTCCAGTACTGCGAATTTATTATTTTGGAGGAATCTGTCGTTTGCGATAAAAACACTCTTTTTGGATGTTTCAGATACTGTAAGAGATTTCTTGCTGCAATTTCATATAACATTAACGTTGGTTCAACTATTTACTATTACAGGATAGGTAATAATATATACAAATATACAATACGAAAATATTAGTCGCATCTGCAGGACATAAACATTATACGTTTAATCATAATAATATGGTCATTGACTAGTTAACAGGTTAAAAAATGAAATATTTTTTAAGCTTTAATACTCAACCATCTAGTCCGCTAATTTTTTAATATCTTAACTAATAAAATAATTACAAACTACCCATATAACTATTTCTAGTTCATTAAAAAAATTATACGCTAAGTTAGAACTTTATGTTTATACATCTACAATAATATGAAAGTATAGGTACCTAGTTGAAAAGAAATAATTAATTATTTAATCACCTTGTATACAGTTATTTTAATTTTTAAATAGTTACAAATCAGAAAATTAAATAAAATCCTGAATAGTAATCAATAGTCCAGCCAAACATTTAATTTCCTAAACCGTTACAACTATCGTGGTTTAATAAGGAGGAATGTATTATACAGTACTACATGGATGAATTTTTAACAACGAAATTGGTTGTTATTACAAAAAAAAATTGAAGTTCTACAATCACTATAATATGTGTGCTCTATGTATTATTATAACTTTAAACGTTTCGAGTTAAATGTATTGTTTGTTAACTATTAACTTACAGCTTGACGTTATCAACGTTGACTTAACTCAACTAACCCAAGATAATTGTTTTCATTAACTTGCCCGCCTTTGATCATAATTACGTATCATTTTGTAGACCTAACCACGGGAACTTGTCAAACTCAAACTATATTGCACACCTTGGGGAACGTCTAAATTGCGAAATAAGAAACATAGAGGAACTGAGGAACCATAATATGATACCTATAATATTGTTTGGAATCTTCTTTAGCCGATATCACTCGGCGTCAACATTCTAACATAAACCAATTTTTAAGGATTACTACCGATTTAGATAATAATAGGCCGGCTCAAAAATACTATTCAACATTATATTACATTTTAAATTATTTAATTGATCGTTTTTCTCTCTGGTTACCCATTTTTTTTTTAAAATCCTTTAAATATTTTAAGCGTTTAAAATATAATGAATCATATTAATAATAAATATATAAACGATGGGAATGAAAATAGTCTTGGAATCTCATTTCCGATAATATTACGCGATATACCGGACGAGTATTGCATTGGAATCGAAGAAGTCGCAAAAAAAAACCGGAAGTACTTACCGATTTTTATCGGACTTTTAAAAGGGAAACGACAAAATAAATAAATATTCGTTTCAGTTTTTAGTTGGTCCTTCTATAACACTCTCGTGGACATGTAATATTATTATTATAATTATTGCGCCATAGACAAACGGAGTTGACGTCTCGACCTCGTCTTGGAACTGATTGATGAAGGCACTCGACACAATCATCGATCAGCGAAAATCGATAAAGGATTCTTGGTGGTGTTTAATTATTACCACAGTTACCTGAACGCTCGTCGAGCGACCATAACAATAATTATTAAGAGCTTTACCGTGGTAATAATCGAGTGTTATCGTCGGTATACTGCCATCATTGTCTTCGCTGATGGACGCGAATCGCAAAATATTAGTCCTTCACAGTTGGTCCCTCCGATCGGTTTCCAGACACATTCGTCGGAAATTAACTCACGTATTATTATTCAATCACAGTGACACCTCTAAATAACGGACACTCTCGGTCGTTGACGTTTTAAAGCTGTTTGTAGGTTTCCGAGAAAACGTTCTCTATTGGGAGCTGGTGTCCGTCAGGAGAGGTTTCACTATATTATAATGTTACGTGAAGTCGGTCAATTACTTTATGTCGGAGTATGGCTTTATATTCGCTGACCATTGATGTTACTCATACAAATATAAGGAGGTTGTCGTTACTCGTTAGTGAATCACGTTGATGAAATGGGACATTTTTATAATAATCCGATAGGTTGTTTATGAATTATTGTGATTATATACTGCAGTTATTTGTCTACTACCGAACGAGTCTGGTCCAGGGAAACCCACTACCTACATAATTATTGAAATAGATAAATAATGGACGACATAAAAAACTGCTATAATAATATTACTCTGTTAGAGTGTTGGAGTAGACAGCGCATTGAATTAAAATACAATTGGTTAGTGATCCGATTTATTATTATACTGCGTTGTTAAATCACTGGCCATTTTTGTTGCACCTAATTTTCGTTTGTAGATCTTTTTACTTTAGGAACTCAATTTCGATATCACGACTTTCTGGTTGTGAATTTCTTCCAGAGTACAAATTTCTATATCGGTTCATTATCACACATCATTTTTTTCCGAGGTAATTTTTGTCAGTACTGGGCTATTTTTGCAAAGGTTGTGATTCACTTCGACATGAATTTCAAATAAATTGGTTTCGGAGCTCGGTGTCGTGAGAGAGTGGGGGTGAAATTATCCGTATTATCTTTTTGGTCAATAACGCGTTGATGATCTCGGGCGAATGGACGTTATTTTCCTTTTAACGCCATTTACCGTAACATATTATGCACACACCAGTAAACGCACATGTCACTACACGTTAGAACGCATTAATATATTATAATATGATGTACCTACGTATGTCTATAACACCTCCGATAATATATTATGTTTATTTAGGCACGCGTAGGTATATTATCCCGCACGTGATGTGTACACGCACAGAGCGACGACGAACGATGAGGGTGCGTTCTTTAATCATCGCCGGAGACGTCTATCCACGCGGGGCCTTTGCTGGGTTGTTGGTGGGGGGGTAGCGGCGCCGGTCGGAGGGGTCGAACTCCCGTATTAAATCAATGGCGCCTATGCCGCGGAGAGGTGCCGACGTCCCATGAATAATGCATAATACAAACGACGACGGACTCGTGGATACCGGTCCGGATGTGTCCAAAGATGTGCCGGCCCGTGACCAGCCACCCAAAAACAATCGGACGGCGGCATTATGTGCGATTGATATAAGGAGTAGTTGACGATAATCGCGGAGACCCTGAAAAAACGCACTGGACGAAAACCGTCTTCATCGTATTATTATAGACGTCACTCTGTGAGCGTTTACGTCTCTCGGGCGATCGGTCGTTCTTAATGTACCACTACGCCTCACCGGTGGTCTCTCGTTTGTGCCGAGGGAAAGTAATTTTCTACTTGTCCGTTATCTGACATACTCGCGCACGTGCTTAGCTCGGGTCCAACTGAAACTATATACTGTTCATTCGGCCTCCATACGATGTAGAGAAGATATAGATGTCTATCCATCTTCTATGTACATCGTGGGCATCCCGAGCCGTATCGTATCGGTCTCGACGATATAGCTGCGGTATTGTTACGCAGTGCGCACCGCGACATTGTTATTATTGTATTTTTACTACATTTTCATGTTGCTGCTGTATCGAGGTGTTTTTTTTGTTTTGTGCGTGTATCGCCCTTGCCGGAATAAATCTTTTACGTTTTAATTGTTTTTCGCCGGCTTAAAATATAAACGCGACACAATATTACCACTACGATTATTAAGATTAGATGATTTGATACTTCATAATAATAATTGTTGATATTGTAGTCTCGAAAAACTGGAAGAGGATTCAACTATAATGCTTAAAAGGCGACGTAAACTCAATACCGTTAACATTGGTAGGTGACCAATGTCCAATCGTATAATTTATGAGTTTACGTCAAAAGTATGCCCGCTGAATATTAAGAATGCAAATCGTAAAAGGAAACATTGTTGTTGTGCGTTCATAGGAATTTGATTTTAAGATTTTTTTATCTAAATTATATATTTGTAAACATCTGCATGTGTGACATATTTCTGATAAATATAATCCCAACGAAAACACCTCACCAAATTTTTTCGTCTAGCCCCTCCATTTTTTCATTTCTAGATCCGCGCCTGGCTGACGTAGTGACCATTAATGGTAGACAAAATCTTAGAAAGTTGTAAGGGTCGGAAGAAGTAGATTAAAGGTTACAACCAAAGAAACATATTATTATAATTGTTTGCGCCGACGATCCTAACTAGCGGTTGTCGTCTGACACACGGTCCTCGGGATAAAGGCGGGGCAGGGCAAATGTTAAATAACAACAATGGAGTTTAAATATACAAGAATTGACATGTATTGTTAGGTATACCACATGAACAGTAGGTAGGTAATTCAATTATACAATAATACAATATTAAGTCAGGGGGGAAACGGGGATCACCGACTGAGCTGCCTCCCTGGCCGATGTCTTGAGCTGGTGAACTGTATGTGCGGAGCTGCTGAATCTGGAACACGAGTGCGAGCGTATGCACCGTCGTGTCGTGGAGCGAAGAGCGTTCAACCGCGCACGTGGACGCGAAGTATGGTAGATTAGGTAAAACTACTCGGAGCTGATTGTCACGAACTTGACGAGAGCAGACTGGACGACGACAGTCAATAAAAGATCAATACGGTTAATCGGCCGAACAACCGCGATGTTTAATACTGAACAATAAACACGTTTTTTGTAACTATCCCAAACGGGAAAAGATGGCTGACGGGCGAGCGAGCAGAAAACAAAACGTGATGACGGAGCGGTCGGGTACTCGTTGCAACGGAAAAAAAAAACGGAGTATGGCGCGTACGAACGAGCTCGCATGCGCCGGGCGCCGGTAACGGTCTACCAGTGTAGCCAAAATTGCGGCTGCCGGCGCGCAGCGCCCAAGAACATGGTTACTGCGGCGGTCGGTCGAGCGTGACCACCGACGGCGGCAATTCTGTTAATCAAACGGATCGAACAATAATATAAACATTTAAATATACATAGATAACGGACTGAAATATATTATTAGATAAATTATGGGTTTTAAATTGTACTGTAGAATATACGGTACGATTTCAAAATTATAATACTATATAATACGTATCGTTATATTATATTAATAGCTTTTGTATTTCTCAAAAAACTCACAATTTATGTATAAATAAAATGGATGGTAAATTCTCGAATAAGTAATTTTCAATGACTGTCATAAAATTAATTCGTAGGAATAATATTATTTTAAATTTCTTGAAACGGATCCATCAGTGTTCTTGAATAATATAATACATTACACTATTACAGTAATAATAGAAATAACGAGAAGAATGCGTGATAGTTATGTTTAAAAAGAAATTGAGATGGTCCAGCAATGCATTTTTGTGTTCTTAAAGTTTAAATATTTCATTTCATGGCTGAAATCGAAATGTACACTAGAGACATCATTATATACTACTTGTTTGTTTATGAAGCTGAAAAATGCACAGTCTCTGTGCTAAGTATTCGCATCGATGTGTGTGAAAAACACGACTGTTCCTTAATATGATTCACCAAGAACCTTTTTTCTTCTTCAACAATTCTAGTTATTGAAAATATGAAACTTAAATTATAATATAGAATTTTTAATCATACTATTAAGACAATATTTTAGTACTCTTGAGATTTTTCGCAATACTTTAGGAGTTATGACCGTCCGTTTTTTCAAATTACAACCCTCATTTTATAGTTACAGTAAATTAGTAAGCGGGTTTTTTTTCTGATAATATTATTGAAAGTCAAAATTCGAAGAAGTAGTTTTTAAAGTTATTTCTCGTTGTGTACTAAGAATAATAGATCCACGGATAAAGGGTTTGGAACGTTGTGGAGGTTAAGGTTATTTTTAAGTTTTAGTCATTTTAAATTTATATTTATCTCAAGAATTTAAAAATTCCAAATATTACTATTTGAAAAATTCGGGGTTCAATAAAATAATGGGACAAAGCATACCAGGTGAATCACTCTGTATACACAGACGATGTCTTAAAACACAATAATAATAATATAATACAGTACGACGTGCATAGTAATATAGTAATATAATATTATTATGACAAAAGTCACACAAAATAAGTTTTTGTAGTGTATACTTATGTTGATATTATATTTCATTTTATTTGTAAAATAATATATGCAAAACACGATTATTCGGATACATCAAAAAGTAACCGCTTAAAACCAAATCGTTCGTCTCCGCCGTGACGTTATGGTAATATTTTTTTCGTCGGATTATCCGCGTAGGTACCCACTCAGCGAACACGACCGACCGATTTCCGGATCGAGTTTTGCGATTGTACGTACGTCTCAAACAAAGTATATACCTATACCCCACAGCTGAACAGTCGGAGGTAAACTATATAAGGTATATATACCCATACATGTCGGGGACTCTGGATCGGTATAAGGCGGTAATGTGCATAGTGTTAAACAATGTTTTTCGTCAGCGTTTCGTATTCATAAACCAATTTGGACGGACGGGGAGAACAAAAACGAACGGTGGAAAACCGACGGGGAAAAAAGTGCGACGTGCAATCGATCTTCTTTGCGGCGCCGTTACCGTCAGACGCGACGTCGCAAAGCCGTAAGAAAATGCCAAGGGACGTCGCGCGACGCAATTTTTTGGCGGATACGTGCGCCGCCGGTACATTTCCACACACCCGACCCACCCCACCCCTCCTCCACCCCACCGACAGCCATCGTTTCGGCGCAAAAACGACTAGGTCGGACGTCGTCTGTGAGTCAGTACCCAACGCGTATACATACGTATATTATGCAAATAATATTATATACGACGGTGAACGGGCGAGTTCGTAGCCGTCGTCGTCGTCCGTTTTTCTTTTTCGGATGGAGAAAAAAGGCGAAAAAAAACCACCGACGGGTCGTGTGCACACGTGTGCGAACACTCGTGAGTACTATAGTGCCGCTGCTTTTCACGTCGACGGCTCTGTCCCACCGGCGAGCTCAAAACATCGGGTAATAAGAGTGTGATCTGCAGCGTCGGATTTAGTGGCGATTAGGGGGGAGAGGGTGCAATTCCCACCGTGCCTAAGGGAACCTGAGGTATAATACGAAAGGAGCAACACGGACGACGCTCATGCAAGAAGTACACAGTTGTCGACAGGTTTTCATGAAATTTAATTGCTCGTAGGTGTCTGGAGTTGGCCTGTTCAGATATATTCAGATTCAGCCGACTGACGAAAAACTATGATTTATTTTTTGATTTATCTACTGTCCCCATCGGTTACGGAAATTAAAATATAGTTATTGTGATAAGATAATTATATAATGTTGGGGTAAGGTGATATTTTGTTCCCCCGGATATTTTGTTCCTCTCGGTGGACATTCTGTTCCGTTTTGTGAATAATTCGATCCGTTCCAAAACATTAAAAACGGATTAAAACCTTATTTTATATTTGGTCAAAATAACCCTAGTAATTTTGTTAAAAATCTGTTCAGCTGACATTAGGGACAAGTCCAACGGTAAACGCTGTGCAAGATCGGCTATAGTACTCCAATAAAATAATATGTTCAATAATGATATCGTCTTAACGATGATTGCTCGCGTTTATCGATCGGATTCGAAATGGAAAGTAAATGCTCCCGCGATAAGGTCGTCCCCGCATCGTCGAGAATAATTTTGTGTTTGGCACAAATGTCGTTATTGTGCTGGAATAGCGTTTACCATAAATTATTCTATGAAAATGAGATCCTAATAGCTTCCAATATAACATATTTGCACATAAAATGCAAAAACCATCGTTAACACGAAGTGTCTGCGTAATGTGGCTAAAATATAATATTACTGTCCAATAAACCATATTCTAATTTTCGGCTTCGTATTAAGCTTAACTCGATTTGCATTTTGATGAAGTTGCGTATAATGTTGTAGAACAATAATTGTTGTGTACAATATTCAAAAAACCATTGTATTGCGAAATGAAGCATCTGACCGGTGAAACGAATAGTTTAATCATAAACTCAGACCCTATAAAATATGTGTCAAAAAAATGGAGACACTACTATGCCCCCCCCCCCAAAAAAAAAACAAAATCTCGAGACGATAAAGTTTTGTTTTTTTACATTAAACGACTTTATGATGTGAACTCTAAAATATGACGTTATAAAAAAATTTAAAAAAAAATACCATTCTGAACTCGCTTTGCGAAATTTCTTATAAAACAAGAAATATCTGTGTGACAATAATATCACTTGCCCATATAGTTTTATAGGCGCTCAGAAAAACCAATATTACATAGGTAACCATTTATTTTAATAATACAAAAACAAATTATATATCAGAGACACAATAAAAAACATAATAATTATTGTGATGAGGATAAAAAAAAATCAATTCTTGGTGAATTAATTTCTTTTATTGAATAATAATATGAAACATTTTTCGTATTACAAAATAATGTTTATTCTTTTATAACTTTTATATATTATTTGTATTTGTTTATTTTATGTTTGTTCGTTCTGTTATAGCAGTGTAATGCAGTTTAATAAATAAAAAAATTGTTACATTTTTTTTCACAAAATAATCCGAAAAATAAACTACGATTATAAGAGCCTATTGCTTATATAGTATAGTAATTATTGTTTAGATGTAGGTACCAAAATAAAATGGCTTTACATAATAGTATAATATTATACTTTTTAATCTCAGAAATAATATCACAGTATCTATACCTATATTATTGTAATTACAGGTGTTTATACGGCTAGGCTATACGAGTGCCATTAGCCTGTTCCAATAATGTTTATTTTATCATTTGACGAGAATATTAATGCATTTTATGGAAACAAATTGATTAACTGTAGGGAATATATTTGTTATGTTATATAATAATACAATATAAAATTATAAAGACGTTGGTATTGTAGTTGAGAAAGAGCAATAAATTATGAAACACAAACGGCGAATCAATACTATAACGATCTCTGGTCTGGCAAATATTATTTCGATGTTTTATTTTCCGCGTCTCTCGACGTGCAAGTTGTAACCAAAGTTGTCGCCAGTCACATACTCACGAACCTATACTGTGTTATGTCACTTCATATGTAATGTGTTCAAAAGCAGAGGGAATTTTCGTATGAGTGGTTACGTCTTTCACCTCCCCCCCTCCTTAGTATCGAAGGTCAACATTCAGCAGAGAACAAATTTCTTTTCACCGATTATTGTATAAATTTTTTTTTTTTCAATAGTTTCAACTAGAGATACAGTTATATTACACGATTATGTTTTAGAATAAATATAGATACGTAGGAATTATGAAAAAAAAAGTAAATGATTCAGCTTTTATTTGTTTTTATTGAAGTTAAAAATATTGAAATTGAATTGATTATTTACCTTAGACTATACAAGGAGTTTTTAAGTTTACTGAAGGAAATTTAAAGTATACTTTTTAGTTTTTTTTTTGACTTCTCGAGTTCTATTTATTCTTCCAATTGTTATGACTGAATATTATGTTTATTAAAATGCTTTATATCTCATGCGAAATATTTCCTTAAAAGTTGTACCAATAAAATGTTTATATTATAATTTATATTATTTACTTATAGTGAGTATCTATAATTAATTATCTGAAAATATATGGGCCATGCCGATATAATAATAAAAAAAACACGACATTAACACGTTAGTTTATTCTATTTTGGATTACACTGAAAGGGGGTCAAGTTAATGTAAATAACTAACTATGGTAAGTTAATTTAATACAATTAAATTGCCTTCATTAAAGTTGACAAAAATAATTTTAAATGTTTTCGCGAACTCAACGGGCATAATAATATTATATTATAATAAAATAATCTAATATTATGGATTTAGTAAAATAGATAACGATGTAGAGTGTATGGACTAAAAATTTCGGACAAACGACACCGAGCAGAGTCCGTTTCGTGGATACTTAGTCGAAATATCAATAAAACTTCGCTCTCGCCACCTCTGAGGCCACAATAGCGATGTATACTCTTGTATAATATACGATATACGACCTAACCTGTGGTAATAATATACGCTCAAGGGGGACCTCTAACAACTCATTGATCATGTTTCACGTCAAAACGAGTTCAGACACACACACACACACACACACACACACACACACATACCCCAGCCAGCCTACAGCAATCTTTAGGGGTTGAAAAACGAAGCAGAGAACACTCACCTAGTCTCAAGATGCATGTGTGAAAAATGTGGTGCCAATTGGTTCGACAGATTCCAAGTCTATAATAAGCCCTACTTAAACGTATTTTAATTTCAGTATACATTATAATAGTTAATTAATAATAATTCCACATTAATGGGTATGACAACAACAAAAACGATTTCGAGGGAGGGAGTCGATATAAGTACAGCCCTGAGTGGTACTATTGTCCACGGGAATCAGAGATCGGAATATAATGTAGATACTACAGTTTAAGAAGTATTATAACCATATGTTTTTAATTTTGACCTATGATATAACTGACTGTGTTGTGCGTGTTGTGAGATTGTTTCAAAGTTACCACTTTTTGAAAGTTATGCCGTTGATAATATTGTGTATAATATAGACTCGATATGAAAGAACAACGAACCAGAATTTGCAAATTCGTCGAGCAAATTGGCAATTAGGTTGTAAAGACACAATCAAACGATTACACTAAGCTAATAATTACCTAAAGTATTTTGTAAATGACACAAAAAAACTGAAAGTCCTAGGAAACGTACATGATTTTATAAAAAAATTTTTCTCGGTGACTGAACATTTAGTCTTGTGAAAGAAAATATAATCGTCGAGTGTCGAGAAATTAAGTATGGAATGTCATTTAAAATATACCCATGTGGCCATGCTTTTATAATATTATCCAATGTTTAGAAAGTGTTGAATTCTAATCGTTTGGTTTTAGTGCAGAGATTTCGGTTAATTCCGTTTCGTTTCAAGTATAACACCGTATTAAGTCGGAAATTCAATTTAAGTTTTTAAAATGACTTTTTCTGAACTGTATATAATAATAATATGTAGGTACCTAAGTTTCTGCACCGCCGCCATCATAGTCGGGTAAAGTGCCAAATATATACAACACGTGTAACAACTCCGGGGATAAGCAGTAATTTGTTGAAAAAGAAAAAAAAATATGTATGTAAGGGACAAAAATTTCGTAAACGTGACCTGAAACCGAATTTCCGTGAAAAATATATATTGAAAGATAATTTTAACACGATTGCCGAGAACCCAAAAAAATGATGACATATCATAAAACGTACCATATTGAAAACGTAGACGTTAACGCTCAGGGCGAGTTACATGAAAGGTACATTCAATGAGACTTCATAGGTGAAAGTCAAGTCAAATTTTAAGGGTGAATGAGGGAGGCTTACATTTTTTTTCACATATATCGCACATAATATTCGACGTTTTGTTTATCATAGGTACATATTATTTGAAGTTGTTACGTATATTGTGTGATAAAAAAATACATTCACATACTAAGTGCATAATAAATAGAATATGACGCTGAAATATCAAACGCAATATTTCTATAACACCAGAAATTAAAAACTACGCTTTAACTGTTTAATTGATATTGAATTATATCTCAGTCAAACGAAATTAAATGTATTTATTTCCGAAATGAAGTGATTGTTATGCTCTTCCAAAGGTTAGACCAGAGTTTTAGAACAGTTTTTAGGGGTTAATTCTGCTCCTCCCCCCGCTCAATGATCGCCATCCACGCAAGACTCAAAACATTTGGCGGTTCGTACAATGCTTAGGATGGTTCCACCTTGGAATACTAAGTATAGAACCGAGTAACACCAACATCTGTGCCAGGGCCGTAGGCAAAAAATGCATTTTTTGTAAATCACCTTTATTCTAGTATAATTCTTTAGGACATGAACGGAAGAAATCATACTGTTCCGGATATAAGTCTCGGGAGACTGCAGGGGGAGCAGCTACAACTACCATGATACCTACCTATTTATTTATTTATTACATTTTGGCTCTAGTCCTTTTCAATTAGGTACCCCTCATTGCTAAATATATTTCTTATATCATTGTGTACCACTAAAGCGAGTCACGAGTAAGGATTCAATCGTGCCCAGAACAAACAAGACTTGTTGACGATTTCTTAAAACAGGTTTTTTTTCTCGACCATTATGCTGTTAGTTAATAATATTTAGTTCGTCACAAAGTCGGATAATCTAGGATGTCGACCGGCCGAGTAATAATATTGTTAGATCGTTAGATGAAATGAGAATCGAAGTGATATTTGATATTTGTAAGACGACTTCGGGGTGCACTGTAAGCTTACCGTTCGTGTTTTGTATATTTTTATTTGCATAATCAGTAGATGCCCTCGTGCGACCGTTGTCTATAATAGTGTACGTTTTATGAATAGCTATGTGCGCATAATATTATTACTTAATATTATATATTATAACGATACGATATTATGTACTTTGAGGCTCATTTTTACGGGCGAATTACACATCGATCGAGTTTTATTACCAAACACCGAAACGTTTGTAGGTACTTCTTCGGCTATAAAAGAGACGAAGACGGGCACGTTTCTGTGGACGAATAAATAATAACGAAACTAATGTAATAGGTGGCAAAAAATGTAGACTCCACGCTCTGTACGTGCAGGGAACATTGATTGTCACACTTATATAATAAATTATTGTTATGGTTTTTAATTCGTTACATTGTGTATGCGCTTGTAAACCGACATTTAACATAAACGTCGATATTGTGTGCAAGTTGGCATCGGATGTACCGTACGTTGGACGACGGCCAAAATATTACTACGATTTACTACAAGCTGTAAGACAATGTGCCCACTTTTTTTGAATTTTTTTTTGCAGATGACGAAACGATTCTCGCGCTTAGAATTTAATAATAAATTCCATTTATAAGGGGTGGAAATAAATTGCGGCCGGCTGAGATATCAGAGTTTAAGTTGTCATATTTTATATGTAATAATAATAATAACAATGATATATGCGCGTAGGTGTATATTACGTACCTACTAAAAAATAAGAAAAATAATCCATTTAGCTTTTAGAGGCTGTACTGGTCCGACGGGGGTTTGAAAGCTTTTTATCTGCACGTTATTAATTTTTCAATTTTTTTTCCTCTTTGCTTTATTATACAGTTACATATTTATTATTGTAAAATATTGATTCGATTTAATAATAACTACTCTCGAGGTCTGGAAAATATAGAAGCTGGATGCAAGAAAAACATAATAAGCTCGTTTATTGTTTGTCAATATTTAAAGACTATAGGTATATAATTTATTCCGTATAACAGCATTCGCAGCGTTAGCAAAATACAGCAACAACGGCAATATTGTCAAATACGTTTTTATTTTAATTTTGTATACCTACTAATATTATTATAATAATAATACTATTCGGAAAATATAATTTATCCGGTGCTAAACCAATATTGCGCATATTTTAAGCTAAAGCTTCTTGAGGAATATACTTAGGTAGTTCAAACAATAAAAAAAATAAATAGAAATTGTAAATTCGTTATTAATAACGGAGGAAAAATAATAATTATGTATTCAACATTCTACACAACACAGCGATTTCTACAAATATATATTCAAATTTCAAATGCTATTTCCTCGGCCGTATTAGTAATAATATTATGACTTGTGATACGAATAAGTCACTTAGTTCAACTTCTATAATAATAATACATTGTGATGCATTAATGATGTGCTTTGATAATTTCTGAACGTTCATTAGTGTAGTAATAGGTATAATGGTTTCGAAACTATTCAATAGCCTTGAATATAACTTGATAATATGCTCTATGTTTAAATACCTACCCTAGCAGGGAGTGTTAATCCAAGACGATTATTAGTGACGATTGCTGCAAATTGAATCGTGAGATTTTGAGATAATATTTTATTTCGTCGTATCCGGAAACCGGGCTGAAAGAGATAAAAACTTGGGTTTTAAGGAACAATACATTTGAAAAAAATGACATTTGATAAAACTTTTACGATAAAATGAAACGCTTCGTACCGAAATACGTATATAACACTTATCTCGCTTTTCGATTTTTGATCACTATCCATATGTTACAAATAGCAATTTCACAAAGTGTTGGTATTATATTCTATTCGTTTTGAGTTTCGATATCGATGTCAAATGGGCTACGCGACGGATAAAGGCCTCTCGTGCTCTGAAGATTGTCCAATTACACTAATTATTTACGATACCTACGCTGCAGCTTAAATATTTACCCTTGTAAATAATATAAGGTAATTACTTAATTGCAAATACGTACGTCCAATCGTTTGGCTTTCCAAAACATTAACAACATTTTAAACCTGTGTAGAAGAGAAAATATTTCCGATTCCATTGAATAAAATAAGCTATAGCATGCGACGTATTACAGCCGCTTATTTTTAATAGTATAGGTACCATTCAGTTATCACATAAAAGAAGAACTGCAATGAGAGTGATATAAAAACGTATTTATCGTTATAATTATGGACGTATTCATAACACTTTCAAAAAATTATAATATAAACCTTTCAAGGCTCGTCTAAGAAAAACGTCCGTAAAATATAATATGTTAATTAATTTAATCATTACCAATTAGATATCTTAAAAAAATTTCAAACAAACTAGTATGACCTTAAATTGTTCAAAATGTTACGATAATGCCAATGGAAATTATTTTATGATCATAGCGAAATCGTATTTATTTTATACTGCGAGTAGGAATATTTCAGTATGTATCAATATGGTTTGAACTCGGAGCCACACGGTGAGACTGCGATTAAAAAACGACACAAATAAATTATAGTCCAGTTGAAGGTTCCCAAAAAATAAACTCTCCCACCCAAATCATTTCCGAGCTGCCTTTGGAGAGACAGCACAACCGTCGAATTCGACGGACTTTGGTGGTGCGTACAAATACCACTGTTTTATTTTCTACTGAAAATTGTTATCTGGTCGCTATACCGCGTTCGGGCGGGTTTCCGGTCAAGGTGGTCGCAAGAAGCTACGACGCCGTCGACCCGCAAAGGGTTTTCCGAGGTGAATATAATGTAGTATTGCGGCATTTAGCACCGCTTTTTGACCTCTCCGAAGAATTCGGGGTGACGGAATGTACAGCGACCGTGTGGTTTTGATTGCTTCGCGAAAAAGGCGTCGCACTAATTTTATTAGGTATGTGCAACAGCGAAATAGTTGCCGACCTATTGAAAAGCTGAGGCTTAACGAACACAATATTGATTCTTCGAGGGGAATCAGTGAGAAAAAATAAAAAAAAAATTCTTCACTTTTTCGACTCCAAATCATTATTATTACACTATAATATAATAATGGTCTATCCTAGACGCCTCCAACGGGGCGTGGTCCCTGCTGCAGAAGTTGGCCCCTCGCAGGGTTGAGAGGGGAGGTTCCGGGTTAGTACCTTCCACCCCTGAAATATTATCATCGTATCGATTGATATCGTTTTTTCCCTATATTTATGTAAATCGTAACAATAATATCAACGCACCAATGTGTTTATTATGGGCCCCCACCCCCTCACAACATTTCTTGTCGAGTCACTGCCATAACATTGTGTACACATTAAACGCGTTATTATATCGTTCGTACGGTGGTAAAAATAAAATCGTTCTAACGGCTTTACTTTTCCGAATTCGATGGTTGTATTAAATTTTACGATACGATTTTTCTCTGGGTTTTATATATATATATTCATACGTTTGTTTCGATATTATACGAAACAGTCACGGAAAATGTCTGATTTCTTTCCATCGTCGCCGGCCCATATATTACACCCGTAATAATAATATAATAATTTGTAATACAATTTATAATAATATAATAATAATAATAGGAAAACCAGTGTGGCCATATGGCACGTATACACATACGGTTTTTCCGTCGCGGTACGTATAATAATAATAATTAATATAAATACAAATAATAAACAATTACGAAATAATGTGCACAACAGGCGCATATAATACTGCACTCATAATATACCTATACCGTAATAGCAGCAGCAGCAGCAGTAGTCTAGGACAAATTATTTATGATGCTTTCAGAGCGTTGTGTTGTTTTACATTAACATTATTAATGTATTTAGTCGTTTACGGCTTGTAACGTGTGTACCGTCGCCGCATTATAGCAATGAGCTCGTTTCGTAAGGGTATAATAGTAATAATAATAATAATAATAATAATAATAATAATAATAATAATACTATACACCCAAGTTCTTATTTTGTGTTTGGTAGGTATCTAGGTACTGTTCACCACGTCGCCGTACATGGTTATTTATTTAAGTGCTGAGTTAAATAATTTTAAAGTTAAAGATAAAGCACGGAAAATAAACCTGTGGAGACGATTATTAAATCGGCGGTTGTCCGTGGATATTTTCCGACAAAGGACTGACGGCGTAGTTCGGTCATCGGAAGACCGAAGACGTCATTCTGTTATAATTCATAATGTCCTAAATTTTAATGATTACTAAAATGAAAGAAAATAATATTCACTATAGTCGCTTTCACGAAAAGTGGCAGGTGACTGCAGCGCTCCAAATGGTTAAAATTCGTAAGGGGTTATTAAAAACAATTGAACTATTTTGCGGACTTTTTAGGAATATTGAATAGATGAGATTTTTATTGTTATCTTTATCATCATACTTGTCGTAGAATTGAAATAAAATAAAACTACGTCATGACGGAATACATGGTTTTTGAGTATATTATGGATAAATCTGCTCCGTAGTAATACCTTGAGAAAAAATGAGAACCACTGTTTATGCTCATATCGACCACTGGAAGCTCTGCAGTCATCGCCGCCACTTTTCTGCCACATTATAAAAAAAATGAGCAATCATCTCTATGAAAAAAAATTGCTCGTATCATATCCCACACACACACACACACACACATTTTGGGTCGTTGATATCGGACAACGGATGATGATGATGATGATGATGAAAATAGCAATAAGCACAAATATTATTATAATTCATCCGGTATGCGTTTAACCACCGCTCTCACCCGGTCTTATATGGACCGAGTGAATTAATTTTCCGTCTCGCACAATCGCCTTCGGACCCACAGCCACATAATAACGATATTATTATATATACACACAAACCGTTTCGACGTTGAGACACAATGGTTTTGTGAGTGGGACCAGTGTATAATATCATTATTACTATTATATGTTATTATATCGTACCTACGTCTAAGTGTCCTCCTCCGCCGCCCACCCGTCGTGCCCGCGAAATATTTACTGTGCACGTCATATAATAATAATAATACTATACTCGCAAGTACGACGTTATCATATTATATACCACGGCCCCAACTACGGTCGTAGTCACCGTATTATTATTATAATTATTATAATACGCCCGCTATGAAATCGTTTCTGCTCCATTTATATCGCGGCGGGCGTCCGAGGTCCGGTCGGCCGGATAACGCGACCAGCAAGGTGGTTGATGTGGGTGCGAAGTAACGATTACCTGTGTTATTGCGGTCGTCGTCGTACATCACACGAATGTGGTTATAAAAACATACATATGGTTGGTTTAATGGAAACCATACAGATGGATCAAGATATTATTTAACACTCATTACCTTGGTAGTTCAGCGACACTATACCTATACAGTTGGGATATACCCCATTTATCAGTGACTTGATTCGAGCGCTACAACAATAAGCGATACAAATTCCTACCCCCGAGAATGTATAATAATATGATTAACTTATACAATAATCTTAAATGTGAGATATCCAGAAATGAAAAAGTAGACCTAAAATCCAAATAATTCTTCTCATCGTAGTATCCCACAAAAATAAACTCGACTACAAAATCGGGAACACTTGACATCGTTATAATCGAGTGGACAAAAATGTGATAGATAAATTTAAATTTCTTACCGAAATCCGAGACGCTACACAATCGATGTGAAAAAATGGGAAAAGAACTTTGACATTAAAATATGAGAGGAAGGCATCTACTAGAGTAAAAATTGGACACTCTCATCTAACTTACTCCTTCCACACCAAATTATCATCGATTAACCAACATCGGCTACGTGCGACACGAATGCGAAGAAAGTGATGGTGATCAATCGCCCTAAACAAAAAAAAACGAATTGCGTAAAAATACTTGACAATTTATTCATATATTTGGGGTGACAAGCAGCGAAAATAAATTCACAGTGAAGAAAGTACCGAAGCAATCTACACGTTAGTTCACAAAATAAACTTAAGTCACCAATAATATTAAAAACCAGTAAAAACATACATATCTACCTATAATATTAATTAAGATTTCATAACTTGTCATTAATTATCAAGTAATGACTATCGATGTTGAAGTATTAAAAAAATACTAAAAATTAATAATAATAACCAAATCACAGTCTTTCGAGTGTGATTTTGCGAAGGCGTTTGAGTCTTTCGGGCGAGTTTTAAATTTTATAACAATATGTAGTCACACTGACAAGCGAACGAAATCCGTATAGGTACCTAATGACTAGCAAAGGTGTAATGGAATCGGGTGTTTCATCAATTAAAATGCACAGAGGTGGTCGAACCACTTTTCGTTCCCTCGTCGCCGCCCGTCAATAACGAACGTGATTTTGGGGTTATTGGCACCGTCGGTGGTTCACACGAATCCCGTTTTTACCTATCGTCAAGTTAAAAACAATAAGTCACAAGTGGTAAAAATAAAAAAAAATAAACCATCTTAATTTGAACAGTTCTGTTCAATAACGTTTTTAGATAAAGTCCGAAATCATACAGATATGTATAGGTAGTTGGAATGCGTATTGGGTTTGTCTATTGTTTTTGAATCAGTTTTAAAATTGTAAATAGTTTTTATCATTTCATTATATTTTGCTATATCTTGATGTCGGGAATTCCGGAAAGAGTCAAAAACCGGCCAGAATCTGTAATTTTTTTCGAAATTCACGTTTTTACATTGTATGATAAATAATAATATTTTTGTCGTCAACATCATACTAATTCGCATGGGACTGCTAAACTAAACGGTAATAATAGAATAAAGGCCTTTTGTGGTTTTCGAAAAGGATAAAAGTAAAAAACGAAGACCAGCCGATGGGTCTGAATATTATATTATCTTGTACCTACTTATTTCGACGACTCTCCGAATGACCTGGCAAATAATAACGGATCTGTGTGCCATGCACGCCCGTCGTGATCCGTGTCGACCCTCTTGGGATTCGATTTTAGGGACGTTCGCGCAATAGTTTATTTTATTCGGCCCACTCATCGACGGACTCACATCCTCGGCCGAGTAAAGGTTTTTTGGAAAACCAAACACGAAAAAAATAAAACGGAAACGTAATAACCTATCGTCCTAGGCGCGGACGACGAGACCAGCAGCGGAATTTCCTATAGACTGCAGTCTTGGACGTGCGCGGTGGCGCTACGACGCTTTTCCCTTTTGTTTATTAAAAAACGAGTATAATAATATGATAGTAATAATAATAGTAAGTGCGTTAGGGTGAACCCACGAAACGGTTTTTCGATTTTCACCGTACTGGTACACGACACCTCGAACGGTTCGCTCACCGAATGGTAACTGTCGAATTACGATAATCTCGTGGTACCCACGACTGTATTATTATTATTATAATACAATAATATTATACAATTGTGCCGTCGTTTAGACTGACCGTCGGATGCGCCGAGTCAAATTGGATCCATTTCTGCGTTGGTATGAATCGATTCGCTCGGCGTACGGACAACGAATCGTCCTACATTTTCAAATTTTCGTCGTAAAAAACTTCTATTATGGCATCCCAAATTCGCGCGTTATTATCGCATAATACCTGCGATTGGCGAGACCACCACTGAAATACAAGAATATTATGTTTAAAATGAACTGTACTTTTTTAATAGAATGTTTGAGTTTGCGATAGTTATGATACGAACATTTAGTACTTACATGAGCATTGCCTAAGGGTATAAGTCTATAAAAACATATACGTATATGACACGCTTGAGAAGCATGAACAAGTGTTTGTACGTGGTAAATGTAATAATGACAAAAAAAAAAAAATATTTTCTAAAATGTCCTTTGGAATCTCAACTTTAAGAAAAATGGCCTATAATGTATATAATTCACATAAAACGACCTAGGTACTATGGTAAAAAAAAAGTGTCGTTAAAAATAAAACTAAATGCATTTACTGCTGAAAATAATTAAAAATGCAAAAATATGCAAAATTAAATTAAACACAACTGTTTCTATGTCATACCAAATGGTTTAAAAAATTGGTCTGAAATGTACACGAATAAATAAAAAAATTATGTTTAAGTCATAAACGTCCTAACCCTAATTATATAAAGTTAAATATTCTTAAAACTATGAATAACAGTTGAAACTGCAATAAAATAAAAAGAAATTTACAAAATAGCCAAAATAGCCAAAATAACATTATAGTATTGCAAAGCTTATAAAGAGATGTAATTGCAATAAACTAATTACCTACCTTGGTATATCGTAAAAAGTGATAGATTTAACAATTTTTGTGGATTTGTTTTATAATAATTTTTATTAATTTTCTTTGAACAACATAGAACATTGATGAATATAACAAACAAGTTTTACTCAAACTATATAGGTATATGTACAATCAATACGTCGTTCAACTGCCACAGAATCAACATTATATTAAAGAACAGAACACAACAATGTATTTGGCTTACCAGTTTTGGACCTTCGGGTCGACTGATATTATGCGCAATTATATCTGAAGAGTCAAACAATTTTTTAACTCAGTTTGAAAGGTACGCTTCAATTTTGCTGATAGTAAATCCACACACTTTTCCCAGATCTCTTATATTCGAGCGTATAATTTAGCTTTCTGTTGTCCCATCATTATAACTTTTTTGCATTTCATCGGATTTTAATTCGTCGGTAGTACCGGTACCAGACGAGGAACCCAAGTCAAAATTACCACTATTGCTATTAAAGAAATCTGCCATTGTTGTTAAATATTTTATGAATATGTTCTCAAATAAATAACCATGAAATAAAAAATTATCGATAGTTATCGATGTAACCATATTATAGTGGTTATGAATCCAATCATTTTGTTGATAATAAAAATGTAAATATTATCCGATTTCTCCAAGGTAACAATACAATTATTGTGGAAAAACGTAATAATGCGTAATTGTCATCATAAAAATATAATATGTACGCATTTCAGTCATCAAATCTAAACTTCTAGTTTTATAGTTGTACTAAATAATAACAATAATACTTTTTTCCCTCGAAATACTATGAATAAATTAACCATTTCTGTCTATCTGTTTCAAAAATATTTGTTTTTAAGCTCTGCAGTTAAATTATGTTTATGATGAGTATATTTTGCTATTTATATAATATCTCTTGTAATAGTATTAATAATAATATTTTTGTTGAATTCTAATAATATTATAGGATAAGCATAATAATCATTAAAAAAAATATGTACCTACATAATGATGGGTATTATTATACTGGTCTACTTTATTATATTTTTGTTCTGTATACAACCACAATGTTATTATATTATGAATAAAAATGATGAGGCTTTGATTTGTTTATGAACATTTTTAAAAATATTTTATTAAAAAACGTTGCTCTGACAGACTGTTGACATACGTGTAGCGATATTGCATACACAAAGCCCCGTGTTACATCATTTACTTTCATATTTTAAAGCGTCCGAATATGCGCCCATCTTAATATTATTATTATTATTGTTTTTTTATTATATTTATCCTTCTGAATAAATTGTTATTTTTTACGCTCCATGAAATATGATAATTAAGTAACTGAAAAGTATACTTAAACGATGTTAAAATGTATCGCAGACAGGTTGGATAAATAAAAACAAAATAAAAATAATATAATAATAATATTTCACACTTAACATATTTACTATGTTGAACATCAACAGTAATAATAATAAAATAAATAAATTATCTTTGCGATTCAAGTTGGTATACTTGTGAAAAAAAATCGTATTATGAACATGAACCCATTTGTTTGCCCGTTTGAACTGACCGTGAAACTTTGATCGGCGAAATAAATAAATAATTATTATTTTTAAAAATTATTTATCAACAAAAATGGCCCGTACCTAATTCCTATTACAAGATTTTATTGTAGGTACAAAAAATTAAAAACAATTTATTTTATCATTTTGTTTTAAAATTCTTATTTATTGTCACTTTTATCCGGTATAGAAAACTACCACGCGAAAATGTATACTTTAACGTTATGAAAAAATAAAAAAGGTTTTTTTTTGTTGTTCAAATTGCACACGTGGTTCATCTCATTATTAATCTCTAACGATTAACGCGGGGTAGACGAAAAACGAACGGTGCTCAGACGATAAATCGCCAAACATTGATCACCTTAGAGTAAACTTCTAGCTATCCACACGGTGTATGTTTCTTATAATATGGTATATTGCTGTACTCAAGAAACCCTTTAAACACGTGGTTTCCTGTTTTTGTGCAAACGAACCTTAATGTTGGGGCATATGTTATATTATATACATATAAATATGATTCTCGTCTTTGTTGGTCGGATGTGCACGCATAATTATGGTTGATGTAACCGTTTTACGACGTTTAAGATCAATAATTAGATGTACACGTCGAGCATTATGTTTTATGTCATAATCAAGAATTTGCCATAAAACTGCACACGAAATAAAAAAGTTTATTTTACAGGTTTACTATTGTTTTCCAAATTGTATATTCGTTTCAACGCATAGTCTATGTTGTCACGATAAAACTATTACGACACTGTCCATTTTTTTTTTGATCTTTTCGATTTAATCTTTCATTAAATATGGGTCATGCATCTGACAACACAGGCAATGTCGTGTCTTCTAAAGTCGATGAAGACAAAAATTATAATAGTCATTTAAATAAACCTTAGTAATGTAATATATAAATGAATGAAATTAATATAATATATTATACCTACATTAATGATATTATTTAACATCGTGTTTACTTACGCATATTATTTTTTAAATTTGTTGAAAGTGAAGCTTGACGGACTAATGATGTTAGCATTAATATAATAAGTAATAACACGACAATATGATTATGTATAAGTATAATATATAATAACGTACAACTGGACAATTAAACTGTGACTATACACACACACCGCGTACACTCGGTATGACAGCGTCTGTGCAAGTGAATATTACATACATCAAAGGCCCTATTTATATGAACAATCGAGGCCATCCCGTATCCGTATATAATATAGAAAGCGATAGTAAAGGTGTTACACAGCTATATCGTAACTGCATAAGTATCTATTAGAAAACGACATTGTACACGCACGTGTGTTTACATGGTTTGAATACTAATATTAATTGTATATTTCAACAAAATTAAAATTAAAATATTTTCATTTCTACAGCCACACGTTGTGAGAAATGAATGCTGCATAGTTCGCCTAAGTACAAAGTGTTGGATTCTTCACTTTATATCATATTATTATATAATATTATGTCCCCAGAGGATTTACTGTTTTAAAGTGGTGCTCTAGCCACTTTAAGATAATAGTAAATATTCATAGGACACTCTATGGCCTATGTACTAGACCATCAGTGTGCTTAGAAAGTTTAGAAACACTAAGGTATAGTGCGAGGATGAGTACCACCTATGATAATATTATGCAGCGATTAAAGATAACATTATTATACAATAGCCGAAAACCCTTTATGTACAAGCGTATACATTAAATTAATCTTTAATCGTTGCGTGTTATCTCTCACATTGTGTGATCTCCAATATTCTGACTTAATATTGCGAGTTATAGAAAATGGTTGGTAAAATATTTAATCTCTCTTGAGTGGACTATAATAATATATAAATTAAAACCAAAATCATTTGAATCTGTTTAGTTTACTTATTTGCTGTCTACTCGACATTACAATAATTATTGTTTCAATTATATTTCATTCGTTCAAATAATACTGACGCAGTGTAAACACGAGATATATTAATATTAATAAGATATTACGATATTTTTTAACTCCGTTAATAAGTAGGTATTATAATGTTTAATACGATAAAAGTGAACAACCTTAAACTTTTACTTAAACGTCAGGTGACTAAGTGAAAGCGATATGTTTTCGGGCCATTCGTCAAGGTTGGAGTTAAAAATGAAAATCGTTTCAAATATGAAAAAGAAAAAACGGAAAAAACTGGAAAAAATATTATAAAGGCGAAACCCACGTCGGGACAAAACTTAATTGAAAAGTTTATGCAATGTCACCAGCAAGGATCTAGAACCTTTTTGCCATTATTACGTCCGTGCATAATATATGCTTAAAAAGGTAGAAGATTGTTTGAAAAATAAAACTGTGTAGTATCGTATAAAGCTAATTTTATTGAACTATCAAGGTGTATAGGGTGTGGTTTATAGATAAACGTAGTTACGGAAAAGTAAGGCGTGTTTAAAATTTAAAACTCATCGTAGTCCATACGATGTTATACACCTACATCTAAAACAGTTTCGGATAAATAATTAATGTGTTTAGAGACGTTTAGGTATCCACGTAAATTATTTTACCGTGCCGCGCCTCTCGAAAACAACGGAAAGAAAAATAGCTAACGGACTTAAAACCATCAATTATTCACTCGGAGTTTACGCGATAAAATGCATTAAACATGTATCGTTTCGTTGGTCAACTCGATTATAATGCAGTTTTGGGATTCTTATAAACACTTAGCGGAATTTCGAAAAAAAATTCAAATTTATTCACAAAAACACGTCCGCCCGATCGCGTTACGGATTTACATATTTGTACACAACGTACGCGGCGTGTGCGCAGTCAGCACGGAATAAAATTCTAACAGCGCAGCAAAAAATTACTCCCACGCACGTGTTTTGCGTGAACAAATATTGCATTATTGTAATTTATTTTATTTTATTTTTTATTTTTTTTTTATAAATTTTCTACAAGAGCGTGTATATAATAATATACTTTATGTAATATTGTTATTATATTTTTTTTCCTACCCTCGGAGGTCGGTTTCATATCTCAAAAGTTCGTGTACATAACCCGCTCCTGCCCCACACCGCGTCGTGTTCTGCGCAGAGGATCATCAAAATTGCGTTTATGAAATTATTCGCGGAACCGTTTCTCTTCGTACACAATCGTATAATACATGATATATATATATATATAAGACGACCCGCAGGGCATTCGCTTTGCGGACTTTTTGGTTTTTATTAAAAGACAACACAACGGGCCGGGATTTATATTCCGTTTGTGCGCGGCACACTGGGTATGCGGACTGGGAGAGGGGGGGATAGTTAGATGGAGAGACATGGTGAGAGGGCGTGAGAGAGAGATAGAGAAAGAGAGAGAGAGACATGATGAGAGGACGAGAGAAGAGAGAGAGAGAGAGAGAGAGAGGGGGGGCGAGTAAGATATGTGACAAGACGGCGGCGAGGACCGGAATGAGAGGAGAACGGGAAAAAATAACCGAACATTCGCCCGTTTCGCGAGCGCGCATGCGCTATCGACGTTACGCACCGTTCGCCCGACGAGTTGTCCGAACGAAAACGAGTGGCGCCCGCACTCGAGCAGGCAGTGCGTATATTATACGATTCATGGAGGCGCCTCCAACTACTGTATTTGCTCGAGTAATTCGACGACTACGGAGTGTTCGCAACAATCGGCTGTTGGGGTGGTGGGTGGTCGTCACCGGTGAGTGGGGGGATGCCGCTTCTTGATCGCCTTTGCGTGCGTGCCGCGAACACACAGACGACGAAAAGTGATAAAACGAAAGCATAACGGCGGCAGTGCACATAATAATAATAATAATAATAGCAACAATAATGATAATAGTATGTCGTAGCACAGTGTAGTTGCTTCGGCATTGTATATAATATATATATTATATATGTATTGTGGTGCTGGAAATCGGTATGGACGACAATAACCTAGCCTCCGTACGATTGGTGGGAAGAAAGTATAATACACAAAAAACGAAATAACTTCCCGACCCTTTTAATATTATTATTATCACCATCGTCGTCGTCGTCGCTATATCCTTATATTGTAATAATATGACTAATCGAACGGGATTATATATTCATAGGTAAGTACGTGGTTTAAAGCGCGGAGGCGTTATTTAGGAATATTTAACGGCGGCGTGGGCTTGTGCAGGTGGGTAGGGGCAGGGTGGGAGGAGAAGATTTTCCAGATGCAAAGCGGTGTGGTGGATTTTCCCCTAATCCGATGTTTAGTGCGTTATCAAAATAATTTGACAGCACAATGTACAGGACATTTGATAAAATAGTGTACCGGGCTTATATAATATATTATTGTAATAGTATGTCACACTACAAAATAATATAAACCTATAAACTATCTTTGAAACACTTATTAAAAATTTATTAAATTTAAAATAGATGAAGTCTTATTGACATATTATTATTGATATTATGAATTTTATTTTTCTTGGACTTCACTTCTCGCATTTCTCGGCTTTCCTCCGTCTGGATACACCCTACTAGAAGGAATTTAGAACACAATAATTGTATTTTAAAATGGTCGTTATCAGTGTGTAGTTATTATATAACAAAAATAAAAATCTTTAATTCAACGAATTCATTTCAACAAATATTTCCATAGGAAAACTCATAAATTATACCATGTAATAATATTGAAACATGTTCACTACCATATTATAATTACTAGGAAAACTACTTGTTATTTTGAAATTCTGTTAATTTTGGACGAGAGAAAAATTAATAATCAAAAATATTTGCAGTTTCAAAATATAATAATTAAAATATAATATATATTATTTTCGTTGTATAACACTGAGGGGTTTCCACATTTGCTTCGACGCTCCTGCCTACCTACCACGGCCTTTATATTATACTGATGTAAATTAATAATAGTTTTTTTTATACTTACAAATGGAGGTAATATAATATAGGTACTCTTGGTTTTATAATACAAATTCAATTTTTTTTTCCTTTAAAATATACATCCGATTTCCGACAGAATCGTTAGATTGTTTATATGTATATAAAAAAAAATTGAGTTACCTATAGGTACCTACTCGATAATGCAAACCATTTAAAACCGAATCTAGTGTTTCCATTTTAATTTTCCTGCAGCTAAATTATAATATTATTATCACGCTCGCGTATTTAAAGATATTAGTTATAATATTATCCTTTTATTGTCATTGTCAGACACGTCTATAGGATATCAGTGAGCCGTGAACCTTTTGTTATATAATATTATAACTCACAGTTGAATGTATTTCATTATCTTGAAAATTATTACCTAACGTTTTTAAAAAGGTATTTTTTTTTCATATAATACTATTTTTAAACGAATTTTTCAGTAAGTTCCACCTTTAAGATTTTTTAGATTCTGAGTAAAAAGATGAATGTATTGATTTTACAATGATGTGTGTTTTTTTTTTTTGCGTCTGTCATCACCTTTCAGGACAGTAAAAATGCTTAGATCTTCTTCAACAGTATCTTTTCTGATAGGAAAGTGAATCTAGTTGATACTTTGGGGAGTCGATAGTAAAAATTTTCCAGTAGTTTTCAAAAACACATTGAAAAACAAAAGAAAAATTAAGGAAAAATGGGAATTTGTACTCAAAATCTGTTTTCGAAAAAATCAATTTTGGATTTTGTTGCAACTCTTAAAAATATGACAGTAAGTACATTCAATTTTTACCAAATGTTTATATTAGCATTTTCTATTAACCATGACATTTTCCAAATATTTTGAATTATTTTGAGCTGTTTACGAACATTTTCAGTTTCCATTTTTTTTTGTTTTTTTTTCTCTAAATATCAATACAATTTTATTTGGTGGTTAAAAAAGCTTAAAAATTTAATAGAAAATTCCAGTATATTGTTTCAAAAATTCAAATTCAAATATTGACAAAATACGTAAAAATGACGAAAATTTGCAAATTATTTTGAATTAGAAATTCATAAAAAATTTAAGATTTGAAAATGTAATACAATATTATTAATAAGTTTTTCTATCTTCATCGAAAAAAAAACGTCAACAAAAAACTCAAATTAAATTTTTATGAGCGTTTAAAATTCACATTTTTACAACATTTGATATTCACTCGATTTCTCATGTAACGATTTTCTTATTTTCTTATAATTAAAAAACGAATGACTGTAGATACTTGAAAATTTCACTGAATGTTTATATTAGCATTTTCTATACACCACACAATTTTGAAAATAATTTGACTATTTTTGAGCTGTTTACGGACATTGTCAGTTTTCAATATTTTTAGTTTTTTTTTTTTTCTATAAATACCAATAAAATTTTATTTGTTGGGTAAATAAGCGTGAACATTTAATGCAAGGCTCCTGATATATTGTTACAATAGCAGTTGAAAAATATTAAAAATACATAGGTAACAAATACAGTTTTTTTTTTATAAGCATTTAAAGTTCAAATTCTTACAAAATTTATCACATTTAAAATTTAATAATATTTTTGAAGTTAAAAATTTATAAAATGTTCAACTTTTATAGCTAAGGATTGAAAATTTAAAATAAGATTCTTCGTAAACAGGTTATATATAAATAACTTTATTCACCTTAATATCATCAATTAATATATTTAGTAATATCATAGGCTGACTGATCGTTTTCGCTCAGAATCGTTTTTCTTATACAATTATATTATATCATTGGATTCAAATTTAACACCATCCATTACAGTGACCCACTTGTAACCTACTGTACAGCAGAGCGACTTTTTTTTATCTTTACTTGTTTCGATAAATATATTACATACACGTAGAATTCAATATTTTTGTAGGATTGATAAAAATCAAATTTTTTTCGAATAGGAAGTTAACCCTTTAATAGCTGTTACAAGTAATTTAAGTTTGGACGAGCGGAGTGGGCTTATTACAGAATGTAAAACTGTCGGTCCACTACTCAAATTATCAACACTTTAAATAATTAACTTCTCGTTAAAAGTTTGCATATGTATTCAATTCTGAGAAATAATATAGGTACTCTGCCATTGAAAAAAGTAAAAACTTACTGAAAATATACTGTCACCATATGAAAAATAGTAAAATATTGATTTTGTCGATGCCATACATTGTCGTGTAATGAACTAAAATTATGTAAAAAGATTTATTTTCCAAAACGTTAATGTTTTATTTTCCTTCCGATACAATGCAGAGTGATCACAGTCAAAAGAATCTATAAGTATTAAAACGACTGTTTCGAATGAATTACCCGCACGCGTCATTATTGTGCCTGTTAAAAATAATATCGCGTGCTTTAGTGCCGATATTGTAGACACACACAGACACACAGTCTCTATTTACGTGTGTAAAGAATGGTTTTTTTACTTACCATTTTTTTTTTCCCCCCAAAGTCCTTTGACGCTATAACATAATAGTATATATCTGTATAGCGTGTACCTATGTATAATATAATAGACTATACTGCAACGTGAGTCCCGACTAAAAGGACGACTCGGGTTTATTTTTTTGCACATTTCCTCTGCGTTGTTCCCGGAACGCGTCGCCTTTGAAACGCACGTCCGCCGTTTGAAATCGTATCGGTGACTTTACCTACAACTTATCAACTACGACTTACTATTATGCGTCATGAAACGCACTTGTACAACACTTCCGAGTAAAATAGAAAAAAAAAGAAAAACCACGTAGGCACCCGGTGTTTCTACGACGAACGTCCCCACCATCAGCATAAACACTCCCGCAACCGTACATTTCCGGATTACAGAAAATAATATGAATAATAATAATAATGATAACAATAACTATAACATTATTTATTTTCCTACGACATACTGTTTGATGCTATTGAGACTGCATGTGATATATTATATTACAAGGTCGGTCTATTCACTAAAGGCTGTGATGTGAGTAGAGTTTAAGACGGAACAAAAAAATAAACTAAAACTAACTATACCCCAACTTTTACAGTAACACTAAATCGACAATATTTTTCAGTCGATGTATACATCCCACATACACAATATTATTATAGGTACACGATCAGATGCCAACATGAACCATCCATCTGAAATCGTAAACCGTAGGTACAACAATATCCAACTACTACTATTTATTGTACTACATGATACGCGTGTACAGAATTTCCCAGTAAAATAGAACCCGTACAGGGTGTTTCTACAATACAAACGTCACCAATCATTAGGATAAAAAACACTCCCACCACAATAGTCATTTTCAAAATGTCAGCTAAAAACGAGAATCTGATCGTTCAGTGGCAATAGATTTTGGTTTGTTATTTCATACGATACGAGGAGAATGATGAAAAAACATTTAAACTCTGCATTTATCAAGTTTTATGCGAAACAAATACGAAAGAAATTTGATTGAGGACACCATCCATACCGTTCAGCGCATCACAGGAATCGAGATCGTCCAAACGAGGTTATATTAAAAATATTATGTAATACGGTAAAACCTCTAAATACCGGACAATATCGGCCACTGATATTGTTTCCGCTATTCGGTTCTGTCCGGTATACAGCGGTTTCACTGCATAATATATATTTTTTTTTATATACCTCTTGAGTACGGGCTTTTAATAAAGTGCTCGTATCATCCTACACCGGACAGACTGTTGTTGTTCTGCAGCAGTATGGTGTTATTTATTATACGTACGGACGAGCACAGGTAATAACAATAATAATAATAATAATAATACATTTTCGGGTTATAAATTGTTGTTCGCGACCGGATCGAAAAAAAAGTGCGTTATAATAACTCGCTCGAGTTATTTTCGACAGACTGCAACAGAGTTCAGTCCGTTCAGAGTCCAGCTGAAAAGAAAAAGCGAACAACGAGTTTTTCTCTAAAACTATATCATGTTTACTTGGGCAACAAAAAACAGCCAAAAACTACAGACATGCTTGTGATTAGACTTTATACTCACGTTTTCCGGGATCGAGTACCTACTTTGTTTTTACAGAGTGGGCACGAAAAGGTCGGCAATAACCGATAGGTCGAGTAACATGACTTAACGCCATTTGAGTGTTTGCCCCATCGTAAGTCGGTCCGACTGCTCTTCTCGTCGTCACGCAATATATGTTTACAGTGCTGTGAGCTCGGTAAATTTACCCGGTAAATTTAACGGCAAAAAGTAAATTTTCTAGATGTTTTCTTTTACCGGGTAAATGTTTTTTTACCGATGTTAAAATCCAGTAGCCCCCCCTAGTTTTAAACGTTTTTACAAGAGTATAAGTACCATACTATATCGGTATTAATATATCAAGGTAAGGTTTAATATTATTATGCACACATAGACTCAAAATATATTTTAACATAAACTGTGTTTACTCAAAATATATTTTGAAAAGGTAAACACTGTATCAAACATAATATATGATCAGTAATATTCGTACTTATTTGCAACTTTACAAAGTTTGAATTTCAGAGCACATTTAATACTAATTAGTATTTAATATGTATTTTAACATCATACATTACGCTGCACGATATATTTAATAAATTATACTATTTACTTAGCCATAATATTTATTTAAAATCATGGTTTTTTCTTTCTCGTTAAAAATATTAATAATAATTAATATTATACGTCTTATTATCTAGTTAACACAAAAATGAAAGTTATAAACAATACCCATTTAATGTCAACATTATTCATTTGAGGAATAGAGAATAAAAAAAATATATATATATTTAAAGAAATAATGTACCAATTTACTGAATTTCACGTTCATTTTCCCAGTAGATTTACCGGCAAATTCCACGTCTCCAAATAAAAAAGGTTTCACGTCGGCTTGTAGACTACAATATTTTATTGTTGTCAGTCCTTCGTCCGACATCGGTTCACATGATAGATTAAAAATATATTAACAGCAACAATACGTACTACACGACATTTATGTATTTGGGCGTAACTCAGATATTTTTTCAAACTCCTTAAACTCCGTAATTAGCAAGGGAAGTTCTATTTCATGTATAATTATACAAATATTTTCCACGGAATAATGTCGTGCTCGACGCGAGTCAGAAAAATTATCAATATTGTTTTTATAGTAACACACGAACTCGGTATTTTGTGATTATAATATTATTATGACACACGATCGAGTTAGGTTTTTTTTGTCTCGTGTCGTAGTCGATTGTTTCATAATTAACATTTTCCGAACGAAGAAATCAAACGCGCCTACGCGAGGTGTGCGAACCCCGAAAAAAATTTGTCGGACATCGAAATATACAACGCCGACCACTTTGACATCCAGTAGAGTCGACCCACTATATTCACCCACCTCACCCTAAACCCGACCGGTAAACACTCCCACACACGACTGCACGGGACAGGTACCCATATAATATGATAATCGCGACCTTGCGGCTGCGGTCGCGTGTCGGAGGCGCGGACGAGGATCGCCGCGGTCGGTGGTCGCTCGACGTATCCTCCTTTTTTTCGTTTGTTTTTCCACCGCCGTGTTCACGACAACGCACATTGTACAATACCCACACAACCACCCACCCACCCACATAACGCGCATAATAATAATACGGTTATTATTGTTATTAGGTACCTATTATTATTATTATTATTGTTGTTGTTGTGTGTCGGCAGTGCCGTTTTGTTCTCCGTCCACCGCCGCCGGTTGGCCGACACGCCGCGGGTCTACCTGACTTTCGGGTAAAATCAATAGCGTCCCGCCGCAACCCGTCGCACTCGCCCCGGGCCCGCGTCCTGCTCCTCCGTGGACTGCTGCATAGGTTAGGTTTGGCGGGACAGCAACGATACATATTATATTATTATTTTAACGCGTGGACATTTTTAATAACGCGTAATAAAAATATAATGATAATAATTATATCAGGCCGGCGCTAGAAATCGCACTAAGATCGAAGTAATCTATCAAATTGTAACACGCGTCCGGACGTCGATGACTCCGCGTGGCGATGCACTCCGGATTATCGTCGGTTGAATTTCCAAAATCGTCTTCGGCAGTGCCACCTAGATACAGTGGGGAATCCACTGGCTAGGGATGTACCCCCCTCCCCCCCTGAAAATAAATTCTAGATACGCCACTGGCTAGATACATATTTGCGTCACTTGAGTGCGTGCGGGGAGGTAGTTATTCACCACCATATAAGTATGTTTTACAGCCCCTCGTGGTTATAATCTAAATCCATGTAATAATAGGTTAAATAATAATATATCGATATTTCGGATGTACGTTGCAGTGTCCAAAATCAAAACACACATCAGTTATAAATATATAATATTGTTGTACTCATTTTATTGTTTTCCGTTTTAATTTTAACGAAGAGGAAATTCGATCCAACATGAATAATTATTGTTAGGTACTACTCGGTGACCACTGACTCTAGTGACGTTTATGATTTTGAAGTAGAATGTGTATGACATGGCATATTTTGAACTTTGGTTTTCTAGGACTCTAGGCTCCGTTACTGTTAAATCCTAGTTTCACCCATGGATATCAATATCATATTATGTTAGTATTTTTTAATTTTCACAGTCGGAAATTACTGATAAAATATGATAATATTATTAATAATGTCGCGTTTCAATTGGGGGCCACCCTGACGAAATACCGAGGTGGCGCATTGGATGACGCCCATCATCATAATATTATAGACATTTCGAGTATTGAATATTATTTTTTAAATATCCTAACTATTATAATTGTATCATCACATTTAATATTATGCACTCGTAGAAGTAAATAAATAAATGATGAGTTTGCATATTTTGGTTGCATGTCACAGTTAAGTTTAAAATTGTTATTAGGGAGTTATGTATATTATATAATACAGTAACACAAGTGTTAAATAGAATTATAATTTATGGTTATAAACTAATAAACTCAAATTTCAAAATATACATACATACCTACTATAATATCGCACTAATTTATTCGAAATATTCGATATGGCAACGTTCAAACGAATTATTTCAAAACGTTTAGTACACTGTTCAAAATATGAATTTTGCGTTAACTGCGCGGAATGGGTTAGGTTAATAAACTAAATTTGAATCCTACTCTGTTTGAAGTTTGGCTATTGTTCAGCTAATTTATTTATATACAATTGGACCGCAATATTCTTCTTTAATTCCTTCGTCTTAGATGAGTAATTTCAGCAAGTTTACTAAACAACCCTTCATTTTACGCAACTGTTACTTGAGAAGTTCTGAAGTTCGAAACTTTTGATTACCATTTACTTTCATCCATGTACGGAAATTGCAAACCGGGTGTTGGACGTACATCGCAGGTATCACTATATTTTACTTCTCGTTTAATCAAATTTAAATATTATTCATAAAATAAATTATCAAATCGAATAATGCGGCGATTTATCATAAGAATACCTAACGGTTTGTGGCGATAAACTGGTAAGGCTTTTAACCACTGTCTACCTACCATCGTAACATAGTCAACCAGACGGTCTAAATAAATCACAAACTGAATATTATACAACCAATACACTTGTTACCTACATAATGGTATTCAATTCGTTGAAAAATGATTACTCTTTCGTTAATGTATTTAAACTCTTTATTAAACTATAATATTATACTAACTTACATTGTGTAATTTCAGACAATCATAAAATATCTATCGAGTTTAAATAAAATAAAAATCATTTAATGTTTAATTCATACACCAAAATCAGCCCAATCCTCGGTGATAATTTTTTTTTTTTTTTATTAGGTTAAAAAGCTTCAACATCTCAGGTCATTAGCCTATGATAATTATATAAAGTATTAATTGTATGGGGATACATTATGCTAAACATAAAAGGGAGAATGTAAAATATATTATGTACAATCTTTTTTTTTATGATTATTACATTAATTTCGCTAAGCCTATATTTATGAAGAAATTGTATATATTTTTGGAATTCTCTTCTCCAAGTGTTGTTTCATCGATGATGGACTTCCGAGGATTTGTCTGGAGACGTTGAACTTGGGGGCATTCTAGTGTGATGTGTTTGATCATCAGTTCTTTGTTAAGGAGTTAACTGCAGGTCGGGCAGTCTTCTTTAGTTATAAGGTGCAAGTGTGTGTCCAATCCGAGACCTTGTGATAACTACTTCTTCGATATTATATTGTTATCCATATACGTTTTCACGAACTGTAAAAACTTTTTCTCTTCAGTCTACAAAAAAAAAATCCATTTTATACTGTATACAAATCAATTCAACAACTATAACACGATCCACTGGCTTGGGCATGGTATTTCTAAGGGCCGTTGCAAAATAATTTTTTAGTGGTATATAATAACATACAATAGGGGTAAATGTGGTGGCGGTGGTAGTAGTGGTATTTAGGTTTTCGGTGATTAAATGAATCGGGATGTATTTGAGCTTATATACAAGATGTAGGACGTAACATATGACCCATTACAAATAATAATAAGCCATTAATACGATCGATTGATTATTTACTGAAAATATTGTTCTTATTTCAAACAATTATTGTGATTATGAGTTTATTGGGTTTTTTGTAAATATCTTTTCACTTCCACATGAATGCTTGAAATTTATTAAAGTTTGGATTTCAATAAAGATAAAAAAAAAATTATTTTTATCAAAATATTAAATAATTTCCTGAAAATATTTATTTACCAAAATCAAGTAGTAAATAGGTGCATTTCCCTGGCACCCCCACTTCCGAATTTTGGATTCAAACCAAGGGCTTTCGTTTGTGCTACGTTTGTGCTGGATTGTGCTCGAATTTCATCGTTTGTGCTGCAACCCTTAAGGAGTTATAAGCGATAACGATTGGGGGTGCCAGCGAAACGACTGCACCCCCACCTCAGAATTTCGGATTCAAACCAAGGGCTATCGTTTGTGCTACGTTTGTGCTGGATTGTGCTCGAATTTCATCGTTTGTGCTGCAACCCTTAAAGAGTTATAAGGGATAATGATTGGGGGTGCCAGCGAAACGACTGCACCCCCACCTCACAATTTTAAAATTTAAATTACTCCATTCGTTTGTGTTACGTTTGTGCTGGTTTGTGCTCGAGTTTCATCGTTTGTGCTGCAAACCCTAATGAGCTAGAACGGATCTTTAGTGGGGGTGCCAGCGAAATGGCTGCACCCCCACCTCCAAATTTTCAAATTTAAATTATGCCATTCGTTTGTGCTACGTTTGTGCTGGATTGTGCTCGAGTTTCATCGTTTGTGCTGCAACCCCTAATTAACTACAGGGGATCATTAGTGGGAGGGGGTGGTATGGAGCCATAATGCAGCCCCGATTCAAAATATTGGATCTCCAAATGAGCCAATCTTTAGTAGTTTGCTACTGATATCCTGTACCACTTTTTCGACGTCAGTACTCTACTACTTCCGGAGTTATCCTTATAAATTTAATTAGGGGGTTGTAAAGACGTGCCGGCACCCCCCATATTGAATTGTTTGGTCCAAATCAGTCCCATTGGTTTTGACTAAGTAAGTGCTTATTTGTACTCTTTGTCCCATCGTTATTATTATTTACTAGTAAAAAAAGTTAGGTATAAGGCTTTTTTACAAGGGGATGATCTGGAATCCTAAAACGAGGACAGGTGGACTACAGCCCACAGAGTTTTATCGGAAATTGCTTGAGGTTGGTTGGTAAAAGTAATCAAAAGGTGTCCATAGGTGTCTCGTAGTTTTTAGGTTCAAATAACTTACTTGCATGAGTTTGATTATAAAATTTACGTGATCGTAATTATTGTGAAAATCAAAATTCTCAAATATACGTTTTTATCTTGCAAAACTATTAGAAATAACTAAATGGCGTATATGGATCATTTTCACTTTTACTGAAAAAATTCGTATCCCTAACTGTTAAATCAAAAACCAAAACGAAAACATTTTTAAAAAAGTTAACCAAGGAAATACGTAATACGCTTGATTAAACAACTCAAAAATCAAAATAGACCTTAAAATGTAGTAAAACACTTGGTTAAAGATTGGTTTAGACTAAGTTAGTGCTTATTTGTACTCTTTGTCCCATCGTTATTATTTCTTTGCTCATAAAAAAATTATAAGCCTTCCTTACGAGGGGATGCAGGCTATATACCTGAAGCTATCTATGTATTTTAATTTTACCCTGATACCTGAGTTATGGGGTTTTATCGACTCCGCCGTTTTAATATCAATTCCACCGGCTATCGATTCCGCCGGATTTTTGTTTATATTGATTCCGCCGACTATCGATTCCGCCAGTTATTTATTTATGTTGATTCATCCGACTGTTTATTAAACAATAACCAAAGTATCATATTATACAGAATTGTTTTTAATTAACAGTATAGGTTAGGGTACACTTAGTCATCTTCATGTCAAGATCAACATACGTTTTTAAGGTGCACTTTTTATTGACACATTGCCATTTATTAGCGTCTAAGTATTTAACATACCTACCTACGCTTTGTTATAAAATTTAAATTTTTTATATAAGATTAATTGATTTTTCCGTTCACTATAAACAATTTCAAAATTAATTTTGACACAGTGTAACACAAGACGCGCACAAGACTACAACGGTCACTAAATGTCTATTATTTGAACACTGCAGAACATAGTGATCAATATATTTTAAGATCATGAATTATGATCGATAAGACTTGTACTTATTTTTATTGTATGTAGGTGTATATAGGTACCTACATGAAATAAAATATATTTTTTTTCATAAACCTTTTATAGATTATATTGATTAAGATATAAAAACTGTTGTCCGTTGCGATAATACGCGATTTCCACTGGAATAAATATAGCTGTGTACCTATAGTATTATGTTATAGATACAGTTGAACAGTTTAAAGTTCAATTTATATGTTCATTGTTCGTGTATTATTCTACTTCAACTTATTTTGTTACGATTTAAATACAAATTACAGTAAGCTATAGTGTGTACCTACTAATGAAATAAAATATATTTTAACATAAATGTAAACATTTCTTTTAAATGTTTTTATTACTGTTGAAAGTAAAAAAGTTCGGGGTAATCGAAAACCGGCGGAATCAATATGTAAAAAAGTTCGGCGGAGTTGATACGCGGCGCAATCGATAGATTTTTTACAGGTAAAACGTAAAAAGGTCATTTCGGCGCAATCGATATAATAGCCCCTGAGTTATAACTTACAAAAATTGTAATACAAGTTACAACTCACAATTCATTGTTTTTTAATATTATTGGATTTTTAATCATCATCAATGTATTCTAACTTTGTATTAACTTAATACTGTCTGTTGAATAATTTGGCTGGATTACCTACGTAATAGTATAATAAATATTATTTAAACATTTTTTTATTTTTTTTTGATACAGTTTCTGGTGATAAAAATTATAAAAAAATAATCATTGTACGTATACATAATATAGGCTGCCTATATTATTCACAAAAAGCTTACATGGGTGACTATAAGGTACCTATATATCATTATGTAGACAGTTGTAGACACTATACAATATATAGGTACTTACTGGCTATCAATTTTCATACGATTTTACTTCATTAACCATATCCATACTAACTTATTTCCTATTTGTCCAATCGGGCCTAATAAGTTAAAAAATCTACATAAAACATAAAGAAATAAAATTAAAGAAATAATAACGATGGGACAAAGAGTACAAATAAGCACTAACTTAGTCTAAACCAATCTTTAACCAAGTGTTTTACTACATTTTAAGGTCTATTTTGATTTTTGAGTTGTTTAATCAAGCGTATTACGTATTTCCTTGGTTAACTTTTTTAAAAATGTTTTCGTTTTGGTTTTTGATTTAACAGTTAGGGATACGAATTTTTTCAGTAAAAGTGAAAATGATCCATATACGCCATTTAGTTATTTCTAATAGTTTTGCAAGATAAAAACGTATATTTGAGAATTTTGATTTTCACAATAATTACGATCACGTAAATTTTATAATCAAACTCATGCAAGTAAGTTATTTGAACCTAAAAACTACGAGACACCTATGGACACCTTTTGATTACTTTTACCAACCAACCTCAAGCAATTTCCGATAAAACTCTGTGGGCTGTAGTCCACCTGTCCTCGTTTTAGGATTCCAGATCATCCCCTTGTAAAAAAGCCTTATACCTAACTTTTTTTACTAGTAAATAATAATAACGATGGGACAAAGAGTACAAATAAGCACTTACTTAGTCAAAACCAATGGGACTGATTTGGACCAAACAATTCAATATGGGGGGTGCCGGCACGTCTTTACAACCCCCTAATTAAATTTATAAGGATAACTCCGGAAGTAGTAGAGTACTGACGTCGAAAAAGTGGTACAGGATATCAGTAGCAAACTACTAAAGATTGGCTCATTTGGAGATCCAATATTTTGAATCGGGGCTGCATTATGGCTCCATACCACCCCCTCCCACTAATGATCCCCTGTAGTTAATTAGGGGTTGCAGCACAAACGATGAAACTCGAGCACAATCCAGCACAAACGTAGCACAAACGAATGGCATAATTTAAATTTGAAAATTTGGAGGTGGGGGTGCAGCCATTTCGCTGGCACCCCCACTAAAGATCCGTTCTAGCTCATTAGGGTTTGCAGCACAAACGATGAAACTCGAGCACAAACCAGCACAAACGTAACACAAACGAATGGTGTAATTTAAATTTTAAAATTGTGAGGTGGGGGTGCAGTCGTTTCGCTGGCACCCCCAATCATTATCCCTTATAACTCTTTAAGGGTTGCAGCACAAACGATGAAATTCGAGCACAATCCAGCACAAACGTAGCACAAACGATAGCCCTTGGTTTGAATCCGAAATTCTGAGGTGGGGGTGCAGTCGTTTCGCTGGCACCCCCAATCGTTATCGCTTATAACTCCTTAAGGGTTGCAGCACAAACGATGAAATTCGAGCACAATCCAGCACAAACGTAGCACAAACGAAAGCCCTTGGTTTGAATCCAAAATTCGGAAGTGGGGGTGCCAGGGAAATGCACCTGTAGTAAATTAAAATATAATAATATGGATTAATAATTATAATTAATAAATGTCTATCCACGACGGAGAATTTATATTATAATATATCAGAACAACAATGTGAAATCTGATAAGAAATTTATAATCCATTTTTACTCATCTACTGTAAACTCCGCGGTATAATTATAATTAATAAACCCTTTGTGTGGTATTTGATTTATATATACCAACATTTTCGAGAAATTATTTTCCAGTTTATTTGGTTACTAAAAGTACTACTACGAAAATTGCAAGTTAACGATGTTTTAATGTATGAAAACTTGGATTAAATGTGGAAGACGATGTTTAAATAAAACTTAATATATATTTAATAAAATAATAATTTCGCCAAAATTAATATTTTCGGAAATAATCTCTGAGTTTTCCAGTTATAATAGAATCCCCGCCTACATATAATTCAATGTACTGTGCATGTAGTAATATTATTTGGAGTAAAGTTTGAATTCAAACGCAAATAATAAAAACGTGTCGTCACTCGTTGTGGTTAAAAATTGTTATTTTTTTTATGAACAAGTTAATAATATGATATTGTATACTAATGGCATATTTTTTTTCTCTGTTGCAGGTAAACACGTGTTTTGTTTGATGTTATTCAAAGGGAATACTCTGACAATAAAATCAGAATATTATATTATTATTAATGTGAGTAAAACAGAATTTTAATTCATATTTTATCGATATAAATTAATATGCGTACCGACGTAAAATATCATACAATTTTACGGTTTGAGTATAACGGTTATAATATTATACTATGTGTATTGAACTATACCAAACGGGAATCTAGTCGGATTCACCTTTTGAAAATCTTCTCATTATACTCAGAAAATGACTATTCATAAGACTTGCACGGGAAACTGCTGGGTTCCGATACAACACCTTCGTCGCGACGAGAGAATATTATGTCTGTCGACTGAAATAATCATCGAATCTTTATCGGTGTGTGTGTTTTAATGAACCATCCGCGGGTACTTGCGCCGCTTTCATAAAGCTGGAAATAACTCATATTTTTCAAGTCTCAACATTATCAAAGTCTAACTCAATTAATTCTTCCCCTCGACGACCCAAATCCAATAACCTCTCAACTAGATAGGAAAATATAAAAAAATAAAAGTACTATTAAAAAAATAATAAACCACATAATCCCTAGTGCATAAATTTATATTTTTATATATTATTATAATTATATATACGCGAGCGGGGATCGCCGATTTTCTCCTGAATGTGTCATTAATCAAAATGCTTGGGGGGTTCGGAGGCTTAAAACGTAAGGTCATTAGTGACCGACCTCTCATTATTTTTCTAAACGGTACAACATTTTTGTTCGACCTATCGCTAATTACGTTCCCCACTCTTGTCAATTTTTTTAATGTATTTATTATGTATTTCGTTTTTTTTCCTCGCCCTTTCATCGCGCCGTCTCCCTCGTTAGTTCGTAAACATTTTCTGCTCAACTCTCTGTCTCTAAATCGACGCTTTTGACAACGTTTAAAAAATTCAACCGAATGATAATAATATAATGATCGACGTCAAAACGTGCCAAAGATATTGTGATTATTATTATTATTATTATTATCCATTACTTCTAGTCTAGAACGTCTCGTTGTGTGATAAGCAGGGAATGGTCTTGAGTCTTGAAATTAACTGCTTTGATTGAGATCATTAGTCACGACGATAGGGGGAGGGAGTGTTGTAAACACAGAGGCGATATGAAGGCTTACAAACCTTCAGAGTTTATTTTATTTTAATTAGAGTTTGTGTTTAGTAAACCTACATTTTATACGATACTATTTTTTTTCTTGCTTAAATCAAAATTTTGAATTCCGAGGAAAAATCTTATACAAGTCATTATTCTGTTTAATTTAATGTTCTTCTAGTGGAAGATTATTAAACATATGATATTAGAATGTTACCTATACATTGTAGGTGTATTAAATATTATAATATGTGTATAAATACCAATTATTACTTCGGCATTGTTTATTACATAATCATTTATGTCTTATAGTTTTTATCGCTTGCAAATTATTTGTATAGTTGGTAAGTCGAGATGATGATTACGACTGAAAGCGAAAATTGAATTGAATTTGTATGCCTGTGGACATAAAAAGCTCAACATAATATTTTACAACGCAATTGAGAAATCTTATTTTTATTTCCAGTTGTCGTGAATGCAGTTAGGCGAAAAGAGATGAATTGGATAATTAATATTTTACCGTAGACATTCAAACAATTTTCGAAATGTTTATGCATCGAATGCAATAATGAACACTCTTGACAGTAAATATTTTGTATTTGTATTATTTATAAATTATAAAATAACGTAAATTGTTACACACGTGCCCAGTTGTGTTCTGAATATTGTGCAGCAATATAATTTATACTGTTTTGTGTCTCTTTAGTATTCATGATCTCATTAGATACATAGATTAAATTTCATAATTTCTTGAGTTTAACGAGAAAAATGCAATCTCTCTTATCCAGAATACTAAAGACGTTATAAAATTCAAATTTGTCTTAACTCATTAAATAGTCATTTCACACTAATAAATTCTTAAGAATTGTTATTAAAAACAGTTTTACATACAATAAAATATAATAATGTTAAGTTGGAATTCGCGAGAATAGAGTTATAGAGGTATAGAATTATCTGATTGCCAAATATGTAAAATATTATGAAAAGATTCCGGTAAATAATATTTAGAAGTGAAGTACTTTATCGTTGTAATAATATTATATATTCATCATAATAAAAAATAAAATACCTGTTATCCACTGTAAAGGAATTGTGTGCCAGCATGATAAAATTATTGAAATTCCATAACACTAGCTAATAGATTAAAAACGAAAAAAAAATACTAAAAAACGGTGCAGTTCTCTAAACACATAGACAATAGGAATAAGTTAATTTACAAGATCAATAAATAGATTTTCATTCATAACCCAAGCAGTGAGTAAAGAACCAACACCCGTATGCAACTTAATGACTAGTTGCCTAGTTAGCCAATTTCACATACCTACCATTTAAGAATTTCAAGAATTTAAAAACATTTGCAATATCTCATCAATACCAAAAAACTTGAAAGAATCCCTCGATGAAGACAAGTGCATAAAATCTTAGATTTTCTAATCAAAATTAATCTTGTGATTCATTTTTAAAAACCAACATTTTAACTGTTATAACATCTCATATCCAAGTCAAAATATGTTAGCCCAGGTAAGGCTTTTCTGAGATATGTCAAGGATTTTATGGAAAATTTCAAGGCTTTTATAGAAGGAGTCAGGGATTTTATGGGAAAAGTAAACCCCTTTATGGGAAATGTCAAGGCTTTTATGAGAAACGTCAACGCTTTTCTTAGAAGCATCGAATCCTTTATGGGATATATTAAGGTAACGTCAAGGCTTTCATGGTGATAATTCTGCTTTCTTTAAATCGTTTTGATTGCGGCATAGTCCCCTTATTGTTCAAACCACTTACGGACCCTTGAACCTAACCTCACCTAACCTAGCAATACGATAATATTGTGTACCTTAATGCCGGATGAACCATTTAACAACGGCATTAATCATAAAAAATAGTAAAAATTATGTCTTATATAGTTGATTAGCAGAAATATATTGAGAGTTTCTCATGACGAATCTATCGCCCAGTACAACAGTTTGTAATGCTCACTATAGGTTATACCAATATTATATTATGGTTAAAAAGCCTTACGAAAATAAATAAAGTTCGCGGCTTGGGTACAACAGTGTTTACGATGCGTGGCGGACTAAAAGTCGTAAAATCGAATTGATAAAGAAAAAAAAACACAACAATGTTAGTCGGAATATGTGTTGGTAAAAAAAAAAGGGGGAGAAATCGCCGGTACAGCAGCGGTTGTTGATAGCTGCCGCTTCAGGTACAAACGATTTAAGACTAGAAAAACGAAATTAATCGTAACACCCCCGCATCGGATATAACTTCACGTCTCGAGCACGACTTTTGACTATTACAATTATTATTATTATTATTATAAAGACCGTCGCATTGTACAGAACTACTATTCGCTATGACTGTGTGCGAGCGGATTAACCAATTGAGCGGATAACTTATGGCCTCGGAGGTCTGGCGTGCTAATGACGGCCGTTTTCTTGCTCGGCTCAGATTTTGCGTTTAAGATGTTATGGTGACGGAGTGTGTACAATTAACAAGGTTCCGATAGATTTAACGGGGACGACGATGGTATTAATATGTAATTTCGTGCACGGCGGCGTATATCATTATTATTATCGCCGTCTGATGTGTACCTACATATTATTACTTATGATAAGAGAACGCGAGGCGGAGGAGACGAAAAAACCAAACGATGGGAGGCTGGCACCATAAAATATAATAATAATTATATACTGTCCGTGTAAATTATATTTGCATTTTACACATTACGATTGTGATGAGCGTGTCAAATTCGCACGTGATCCATATTATGTAACCATGTTATAATGGTGGTATCCGTTAAAACGACGGCCAGACATAATATTTTATACATTTATCGCAATTATTATTATTTTACATAATAATTATATTATGCAGTCGTGCGGCGTCGTCACACATATCGTTATTATTTTTTTGTAAAAATACACCCGTATTACCATTGTTATAAAATGTGCGGTAGGTACCGGCTACTACACGCGTGACATCGTAATAATATTAATACTATTGTTATTGCATTATTATTATCTTATAATGTTCTCGTTGATAGATATATTTTTTTAATTTATTCTAATTGTGTTGACCAAACTGAATTGCTCATATAATATTTAAATAATAATAAATCATAAAGTGATTATTATAGCCTATAGGTGGGTGTTCAATAATGTATTATATTTATTTTGGATATTGAGTCGTATATTTTAAAGTGGTAAGTTTGAAAAATAAATGAAAAAATAATATTGCCGTTTTAGCCATTGAAAAATTGAATGACCCTTCGAAGGAAATATTTCAGTAAGAAACTCCAATTCACATAAGTTTTTTTGTGATTGGATTATTTATTATGAAAGATTATAAAAATGAATACAACAATTGGAACATAATTGTATTATCGTAAAAAAAAATAAATTCATCCTAAAGTAATCTCAAAAATATTTATATTAACTTACGCAAGGGAAAAAAATAATAATTACTATAAACATAAAAAAAAAAATGAAAAATAATCCTCCCATTGAATATGATTTCCAATCAGCTTATTGAATATTATAATTCTGTAGTTTTGGTCATCATACAAATAATTAGTTTATTGACAAATTTTAGTAAAAAAAAATTGATAAAGATTGATTTTTACTGTGATTATAAAATGTTTAATTTTTGTATAACATTAGTTTTCTGCCAATTGATTGATACATTTTACTTTAGCTTTTTATTCATGCTATAATAATATTATAAACAAACTTCATAGAGAATATAAGACTTACTAAGAGTTGTTATTAATTATTATGCATAATGCTTAATGCTTAATCATTTTACTTGCACTCTTGTGATTTAATATACTATATTGTTTTTATTCTTTTAAATTGATTTAAAAACTAAAAACAACTTAAAACATTCAAGTACTTAATAATAACTTTTAATTTTTACAAAAATATATTAAATAAAAGTCAGTAATAAAAACGTTGTTCATTGAATACAATTTTATGCAATAATTAATTGTGTTCGCAGTTATTCTTTATATTTTTATCTCGTTGAACCTTTTAGAGATTGAAAACTAAATCTTTAGTCGGTCTCAAATAGCAATATTGGGGGCTGACATAAGATTGGTATTATTTTTTATTTAACGACCGAACAAATAATGATTGGGTTGGGCTGTTCTCTAGAAATACTTTTAATAATTATTCTTGAGAATCGAAACGGTTTCTTGTATAGCTGGGTAAAAAATAGCTCGTGCTAAACTTTTAATACGCTCATTGTTAAAATATTTACAACGTCGGAAAACGTTTCATTTGTTATTATGTCCATAATACTAATTATCATTTTCCAATAAAGCATGAATTAGCAGATTTTTATCATTTTTATTGTTAACAAATACGGAGGTCGACGATAAAATACATAGTAATGTATCAATACTGTTAGGTACCCCATATTATTCCGTATCACTGCGTACCGTAACATATTATAATATAATTCAGTATAACTCTAGAGTGAAATGTTCCTTTCGGATTCAATCATACTAGTCTGATGGTTAATAACTTTGGTTTTGGCTCGAGCAGTGTTACACCGTAGTGGCGAGAGGTGAGTTTCCCTGGCACCACAATAATTACCTGTGTCGTCTGGCTTTAAAATAATTGATGCCGAAAACGTTCTTTCAACATATCGGCGAGTGAAGGAGGGGTGGGGGTTGGCCAGGGGTTAGGCCCGGTCCACACGTGTTATCGATGGATTAAAATAACAATAATATTTAAGATTATCATGCAGAGATCTGTATGTATGTGCGTGTGTGTGTACGACAAAACGAGTACAATATGTCCGCTCACGTGTGTCGCATTTCCTCGAGATCAATAATAATTTTTTTTTTCCGGTTTAATCGAGAGCCGGAGAAGGAAAATGTTGCTCACATTGCTTCTTCTCCGGCCCAATAATAATTATTTTATAACACTTTTTTCCGGACCGTCTAGTGCGACGCACACTCGCCGAGTGCCCAGTGGCACTTACTTCGGACTGCACACGACAACGATTGCCGTCGAGAGTTTAATTTCCCGGCACAGGCGCTGTCGTTTGGCCACTGCAGTGCCTCCACCACCGCCACTGGACCACCACCTCCACCGCCACTGTCGTCGTACCCATTTGCGGTCGGTTTCCGACAATTGCAATATAGCGCTTGGTGTCTATATAGGCCCGTCTAATGAAATTTCTGCCCAAGTCCGTTATGCGGACCGATGCCCCGAAACGTGTCCGTCGAACATAATAATAATGTTATAATGTAGTATACTATACAACGCAATATAATAGTATAATACGCATGCACGAGCGCGCGTGTCTACAGACGAAAATATCGAATCAAACTAACTCTTAGTGGTTGGCATTCATATAATATTATAATACCTGCAGCTGAACGTACCAGCAAAACTGAAATTTTTTTTTTTACAGAATATCAAGGCTGGGCAAGCTAACAACTTTTTTTAACTCGTTAAGTCAAGTTAATATAGAAAAATGAAAGTTAAGTTTAAAGTTAAAAGTTAACTTTATTTTTTTTAACTTGTAAAAGTTACAAGTTAATTAGAAAATAAAAGTAACTTACCTTGGTTAAAAATAAATTACTTTTTTTTTTGAAATAAAATTAATAATTATATCTACCTACTATAAATTGTTATATTTTTCTTTTATTAATGACGTGGTTACCCCTATAACATTTCTGTCTATAATATAGTTATATAATATTTTCTGTGAATATGCAATATAATAACTTACTATTATTATAAATTATTATTTACTAAAATATATTTAATATTTTGGATTTTTTTTTTAATAATTTATTTTAAATATGTGGTTTTTGAAAAAAATAATTTAACGTGCCAATAAAATTAATTAACTCGTTAAGATACTAAATAACACGGGGTAAAAAGTAAATTAACTTAGTTAAAAGTAACTTAACTTTAATTTATTAACTCGCTAATACCCAGCCTTTCATAATATACCTACACTATATAGGTGTATCTCGATTTGAGTGTATCTATCTCAGTTAGTGGTTCAAGTTATACTTACTCTCTAAATTTCTCTGATATTTCTAATAACGATCTCTGAGATAATAGATTATTCTATTACTATTATAATCTATAAACAACGGCAACTATTTATAAACAAAAAAAAAAAGTTTCTATTACCACCATGAATCTCTAAACTATTATTTGAGGACCTCTTTAAAATTCTAATTTTTAAAAATCCTTACTGAATCTCTACATCATAAAACCGAAACTACTGACCAAATTTCATATTCGTAACAGCTCTGGTGGTTTTGCCTAGGGATTTAGGCTATGATGAATCAGTCAGTCATTTAGGAAAACTTATTTTATACATAACTAATAATAATAATAATATGATTGATAATATAATTATCAGGATGTATTTTTTGGTCAGATTATCGTCAGCATTATTTTCGTATTTTTTAATCCACGAGTAATTTATTTTATTAGCAGCTTCGTCATTATAAAAGCTGCAGTATAAGTTCAATGCTATATTCCAAGCACATAATATTATTTTGTATTTTGACTGATTTTTTTTAGAGTCGACATGTCAGTGGCGTTTTTATGACTTTTCAAACCGGGGTAAGGGTGACTCATTCCACTTAACCATAACTGATTATAAATCAATTTTAAGAAAAAATGATACCAATATTTAACGCTTTTTTTTGTTGAACGACTACGCTATTTTAGTTGCCCCGATTTCATGAGAGTCATTCGATAAACCATCATTGGCGTTGGAATATTCACATCACTAATTCAATATACGTTTTTCAATTTATTTAGAATCATTTGAACTTTCAAAGTTATTTTTTTTCCAAATCTGAAAGTATCAAACGAAATCTTTTACACAATCAAAAAAAAGGTATTTAATTTAATTAAAACACAAGTATACAAAAAATAAAATAAATAGAAGAACTGTACAACTATCGTAAATCGTATTGAACAAATCCAATGGTCGTAATTGTGTAATGATATTGACATTATGTAGTGTAGTGACGGTCACCGACGGTGATGGTTTATCAAACGCATTTGTTTTCGCTTCAGTCGAATTCTCCAGTTTTATAGAACACATTTTTCGTTAATTTTTTTTTTTATATATAGAAGAAGCAAATATCAGATAACATCACGAAAATAATAATTTATCAATTCAGTCAAAGATTTCCGTCATCATTCGACCCTTTTACACTCCGACGTATAATAACAACGTCAAAACGTCTACAACAAATAAATGACTTACGTAAAACAATACGTAAGTACACACAACTTGTAAGAAATATATATTAACAACTGTAATCGAATACACGACCGTCGTACTCTAAAATAATGGTATCGGTCATGTAATTACAGTTGCGTTCAGTTTTTAAAATATTTTTTCGATGGCCATGTTAGGACAGCTGCGGTTAGTAGCGTTCTGAGCTCAATGAAGCGAAAAAAAAAATAACGTGCGAAATTATATGTGCCGGTCGGTCGTTAGACGCGTCCAATCGATAACCGTTACCGTGGTATGTAAGCGTAACCGCGTTCGAAGTGTTAACCGCTAGGGCCGGTTTACGGTTGCTCAGCGTTAAGCGGCGACCGTCGTATAACGTTCGGAGATTTCGGAGGTTTTGGAACGTGTGTGATCCCCCTCGGTCACTTAAAAATCCCGTCGAATCTGCAGCAGACGAGATAAATATTGTCTCCGAGGGGGAGCGCGTCCATTATTATTAACTGTCTCCGGAGCGCCACTCCCACGGGAAACGATGGGCTGATAATAATATGAGCACAAAACTGACGTTTACATGTGCGGCATAATTAATTTCCAACTAAAGCCGGTATAGTGTGACCGAGCGGGTTCGGTGACACGGTACCGAGTTTTTTTTTTCCCCGAGTATATATTATATTGATTAGTTTTACGATTACACACATCGTAGAGTAAAATATGGTCCGCTGTAGGGTTGAAAATGAGAGGAGGAAAAATAACGATAAGAATGTCGTTGCTACGCAGTTAAAGGATTTTTTAGTTTTTTGTTGTGATGCTGAAATTGCAATTACAATAAATTGGTACCTATTGTGGTCGTTTTTTGGACCCACCATTGTACATTATATTTGCACGCAGTCCACAAAAACACCTCTCTTTTACTCTACCAGAAAAATATGGATCCTATCTGATTTCGATAAAAAATTCATGTTCGAACACTTGCAGTTTGTCAATTCGGTTAATTAAATATATTGGTTGGTGTATTTCCGTAGGTTTATCGTCGATTTAATATTATTATAGTGTTTGACCAATAGAATCTATCGTTGCACTCGGTACGCAGAAAGATATTTCTATTCCTCCTACAAGAGGAACATAATGAAGTATTGAATCCATAGGATTTCGAACGTGGCAGGTTTGCAGTTCTAACAATGTAGTACTATATTAAATAACAAATTTTGTTTGTTTATTTCTATGGTTGCTTTAAAATTATTATAATGTTTGGTATTCAACTATATGAATCTCTCGTTGCACTAGGTACGCAGAAAGACACCTATTTTCTCCTACAAGACGCATATCGATATCGAATGTATTTGATTTCAATTAAAAATACTGTGGAAGACACTTGCAGTCTTGACAATGTATATCTGTTCGTTCATTTTTGTGGGTTTATCAATGCTTTAAAATTATTATAATGTTTGGTATTCAATAATAAGAATCTCTCGTTGCACTCGGTACGCAGAAAGACGAATATTTTCTCCTACAAGATGAATATCGATATCAAATGTGTTTGATTTCAATTAAAAATGCAGAGGCAAACACTTGCAGACTTGACAATGTATATCTGTGGGCGTATCGTTGTTTCGATAGGTCCTATAGTGTTTGATATTAAGCCATAAGAATATCTCATTGTGCACTCGGTACGCAGAAATAAATCTATTTTCTCCTACAAGATGATCTATTGAATCAATTTGTTTATCAAAAAATTGCTGTTTTCCACTAAAAATGTGCAAACTATTGCAATTTTAACAATGTATATTGTTCGTTTCTTTTTGTTGCTTTATTATTAGTATATAGTGTTTAATATTGAATTACTCAAAAAAACTTTTTTCCCCCTTCGACAATATCAATTGAATACGTCTGATTACTAAAAATGCTTGCTGTGCAAACACTTGCAATTTTGTAATTGTATTTTGTAGTGATGGGTAACTGTATAATTTTGTGTATCGATATCTTTCCAATTTTTCCGATATTGTACAACGATATCCTAAGCGAAAATATCAAAAATACACATTTTAAACCTAACCTACTTAGTACTTATTCCAGATGTCGATATTGTTATGAATTTTCGATATAATTGCCTATCAATAGTATTTTGTTCGTTTATTGTCTTAGGTTTACCTTTAAGTTGTTTGGTATCATACTATTATAAATCCGACATATTACAATTCACAATATCACAAAAGAATAATTTCAAGTATATTTTTCTTTCACATACCTATATCGTAGGTACATATTATTAATTCATTGTGATATATGGGATCGTATGTCCAATTTATTTCATAACTGCAAAGTAAACAATAAAACAACAACCGTCTTTATCGTTCATCAATATCTCGAATCTTATATGTCCTTGAAAAACATACAGCTCTGTTTCCCACATTAGGAAAACGACCGTTTTATGTCCTATGGGAAATATTTGTATAAACTTTTTTGTGTGCACAGTACACACCACATTTTTTTACTATCACAGTTGTAGGTATGCTATGCTGCTTAATCATTTTTCAGGACGTTTTAAAATCTCCTTCAAACCTCAAGAGGGTTTGAACGACAAGCTTTAAATGCCATTTTTTTCCCCGACAGTTTCAGTATCATATATAGGTAGGTACTCGATTATTATTATTATTGTTGCACGGACTGCGATCTATAAGTTGCAATTAATGGATTTCCAATCACCCAAAAACGAGATTTTGATTTGAAAAATTACTAGGTACTAAAATATTTTCTGGTTACAATAACCCCAGTGTAATTGGCGCCCCGTTAGATGTTTATAAATGTTAATCACTTAGCACACGATGACGAGCGTGCAAAGCACAAAAGAAGTATGAACAAAAAAAAAAAAAAATAAAAAAAACCATACGAAAAATTTCATCATCTATTATTATATTTTCCCAGGTTCTCGTTTTTCTCCTCACAATACCGGCGAGTACAATTTTTTTTTTTCCCCACTCCCACCGGATAATCATCGTACGAGAAAATAAATCATTCGCGTACATTTTATTTCACTTTCACTCGGTATTATAATAATATATTATACACACAGATTGCGAATGAATGTTTTTCGCATAAGTCTCGGTGCCGTATAATAATAAAAATAATAACAATAATGATAATAATATGAATAATATAAAACGTCGTTCGCGATGCAAATCAAATTGTATTGTTTTCGCGATTTATACGCGACGCGGACGAGATGACATCATCAGATACACGGAAATGCGCGTCGGGTTCGGAGGGAAATTCCTTTATGAATTTATTCGTCGTCTCTATATTTTCAAAAGCGTAAAACAAATTTACGTATCTCCGTGTACACTCGATATCAGTTCGGCGTATAATAATATATATTGTGAAACATAACACCGAATACGGCAAATCGATCTATATTAAATTTGATCCCGAAGTTAGGGTAAGCGGCACATTATTTATATCATAGGGCAAGTATGGATAATATATTGTATTGATTGTTCAATGTAAAAAACGTTTCTGGATAAAAAATATTATTTGTCGGCATTGAATATGACTTACTATAATATGTTTACAAAAAAAATGGAACAATAACGTATATAAAGGTCGTTTGCAGAAACTATTGTAATATTGTACTGAACAACTGTTATAGAATTCATATAAAGTAGGTATCTATTCATAATAATATAATGGGTGATCCATTGAACGTGTGACTCTATCATAATTTTATTATTGTTTTTGAAAATATTTATTTTTCATAATTTTAAGTCTATAAAAAAAACGTTTAATCTTATATATAAAAATGGATCCCCATTTCCCTTGGTCATCGTATCACGCGTGAACGGCTGGACCGATTTCGCTAATTCTTTTTCTGTTGTGTTCGTAATTGTCAGGCGAAGGTTCTTATGTAATACAATTTTAGGAAAATCCACCGGAAAATTAGAAAATTTGGATGACAAAAAATACAACAGTGGCCCCATCTGTTCAGAAAAAAAATAAACTAAATAGTAAAAAATTTAGTTGTGGATTAAAATAATAATAGTCTATTGTATATTGTTTGCTATTGGTTACGGACATCTTTGTTGATTTGTTTTATTATTTTTTATCAATATATATATTATATCTTCTAAATATATAAATGTGAAATGAAAATCTTTGTACAGGGTAAACTCTGGAACTAAATATCAGATATTTTTGATTTTTTTTTTAACGAAATAGTATAGGTATCACGGAAAAGGCTTTTATAAAAAAAAATTTTTGGAAAAGTAGGAAATCTGGATGTCAAAAAACAAAAATAACGCAACAGGTTAGGTTAGGGTTTTGTATTAATTGATTATATTAATCCACCCTAGGTAGAATTAGACAAACTTGATATAACTTTGATACTTTAGAGTTAAATTATACATTTACGTACTAACAGCACAGGGTCCGCGATCTACTCCAGACAGATTGCATACCTCATAATATACTGCTGCGAATCAGAATTTTTATTCAGGGCAACGGAAAAGTTAAGATTAATTTTAAGCACCATACACCGAATATTAAACAACGAATTGAACAAAGTTTGAGTTTTATAGAGTTGGTATATTTAACGGGCAACGAAGTCCACGGGTTCAGCTAGTTTATTATATTTTTATCTTTTTTATTCATTATCATATTTTAGGTTTTTTACTCTTTTGAATGACAACTTTTTTTAATTTCAAGTAGGAAGGCAGAATATTATTCGGAGTATTTGAATCTATAAAAATCAAATGTTTTGCAACTAGTAAATTAGTCATAGTTTAAGTTTAGATGAGCTGAGTAGTGATCCAACAATTTAAAGGCCATTTACCCCTGCAAAACAAGTCTACTTCGATTATTTTAACTTCAAATACTTGGAACTCATAATAGCTACTTGTTTTAAATCTAAGCTAGCTAATTGTATACATTAAAGTACTCAGAAAAAATTATAATTTGAAATGAGGAATTATAAATGCATGTATTGTTTTCAAAAAAAAAAAATAATTAACTAAAATATCCATAACGTTGTAATAATTTCTTTTATTATAAATGGTGCTTATTACTTGAAATTATCTAAAACAAATATTTTCAAAATCATTCATAGTTTTTGAAATAAAGACGTTAAACGAATCAATAATAATAATATTATTATCATAGATAGTATTTTTTTTTCACTTTAACGCATTACGTTTACCATATAATACTTATTATATTATGTGATACTAAGACAAAAAGCTTTTCCTAGGATTTCTTGTTTGTTTTTGTTTTTTACTTGAGCACTCCAAACTCCGTCTGGGTTGTTATCGTGTGGTGCGCATACCACACAGCGAAACTCGTAGGCACTATATATAATATTATTATAATGACGTATTGACGTACCGGCTATAATAATACCACAATAGTGTTTGTTATCGATAAAAAAAATGTGCCGACTCACAAGTGCCTATTTGGTAATAATATCATTATTATTATCACTCGTTTGCGGCGTTGAAGCGCCTTGAAATATTTCCTACCTCACTGTTCAAAGGCACGCCGCCGTGCCGTGGGCTCGAGGAAATAAAAATCCACGGCCACTATGACGTGTACTTACAGCAATTAAAAAAATAAAAAAAAAAACCCCAAGGCTCAAATGAATTAGTGTGTCTCTCGGTTTTAAAACCATCTTGTCGGCTTTCGGCACGCTCTGTCACACTGCACAGAATATAATATACCAGTACGATTTTGTTTTAAACCATATACCGCCGGCTCCGCTCGTTCCCGGAAGTATGACGCAGGGGAGGGGGGGTGGAGGGTTGTGTGGCGAAACGATGTGCTTTGACGTCTCATCCCTTCTTCAACGGCGACGGGAAGTCCGTTCGTAAATCCACTTCGAAAAATTAATGGTGCCTCCCCCTTTCTTTTCGCACTCGGAAAAACTGCAGTACCTACTACGCCTTTGGCTCGACCCCGGACGAGTACCGGCGGCTCTCTCTCAATACGCTTTTTCACAGAATATTTTCCGTACCCTCACAGCCCTTTCGAATCGCGTTTCTGTATTTTTCTACGAACAGAACAATGCCGATGCCCATCAAACGCCCAAGTAATATTTAAGTAGAAAGTCAGTTTAGCGGTTTGAGTATAATAATTGAATATAGGTATGACGCGCGAGAACTGCAGAGTGTCATTTTTTATTGATCGAGAAATACAATTTAATATATAATTTTTGTTTAGAATATCTTTTTTGCAGGTAACAATATTATTCATACAAGCGAGAGAACTGTATAAATACATATTATTATTACTATTATCATTCCGGTGGCTTTTAATTTATTTGTCGTTTATTTATATTTACGATAATATTAACAATTAATTTCAACATCAATGACATAATATTACGATATGAATGACTGTAAATAAGTCAAACTAGTTCAAACCATCAATGATGTACAATAATATTTGTGAGTGTAATGTAACATGATATTGATCAGTAGTAATATTAATATGCAGATAGCAATATATCGTTTATTAGGGAAAATCACAAAATGTAAATGTATGGGACGGTTATTAACAACGATGAGCTCGTGCGGTAACTATGTGCATATACAGAGTGATTCACAAAGCATAACTATTAAAAATGAATTCATTGAAGTTCTACTTTTTTGGAATTTTTTAGTATAGGTTCTTAGATTTTTTTAATATTATGTATAAAGTGTCCTGCTATAATTTTGATTTTTTGCAATTGAGAATTGCTCTTTTCAGTAAATTATGAAACAAATGATTATAATAAGTTTTTTAAATGTTGATGTATCTAAACCTATACGTACAGGTTTGGAATATAATATAATATCATGTTATTAGGGCTAAATTATGATTTGAACTATTTATAGTACCATCGAAATTGTGTAATTTATAAAAAATTATCTTAGTATAATAAATACTAGATTTAATATTGCATAATATTACTATTTTTATTTTTTTAAACACAGTTTTAGGAACAGCTAAATTATCATAAGTATATATTTTATAATACAATATTATATAAATTTTAATCATTCAGAAACTACTAGTTCGCATTTGAATTTAGATACATCTATATTTTGAAAAAAAAAATTGAAAATGACGGTTCAGATCACCGAGAAACACTACTTGAGCAGTATAACAAATTTAAACAATTGAAAAATAATATAGTCAGTGAATTGTCAGTATATTATAATGTTATGAGTACTCAACAATTTCAAATTATTAAAATTCGATTCTTAAATAATATTAAAACGGGAGTGAGCATCCTCTGTTGAATCACTCTGTATAATATTATAACATTATATTGGCCGATTACGGACGACCGCATCTGTGGGTATTATAATATGATATAACTGCTAACCACAGTATAGTAGTAGTGGACTACGGTCGTGCGGGTGCCAGCTACCTATGTGCACATAACCATGGTTATATTAATTTATATAGGCGATTTGAATGTTCAATCAAATGTCTGACGAGAAATCGGAATTAATTATTACCTTTTGCCATGTCACCGTTCAGCCGTGAAACGTTCTCGAACGCACAGACAACGCATCGATGTGCCAAAAATATAATAATATACGCTCACTATATTTTGTGTTGGACGTACAGAATTTATCGTAAAAGTCGTAGAGCCGATATGGTAGCAATAGATCATTCGAACGAATCGCCTACAAACTTTCGTCCGAAAGCTTCCGAGGCCACTCTTGAAGTTCCCATTTCGTTCACTCAAAAGTTAAGAGGCTTTCGTGGAAACTATACTTCGGGAAAGCTACAACCCGATCGATTCGAACGTAACCGTACCGTTTTCGCCGATTTAAAAGCGAAATCGAATACCTGAGGTGTTCGTTTTGAAATTGTGGAGAAAATGTCCGTTTTCAACACATTATATACGCAATAATAGTCTCATCGGCGAAGTCGACATGACTATTGTTTAGGTTTCAACGGTAAGAGGATCGAAAAATGCAGAATCCGTAGCACGATGACGTGTACAATGAGCAAATATTATGATATGATATTAGATTATTCACAACTATATATTAGTATAACTACGAGAAGGGAGGCTGTAAAGTGACAGAACCCCCTACAATTTAGGGGATGTTTATCCGCTGGTATTGCATTATACAGTCTGCGTATTTCTTTATCGAACACATACTATGCTAACTTATAAATCCTCTCCACTCACTCCACCACACGTGCAGGGTTTCTTGTCCGAGATTCGTTTATTCCGTTCCTCTGGATCTGCGACCCGTCAACGGCCGCAAATGCCGACGATATACCCCACCGAGGTACATGGACATAAATTATTATTATTATTATTATTAAACCGCGCGCGCGTCTCTATGCGATTCGACCACTGATTTAGTGTACTTTTATGTTTTTCAACTACACCCGAGCGGTCGAAAGAGGCGGCCATTAACATTAATAACGGGGCAATTCGAACGTTTTCAACGTTTCCCGAAATACCTGTCCGATACCGTCAATGGTCGACCATTGACTATAATAATTGTCCAATTTAGTGGGATATTATAATTTTGCCCACGCGCGTTAACGTCATTTACCATCGTTTACGGCTTTGACCGTAACTTACAGACAGACACACACACACACACACACACACACACAAGAGATGTATACGTTGATATAGTGTGTGTGTGCAATATGGGGTCGGAAAATAAATAATAAATACATATATTTATTAACGCAACGGAAATAGGAAAAATATCTTTTTCGTTGCTATAAATAACGTGCAATACGAAATTGTTGTTTATAATTCACGTCGAATCCTAATTAATTGGGAGAGATAATACAATACTTTTAAATACTGTGCGTTACATTACACGACTGGAAGTTCTCGAATTAGAGCAATATTATCGTAGTCGATAAATCTCGTTACGTTGTAAATCACGAATTTAAAACGAAAATCTCGAATTGGTGTAAAACATTTTTTGTAACGTTCCACCGTTGCCAAGCCATTTGTTTAAGGATTTTTAATGTCGCACCGGCGTGCCATAAATACTTAACAAATTGTTGTATTAGAATAAAATAATATCTGTTTTAAAATATAAAATCAAAACTATTGGTTGACATCTAAAAACTGAAATGCAGTTGGCACTTGACACCGCAGTAGGTACAACACACGAAAAAGAGTAATATAAAAATATAAATTATGAAGGCATTTTTTTCGTTCATGAATAATAGTATCGTTATGCTTTTAAGAATGTCAAAAACGAGAAAAATTATGAAAATTGTGTCAGAGATATATTTATTTATTTATTTAGCGATATTCACTTTAAAAAAATCATATCGAATAAAAATAATAAAAATGTGCAGTTTTATTCAAAAGTTACGTGCAATACTTTAGAATTGTTCATTCGGCTGGAAACAGTGACATAACTCTCGAATTATTCATAACGCGTAACAAATGGCATTAATAATTATAAAGTTCGTACGGCTTAAAAATTCAACAGTTCTGGTTTCTTGACGTGCCTAAAAATGAATAAGATCACACCGAACATGACTTATATCGAACAATTTTGAACTGAGAAAACACATGCTCGCGATGATATTGTATAATATTATTATTTATTCGAAGAAAAAATCCAGTAAACCGGAAAGTGATTAATTCGTGAAGGGAAGGTATTAAGTATTTTCTTAACATTTCTTAAAAACTAATAAGATCACACCGAACATAACGTTATTATATCGATCCATTTCGAGCTTAGGAAACACTCATCTAATAATAATATTGAATATTATTTATTTCACGAACAAATTTAGCGACACTGAAAGTGGCTAATTCGTGCAGGGAAAAACTTATCACGACTTACGACCGACAATATTACCCTAATGCGTTCGGTAATGGCTGAATTAATGTGAAAAAATGATTCTTTAAATTGCATTAAGCGAATTTGAGGTAATTTATTATAATATAAAATCGTTATATCAGGCAGTTTACAGATTCCAGTATTATAATATTGCCGTGTTTTCTGCGTTTACTCACGCTATTAGTAGTATCGATTACGTTAAACCCGATTAACCATCATTTAACGAAGATACGCTGTTTTCAAAAAACACAAATTTTCCAAAAAAAATGTGTGTAAGGTACCACTACAGTGTCAAATATAAAATAATATAGTGTACCCTACGACAGTTTATTTTTTGACCGCTGCAGTGTGCCGAAGTCGTAATATAAAAATAAGAAAAAATTAAAGTAGATTTAATTTAAATTACTTGGTAATTGGTATAGGTACTACGTAGTACACACAGTAAGAATTTGTAATATTATTGTTTTAAATAATCAACCTCCAGGTCTCTTGTACGTTTTGCTCTCGGCAAGATTTAAAAACTTCTACTATGATATTTATAATAATAGTAATAAAAAAGAAAATTAAAATCTTGAATACATCAAAAGTTATTGTTTGTAGTTTGTACTAATACATATTTTGTCAGTCGTTTCTGTCACACAGGTTATATAAAACAGAGGTAGAATGCATTTCAAAAATTTGACCAATATTTTTGGTTTTGATTTTATAAGGAAAACATACCTAGGTACAACACTCACACAGATCTTTGTCACGTGTTCAAAACATTTTGACGGCTCAATTTATATGCGTCAACAATATATTTATTAATTTATTTATTTATATTATAATATACTGTATCATAAACGGAAATTATATTAAAATTTCAAGGGGGCCAACATTTTTAACATCAATTCGATCCCACACAACTAAAAAACTATATTTTTTTTTTTTGGGGGGGGGCTAATTTCCGCCAATGGTTTTCGCCAATGTGTGGTATACGTGTCCATATGAATTATCAGCAGACATCAAATCATGACAAAATAGATATGTATCATCACGGTTTTTTGATACGCATCCCCCGCTCTTTACTTCACCTATACCATAGTTGTTCACTTCTTATTGGCTGTCAATCATAATATACATATTTTTATTATAAAATAAATCAACCAATGAGGAAGTGCAGAACTACCACATGGGCCAGAGGTGAAGGATATGCGCATACTGAAAAAAACAGAAACTATTACAACTGTGATGATACCAGCTATCTAATTTGTTATGCATGAAACGAAGTTATACGTAGAAAACCGAAACGAAATGTTTTAGAATAAAATAATATTATATTAATAATATCGTAATCACCGTCATAATTTTTATACCATTCATTCATTCTCGTCGGTCTCCCCTTTCCAATACTCACGACGCGTCCCTTGGAGACGTCATGACGCATATTTTTTAAGACCACCGACCCACCACATGATTTCAAATACAGATTGACAATGGCAAACAAAATATTATTATATAGATAAAGTAAATCCAGTGGTTTTATTTTTTATCCTGGTTAGGTCCAGAGTGCGCCTGCGTAGTAACTGTATAATATTATTATATTTCACTATACTAAACGTATACGATAGGTTTTTCGAAAACTTATCGCCAACGAGCACTGAAAATTACGTTGTTTGCGTCGCTAAATGTTTAACCTAATCGCTGTGTGCTGTGTTTCGTCGGGTCACGCATCCCACAGCTGAACGGGCAAAGCAAAGTTACTGTACACGCGATTGTATGGTCTGTTCGTCGAAGGCGCTTCGTGACTACACCTGACACGGGTAATGCAAAATATTATATTATATTAAGCGTGTATTATAGTGCGATATAGTTTTTTCGTCCACAGCGAAAAATGTATAAACTTTTGTTTTCATACTATGAAATGTAACTGCGTTGGAGAACCTGTTAAATTAAGATAAGTCAGTGAGGGTTTTCAGAGCCCTTTAAAATTATATTTTAACGGCATTTGAGGTAGCTTCAGGAAAGGTAGATCAAATATTGAGTTTCTGTTGATATATTATATCATTGCACGATCAAATTACAACAATCTTAGTCACATATTCAATATAGTAGAACGAAAGACTACCGAACAACAGCTTCATCCGGATTTCCTTAGAAGTGGACTTGCTCCGGTACTAATACGAACTTAACATGGTGTGCGTCTCTTATATATGCTAACAATTTTTTTTTGTATTTGTGCATCCGGATAACTATAGTAATATTATGTACACCTCATCATCAATAATTATGTTTATAGAATATATTGTAACAGTGACCCACATTATTAAGTGTCAATACTCATGTTTACACTTATATTCATACTTCCTAGTGATTTGTAACAGTGACACACATATGTGATCCTCTACATCCCCCCACACCATAAAAAAACAAAAACAAACATGAATCATTAAAAAAGTTGATCTAAAAGAATTTTAAAATGATGACTTTTGCCTTTAAGTAGAGAACGAGTCGAAGAGTAACAAATAAAATTGCGAAGGATTAGTGTGCGAACGGTTTTACCGATGATCAGTGGTTTATTAATCGTCATAGCAGCGCTGTGAATGAAGATGCAATTATTATCTTTTGATTCGAAGTGATTACGTTAAAATATGGTTTTTATTTCCAAGATTTTAAAGCCCCGTTTTAAGTTGTTTCGATCATTTATAAAACTTAACAATGCGTGTTTTACAAGTAGTACATTCGCGAGATCTTAATATATATAAATTGTTTTGTATAATCATTAATCTTGAAGCTGTTATTTAAGATAACGATAGTAATAATAATATAGTCCATCAGATTTATCACGAGATATACACTAAAGATTTACCATCGTAATAATATTACGTTTTAGTACGTGCGCTCGATGGAACAAATTATACTAAAATACAAATCTTCTGTCCCGGGAAAATAACATCTAGGTCCTCTGCAATGTAATATATTTCGAGCAATAATTAATATTTTTTCTCTTAGATTTCAATTGATATTACTACTTAGAATGTTACTTGTTGACTATTTTTTCTTTGTCCGCGGTCATTCGTTTGAGAAAAGCCGCTCTAAAAGTTTCGTGTACCTACTTATTTGTGGAAACAATTATCTGGATGGCCGGTATACTTTTAGGAGGTTATTTCTTTAATCGTTTATCTGAACATAAAAAAAAAAAAACATAAAACAACCAGCGGAAAATGTTGAAGAGATGTCAACAAGCGCTAAACATCTCTTTTGTAATGGCGATGATTTATCATTACTTTCAAAATTTCAGACAAAACACATCACTTTTGTTGTATACTCCGTCAAGGCAAAGGTACTGCGAAGAGTAATCCGTGTAGCCTACCAAGTTTAATGTATAATATAATATACTTTTGGTTTTATTTTTATAAAATTGTCCGATCAGATAATCCTGTCGGTAGTGTTTTATATTGAAATAAAATCTCGTTAAAAAAAATAAAAATTCTACAGTGATTTTATGATATCCCAGATCACAATAATTTAGGTATTTACATTATTCAGTTTTGAGTAATATTTTCAAAATGAAAGTACAACAAATAAACATTATTTTAACGTTTGATTACTGTTTGTTCCTATTAGGTAAAACCGTTTTTAAAAAAGATTTTATGTTTTTTTTTTCGTTTTAAAAGTATTATTCAAGAGCAGAATATTTTTACTGAACATTTCAACGTATGAACTAGAATTTCAAACTAGTAGTTTTTCAATACATTATAGTAATAATTATACCATTATTATAACTAATTTTCAAACCGTTTATGCAATGAGTATCTTATTTGATATCTATACTTTGAGAGTTCTAATTTCTAAAAGAACCATCCTGTATAGAAGTAGTGATAAAAGATTTAAAAATGAGAACAAAAATGTTATTTTTCGTTTCGTTGATAATTAAAAAGAGAAACAAAAAAAAAAGCTACAAACATGTCGAAATGGCTATTCCCATGTAGTGAAAATTCCTCGCGAATACTGCTGCAACACTGTTGGGATTATTTTAACCTTTTGTGGACTGCAGCGTGCACATTAACTCACCGAGAGGATATCATGAAAAACACGGACTTCCGTCTGAGAAATACGCATTCGTATAATTTCGTATTACCGGGTCCGGCACATAATATTATACACCATATATTATTAAATGTGTGCTGTTTGGTAGTCGCGAAAATATTTTTGGATTTAAAAAAAAAAAAAAAATAATAATGAATAAGCCAGCTTGTTTTGGACCCTCGCAAACCATTAAACCGAATCCCGTGGGGTGTACAGCTGCCGGTTAAAAGCCTGATGCAGAAAATCGGTGTTAATTGAGTGTAAAAACGGAGTGGTAACGAGTGTTTGAAAAATAAATTATTTCGTGAGGGCACGAATAAGGCGTTTGAAACGTCGTGATAAAAAACCGTATGCCTATTACAATAATAAACGAGTTTTTATTGTCTCTTAGGCTTTTTATCGATCGTCCAGGCGGTCGCTAATTGTTATTTTTATCAATAGTTCACTTTTGGCTAACAAATACGGACATAATATTATACAGCCAGTTAAACAGAATACTGCGGACAAGCATTGGTTTTTCGATGCTCCGAATAAGGTTCGGCCTACGGTTTTGGATTAGCTTATCGGGAGATTTACCATCGCCCATTCACTATTGGAAAACATCGTGTTATCACTGTACAATTATGATAATTATAGTATACAGCCGGTTAATCTAAATGTCGGTCCTACAAGCGTTGGTTTTTGTAATGTTCTGAACAGGGTAAATAATATATCTTCATTTATTTATTATATTATTATTATTTATACGAAAAACCGCAGCGAAGCCTTTTATTATTATTATTATTATTACGTACCTACGGCGTATTGCCGTCGTTTCATCGGTAAGAAGCAATCACTACAAAAGTTATTATAATATATGTATAATATATTGGATATTGAGTAAAGTTGATACTTTGCGTAGGTGATTTTTCAACGATTTTAAAGAAAATTACGAAAATATATTTTAGAAAAAGGTGTATTTTACGAGGCCCACCCGACTTTAACGAAATCCATTTTAGATATGTGTGTCTTTAGACTTTCTAGGTTTATATTAGACAAGTATTATAAAATAATATAATATTTTGTGTAATACCGTATAAAAAAGCGACACAATTTTTATTGTTATATTTCACTTTTTTAACTACGGGTTTCTTATTAAAAAAAACTAATTATCCCAATATCTGAGGGTTAGATAACTCTGATTAATTTATTATAGAAATTATTAATTAAAAGTATATTAATTTGCTTTGTTACTTCTCGACGATTTGACTTGAATTTGTTAGCTTTCATAAATTATTTTTCATTGAAGTGGCAATTATGAACTGAATATAATAATATATAATATGCACATGTATTATGTATAATAAATTCAGGAGAATCAAATTAATTAAATATAATTTGTGTTTAATTTTACTATTTTCATAATTATTATTATTTCAACGAATTCGAGTGTAGGTATATAGTACTTTTATCTTAAGGTACACCGAAAGCCTATTGAAGTGAAAAAACCTCTTGTTGCAAATGTGTCAAAAGTGCAAACGAATTGCATGTCTAGTGTTTTCTTTTGTACTTATGTAACTCTGTTGAGAAATGCAAATGTTGAGTGCTTAGCCATCAGTCATCTCAGAGTGCAGTTTTCGGGAAGTTTACCATCATCGAGTTTTAATGAAGTTAATAGTGAGGATAAAATAGTAAAAGCACAGCATTTAACCCTTTCACTGCTGACCATAAAAATCGAATGCAACTGCTCTGTGCTGACTATATTTCATAAATTATTTAACTAGTATTTCCACCTTAAAAATATAGATATATACTCACTGAATCTGAAAAAATTAAAAAAAAAAAATTGGAACAAAACTTACCAAGTTATTGCTAATTGTATATATCTCTTAGCCAGGGTTTCTCAAAATGGTTTCTCAAAATTATTAAAATGATTTTTAAAATGAAAAGACGCATATGTGCGTCCATAGCACCACAGAGTTGCCTATGTTGGACGCATATATGCATCCATAGCAGTGAAAGGGTTAAAGGAAATGCCCCAATTTCTATGAACAAAATTTGTAATTTTATAAATAAAATAATACTATTATTTTCGTCGTGCTTTAGTGGTGTAGCTGATTTGCCTATCCATAACTCCGTGACAACATTTAATTGTATTAATGATGTATCAAACGTCTTACATTAATATGAAACCAAAATAAAATTTAATTATAGATTTTGGGTCATTTATATTCTAAATAAAAATAATATTTCGTAATTCAGGTGCGCATTTAAATTGTATCTACTTCTTTGATTATAATAATATGTTTGGTCAATTAAATTAAGAAATAAAAATCTTTTAAAATTTCACAGCCGTTTTGATAAAATTAAACTATAAATATTAGGTATAGTAACAGTTGGACTTTATTATATTATATAAGTATTTAAAGGACAAACCGATTGATTGAATTACTTCAGTATAATAATTACTATGATAATAATAACTTCGCACCTAACTCATAATATTATTATAAATATTTTTTTTATGATGGACAATATTATTATAATAATGTCTAACGTTGAATGTTTTAAACAAAAACACATTAAAACAAAATTCATGGCGTTTGAATATCATGTTTAAAAGAGTATCAAATAACGCGGTATTGAAAAATATGATAATCATTTAAGACGACATTAGTAAAAAGTGTACTTACAACAAAAAAAGAATTAATGAAGCGGGAGAAGAACATAAATCATTCGTTTTCAATAAATTACGCTATTCGTTTTATGGAATGCATTGAAGTCGCGGACGCGAATGTCGAGATGAAAATAAACGTTGACAATATTATCTCTAATATATTAATATCTTCACCACAACTATCTTGGTAGGTACATTACATCGTTTTCGTCTCAGTGACAACTACTATCATTGAAAACGAGTTTTTTACACTTATGTATTGAGTAAAAATAAAAACTCGAGTGCATTAAGCGCAGATGTCTGATCGTACGTTTAAGACGGTAGGCACCCCTCCACATGGTCTCGGCAATCGACAACCGTTACGATTTTTTTTATTTTTAAAAACCGGCGATGAAAAAACTATAATAATATTATATTTTATTGGAAAAATATAGATTTTAAGCCATAGGTTTTTTGAAAAAATAAATAAATAGTGTAACTGTTGCCGTGCGTCACAAGACGGGTTACAAGCGAATAGAAAATGAATGTCCTTCCAAGCGAATGGGATTTATAATATTTGAAAGCGTTTTAATAGCAATAAAAATATAATATTATAACAAGTGCCTAAAAAGTGAAACGCCCAACATAGGAGGAGGCATATAATGTCGATCGAGCTGTTTGGGTGAAATCGGACGACGACGGTGCAGGTTACGCGTTGGAGTTATTGTTTTATCGATATCACATTGTTTTACGTGCACACGCGTTCATTGTTATTATTATAATATTCGCCCTAGACTATAATAGGTACTAGTTAGTTGTTACTATACGGCGTTTATAAGTATTTACTCCGTTACACAAAATAGTGTAATGTAATATAAAAGGACGACTCGCCGTGATTTATTACCCGCCGTCGCTTTATCACTCACTGTAAATCGAGTGTTATTAATCGATCCGTAATCATTTTTTATTATTTTCATCATTTTTTTTATTCTTAGTGTGTCAAACACATACGCCGCTCGTGTGCACGGACGAACAAGACTCCGTGTGCCAACAAGTGTGTGTCCACATAATATTTTGTCTACTCTCATTTTCCAAGACTATAATATTGTTGAGCTATTTTTAACATTGATAATATTATGTTTTCGGGATTGGTACAACTTTTTATTTTCCAACCGATTTTCGTAACGCTTTGCTTCTTGCCATAGAAACGCAAATCAACAATAATAAATCATTTTTATAATTTTATAATAATTACTATCAAAAAACCGCACTTGAACCAATCATGTACATAACATAGACTAATTTAATTTTCCCTTTCAAACTAATCTGTGTTACTTCATTACAAAAAAAACAAAAAAAATGTGGTTTTATGATTGCACTCATAATATCATAATGTAAAATATCCTATGTAACTAATGGCCTGTGTCGCTGATGTTTAATTACATTACAGGGGAAATATATCTAGTAGCATGTCATTTATATACAAATAAGTTTTTTACCTACAATTTTGGCCAATTTTCACTCATAGAATTATTCTATCTTAACAATAGAATGTGGATTTCAATAATTGTGGTCCAAGCCATATACGTTCCGGTCATCTAATCCATAATGCTGTAATTATTTATCAGAAATATTTGGAAAGATGTTCTGCAACTGTTTGTGAACTTTAAAAGATTAGATACAAATAAAATATAGAAGCCGCTCCAGAAATAGCAATACTCATTCTTATATAAACGATATGATCAGAATATAGCGAACACTAAAAACACCGTGTCTTCGTAAAAATTTAAAACTACAAAATCAATGCCAAAATAAACATTTAGTAAAGCCCCGTATTTAAGTGGATGACTATGTGAATAATAGATCACAATAAAATATAATACCATCGATATAGATTACAGTTATACTTCATCGTGTCGTGTATCGGCTCAAAAAGAGAATATGTGATGGCCACCGGTAAAATATTATAATATAACCACGTGTATCACGAAAGTGATGGCTGTTCGTATATAATGTGTGTGTGTGTGTGTGTGTGTGTGTGTGTGTGTGTGTATTATGAATTATGATGGATTTTATCGACGCGAACGGAGCAGAAAATACAATATCGCGCACGCACACGGCAAGTTAAATTATTATGTGGGTCATATTTTTACTATAATATATATAATATATTATTATTATTATTATTATGATGGCGACGACGACGACGGGAAGACGAGAAAAAAAAAGCCAACAACAACGTCACGAGAGGCTGAATAAATTATTGTAAGGCCGTTATTGTGTAAAGAGAAGAGTGACTTTCCACTTGGTCCCAACGACGGCTGTAATAACCTATTCCCCGGCCCCGCGTCCGGAAAGCAGTGTCCATCCAAGTTAAGTCTATCACTCTCTTAATATGCGTTTTTTAGATGACTTCAGAGTCATACGCATGTGCTTTTTTTTTGGTTTTTTATCAGGCAATTTATCAGTCAAATAAGACATTTGCGACATAAAATACACTGTATACACTATAGGAATTATTGTATAAAGGTGATTTACCAATTATGTTTACACCCCCCCCCCCACTCCAATTCCCTTCCATAGTATAGTTAATTAAAATCTAATTTTTTAAATTTTTAAATACATATACTCCAAGACCATATTATTATACATTTTCAAATCCTTGAGATTTTTTGTACTATACTTAATAGATTCCTGAGGAGTTACAAGATTTTACTTTTCAAATGAGGACTTCTCTAATCCTACTGTAAATAATTATTTTGCAGATGAACACCTTTGAGCTTTGAAATCGAAATTCTAACGAATATTTATTTAGTTACTTAACTTTGAGTACTAAAGATCCGGTCCATGATAATTGGTTTAGTAGATAATATAGGAGCTATGGCGATTGGAATATTTCAGTAATTAATATTAATCAATGAATATCTAAAATGTACCATGTATAATTAAAACTAGAACCAACATTGATTCAATTTGATATTTTTGTAAAATAATTTTTACAGATTTATTTTTCTTAGAAAAAATATTTTGATAACTTTCAAACTATTCATTACAATTTTGAAACAAGTACCTAAACATTAAACATGTTACATAAACATTAAAAAAAAATATTACCACTTAACAGTTTACAATACAAATATACGTTTAAAATACGAAAGTTTCTATTGCTACAACAGGACACTGGTTCAGTACCTAGTACAAAATAATCTCAAGAATTCGATAAAATCGCCTTTGAGTATATTTAAACTTTCCTAACATCAGAATTTGAATGAATTGATTATTAAAGGAAAATCATGGTGGAGAGCATGCTTGGTGAATCACTCTGTATATATCATTATATATGTTTATTTACACACTAACTGAAAAGAGCAACAATAAACGACAAAAAATCAAATTATGAACTCGCTGCGGTGTCTCAGGGGAGAAGGATATAACGATATTATTTTATTTATTTTGTATTTTTGTTCATCGAAATTCCGATTTTTAATCGTACTATTCGCATCGTCGACCTTACCCACGTTTTCAATTACACTTGACGGCGGGGGAAGTGGCATCGGAAATCCTATTAATTCTCTCTTTGGATAACAGTCCACTTGTTCCCTATGTATAGTCGCAAATTATCCCACTCTCGAGAGTGTAATATTATTAATATTACTATTGTTGTATAATATAGGTAAACTCGGCCAGATAAAAGAATAAATAAATATAATATACGAATTCGGTTTTTGTATATTATCTTCTCTCTCGTTCGGATCGACATCCGTCGTGAACTCGAAATCCGTTCGACGGCGGACCGAGGGCGGGTGAAACGGACTTAAACAAATTAACCATCGTCGTCGTCATCTTCGTCATCCGCTCGCGTTGCCGACGAATATCGGTGACAAAAGCGTCGAAGTTACGGTACGGTACATACCTTTCATATTATAATCATTATGCGATACGATATATTATTATTATTGTTATAATCTCGTTTGGATGAATTCGAAATATTTGCACCGCGAGTACCGCATCAGCTGTACGTCATTGGTCTCACACAAACGCGCACAGACCGGGGAAGACGGACGGACAGAGAGGACTGACGGATGGAGAGGCGGAGACAGAGACGGTGGTAGGAGAGAAAGAGAGAAAGATAGAGAAGGTGGGAGAGAGAGACGGAGATAGTGTGAGAGAGACAGATAGCGAGTGAGTGAATGAGTGAGAGGCAGAGAGATTAATGTAAATTAATTTATGTGCGTATCAGTGGTTGCGGCGGTGGCGGTGGAGGCGGATCTGCAAAATGTTACTGCCGGCGGGTTTGCACGTTCGTGTGTCGGACGAATATAATCCGTTAGACGCGTTTTACCCCTCCACGCAACCACCGTCGCCGCCGCCGGACCGTTTGTCAGACTTGGCTGAATGAGTGGCACAATGATATTATTGTTATATACGCGTAAATTATACGTACCTAAGCCGAGTATTACACATAAACACACACACACACACACGCAAACGGTTCCATACATTTCTAGAGCTCAAAATATACTTCGAGGAAAATAACGGTAGGAATTCGATGGTCGTCAGAAGGGAAATCGTCGCGAACGGATCGATGACTTTCTGTTCTGTTCGTCGATCTGCACTTGACGTATACTGCACCCAATAACAACGTATGATACGCAAGGTCGTTCACCGAGTATACTTACCCCTTTTTTCCTCCAATAATGCACTTATTCACTATCTCAGTTTTCAAATTTTCAAGTCGACGTGCTTGCAGGTATAGTCGTCGCCGGAAAAACTCGACTGTGACGGAGTTTTGTCCCGAGTAAACAACGACTGGGGTAGCATGCCTATCATTATCGTTCCTTTAGATTTTATTAAAACCTTTCGGGAAAAAAAAGTCGAGTTCTGCCAGCGACTAACGGGCCCATGGGAAATGGTATAGTTATTTGGACTGTAAAATGGACCATCTACGTCATATTAATTTTATTGTTTGTAATACGAAGCCTATTATTGTGCGGATCGTATCGATCGTGTACCGAAAAATGTATACCGCGGTGAACGCTGTAAGGCGAAAATGAGGACAACCCTCGAGATAACATTATGATACCTCGGTTTCCGTCGGAGATGTCTGAAAATAGTATTATGATTTCGTCTGCTGCGCAAAAAAGTCAAGACGCACCGGTATCGCCGGTCCACGATCGAACAACATAACTTTTAGTCGCCTGCGGTTTTTCCTGCACTCGCACAGGGCAACACGAATATCATAATAATATTATAATAATAACAAATTTCGATACGCCCGTCTCGTTATCGGTTCTCCGTGTTACCTACTTAATGTTTGAAATCAGACAACGCCGCAGCGAGTATTATGATAATATTCCCGACGCGTTTTCAATTAACGGTAACCGCATCGAAACGGTTTCTGAAATTAATTTAAAAGTTTAATCAACAAGTGAAATTATTTACACGAAAAAAAAAATAAAACATAAATACAGGAGGAGGTGTATATACATATCGTATTATATTATATAGGTACTTCGCGTTAGAAGCCCGACAAACTGACGTGTGAATAAATTAACTTTCGCTCCGCTGCCGTGGCAGCTTTGGTCCGCTTTTGGGGCTCGTATTGTTCAATCGAAAAAGAGGTGTGAATAAGTAGGTGTGTTTTCGAAACAACAAAACGAGGAATAAAATAGTATAACAAGGTGTACGAATAATAATAAAAATAATAAAAAAAAAGGTGATTTGAATTTCAAATAAGCTATACGAAGGTATAATTTGACTTATTATCGGTTTTAAAAACTATTCAATCGTGATAAAAGGTCGTAAAAATTGATGTGTATTTTTATTTTTTTTATGCAATGACACTCAATGAATAATAATACTAACATGTAAACACGCGTGTTATTTCCAGTCCGTTGAACGAATTATAACTTGTTAGAAATTTCACGTTTTATCTAAAAAAAATATATCGCTTTTATAATATTCCAAAAATAAAATTATATGAATATTCTTATTGGTTTTCGAGAGTGGAAGTTGTTCTACAGAAATATTAAATCGATCTGTTAAATTATGCGAATCAATTGAAGTCTGCAATTGAAATATTAACGCAAACTATAGGTACAACGAATTATTGTTGTCAACTCGCATAAAACTAATATGAAATGATATGTTGTCAAATCCTTGTGTGTGTGAGAAATCATTTATATGTTTTTACGCTTCGGTGCTTTCTATTTTCCCGGTAACTTGTTTTTTATACGAATTTAAATACGTCCCAAAACCCAAGTGTATATGTCTCCTGAACGAAGTTAGAGAACTCGAAATGATTTTTATAACAAGTAAAATGTATTGTACAATATTATATTTAGACAAGTCGGCGTTAGTCGCTTGGAGGAGTGTAATAAATACCTATGTTGACCAAAATGTTAATAGTCCGATAGTGGGAGACTATCTGAATAATAATCATAGGTAGTACAGTTTGGGTAGTGAAATTAATTTCACCTACTCGAGCAATACTTAGGTAGACTTGATCACTCCGTTGATTAATCTCGACCGCATTAAGCATTATAAAAGACAATGTAAATAAAAAATAAATATATTCAAGTAAATAAACTTACGGATGAAAATATAAAGTAAAAATAACATGATATGTATAAATACAAAATAAAACAAAAACAATACAATCAAAATCAAATCACCTTTAATTTATCTCTAAATTAATATACTTACATTTGTTCATTTAAAAACCAAAATGTAATAACTTTCTCAATGAACATACCATGGTTGAAATATACAAGGTATATTATATATATAGCATTTATACCCATTCTCAATCAAATATTTGATGATAAAAACAAAAATGGCAGCGTAAAGGGAGCCAATAATAATCAAGTAAATTAAGGGATTTTGAATTTGTTAGCTTTTTTCGGCGTATTTTTTATGATAAGAAAAATTGATATTTGTGATATCCCTTTACGCCAGCCATTTTGTTTCTTATGATAACAATCCTAGATGATATGCAATAACCTGTATGTTTCAACCATGGAAAATACTAGGTACTATGATTTTTTTAAAGTGGCACAAGCAACCATACTTTTTTCAAGTCCAATATGGTAACAAGTTGTAAGACACTGGACGTAGGTATAGTCTACAATTTTCTTGCCAAATTCACTATTTCTGTACCCTACTGCGATATACCATATTATGCTATAAAGTGTCTCTTTACTTGCTTAGTTGAAATTTGTTTGATGGAAACCATTAAAACAGCAGATGACTTGTGAAGATCTCTAACTGGCTTTATTTACTTAAAAACGTCTATTCACACACTTCTTATTGGGCCAAACCGTATTTTCGGCGGACTAAACACTCGGCCCCCGAGCATAGTACATTCGGCCAAACAGACCACATTTAGGGTCCATTAGTTCGGACGGACCGCCCCAGGCGAGCCAATGTCCGTGTTGTACAGGTCTTATCAATCGCGGATCGCAGTACGAAACCTCAATGGAAAACTAGCGACACAAAATGGTCCAATGCCGGTGGACTTGAATCGGGACCTCTTCACTGACACGCGAGTGAAAAAATAAATAGGTCGTTGCATTTTTTTTTTTTTTACAAGTGTTGTAATTGTACGAGTCCCCTGCAACGTCACTGGTCAGGTTATGGCGGCGAGTGCGCGTGCCTGAGTGAAAAATTCGGTCGAGCATAATGACGTCTGGTGCAGCGGTGTAGTTGAAGGGCGTAAGTTTTTGATAACTGTCCAAGTGCGTGCAGACAACGCGACGTTATGAGTGAAAACAATAAATAAACTTTCACCGAAACCATATTTTCCGCAGCTTCTAGATTTTGTACTTTTTTTTTTATTGTTTTTATTCATCTGTCGTATGACGCGCGTGAGTTTGTGGCCTAACGATTGTTACATTGTTATTCGAACGAGAATGTTTGCCTGCTGAGACAATAATGGCAGTTTATCGCGATGAAAAAACAAAAACCGTTTCGTATCGTAGCAGAGACACCTGTCACGAAATCAATTGATCAGCTTTCCGTCGAATATTACATTAATTTCTATAATATTATGACGTGTATCTATGGAGTGAGACGATGGTGGTTCTCTCTGCGCTCTGTCCAATTAGAGGACACTTCGTCGAGTTTGGTCTCACCCAAGTGACAACCTGCCATAAAGACCGGTTCCACTATGGCAGAGTGTCACATGTGGATGAGCAGGAGAATGGATTTTCCTTGGACCGTGGCGTGTAATCTTACTGGACAGAGGATAGAGGGTGTTTCACTGAGTACGTTCACATCACTTTTTTTTTTGACACTGCAGTTATTCAAAAATCAGATTTTATTGAATTTATTAATATACTTATAAGATCATATTTTCAAATTCTTAAGATATTTCGGAGTACTGGACGATAGTTTCCTGTGATGAAACTCCTGTTTTTCAAATGAGAACTGATTGAATTTATTAATTACGATATTAGTGTGGAATTCGTGAATATTACGTGTACGTTCGATTCATAATATAACGACGATGGAATGCTTTTTTTTTTTAATCTGTAATTTAAGAGCGGAGAGTTATTCAATTATAATTTTTTTATAATGAATATAGTATCGATATAATATAAATTATGTAAAAATTAAAATAGAAAAAATGTCTGTTTTTAGATTAACCTCGTATAATTATATACTGCAACGTACACCATATTAAATGCACGTGAAGATAATGTTCGCTATATTAAAATTATTTTAATAATATGAAATATTTTTAATTTTTCAAACAACATAATATTATTTAACAACGCACTTGTTTAGAATCTAAGACTGTAGCTTATAACAAATCCATAACAATGTATCGGTATATTAAAATATAATGATGTCTGATAATAATTTAAAGACAATTTAACGACTGATTTGACGATGTCCAGGACGATGATTTCTCTCAATAAACAGTTTTATTGTCCTTTGTATTGGGGGGCATAAAAATGGTCTCAAATATCGTTTTTAAATATAAAATTGGTACCTCGCTTTTCTCTACTCGAGAACCCCGCCATGACAATAATAAAACGCCATCGGGATGCGTTTGTAACGCACGGCGGCTGTGATATATATATACGATGCAATAATACAGACGTACGCATTCATAGGACTTAAATATCGGCCAGACGACAAGTGAAAATGTCTGTGCTGCTGCAGACGTCGCGGTCTCTAGACATTTTAACAATACGGTGGTAGACGCGTTATTGTGTTCGGCAAACACTCCGAGCGATGGACGACGACGACTGCGAATAATGGCTGTCAAAAAAATTATTTTCCGCAAAATTGTTTTGGAGTTGAACACCGATCCGGCGGGAACAACGACGACAACGACTGTGCGCTAGTTAATTTGTTTAATACAAATAAAATATATATCGCTCAGATGGTATATACATATTATATACACGCGTAAGCTGTACGCAGTTGTTTGTGGCGTTTATCACCGTTTGTATTATTATTATTATTATAATATATTTGGTCGGATTTCGCAGTCGGAAACACGACGGGCTTAACATCGGTTTCGGTTAGTGTTTCCGTGTGAATTCCGGCCGAGTATACGCTCTGAGATGTAATACGCATATACATGTTTAATAATAACAATAATACGATTCCGAAATTAATTTAAAGTTTTTAAGCTCGGTGGTGGTTGCTTTTGTTAAAAATATTTATAATAATGATTTATCATCCTTGGCCATGCGGCCCCCGGAACAACGACGACGGGCTTTTTAAAGTTACTAGAACAAAGCAGCTGCAGCTGTACCTAGTTAGAAAGCGTTTGAGACCGCTTGCCTACTTTTACCTCGTCCAACTGCAGCAGTTGTGTTTCTATGTGAAGCTGATATGGTTTCAAAGGTACAAAGGCATGAGGTGAAAAACGTACACCCATTTTACGGGATTTTAAGTCGGTAGTTTTAAAAAACATGAATTTAGAACACCTTATATATCCCCGTTGTCGCCGTCCGCCCGTTAGTTATCTGCAGTGCATGGTTTTTCGAACGGTTATATTAAAAGTAAAGCTATTAATGGTAGCCAGTATTAAAAAATGTAATGATATTAGTACCTATAATATAATATTATCATCTAATATTATAAATAATAGGTACCAAATATTATAACGGTTATCAAATGCTTTTTGAATTGTATGTTTAGGTATGCAGAATAATATTTTATTGCGTCGATTCAAAATATTTTTTAAGCAAGTTTGCAGATTGATATTTCCTAACTTCTTTTAGTTTAAAATATATAGTTTCAATATTTACGATTTCGAAAGACCCAAACCGTTAGGTTTCGAGTAGAAATTATGCGACAATTTTTCTAACTCCTCGAAACTTTCTCTACAATACGAATCGAACCAATACTCGAATCGGGCGCGAATGTCTACAACAAGTGACCGTGCAAGCGTTCTATCATATCCGACCCGAAAAATATTCATCTTATTTTACCCTAAACAATATATACCCATCTTTGTGGGAGGGGGTGAGTGAGTAGGTACCGACGTATCGTAACCAATAATTACAATTATTGATTATTTTAATCACATAATACAGGGCCTCGAGCTCCACCCCCCCCCCCAAAAAAAAAAAAAAATGTTTGTCTATTTACGTATGTGAATATACCGTTTTGAATGTAATTTTCCAAATCGTGGTAACTACAAATATTGCGGGGTGACGTTTCATATGCATACACGAACGGAATAGTTTCGAACGAGACGATAATATTCCGCGGACAACAATACAGCACGAACAATACATCACGATCGTCGGCGAACACGAAGCGACGAGGAGTTGTTGCTGTTGTTTATTGTCGAAGTCGGTGGTCGGCGACAGCGATCGATGAGTGGCGACGAGACAATACAGCTCGCACAAAGTATTGTATAATGCGTGTATACCGAGCGACACACATAATAATATAATATACACCGTGCGTTATCGAGGGACCCAAAGTTTTGGACAAGATAACGGATCGGAATGATATTTCAAACTTTCGCGTACGGTTGTCACTGCACTGCAGCTTATTGGGACGGCGAAATTCGGTTGTTGTCCTACTTATTTTTTCCCCTGTTTTCCTCGGTTTTCCGACCGTACACTCGAACTATCGGACGGAACACTGCAATGACTCGTGTAACGCTCGATCCTCGCAGTACGCGACCCCCCCCCCTCGAAGAAAGAACTTTAGGCTTTTTATACGCCCGATGTGGCACTTACTTATAGTATAAGGTTGGTACGGTGTGTGTCCAAAGTCAAAAGTAATAGCTATAAAATATATCGCCGAGATCGTATGCGATGAAAATTTGTTCGATTTCAATGGGCTCCACCGTTCGTTCGGTGGACAACAGAGTTATATTGTGTCGTGAGGTAGGATCCTTAGCTTGAAATGAAGAGTTCTGATGTTTGGCAGGACCTCAGAATGCGATTCCGAATTACCAAACTGCTCCTATTTGTATATTACTATTTTGTCTCTAAATTATACCTTGAAATAGATGTGGATAAATATTATTATATTACGTATTCAATCGTCGTTTTTATAGTTTGAAAATTTTTATGTTTATTTGTCAGACAAAATACAGAGTGGTAGTTATTTTAAATCCATATTTTATATAAAAAAAAAAAAAACATTTTGATGTATACAATATCAGAGGACAACCAGTGTGTGGGTGTCACATTAAATATTTAAAGTATATATTCCTTTTAAATTTTAATAGTAAAAGACCTTTTGAAAGTTTTATTCAAATAACTGTCACACGGATCAGAAGAAAAATATGGTTATTACATCATGTAGGAGACTGAGAAATCGAACACTTACGACGTGTGAACGTATATAATACAATTTTGGTTTTTCATCTGTCAAGATATAATATTCTACTGTGGTGTACAACTGGATGAATGTCCCGTTCCGGTGCAGAGTTTAACGAAAAAAAACATGCTTAAACCGGTTTTGATGGGACAACCTGTACGAGCGGGTCGTCCTCAAATACTGATGAAGACGATTGATGATGCTGTCACACGGGTAAGACTTCAAAATCTCCGTCAGACCGGTCAAGAGTAAACGGTAACCTCTACCACAGTGGTGTAAAAAAAAACTGTTATAACATAATTGTTCGACCATAGTACCTACCTACAAAGCGGTAACAATTTATATTATCATAATCAACAAAATAATATAGTCTGATGACTCGACCGGACTGTCGTTACACAGATTTTTTGTGCTTGGCTATCAATGTACGTCTTGTATGAAATATTATATTTGTTGTAACGATTTTATATTAGCAGCTGTAGTTTTCGGTTGTTATTTCGTTGCCGTTTTGTGTGTGTAAAATATTGTGGTAGGTATCGTGCAAACACGAATCTTAAACTTTTCGTTTTATAATTTCGTGGGCAAAATAGTTTAGGTTCTTAATTGTTTAAAAAAAAAAATATGTTTCTATTTTATTGGATTTTTAATTTTAAGTGGATTACGACGAATCGTATAAACGAAGTATAAAATTACGTTTTACACGAACATTATTATACAGGCATTATTGGTTGATTTTATATTTTAAAATATTTTAGTTTATATTAAATTTTATTGTACACAGCATGTATGTATTTATTCAAATTTACGAACAATTATTATTCTTATTACACATTGAATATAATCTAAATGCCAAGTATGTGACTATTGTGTAATATTTGTAACAATTCGCTCGTGCATTTTTCAAAACCAACCAATTTTATATAAAAATATTTCAAATACAATTTTTTATTAAAAGCATATATTGTACCTGTAATATAGCATATAATTCTATGGGTTGAAAAAACTTATATTTCTAACAGAATTTTACTTTGAAACTTTGTTCTGTTTTTTAACGACTTTTATATACTATTATAATTTGTCTTATTTCTGTTTCTGAAACACATTATTTTTCAAATTAAATACTTGTATATAATCACTTTATAACTAAGAATTGGGTTGTATGAGCATTGCATGTATTTTATTTGTGAACACAGTCTTCAGGTATTCTAAAAACTAAATTACACAAATTGTACTTCATATTTTCTTTTTTGTTGACCTTTTAAACATTCAAAATGTAAAACTTATTTTGTTTTACAAGATACAATTTCATATTTAATAATTTGACTGTCACGAGCTTTATATTGATGCTCTACTTTGTTGTAAGTTTAAATCAAGTACGTACATTGGAACTTAGTTGGTTTTTTTGAATACCTAGTGGATTAAAAACAGCACGTTGAACCAAATTTATTATCTGAAATGTATAACTTTGGTATTAACTACCCTGCTGTGTTGCTAATTGAAAAATATTTTCAGATCATAACACAATAGGTTTAGAGCATCAGATTTGGGTCTCACTTCATATCCACAATGTGTCATATCAATTCAATTCTACTACCAATATTATTAATGTAGGAAAAAAAACCCACATTAGTATTATTATTATTTAAAAAAAAATACGATGGATACATGGACCAGAAACTCACCACGTGGCAGTGTACATTAAACATTCAGGATCAGAAGTAATGCTCATGGCATAATATACGTTAATTTAATTCCATAAAGAAATAATAAATTTGACTATGCGATCAAATATATGCTATAGATAATAATTTGTCAACATCGGATATTTGTCTACTTTTCATTATGATGAGGTACATATTAATATGTTAATTTATTCTAAAAAATATTGCACTACTTTTTGAAACTAACTATTCTTAAAGAAAAAATTGAATCACAAAACTTTATTGCTTCTTTAATCTGTAAAAATGTGAACGAATCTTTCCACGGTCATTACAAAACCTACATCATATCGAATTTTGAATTTTAGCAAGCAATTTGAGCGTGTTTTTTACACCCTGTAAACTAATTATATTATTATATTATACACCATAATATTATATCTGACACAACGTGTGTCAGTTGTACATTTCGTGTGGTAATTCTATGTTATTTGATGTAAAAAGGGGTCGATTAATTTCTGGAAAGCTTTAAGGTGCACCCTGTATACTGCAAATATTATATTATGCTATAACGCTAGTAATCTATAAATTCTGTATGCACATTGTTTTATTATTATTGTTCTTCTTGTCAATACATTTTAATCCTGTTTTGAAACTGTTTGTGTATACACACGTAGTATTCGACGCTTGAACTTCGTTCGATTAATGAACAAAGCGTACACAACATTTTGAATTCATATAATATTTTGTATGCAGGGTGGACTAACGAGTCCTGTCGTTTTCGTGTCGTCCTACGATCTATATTTTTATTTTACGAGGGTCCTACTCGCCGCACACGTTGCGGCAATCGTGTTGTAAACCTGCACGGAAGGGGTGTAACGGTGGTTTCGAGGACAAGATTAATGCAGGGACATGAAACGTAGGTCTCGTATTATTACTCGGACGCCAGGATGGGAAAATGTTTCTAGAGAGTGCAATAGAGAGAGAGATGAGTGAGAAGAGAGAGAGAGAGAGAGAGAGAGGGAGTTGATGTATAAAAGGATTTATAGAAGGACGCGCGTCACGACGCATATGGTACCTATATATACACACACAGACCGTAAAAGGATTCATAGATAAACGTGGAGTGCGTGATTTGGAAGAAATAAGGTATACGAGGTGCAATCAGGATCGGTCTACGATTATGTTTAGGCGGGTAAGGTAGGGTAGGAACCACAAAAGCGAGGAGAAAATACAGACGGTGAAACGATTCTGTGCCAGGAGGCATGGCGTATAAGTAGGGATGATCATGTAGATTTTCCAGGCGTTTCGTGTGAGTTTACACGGACGAGGCAGGAAAATTGCGTTTTAAAATGAAAAAGATGTGTGCAATATTCCGCGGAATCGAGGGAAATCGTTATCTATATTATATTAAGTTTTCTGTCCTCCGTCATCCGATGTATGGTCTCTCTCATTCCATATAGGACATATACACATATCTACTACACTACAACTGGTGACGCGATGGATTCGGTTCGGGATCAAATTATTATATTCACTATTCGATGTCGGGCACTTCGTTAAAATGTTATAAATTATAATATATAATATTATATTGAGAGAAAAAAATGTATTGTTTCAACTTTATAATGTTGTCTCTAATCTAATAGGACACACACAATATAGATTAATATTATAATGAATGAAAATCGTATTAAAAAAAAAATATATACAACGTGGTATTCTTTGTAATTTATTTAGAAAATATATTATAGTTTAAATAATTGGTTCATAATATCGTAATACTGTTATAATTGTCATATTGATCGCGTCATTGTATAATATATTTTATTTGTTACGATGTTACCTACTCATTTTCTTTGAACGTATTATATAGTATTATACTATTATAGTACGATTATTGTCTAGAGTCTAGACCCCCTGATAAAGAAAAAAATCAAGTATACCTTAAACAAATAATATTTTTATTATTATTAATTTTATCACTGATTTCTGGTCAGGTGGCACTGCTGGGATCCTTCCTATTATGTTATTTATGTCTAATATCCCTATGTCACCACACTTACTCATTATACCTTGTCTGTTGTATAGATTGTAAATATTCTTTTTAAAATAAAATAATTTAAAAAAAAAAAAAATTATCATTGTATTTTTATAAAATACAATACTTGATAATAAATACATAATAAATAAATAAAATAAATTATAAAAAATAAAAAAAAATACTGAAACAAGCGTAATCGTAACAGCGAGTCGTGACCCAATATTGGGTCGTGAATCATGGTTTGGGAAACGCTAGTCTAGACGGTATCAATGCGACCTGTCGGCATAATACGATACATTGATATTCTCAACAAGTTATAATATTTAAAAGTATAAATTGTATTTTTATTACAACTCACATATTTGTAACTTAAATAATTTTCTGCGTCCGACCAAATTAATGGACAAACATTCCAATACGTTAATAGTGTTATTGTGTCCGCCGATTATGTAAAAGCTGTATTATTATTTAAAAATGTAAAATGGATTTATTTTTTTTTGTTTTAAACGTAATTGATTCGTGAATAATCGTACGCTATTCGGCCCAGTGTCTGCAGGTCGACCCTTTATGGTGGAGCGGAGGTGTAGTGGGACTATTAAAATATTGTTTAAATGGATCAATTCTTAACACGGACGAGGGCACACCCCACATTAATCGACTTTATTTCCTAACCCACTTTCGGAAACGCCGCCACTGATTCGGCCGAACGCAAGAGATTGATTCGCTCTAAGTTTTCGTCGCCGGGGTATTGTGAAGAGACACGCGCCACTTTATTGTAGTACAACCGACTATATAATAGAATGAAATAGCGATAATAATATGCATAAAGCAACGCTCTCGAGCGATATTGTTATATTATGCTCACCGTGGGTGTGTGTGTGTGTGTGTGTGCAGCGTATGAGCGACCGCGGTTATCTTGTGCAGTCGTACCATTAACATGGTTTTCGGTATAATGCAAATACCAGTGTGTTATATTGATCAACGCGATATTATGTATAATAAATATTATTATTATACGGGTACATATCGTATATACTTTCGCTTCTCGAGAATATTAAGCCGCGGAGAGGGGTGGTTGCGACCGGGGTGGGTGTTGGTCGGTAGGGGGGTGGTGGAACGCCAGACCGTTATTATATTTAGACGTGAGCGCGCGCGCACACATGCACACACTCACCCACACCCACCCACACGTCATACCGACTACGCGAATGTATACGGCGGGGAAATCAATTTATTTTATTTATTATTATTATTATTATTTCCCTCGCGCGTTGTCGGTCAAACGTTATCGTCTCGGTAATTTGTTCGGACGGATTTACGGCGAGGAGGAGCAATCGAATTGTCGGCTGCGGCTGCGGCGGTGGCGTATTCTGACAAATAAAATAATATATATATATTATAAGGGAGAACGCCGCCGCGCAGGGGCGTGTAACGGTGGCATTAGGTGCCGGTGTGGGTGGGAGGAGGGTGCAGCACATCGTCCCCTGCGAGAAAACGCGTGGGCGGGCTCGCGGCGAGCGTACTGTATAGTCCCTGGAATTGGGTCTGAAGATTTAATAAACTCCACGGTCCGCTTAATTAAACGACCGTCGTCAACTACCGCGGCGGACTGCTGCAGTGTTTACGTTGAACGACTACGCGATTCTTCACTTCGTCATCGTCGTCGTCGTCGTGTGCACATTCGGACACCACCTTTATGTATAGTACGATAATAATAATAATATATTACCATCATATACACCATGTACTCATACGCCACGGTAATAACATCATCTCCACCAAACAATAAAAATAATTATTATTATTATTATTATCATTATTTTAATATTGACATGGTATTACGTATATTGTAGACACGCAGTGAAGGTAAATATAGAGTATGGGGGGGGGGTACACGTGGAGTATTATATATCATATAATGGAAAACGGGACCATGTCGTACAGAGAGTTTTCCTCCCTTTCCCGCGGGACTCCGACTCCGACGACGTTCGGTATGATTAGAGCGCCGAGTTGTGTGGGGTCCGATATAATATGTAATAATATATAGCACTTACATATATATAATACGCGGTTGATACGGTCGTTGAATTCGAAATTCGAGTGCAGGCTCGCTCTATGCGCCGAGTTAATTATTTTTTATTTAATTAAACCCCGAGAGTTGAAGCCGATAGCCTTGACCTCCGATATCATACACACACAAACACTCATGACACTCACATATTATATTATTATACATACCAGATGGTTTGTGGACGGTTATTAAAAATAAATGCGAAAAAAACCTTCGTCCCCTCCCCCCTGTGATTTTGTTTTTCACTAAATACTCGCCCGATATATAATAAAAGCTGGTAGGAATGAGCATTTGACAATATTATTATTATACTAACCAGCAGGTGACTTTTCAAGCTGCACCTTTTAGTCGAGAATCGAAAACCGTAGAGTCACAAATTCCCGTATCATAGAAATATAATTTAATACCGCTTTCACAATAATATATTATTATTCGTATTGGATGACTATATATAATTTTAACTACTCTTACAATAGCTATTCCTCTACAATACCTCTTGAAGTCGTAATTTCTTTCCATCTTCGCAGTGCGGCGGGTTGGTCAAGTCATAGACGTTACGATATTCCATAAAATAGCGGTATAATATATCGTGATGAGTACCTATAATATGGGTTTGACAAAAGGTGTATTTTAAAGTTCAGACGAGATCCTGTGCTTCTTAAAATTTTATCGCACACGATAATATATAATATGTCATAGTCTCCTTCGCCTGCGCTCTTTTCGTCGTCGTCGTCGTCAAATTAGGCGTTTAATCGTCTCGTTCTTCGTCCTGCGCTGAGATGAACGATCGCATATATTATATAACTGTCGCGATGAGGTGATCAAGAATACTTAAACATTTTCCGCGACGAGGGTGTGCGCAGAAACCGTTATTAGCACCTGGGCGCAGGACCCCAAGTTTATGGGGTGCAATTTTTCGGGGTGCCTCGTACGTCGTCTCAAGCTTTTACCAAGATGTTTTTCCGCAGCGGCGACAATATGTGCCTCGTATAATGTGTACTGTGTACGTCATTTTCTAATGTGGCCGCCGAGACATATTTTTCAAAGGAGGGGGTGGCGGCGGCGGCGTCACGGTGGCGTGTCGTCGTCGCAACTATTTTCATTAGTTTTCAATTATAACTTTCGCCACAAAGAAACTAGGTAGTTTTTCGAGTGAAAGGAAACAAGCAATTCAATTAAAAACCAATTTAATCCATGTCGTATTTTACAATCGCCGCCGTGAATTTTAATATAATAATATTATACTTACAGAATACGTACGGAATACATATTATACGACGTGTACATACGTCATAATAATATAATATTGAACTACCGGAGAAAAGTTTGACGAAAAAGTGAAAATTATAAACGTTGACTCTCGTGCGCTTCGTTCGCTTACGTTTCGTTAAATAAACCGCTATTTGCGATAACAATATGTTAGAAATATTATGAAATACAAAAATATTAAAAATATTATTGCTTTGTTATCGCCACGCTCTCCTAAATAGTTTGAAAAAATGTCATCCAAGTGATGATATTATTTGAAATCAAAAATATGGTGATCGGACCGTGCGTTCGTAACCATAATAATATGACGTACCATTTCTATAAGACATGACGTCGTCGTCATAATACTATTTAGGTAACGAAAGCGTCACGCATAATATGTAGGTATATTGGTACCCTACCAATGTATTTTTCAATAATACGATAATTGTTGTTCATCAATTTGTTCAAATTCGTTTGCGTGACTTTTCGTTATTATAATACCTACGAATCCAACCGACTGCAGTAGGTATTGGTAAGACATATTCATGTGCGTGTGTGTATGAGTGTATGAGTGTGTGTGTGTGTGTGTGTGTGTGTGTGTGTGTGTGTGTGTGTGTGTGTGTGTGTGTGCGCGCGCGTGTGTGTTGGTTTTCGGCACTGGCTTATATACTTGGAATGTTCTAAAATAATAATACATTATTCGGTCCGGTCTAATGGCCGAGTAGCGATTTGAAAAAAAAAGCGACATTATTAACCCTCAAAATTAAGTAATAGCCCCCGCTCGCAGTCGTATTCACGCACAATTTAACTAAATGGATGAGCCATTTACTTTACCTGCGCAATTTATTAACGTTTTACGACGAAAACGGTTTTTATATCCATTTTGAACTTATGTCGCTCACCTCAACCCCACCGTCAAAAAAGTGGTTACGACCACCGGTGACGACGACGTCTCGAGTGCCGAATATAAGACACGCGTCGAATGTCATTCGGACTTTTCGATTCGATGGGTATGATAATAATAATACCTATGTCTATAGGGATACACCGTCGGCCTTAGACGTTGTGTTTTTTTTTTTTTTTTTGTTCGACACCGAGCCACCGAGGTATCCAATTTACCTTACAATCTAATCATGTCAAGTATTCGTTTTCAAGAAAAACCATTCGGGCGCGATAAGAATAATAATAATAATAATAAAAAAAATCTATCTTTATTCCAATGATGAAACCTACCCACGCCTACTCGAAACCCGTAGTTGTTCGAAACGAACGACACCGTTCAGCGGAGAAACGCTTGATATTTATTCGTAGAATTATACAAAAGGTGTATTCTCAAAGTTGTTTTGAGAAACAAATACAGTTTCGAAGCAGCCTGCAGTTCGTGAATAAAATATATAGCACCTATACGTACAACTGTTGTAGCCGTTGGAGTGCATTTGTTTTCTTATTGTTCGCGGATATTATTATTCGCGATTCGATAAAATAATAATTTATAATCTGAGCAAATCGCCTTCGACTGCTGTTGTAGTAGTGTTGTAAAACGAGTCGAATCCAATTGCAATAAACCCGCTTTCGGTGCGCGGGACAAAAGCTTGCTGCAGTGACAAAACTAAAACAACAACAAAATTACTCGAGTCAGATAAAAATGCGAATAAATCTGATTCCCTAGATTTTCGGGTTTCTTTCGGTTTGTGTGTTCCCCGTCCAAAACTCGGCTTTTTACGCTTATCTGAGCGTTTTCCTTTTTTTTTTTTTTTGTTTAATTACTTTTGTTTTATCAGAGAAAAATAAAAATAATAAAATATAAACGTATTTCCTTAGGTACCTAAGGTTTTTTTTTCCTCTTTGTTTACAATGTTCCACTTTTTGAAATTACTTTTTATCGAACCTCTCGGATTTGAATTGAATCAATTTTCGTGATTATTTAAAAAAATAATGTTTACCGATTTCAAAAGACTACCTACCTAGGCGAATAATAAAAAAACTCGTGTTTGTTCAAAACTCGGCTGCCTTCGTGTTGCGTAATCGTCGTGAATTGTTTCCGAAGGAAGTATGGGCAGCTGAGGGTACAATTTTAGAGGGGTGGAAAGGGTGGCAGGGAAATAAAAAATGTATTAAAATGTAAGCTAAAAAAATATTAAGAATAAATGAAATAATTTGATTACGCCGAGTTATAGTAAATAATTATTAATTGTGTAGTCATGTGAATAATAATAATTATAAATTGATTAATTTTAATAAGCGCAGTCGAAAAAAAATAGATAAATCAAACATAACCAAATGTGTTGTTTGGCATCGCACAATTATAACAACTGCACATTCCTTGTACCGATGTTCTGTAGACTCCTGAATGAAACTATCGTTGTACAAAATATTTACCTTTTTCCAAAAGTCAATCGATACATTTTAAGTTCATATTATTATATTTCCAAGACAAGTGACCCGTTTACCACACCCCCCCTCCTCACCCTATTCGATAGAAGTGTATAAAAAAAAATTCATTCGTATACGAGACCGCGTATCGCAGCATCGCTCGCGCTTTCCAGATTTGACGAGAACCCGACGGTGATGATAATATGAAATATTAATCGCTAACCCGTTTGTTATTAATGTCTGTTGAAACAATTTTCGTGCGCACAAATCGACCTCTGAACCGTGAAAGCCATTTACACAACAAATCACCGGACTATGTGTACGGTTAATTCCACCCGATATTACGCCATATTGGCGCCATCGCATACTGACGTACAGATCGCGTAAAAATGTTCTCCCCCCACGCAGGATCCGACACAATATTATACAACAATATATATATATTATTATATATAATATAGGGATATATAAACTACAGAAACGATGAATAATTCATCGGTTTTTATAATATCTACTTTGGATACAATCGTATAAAAATATATACTCTCGATATAACTGCGTTAGCATCACGTTATTTTAACTCGAAGCATCCAAGGATGATCGAATTTAAGTTTATTCAATATGTTTTTCAGAATTTTTGAAATCTACATAACAATACATCTATAATAATAATATTATACCGCCTTCTATGACGACATAATATTATTTAATTAAAACAACTTAAACGCAACATAAATACATAAATAATTTGAACAGACAGTGAAATGTATTTATAATCACTGCAGTTTTATTTTTATATTAATTTATTGATTATTACCTTTATTATTATGCATCGTTGGCGGCGGCCGCGGCGGCGGCGAGATTGATTTATTTCCACAGTGACAATGGTAAAATGTTTTAATAGAAATTAAACAAAAACAGACTAAAAGCTCATACTACAATAATTTATAGCTGACAGTATAATGTATATTAAGTACACATCGAGCCAACTTTAATTTATTCAACGAACAAATATTATCCTATATTTTCACAATGTAAAATAATTTGAAAATATTTTTGGTGACTTAGAAATAAAAATAACAATACTAATAACGATAATAAAATTAATATTGACCAAATCGCGGGAGCGGAATATCCGTCATTTTATCTATCCAGTATTGTTGGGGATCTTTGAATTTTAATAGCTCAATTAATTTCCGAGCGATTTCGATGACATTTTTCACTTTTATAAATTGTGATATTAATTGTTTACACTCATAACAATCATAATATTATATATTATAGAAACATTTTTGTTGTTATATAGCCTTTGCGTCACAAAGTTTCCAAGATACCTAAAAATATATAATATTCTAAGGTGTGGTACACTTTTACTTAATATCCATAAAGGTCACTTATATTTAAACTGTTATTTTCAAAGAAACTCTCTATAGTTAACACGCAACACGAATGGAAATATTATATACACTTCCACGGTGAAAATGTTTTAGTGGAAGTGAATGTACTTTTGTTATTTTTAAATTATAAATATTTAAATATTTTATTTTTACCATACAGTTATTTTCTTTTTTATTTTAATACGGTTTGTATTGGTCAGTTGATTTGTGAACAATCTATTTTCTCAACACGATTTTTTTTTTGCGTTCGACTAAAACGCAAATATCGGGGCAGTCCAGAAGTTGATAGTTTTTACAAAAATTGCCTCAACAATTATATAGGTATACATCGAGTTTTTTTCCTGGCAATCCAACTATAATAATATTGATACTACGATATTAAGTGTTGATTGTAGGTTCGGTCGGGAAAAAAAATGTTGAATATAAAATCAAAAAATCTGAAATAGCAAAATACCGTCAAAACGCGAAATCGTATAGTATTATAATGCTCGCAGTATGCGATGACCTAGTTATTATAATTATTTCTCAGGATTATTTGATTATATTTCTGGTATAAACGGTAATAAAAACGGGATGAGAATATCATAAGTCCCATCGGTCTATAGTATAATAATATGTTCTATATTATTATATCATAATATTATTATGCAGCCGACAGACATCGTTTTTACATATTATTATTCGGGGTAGGTAATGGTCGGCCGGACGTCGCGGTCGTTTCGAATGAATTTATATTCCTAAACGGCGATAATAATAATATAATATTGAACCTAAACAAGTAAAACGTAGGTACACCGCATAGGTAATGTTGTGCACGAAGAGAAAGATCGATACGCGTTGTGCGTGCTGCAGCTATTGTTTAATATTTTTAGCAAACTTAATTTGATATAGGGTCGAATATCTTAGGTTTTTCCACTATTTGTTTCAGTTTTGTAAGTGCTCATCGCGCTGATTTGTGCGTTTTTCGTTTACGGATATGGGAAAATCTTACTCATAGAAGCTCTTTTAAAAGCAGCAACTACAAGCCACTCCAGATATTATTTTTATCAAATTAATTCTTGTTATTAAGTAAAACCTTCTTAACAAATGTGTATAAAAACAAATCTAAAAATAAAAAAAACGTTTAATGTGTACTGTAAATTAAATTAGACGTAATAACTATGATTATTATTTTTTTCCTAAAAGCTTTGAGATTTTAGCGGAGCTTAAAAACGATATTTTAGTTTAATCTCATTTTTTGTGTGTACTCTTATCGTAATTACTTTATTATCGAACAAAACACGTTTTGTTTTCCTCGAAATAGAGTTAGGTTAGGTCTTATTGAACTTAGAAATGTATTGATTCTACAAATGATAATGTGTTTTTTATGTTTATTGTTTTGTTGTCTTACGCCGTCAACATTTTCGAAAGCGAGCTCGAAAAGTTTTGGAAACCATACACATCGATTGCAAATCCAGTCTAATTAGTGGTATCTATTTACGATAAAATATTTTTTTGATGACTTCAGAGTTCAGAAGTTTTTCTCGGCAGGAAGGAACGGTAAAACATTTTTTTAAGAAAGGTTATGGAAACGACAATTTTATTTTTTGCTTCGGTTTTTGATAGCTTTTAAATTTAATATAGCAACCGTCACTGGCGGGAGCAGTTGGCAGTCGTCGCCAGGAGAGTAAGAATATTACGTACATCATATTTTTATATTATGTTTGCATTCGACGGGACGAAAACGGCCCAGGGGCAATTAAGGTGTATATCCACACACCCCACCCAACTCCCTTAACCCGGCACGTCAAAGCCTCTCCATCCACCCCGACAGAACATCTGCACCCGCCACGTCCAACCCTTTCACCTCCACCTCTTTCCTATTCCTCTGACCCCTCACCGTTTTTTCCTCCCGGAAGTGTAATTACACACACGCCCCCCTACCCATCCACCCCAATCAACACACGCACACGAACACACCCCTATATTGGCCATCGGTCCATCCCGACGTTCGTCGCTGACACAGTTTTCCGGTGAGCCTTGAAAATCGCAAACAGCTTGCAGGGTGGTTAAATAAATGTTTGATTAAGTTCCGACAATATAATATTGTTATTATTGTTGCAAACGAATATTGCTTGTCCGTTCGCGTCAAAAATCGGAATACTAAACGCAATTCACGACAACAATTATAATACACTGAGACGCTAGCACACACACAATTTATATTATATCAATAAGTATTAGATTATAATATATTTCACAGGAGATACGCAGTTAAGCTCAGCTCTTTCGTCGCGTACGTGCACGGGATCCATAATCCTCCGATGCAGCGAAAGTATATAGTGGTTCAGCGTCGGTCCACGGGCCCGTATAATTTATAACGAATAGCAATAATTTAAGTATACACATTTAGAGCGATTCACCAAGTATATATGCTCATCCCCTTTTAACATTTAATACCTATATAGTGCATATTTTATTAAAATTTCCGGTTTTTGAGTATATATTTTAAAATCTATAACCTGTGCTTGCAACCTATAACCTAACCTAGCCATGGTAATATACTAGTTTCTTTTTTTTTTATCAAATGGGAACTCCTAATTATATGCATCTAAATTGAAATTTGAACGATAATAGTATTTGAATTACTTGTGTATATTTTCTATACAACAACCAATGGAATAATTTAATATTATTTATTACAATTTTCAAATCATCATCGTAGCCTCAAAGTCTTGAAAATGCAATAATAGAATACTATATAGTTCTTAGAGTTTATAATAACACTAGTTTATTAACTCAGAATATTATACTCATTTGAATTTTGATTCACATCGATATTGAACAAAAATATAAAATTAAACTTCTCAAAAATATAAATTAAAATAGGAGTTCATTATTCATCACGTGGTGGGTAGGTAATCCTTAAATTGTATTGAAAATACACATTGATAATATTTTCAAATATTTTCTAAACAGTTTATACTTATAGTATAATGCCAATCAACCCTATTAAGCCACAATATTATAATGTTTACATATTTTAAATGTCAGTACGTACAATATAGTCGTATGCGTGACTAAACAATCACTACCTAGTAAAGTTAAAGACTGCAATCCGTGTATCTGCTTTTAAGTTGTTAGGCAATGCACATAATATAATAAGTGCGTATAATATAATAGCTTTTGTATAGGTATATAATCTAATATTATTCTATTTACTAGATTTTGTTGGACCCATGTAAGACCATGAACATAATACTCCGTAATAATACGATTTTTTTTTCTAAATACCTACACGATGATTCTATATAATATATCTAACGTCATATTATATTATGTATAAAAAAATTGAATAAAAAATATAAAGTGTAGATATTCATGTTTTGAGAATATAATATTACAAAGATATAGGTAATATACGTTATATTAGGCAAGCGTTTTACAACACGTCAAGCTATTTATATTTATTTATTATACACGGTTATCGCAATAACATTTATATTTATTTATATTTCCCTACAGGGGGAGAAGGGTGGGGGGAGACATACGAAATAATAAAAAATGTATATTTACATTTAGAAAGTTTGCGAACCCTAAACGGTAAACGAGTGGAGTGCAATATTGGGATTTGGGACCGAAAATGATAACGATTAAAGATAACTCTAATTGAATAACCGTTAACGGTCGTAGGTACTCGCGTTAAATAGCCGTTTAATATTATGTAAACCATTATTGGTGCATATGTAGTTACGATGTTATCAATGACGTAATTTAACGACAATATTTAATTCGATATAATACCAGCTTCTAAGTCTTGTGTTAAATTTTTTTTTCTGTGTAAAATGCGCCAAAAAACACGTCTCATCATTTTGTTGTTTTAACTTTCAATCTGAACAAGACGGGTTTGGACAAACAATTAAACTCAACAATATTTTAATATAACAACAATACGTCACGAGGAACTCGCCGAGAAGTCATAATGATACGCGAGTATATTGCTTAATAGGTGCCATTCCGAAATGAAGTGATGTATGAAACCGTTTTAAAGGAGATGTGTATCGCAAATCTTGTTGCGTGCGACATTTCTAATTTAATGTGATTACTCTGTAGAGCTGCATAAGTTCTTATATAATAGGGGCATTTAAGTTGTTTAAATGGCGAGGAATAATTGCGTACTTCGAGTTAAAATTAAAACCCACAGTGCCTGTAGTCGCAGCTCAGGAACAAAACGGCATCTCGGATGAGCTAAATACCATTAGACCCACTAACATAACTTATATGTTAATAAAATAATTGCGCGTTGATTAAGTTTAATCATCATTGTAAAGTAAAATAATAATATGTCTCGCTGAGATTTTTCAAGGAAACACTTCAGCGGGTACCGAAACATTCGCGAACTTCGTATAAATACGATTCCATTCTATTGTATAGTACGCCTGATTACTGAATAGTTTATTTTTCCACAGAATAACTATTAGTTGTTGCAAGAAAATTAATTAAAATAAATTATTAGGTTTAAGATTGTAAGAATACAAATGCACGAGATGCCATTCAAATGAATAATAATCATATTCGAACACTAAGATTTAGTTGTTATAAACATTATCTATTCCGATTATAATGCTGTTGACGATTTGATAAAATGTACGAACTTGGAGCTCATTATACTTTTGTAACTTTTTTTGTTGTTGTAAGGATTCACAGTTTCAAACAAAAAGTGAGTAATAATGATATGTAGGTATTATATAAATTAGAAATTAAACATTTTAATAATATTTGTCTGTTTGTACAAAACAAAAATGTTGAAAAATAATTATCAATATTAATTTTCATTAAAAAAAATATACCTAAATAATAACACTAACTATCTCAAAGTTCATTTAAATATTATAATAATTCAAATTTTTTTTATTACAATAATGGATAGTTTTTCAAACTTAATTATTTTGCATTAAATTGCAGTATATAAGAAATATTATAATGATATAAAAAGGATAGCATTTTACTAGCAAATTAATTTCAGAGATTAAAAAAAACACTGATTAGCTCAAATAAAGTTAGTAATAATCTAATTATGCGTAATTAAGCTTAAATTTTCCAAGAGATCACTAATGAAATGCATAATCTTATTTTGAGACCTTTAGATTCTACTTTATTATTTTATAGCGATAACAGTTATAAATCTCAATGGATATTAAACAAGTGGAAAAAAAAATATATTCTCACGATTAAAATTAAAAATTCTGTTTCACCAAATATTGGCATAGATTAATACTTTTAAAACAGTAGGTGAGTAAAATATTATTGCATTTAATTCAATAGTACGTCGTCCTGATATATTAGTATATATATTATAATGTATTAATAATATTATTTTAAAATTGAGCAAATAATAGTTTATAATTTATTGATTAATGTTTATTAATATACGTGAATTCAGAATTAGCTGATCGTAAAAAAAAAATGAAATGATATCAAATTAAAATAAATTATACTTTGCGTTTATTTTATTTAAATAGTGATCATTAAATTTATTTATTTTTTATTTTTATCTGAAATGATTAGCATAAAAAATATATTTTACTCCAAAACTTTTTTGTATGTTTTTTCTCCAAAATACAGGTTGAAGGCTATACGTTTAAACAGCTCGTTGAATCAGAAAGCTTTTAGGTCTTAAGAAATGAAATACACATCACCGCATTTCCAGACGGTTTTCAGTCCTCAATTGAAACACTCGACTGGTGTTGTGACGTAGTAAAAGTCACGGTTTTTAATGCGTATCAACTATTATGTTATTGAATTTTGTTTAGTTATACAATTTCTACAAGTTGATTATATTTAGTTTCATGGTCGTTGTTTCGCAAGTAAATTTATTATAGTTATTATTGTAATAAGACAATTTCACATATAGGTACAGGTGTAGCATAAAGTTATTCATGTGAAAGATACGCTTATTCATATTACTACAGATTATACGTAATATATACAAAACATTATATTTAATTGTAATGAGTAATCGAATAGAATGTACAGTGAATAGTGATAGTGATAATTAAGAACACAAACTTTTATTTTCTTAATAATTGTTACTAAGGCAGAAGGATGGCTATGATAAAAAAATACCAAACTAATAAGTGGCAGTAACTAAATTTATCTGTGAAAATATAATTACGATTTTTCAGCAATACAATTTTGATTATTTATATTAAGCATAAAAATTTCAAAAGCTATTAATATTCGATAAGTTATACTTTAATACTAAACTTAACCTACAAATTCAAATTAACGATATATATATATATGTACGTTTCAAGAGTTTCATTTTTGGAAATGTTTATTGTTTTTCTTGTCCTACTCATCAGTTGTTAGCCATGACAAATATTGCAAATAAGTAATAAATGTTGTCAATCAGGTTTTTTTGAATCAATATTTGAACCAAACGTTTATTAAATTAGAATTCATGTTTTGTTTCATTTTAGTTAAAAAAGTGAATTTTTTGAAGATAATACAATATAGGTACTTTTAAAGCAGCATCGATTCCTTAATTAAAATCATAAATTGGTTTCATAGTAAATTGCTGTTTTTTTAATTGAATTCGTACAATTAATTCGAGTTTCTACATTTTATTAGGTATGAACAAAACAAACTATGCTTATGACTGTGCATGGTTTACTGGCAATATGTGGATAAATATTTTGATTTTTTTTTTTTTATAATCATATTATTTCTGCGTATGGGGTAATAATATTTAGGAGACAAAATTTATTAAAATTTAAAAATGGAATAACATATTTATTACTGTTAATCATTTGTTTTGTAAGTTTGAAATTCCAAGTTCCAACATACATAATTTACTTAAAACCCATTATAAGATTGTTTATTTCACTTTAGCTTTCTCTTATGTATATAATATTATATTAATAACAGTTTTAAGACGATAATGTATCTCGCCCATAACATATTGTTAATAATATTAACTGAAAACCACGTTGCTTGCGTTACTAATTATTGGCAATTAGATGGTAATATTTTTCTGGTAAGCTGATTAATGGTTTCGACGATTTTGAATAAAAGTTATTAGGTAGTAAACGATTTTAGTTTATACGTGCGAAATATAAAATAATTGTTTCTTTAGGTTTGATGTAATATAAACAGTGTTTTAAATGAATTTCAGAATGTCATCACAAAAGCTATTATTGTAGATTTAAATATTATAAAACGGGTTCTATTGACAATAAACCATTATTTTAATTATTATTCAAACATGAATGCGTAATTGGAATTGCATACACTCACTAGTCCAATGAGTGTAAAATTATAAAATATAATATATTTAATACAATGTAGAACACAAAGAAATTATATACATTTACAATCGATACAGTATTATAACTATATTTCTGAAAAATGTGTATTTATGATGAATATTTGTATACTTGACATAAAAGCATTTTTTTTTTATTTATAGATATATACATAATAATTGACTTTATATATTTTAAGGAATAATTCTTTTTATCCAAAACCTTTCAATAACTTCAAACGTGTGTGAGACAAGTCTTTTATAATGTAAAACACGTGTTTAATACACACATGAATAATATTGAATATATTTATGTACCTACTCAGGTAGGTATGTATGTGCGTGCAATATATTTTTTTTAACTATATATTTATACTTAAAAATAAATCATAACCACAGTTTTATTTTCTTAAACAAATAATTGAAACGCATAAAGTAAGTACATTTAAAACTTAAATTTCGTCCATAATTCTCATTTTTAATAAACAAAATGTTTCAGTCTCTATAAGCTTTATTTTAAATTATAAGAAGTTTATGGTGTTGCCACCTACTTTATGTACCCATACATTTTTTTTTTTTTTTTACTCGTTATTTTGATATAATAAAATACTTGAGTAGGTACCTATTTATAATTTAAAATTGTTATATAATATGCAATAAATAAAGTGCTTTAATTCATTTTTAAAAATAATGAAAAACAGATTGATTAGTGTGTCACTACATTATACATTTTAATAAGTTGTTTTTTTTTGTTTTTATAATATACATTTATATTTAAATACATTATGTTAGCACTTATATGTATGATACGGTTTATTTAATTCAAGTTCATTGTTATTGACTGCCATTATTAATTTAAAAATACTATCATATTTATGTCGTTAATAATATACTATGAGTCAGTGTACTTTATTGTTCAATGCAACCATTGATATCGATATGTGACCAAACTGTTTAGTTAGTTAATTAATTTTTAATTATTTTACTTCAATGCTTTAAATATAATTTATAAGTTGTAACATTTAATTATAGATTATAGGTACGCTTATGTGTGTATAAAAAAATACAAACAAATAGGATTTCATAAATGTGGATTACTTTTGATTATAAAAATAAATCATAATTTTCTATTAACTGTCAGTGTCAGACTTATAGTAAAAAATTCAATACTATTTCCATAGAATTGTATATGTTTTATTACCATCTCGATGGTTTAACAATATTACTGTTGAATTTTTTTTCGTACACCAAAGTTCAATTTATAGTATTTTTTTTATTGATTTGTATTCTTTCTAAAAGTGTGAGGTATTGAATAATTGTTCACTAGATCAATATATTTTGTATATAACATAATGAAATTGTTGAATAATATTTAATTAAATCAAAATGCATTCTTGAGAAGCATTCTTGTATTATAAAATATTAAAATATGTTATTATTGAATTAAATTGCGTAGGACATCAAGAATACTACCTATCTATATCCGATATAATAATATTGTATCTTATAAATTTATAATTATTATGATTCACAACTTTTTGCAATCCTACGTAGGTTATGATAATATTAATATTTCAATCGGTTGGATATTGTATAATAGCTTAATATGTTGTTTGTGTTTTACCTATTATTACTTTATGAGTAGTAACTACGATTCACAATATGCTTAAATATAATGTTATAAAAACACACACACACACACACATTATATTTAAAACATTAATTAATCGTAGCACTCGCAACCATTCGATGTACTATATGTATATACATATATATATTCGTTTAATTAATATCGTAACATGCCAACTGCGCCTTTACAGCAAATATATTTAAGGAACGCGCATATAGCCGTTATCCAAATACTCCTAGAGACCGTCGTTTAATAATGTACTTTCCTCACTAAAACGGTGCTCTGTACAGTTAAGAACAATATGACAATATTACACACCCCCGCGAGCCGCCACGAACACGAACCGGATTGCCAAATACGACTTGTTCCCGAAACCGACCAGGCTCACCGTCGAGCGTATAGTAGTAGTTAAGTCCAAGGACAATGTCTAACAAGGGTCCGGATGGGCGTTTCCCGTTTTAATTAATCACAACCTTTTAGACCGCGGTACATTTTGGTAACCGATGTGCGTCGTAGGTATATTATCATAATATATAATGTGTATTGTAATATACTGGTAATAATACATTATTCGTCGCGTTTGGTTATTTAGTTTCACCACCCCCTTCCCCTCCTCGGCATAGATATATTTTATCGTTTCGGTTACCTTTTTATGGTTTTATTTGCCCTGCTGTGGTTTGATTTGTTTTCTTCTTTTTGGTTTTTCACTCCCCCTTCCCCTCCATCTAGTTTAATCTCAGGTGTACACGGTTAATTCGCACAAAGACGGATTATCATTTAGCCACGACATGAGCCGTTGTTTCTTTCGTCCCCGCCACCTCTCGGCCACTATTACGGCGCTATAGTCTCGTTTCTCATTACCTCTGCCTGTTGACCTACTAGCCGTTGTACAAATAATAAGGGAACGGCTGCTGCAGTATAACAGCGGGCGGTAGGTGGGATGGTAGGTTTAATAGTATAAAGCTTGGCGTGATGAACGGTAGGACTTTTGTCCTTTACAGTAAAGGTCGAAAAAAGCCGGAAAACGATTGAGCGTGAATTCCACAATTGTGTGTGCGCTAGCGCGTGTGTGTGTATTTAGACGTAGAGAATTACACAGAATATCCCACTTGTTCCCATTCCATCTCCGTTCAAGTCTTCCTCCCCTATTTTCTTACCCGAGAGTCATATAATAATACTGGTATAATAGAAGTCTTAGGTAGGCACTCACAATATACTAACTACTGATAATTGTTCTGTTGTCTTGACTATACTAGGTAGAAGTATAACGACATTTTAACGAGTAAACATAAACGGGCTTAAATCAAACACATTTTTTTAATATATACAAAATGCTAGAAGTGATATTGTTATTAAGTAATTTTCCTACCCAATTTTTACTTATAATATTAAATTCATTCCTATATATTTTCCAGTCAATTATATTTTTATCCATTCCTATATAATATATTTTCAAGTTTTCAATTAAATTTTTCAATTATTTAATATTAAATTCATGATAAGTTTGATTACGAGTTCTAGTATAGTTATTCAATCCTTTAATATATTTTTAAATATATATATCACAATGTAGACTATTATTATAATTATTTATAGAAAGCGCACGGACACATAAATCAAGTTTTCTAGGTACATATCCAGTAGTAACACAACCCTTACTAAAATGTCCATTACTGCCTTTCAATCGACAAGGAATCGAGTCTACGGTACTTATATGCAAGTCGTACTGCTGATACCACTTGCATTGTAGAGGTTTACGAATCTTAAGAGATTTTTCGACGACGACTTAAATTTAATAGAATTGATACTTGACAAATTTTCTGGTTGAATTCGTTTTTTCAAAAATGTCTCCAGATATTACATCATCTAAATGTTCTCCTTTCGGTTACACACAATTCAAATAAAACTCGTATATATTAGAAACTAAAAACATCGATAGTAATAATTATTAGCTTCCATCAATTTCTACTATTTTATCCCAATTAACTTCAGACTTAATATTATGTTCTATCATTTACCTCATATTATTATAAATACCTACACTTCGTTCCAATTGGCGCATATTTTCCATAAAAAAATTAATTAACTCACAAACACAATATTTCAATATAATAACAGCTGTATTCCGTTCTAGCAGTATTTGTTTGTCAACTTTTTGTTTTAAAATTGTATTATCCATCAACTATATTTTATAATAATATAACATAATATGCTTAAACCAAACACTGTATGTATTTATAACTATTGTAACCAGTACTTGAATAGGAAAAAAATTATAATAGGATGCAAAAGTGTAAAAAAAAACAATAATGTGCATACATACCGCTGATTGAAATAACTTATTGATTAGGATATAATCAGAAGCGGTAATCCGTGCCCCCACACCACTGACCACAACTAATTCAAACATTAGCTTTAACTATATTATGTAATTTTGTAATCGTCTAAAATTATTTGTAGATTATAGAAATATGTGGGGTGCCACCATTGGGTGACTTCCCCCTCCCGTCAATCATCCCCATCACATTTCTTATTGCAATATATATAATTATAGATTGTAAATAGTATTTTTGTTCAATAAAAAAAAAAGATTATAGAAATAAATAATTAATATTTCTGTAAAAAACATTTTATTAGACGATTTCATAAACGAGTTACATTAATTTGTTATTTAGGTTTAATGACGTTGTTAAATTTGAATAGGAATTTTATTTTTTATGAACACTGGTGAATTAAAAAAAAAGAATTAGCAATCTATTGGATACCTACGTTCAAAGAAGAATTTTATCGGGAGTGGAATCTGAAGTATTTATCAGGTTTTCAATATATTTCGCTCAAATTAATTATAATTAAAAATGTAAATTATGTAGTTGGGGAGAAAAAATAATTACGCTATGTATTAAATGTGTGGAAGCAGCATAGCATTTTTTATACTATGGCATCATTATACCTATCATTACAAATCATCAATATTATTTACAACATTTTCGATATTCACCCTGAAGGCCTAAACACGTCTTCACTTCAGATGGAAATCGGGTTTTTATTTGTTTTTCATTATAACTGAAGATTTATTTTTATTACGATACACTCGAAATATAAATAACTAATATTTATTTAAGAAATACAAAACTAATGTAGGTAATCTAAAAGGATGGTTCTTATGAGTTCACAGTAAAGAAAAGTGAATAATACGGATTTTATTTACTTACTTAGTAATGACCAATGTATTTGAAAATATTTTTCGAGACTAAAAAAATAAATGTTTTATTTTTATTATTTTTAATATTATGTTAATTTTTTGTTAATCTTTTAGAATATTTTGTATTCAACTATTACTACCAAACTTATATTCAAAGAGATTATTCCTTAATTCTTTAAAGTTTTTTTCCCCCTCTTACTACATAATAGTATATTTTATACCGTCGTCATCAACTATATTATTATATTTTTTAAAAAGTGGTTACGTGCTTTTTCCTCTTTTGTGACGATTATATAAATAACGCAATCCAAAAGGTCCCACCGAACCTTATTTCTGTTATAAAGCGTTTTTACACACGCGAACTTATTTAAAAGTGTTTTTCTTTATGTATACTGTTTGTGCGCTACGGTACCCACAAATAATATATTGTATTATGTAATATTATTGCTTAGTTTCAATTGAATGTTCGCACGAGATTTCACGCGAAATCCCAGTTTAAGTGATTATTAAAGCGGACACATTACGACATTAAAAGAGAATAAATTTTACTTATACTCTTATCACTAACTTGTAACAACACTAATTCATAATCATTTAAAAATAATATGCATTAATTTTAATAAATTAAAATACCTACTACCTACATGCACACCGTTCGTAATAATATTATTACTATCTCAGATTGTGAATTAAATCAGATAGGAGCTCAAAGTTCTGGTCTAAACGTATACCTAATATTTTATGAATTCTGTCTGTCCAAGGATAGCGTGACTGAATTTCTAACAAAACATTCTCAATGAAATGTTGTAATTAAAAAAAAAACAGAATTTGAATTTTGTGTCTGCTGAAATAATAAAATATTAACACTTCGTAGTCATATACTTCCACAACAAATACCATTACCATTGTAAGCTATTGTACAGTGTAAATGTACAATGTTATTACAAGTGTAATTTCCATATGATTCCACAGACGCTGCATAGCACTGATACCATATGATAATAATAATAACGAAACGGTACAATAATAATATCGTTTGAAGGTATGAGAATACATTTTATATCTTATGCATTATTGTTTTTCTCAGGGGTAACATGGCGGATATACCGGCGGCAGATAGATTCATTTCCGATATTTTCATAATGACATATAATAATATCGTTCAATAAATGATATTATTTTGAAATATTATCGTCATGTTCAATCTACAAGACGTATCGTCGTAACTTGTAAAATTTGTTTAAATATTAAATTACATATTATTATTACTATAGATTATGGGTCATTGATGTGCAGTTATACAAATCGTAATTAAAATTACACAAATGCATATACAATTGTATATTAAAAAATCAAAATAGGAAAACACTGAACAAACTACTATATCATATTATTCTTCCCAACATGAGAGTGGATCGATAAATCATAAACGTCAAGCTATATATGGACGAGCAACTTTGTTTTATGACTTTTTTTTTAAGACATAAACAAATCTCGGTTCTATATTTTATGTGAATATACTGTAAAAATTTAATGTAGAGAACTGTAAGTTATAATTCACGTACACGGCTATAAACAACCAATAGTAAAATATAATATGTAAATCTGCGTGGATATCGATTATTTAACAGGCACACACAATATAATCACTTAATATAGAATTATTGTTTTAAATTATAATATTATGAAAACTAACAACAGTTATTAAAATATACTGACAAAACGCTGTTCGATATTTCAAATATTTTCAAAAAAAAAATAAAAACGAAGTAATTAATTTTATAAAAAAATCATGATAATAATATTATTATAATATACTATAAGAAGAATTATTTTCCTCGTTAACGTACAAAAAACGTAGAAAAATAATTTTGTCAGTAACGACATATCTACAATTAAAAGTATAATATTACTGTATTTCAACTTCTGCAATGTACATTGCTTATGCTTAAAACGACTTGAAAATAATTTTCGAAACGAAATAATATAACATAATATTATATACTGTTTTTAGTGTTTTTAAATATACGTTTATAAGGCCAAATTAGTTGAATACATTTTAGGTCAAAGTATTGTTTAAGTGCACAACTCGGAACGATTAATTTAAAAGCGTATTAAAAATAATATCAAGTAGTTTGTTGCCGTTAAAAAAAAAATAAATAAACAAACAAACAAATAAACTGAACAGACAACGCGAAGACAGATAATTATTTTCAAAAGCCTCTCGGTGGAGAAAAGAAAAACAATTTAAAAGTTCCGCAACACTGAAAACAACACTAGAAATTTAGTATTTCACTGAATTTTTCCGCCGAAACGAAATCCGAATAATTATAAATAATTATTATTATATGACACGACAACGCCATAGTCATAATCTGTAAAGTCGAATAATATAATAATTACAATATTACTCTGAAATATGGTCGGAAATCAGGGGGGGATTTGTAGGTGTTTATCTCCCCCTTCCTCACATCGGTGTTAAAAGTGTAAGCCCCCCCCCCCTGGAAATTTTGAAGGATATCTGCCTACGGCTATTTGTGGAAGTTACATCTGATATGCGTATTATAATGACACACCTGCAGGCCGTCCCTACGAGACAATATTAATATCTAACGATGTTTGACGATATTAGATATATTATTATATTTTATTAATATAAACACCACGTTGGGTCCCGTCGGTTTTCCGTCGTGTATACGGGAGTCGAGGGTCTTCTATTTGCCGGTGTATTCGCAATAAAGTTTATTAGGCGAAAGACAAACGGTTTTCGGCATATATGTGTGGCTCCCGGTCTCGTCCAGATACAATCTGGCGCCTAAAAGTGCCGTCCATAAATAGGACATCGGACCGAGGGAAATCGCAGCGCCATCGTATTATTGTCCCTACCCCGTCACCCACGAAATGCTCTCTCTCGCCGCCACAGACGCTCTACCTCCCCTCCGTCATTTTTTTCACCCCCTATCACTGTCTCTCTGTAAGCAGCAGGGAGTGTGTGAGTCTCTCTCATTCTCTCTCAGTCTATCTCTCTTCTTCTGTCCGTCCGCCCGTGTCATTGGCACTACCTCACCCATTTCCAACCAAACACATATATACATATATTTATTTATTCACTACCCTCGCCGCTACCGAGACTCTTTATATATATATATACTACTACTCTCTCGTTTTCAGACATAAACAGAACGAAAAAAGAACTTTGGCAATTTGTATCGCAACGAGTATAATAAAATACTTTATTAACCTCAAACATGTTTGCGTTCCTTGCCCGGTCCTCTCTGTCCACTCTCTCACCCGTCCCTGTAACCGATATACTTTTTCTTTCTCCTCTTCTTCTCTCTTTTTCCTTTTGTTTCTCTTTCTTCTTCTTCTTCTTCGTATTATTGTTATTATTATTTTGATTATTTTTTATTACGCTCTTATTGCAAAACGTAATTTATAATGGTCTCCTAGTCAGTAAGCGGTGATGTTTTACGTATGCAGCAGGTGTGCACCGTGATAGTTAGGTATATATAAATTCTTAGGTATTAGTCCGCCAGCAGGACTTGTAAACGTCGTTCACAGATATTAAGTTGTTATTATGATTAGTGTTATTTCTTCGCACTGATAACTTATTCAATATTTATGTAATTTTTGACCAAATTCTGTGGCAGTTCGTGTCAGCGAAACTTTTGGTAAGATACACTTATTGGAGTGCTCGTGGTCGATATAATTTGATCTTTTATGAGCAAGAACAAATTTTCATATAATTATAATATATGACACAAAGGCACTGTCCAAAGACGGGTATCATAGTGGAATCATCTGTCTAGAAAACTGACTAGACCAAAAGCGGCATCGGAGGAATACATCAATATCAACTATTGAAAATTTAAAGGTAAAAAAATACAGGTCATGGTGTTACACAATTTAGAAACACCGGTTTACCGAATTCACATTAAATTTACATCATTCAATAGTACCTAGGTATGCAATTTCAATTACGCCTTGGAGATTGTCACGCAAATGGCATTGTTTTCGACGACATACGTTTTCGTATTCCGAATAAATTACATTCTCTTTTATGGTTATTGGTATTATTGAAAGTTGAAACTTAGTGCTATGCTACCTTCTACATTCGATAACGACTCGAAATCGTTGTAGTGGAATTGCATACCCAATGCGCCGTGTTACAATATGTAAAATATACGTCTAGGTAATCTGATATCATATTATTATTATTATAAGAATATTTAAGAAATAAAAGAAATACGACAAATCCAATAATAATTTCACTTAGGTACAACTTTACGTATTATAGGAAACTAAAATGACGATTTTTTTCCCGTTGTTCTTCGATGAGTATTATTATAATACTCGAGGTGCTCAAAAACATAATGCATTACATATTATTATGTTATGTTTTTTTTTTTTTTTAGTTAAGTTTCAACCGTTATAAAAAAAAAGTATCACGATCAAATGTCATAATCGGACCTACTCCCAGTGCAAAACATTTGCAAGACTTTTGATGCACGTACGAGTATAGTAAAATTGGGTACGCATTCGATACGCGATTTCATTACGCATAATAATATCATAGATAGGTATATATACATTATATATAGTGTCCCGGAACTTTTCTATCGCTGTGACGTAAAAAAAAAAAAAAATGCCTGAATAAATTGCATTACGTCCCCCATCTCATTATTATTACGACACGGTATAGTATCGTGATCGCGACTGCTCAGCTCGATCTATTCCACAAGCGTACCCGTATCATAGAGCTGTAGAAATTTTCAAAGAACACGATGAAAAACACAGTCGACTTCAATCGGATCGTGCAGCAGCAGCAGTATTTTATTATAAAGTAGCAAAAAACGGTGTTGGAATATTTTTCACGGATTAAACGAGTGGCGAGCCTATATATATGTAGGTACATTCTACGCGTAATATACAGTCTGGGCTAACCTCTTTCGGTCGGGGGCCGTTTGAACTGCGCAAATTTACGTTATTCGTCGTCGGGAATAAAAATAAAAAAAAGTGTTTTATAATTAAACTGGCTGCATTATTATCCGCCATGTCCGGGCTATAAAGTACTACGACTCGCATAGTAGTCGGCAGGCGAAGAGGATTTCCGCACTCGCGAAAAGCGTTTGTGTACACTTTTGTCTAGCGTGCAAAACGAACGGTATCAACAACTGCGACGGAATTTTTAGCCGTTTATTTTTATCTTTTATTTTTGACACTTTTGTGATGGCAATTATTTCGGCTCGGAATCGTCGCCGAAACGTGACGACAACTGTATTCAACCGATCTGCAGCACAGCGTACGGACGAATAATAATAATTATTATAATAACATTGTATCTCATTATCTTAATAATAAATACGATTAACAGAATTTATAAATCTAATACTCGAGTTTGATTGATCTAAGACTGTGCCAGAGGTACGAAAAGAACCATAAATTATTACACATTCAAGTTCCCAGGAACTAAAATGTTGTGTAATCATCGTGAGCTGTTTGTAAGATTGCGTTTGGACAAGATTTTTAACCTTTTCGATTTGAGCTATTCTAGCACGCGTATTTAGCCAAAGTCCTTAATTATATTATCATATGGTCGAAATAAAACCGTTCAAGTGCAGCTATTCAAATATTATATTTTGAATTTTTCTAACCCTAAAATGATTTTCTCGTATACGCTGATATATATTATATACTATGTATTTATGTTTTTATACACGCAGACATGGCATATCTCTAGAATAGTCCAAATACTTATAAAAATATGTAAAGACACGACGGTCATAAATCTCAACTTCTTAAGAAAGATCGACTCGGATAAAAAAAAAACAAAACAAAACAAAGGCGTTTACGATTTATTACTCCGATATACACGCATTTGTTTCCATCGGACTGTTAATAATAATAAAAGTAATAATGATAAAAATAAAAAAAAAACCGAAAGTTTCCATGTCTTTAAATCAATAAAAAAAGTTTTTGGCAAGTGCGTATTAGGACCTTTCCAAAGATGTTTTGTTGTTATTATAATATTTTTTTTTTATTGTCATTATATTTAATTTTTACTCGGATGTTAACACGTGGTTACAATAATAAAATTACCGGAACAACCGTTCGGTTTCAATCGTAATATTCAACTACTTGCCAATTTTTATATAATATAAAACACGTCGTCATGACGTGATTATGAATTTTTTAATATATTATTATTTTATTGTACATAATATTATTATAGAAGTTAATAATAATAAATAATAATATAGGTCGAAGACGTTTTTTTTTTTTTTTGTAAACAAATTTAACCGTCTTCCGTTATATTTTGATCTCTACAAATGAATAGTGATTGTTATTGACGGGGATTTAAGGAGCGTACCCACCAACCCACGCCACCCATCCACCACGGACCCGTGAAGATCGTATATTAACTTGGCTATGGTTTAACATGTTTACCAGACCGAGCTGGTGTATTTTGTTCCGTTTGTTTGGTCATAAATCCTATATTGTTATCCGTCCCCATTGTAATATTAACGTTATTATGATGTAATTTTTGATGTGCCGAACAACAATAGTCTTATTTTGGATGTTTTTTTTCGCGTTTCCCTTTCGATTTGTTTCCAAATACGTTTCTGCTGTGTTCGAATTTACTATTTATTTCAGTTTTTTCCTCCTCTATCACCCCCGCCATTCAGCAACACCACCACATTTCTTATTCGCATACATTAGAATATTATTACTATTTACAATACCCGTGGTGTTCATGGCCACGTTTTCGCTGTATGGCTTTTTCGCCTATAAATCGATTATTAATTTACATTATATCATTATTATTATTTCAATATTATTACTATTACTGCGGACATTATCAATAATTCATAGTATGTTTTTATTTGGTTTTTAACAATAAATCGAGTATAAAATGCAAACACGTTGACGGACATTCGCCCCGTTTTTTTTTCAGGCGGAATCGTTTTTCTTTGAAACATTTTCTATCGTTTCCGGTCTAGCTGAATAATACAGATCAGTATACGTTATTATTGTTACTGATGACACACATTAAAGTTTTTTTTTAGTTTTTTCTAGTATTTTCATTCCTAGATCGCTTTTATTATTAATTGTCTTATATTCAAACATATCATCGATTGCGACGTGTTGTCTAACTTCAAAGTATTATGTTCGGAGAAAATTTTAAATTCGTATTTATCGTCATTTTCGAGGATTGTTTGGTTTTTGTTGTTTTTGAACTGTTTGACCTGTTACGACGATATATCTTGGTAAACAAACGAAAATTTACATTTAAGGATCGATATTTGTTTCAATCCTACGAAAACTTGTGCCAAAAGTACTGGCAACACGTCAAATAACTACTGGAGCGTTTATTTTTATTATTTATGTCTGAAATTTAATATCGCGGAGACTTACATACGAAACTTAACGTCTGAACTCGAAACAGTAACAATATCGTGAACGTCTACAACCACCCCGCCCCGCCTTGACAGAAATTTCAAAACAGTCATTCGCAATAAAAAGCGATAAAAAAGTTCGGTTTTCAGTGTGTGATTTACAAACATAAAATATGGACGAATTTGGCAAATAATCATCGCTCTCATACGGAACGATAGAATGCCAAAGTCATGGTTTTTTCCCCGAGTACAATATTATTATTATCGTATTATGCCTATTAGAGGTTTACTACATCACGAGTGTTTGCTGACTTATGATCACGCAATTACTGGACCTTAACGCCACAGCGAATACCACGTGCGCATGGTATTGTTTTTCGATATTTTTCAAATCACAATAATTATTAAGGTGGTGGTGTAGGCAGTAAATAAATATGCATGCTATCATCTCACCGGCTAGTGGCTACCGCACCCGGTATGTACCCACTTGTTTACCTAAATGTACAATTATCTTTTTGGAACAATCCGCACAGTGATAATAATATTATGTAAGATATTAATTCGTTTAATACAATATATTTTATGGGCAAATATAAAACCGATAGTTTTACAGGTTAGGTATGGTATACATGAGTTGAATTTAAAAATAATTTAAATGTATTGAATCGATATTAGAGTAAGGAACACAGTATATTATTAATAAACTGAAAAATTGAAAATTATTTCTTAGAAGTTTCTCCGTTTACATGCAATTAAAATAGTTTTTTATTTTGAAGAGTTTTGTGAATAGCTATGAAAACTAAAAGATTATAATATGGAATCTACTATCTATTATTTATACTTTTATATTTGATTTTATCTGTATTTCTTACTCTCTATATTTCATAACTACTTTTTATTTTTATTTTTGCTTACAGAAAAAAAAACTGATAAAAAACTATTAACATAATATTACAAATACTATTTTGTCATGCAATAATGCACCAAACTTTCTCAAATTGTACATATTACAGCCAATTACTCAAAAAATAACTGAATATAATATGTTTGAATGAGCGGTAATGTGGAATTTCCAATTAATTGTTTTTTTTTTTTAATCCCTTACTAATAAGTAACGAGATAATAATGTATGTTTAATTATAATATTGTAAATATGAATAATTTTAAGAGTTAAGTATAAGACATATACTTTAAAGTGAAACCTCTAGTAGGTTTTCGCTAGGGGGGGGAGTGTATATAAAAAAAAAAACAGAAATCAAAACATATTATATAACTATCAGTTTATCCGATGATATTTTTTAATGTAGGTATTGAATATGACATTTTTAAAACCAACCATGGGTTGTTCAAAGTTAGAAATATTATGTAGTAAATAATGATTGAAATGTTTTAATACCTACATTGTACTTTTGTATCTATGTATATGTATATAGTACCCGCATAATGGATTAAAAGGGATCGATTTCAATATCTAGTTCATATATTAATATGTATTTATTTCAATAATTCAAAACTCGGATGAATAGGAATTACTTTATTCGTGGATATTATACTGTAATTCACCGGCAGTATACTATGATAGCCATTATAGCATAATGGCACATATTCAAACCGTAATATTTACCATAATACAAAACATTAGTTAGTTACCTCCTACGTGACAAAAAAATATAAATTTATTATTTTTCCACATCTGGAGTGAAAAAACAATACGAACGTATATTGTGCGCTATAATGACGAATGATATATATAGGTGTATTTAACATGAAGCAACAAATGGTTTCTTCGAATGGGACATATACATTTTAGTGATAATAATATACATTGCACGAGTATAAGAAAACAATCGTTGAGTAATTTAAAGTTTTCCCACATCAAGACAAACACAATGAATGCCGTGATGCTGAACGAAAAAAAGTTTCAGCAGCTCTCGAAAAAATTGGAAAAGTTATAAAAAAAAAAAACGTATAAAAAATATCCATCGAGATATTCTGTTTTTTGCGTATTTTTTGTTTTGTTTTTTATTATTATTTGTGTTTATTCGTCTATATGATGTATATATATATATATATATATTATGCTTTATTATATATGCTTACGTATTCTCATAATAATGATTTATAACAGTTGTCTGTGTTGGAGAAATTGAATTCTATTACGCGAGGCGTTCACGAAATCGCGAATTTATGTTCCGTTGATAGCAAAGTTGTGTGTTTGTATTGATTTTATAAAACGGTGGGTCTGATAACACTGACAAGTGCCATTCCGTTTGTATAGACCAAAGCAAACAAGTACCTACAAACTATTTGTAACGCGTAAACCGTCTATTTGTAGGCGATTTAAAAGAAATATGTCAGTCGTTTAGAAAATAAAAATAACAAAAAAAAGAGACACTAAGAATCAAAAAATAAGTAAAAGACCGATCGATATCACGTATAATACTAGGTATTGTGTTTACATGTCGATCTCGAAAACGGTACAAAAGCATTGTTATTGGGCACTGAATATTATAATAAATACATTTGCTATCGGAATTAATACTGTGCATATCATATTATGGCTTTCAAATGCGAAGGCAGTGGGTGGGATGGTTATTCGACTTTAAATTAGAATATTGGTCTTAGTTGATGTGTGTTTGCATATAGACCTCCGGAGAAACTCCGAGCGACTTTGACTTTATTACTTCCATCATTACCATCAAACATTGTGTGCCATATTTGTTTGTTATACCATTATATTCCGAAAAATATTTAAAATACCGATCGATATTCCATACAATAATATTATTATTATGACATTTACCGAAAACGGTACAATGAATTATTATTTGGCACTGAATATAATATATAAGTATATTATTGGAATTAATACTGCAAATACTAAATATCATATTATTATGGCGTTGAAACTCTAATACGCGGAGGTGGGTGGGGTGTTTTCGACATTAAATTTGAATATCGGTCCTAGTCGAGTTCGTGTTTGCATATAAACCTCTGGAGCACATCCTTGGTCTTATTATTATAGTTATCACTATTTACTACTGTGAACAGTGTTTCTTGATATGCTTTTCTTTATCGAAAAATAAAATATAAAAGACCGATCGATATTTCTTGTAATATTATTAAGACGTTTAAACGTCGATCTCGAAAAAGGTACACATTGATTATTGTGCACTGTATAATATATAATACTTATAAATTATTATTCAGCTATTATTTAACCTCCCGAATATTACCTATATTGGAATACTACTGTATATTATATCATATTGTAGAGTTCGAACACCAAGGAGGAGGCAGAGGTGGTTTTGATTTGAAGTCTACGTTCATTGATCTTTTAGAAAATCAAATACTAATTAGTCCTAGTCTAGTTGTGTTTACATAATATAAACCTCCGTAGCAACTCTAAGCGACTTTGACTTTATTACTATCATTATCATCAAACATTGTGTGCCGTGCTTTTTCGTTATTCCTTTCTATTCCTGAAAATATGGAAAGCACCGATCGATATTCAGTACAACATTATATCATGTTTACACATTCGATCACGAAAACTGTACAAATTTCTTATTGTGCACTGAATACAATATATTATTATTATTATTATTCAGCTATTATCTTCAATCTTCTATATTATATAGAAATTGATACTATACAATTCATCGTACATAGTTTGAATGCTAAGGAGGTGGTGGTGGTGAGGGGGGAGTCGATCTAAATTGGTCCTAGTCGCGAGATGTTTGCATGTAATAAGCCTCCAGAGCCACCCTGAGTGACAATTGGCCTTATCATTATTAATATTACTATAAATTGTGTGCCACGTTTTTTGTCATCCTCTTCTATTCCGTATACAGCTACTGTCTGCCGTTTCATAGGAACGCGATAGTCCTTCGCTTCGCAAGAACGCCAATTATTTTCCTAGGGTTCAGAGTAATTGACACTTTTCCATCCAGTCGGTCGCCGAAATGGCAGAGAACTTGATGGGCATAATAAGACGTTCGCCCGCCACCGTACTCGACACGGCAAACAACGTGCCCCGACAAATCTGTTGTTTTGTTTACTTTTACGCTTCTGAATGAATTCATTTGTCTTATTCTATTGTCACAAACAATTATTTGAATTGGTCCACTATTGAGCAAACAATGACGGGCTTAATGGCATTGTTACCTGTAGATTATCGTTCGAAATTGTCTGTTTTTTTTTTCTCAATAGAGTTATTCGTATTAAACAAATATTTCAGCTTCTTTGCGTTGTTGTTCGTTAAATAATTGATATAATAATATAATATATTAAGATAATAATATCTTATATTGTTGTTATAATATGCTTGATAGTAATTATTGCCGATTAACCGATTAACCACGTAACTATTGTAATAATATTATATATCAAAGTAGGAATTAAATTAATATTAATAATAATAATAATATTTTATTTCGTTATTTTAAAGAAAATTTCAATTCAGTTTTTACTACCTACCGTTTGAAATTGACCGCGACCGGCAAGTTGGTTAGGTTTATACAAATTTGAAAAAAAAAAAATAAGGGTTTTATGTTTGAATCCCTACATGCGGGTTGTAAGTACATCATAATTTATAACAGCATCAATCATATTCTTGATTTATTCGTTTTGTTAGATATTATTTTGTTTACTTGCTACGAAACAAAAACTCAATTGTACACCGTATATTAATTACATTATTATAATGACGTATAGGTAATATGAAAATGAACTTTGGGGTTAAAATAAACCTTTAACATACCAAGTCATAGCAATTTGAAAACAAAGCGTTATTTATTTTTTTTGGAGGGATTCAGTTGATATCCTCGGATTTATAATAGAAGTCATTAATAATTCCTTGTACCTGGAAAAGTTGGGCTTGACAAATTGTATCATAAACCATCTTTATCCGTAGATTAATCAAGATTGTACTGAAAAGACTTAAATTAAATCACGTATAATCAACGACAAATTATTCATTCTCGGTCGTTCGTTGAATTTATATAATATAATATTATTATTGTTTAGTCTTAATATTTTATGTTCATCATAATGTAATAATATTATGTTTTATTATAATTACTACCACTATAAATTATGGGTATTGTTATTTGCTATTTTGTATCGGTTATTGTGCTATGATTGACATATCGATCGGTTATTACTTATTATCATTTATTATAACTATGGTAACCTTTTGATTTTGACCGACACCGCCTTATTCGTCTGAAATAAAATATTATCGTTCAAAAATATTTGTCTTTACCGTTCGACTAAACTATATATATATTTTTGTTTGTTTGCGCGAACGTTGATATATTATTTATTTTTAAGATATTCCAGTAGATTATTAAATCTACAACTATAACGTGTAACTATATAAATGGATGTGTCAGTCGACAAGGAGTAATTTACCCCGAACGATGTTTAATCTTGATATAACATGAATTAAACATAAATTTTAACCGACTAATGGTCACTAATTTCAGGGAAGCTTTCATAAATTGAGATTAACAGATATGAAGTTGAACAATTCTCGAGTGCGCGTATCTCATGCTTGTATGAACTTTATGAACACCGGACGTCCGTGCGGAATAATAATTACCGGACATCACTTTGCTGGACTCAGTGGAGCGATTTTTTTTATATTTATCAAATCTTTTTACAGTGCTCGTCCGTTCATAATAATAATATATTAATAAACATAATACGTCATACCATAAGCCATTACTCGGAATTGTTATTATAAGAACGGACTTACTACAACACACATATGGCACTATATCCCGTATTTATTATAGTCGATTTTTCAAACTATTCAATATTTATTTTTTTATATTTTTTGGGTCACATAAATATAAACAAAACAAATCTCCCGTTCGTCTTATAATTTAATAATACTACGATCCGTGAATTATGATTTTCGTGTGAACTATGAATTATTTCCAGAGCTTATTGGGAAACAAATATTTATACGATATAATGTGTATGCAGTATAGATAATTAATAAATCTGTGGAAATATAAAACGTTATTACTTACGTTATTTTGAAGATATGTTTAACTCACCTACGATTGAATAAAAAACAGATTATATCGGGTCGTCACCCACTATAACAATTTGTGAGCTCACCAAATATAATATTTATTACTTTCTGCTTTAAATAGGGGTTGGCTTTTAGTAGTAATAATAAGCTTATATTTTATTTGCACTAATCCATTTGTAATCATATTAATTAACTGTTTATTATCCTTTAGTTTTGGGCGATTTATTATTTTGTGTAATGCGCGCCCGTCAAATCGTCGAAAATTAATTAGAATTTCTGTATAACATGTACTCGAATATAATATTATAATATTATGCGTTTAATCAATTAAAATGTAGATATATATTATAGTTGATCAAAATTGCTCTTGGTATTGCTCTGATAATCATAATAATAATAATAATAGAAATATATTATGTGAATAATATACCAAATGTAAAATGCAGTGGTTCACATTTGTTAAGATTTGTAAGTCATAACAAAATTCATTAATCAGAACACAAATGCAGTTATTACGGAGCATGTACTAATAATATGTATATGCGCTTAGCTTCACATCAATAGACTTTATTAAGTTGCTGCATGCTCGATATTGTATTATAATTTCACAACTCGTACTGCGAAGACAGGAAGACATAGGAATTAATATTCGCTAAATCCGAGTTCATTATGTAGTTCTGATTTATACGATATCTGTATGACATTGTACATATTATATTATTATTATTTTGTTCCATCGCATATTAATATGTAGATCAAATCACATTACGATCTTGATGAATAATAATCGATATAAATTCATTATCAAGACTTGTAAATTAAGGCATTATGGTATATCTGTTATCTCGATTTATAATAAGCAAACGATCAATTGATATCTGCTCAATACAATATACGACATATTATTATTATTATTATTATTATCAGCTTATAAAAGGTTTAATGACGACGTCGATGAGTGATTTCTGCGATAAAAATATATAATCGCTCTGTATACATTATAACACATTTATTATTACGATGATGTCTGAAATATTACGAAATAAATTTGAATATTTAAAAAACTTGCATCCCGTGATGAAGTGTACGTTTTCTGAAAAATACGAACGAGCCGGCATATGATGATTATGTATTCACGCGCGATATTCTTAGGTCAGATCTATGAGGGGGAAAAAGAAACATTTGCACACGGTCCATTAATAAAATTCTTCTCTCTCCGGCGGCGCGGACGTATATTCGTCTTCTTCGCGAGACCATCTGGAAAACATGGCCGAGTCTAATGGACGCGCGTCCGAGTCCGTTCGGTATAAAAATAATATATAATATAAATCCGTAAACATTGCTCTTGTTCCTCGTTTCCGGTACCGATACACATTATTTCTCTAGATGTGTTCGCAGTGTCTCTCGCATGGCCGACACTCGGGCAGAACCCCGTACACGAGTGTTCGGCTCACGTCCACCCCATCTGCCCTGAACCTCCCCACCAAACCATCTTGCGCGCCGCCGGGGCAAGAATCATACGATGTTTTCCGATATCGATCACGTTTTGTACCAATGCCAAGCGCGTTCGCATCGGACTGGGCTAGTTTTGTGTTCTTTTTGAATATATATATATATATGGCGTTGTACCGTCTTTATAATTTATTATCAACATAAAGGTGGAACGCGTATATTCCACAACAAACCTTTAAAAACTATATACATATGTGTGTGTGAGTGTGTGTGTGTGTGTTTGTGTTTGTCCTGTGCGTATAGATAGATAGAAAAAAATTTCACTTTTAACAAACTTTCAACGGCTATTTTCCTGGTGATATTTTTTTTTTGTTTTCATTGTAAACTTTCATGACAAAATATAATTAAAATTGGTCCGATCGTTGCAAGTCCATAACCGTAATCGACGAATTGCCAAATATACGTCTTATTTTATGGTGTTTGAATAAAGTTAAAAAAAAAAAAATAGAAAATTTGAAAAGTTGGTATTTGTCTATGTTTTTTTTGTTTCAATAATTTCTAACTGACCTTCAAATAATCAATTAAATTATAAATTATATTTTATTTCCATACATAGTCTTATACTAAGTCATATCAAATAATAAATGTTTATTATTATACGTTCGCTTGTACAAGTTAAAATATTTTTTTCTGAAATTCTGATTTATTAGACTAAAAAGAGTAATACTTCCAGACAACTATTTAAATTAGCTTAATACGAACAATGGTTTATACATATATGAGTGAATAAACTGAATGTAAATTCCAATAAAACGGATTGCTGATCAATCAGCCAATACTGATAACCAGGGCTCGTAACTTCATGCACTAAAAAATGCATAAATAAGCATGCATTCATGCACTAAAAATTGTCAAAATATGCATTAAAATATGCACTTAAAAGTTCAAAAATATGCATTTATATGCATTAACATTTTTAAATTATACACTCAAAATATGCATTATATAAAAAAAACATGACCAAATTTTAAAATAATAAGAATAAATCCATACATTTTAAAAGTATTTTATTCCTTTTAGTTTTTATATATTTAACAGTCAAAATTAATAAAATAAAAAATAAAATTAATACTTGTGAAGTTCAAATAGCTTTGTCATCTTTATAAATTTTAATTAGGTAGTCAATTTTGTCTAATTTGTGTACACCCTTATTCAGCACCAACAATGAAAACATTTGGAATGAAATATTAGGTTTTTCATTTTGAGATAATTTAGTAATATATATTTTATAAGTGTTTTTTTTATGTTTTCCAACAAGAGGGCGCATTAGTAGACAAAATATGGTATAAAACCATGGTTTCGTAATTCAAGTAATACGGCTTATTGAAGTGGTTTACAGTAAAAATACCTATTATAAAAATTGTAAAGTAGAACTTTTTTTACAATCGTAAGAAGCCTGATTTTCGATATTTTTATTAATTAGCTAAATAATTACTCAATAAAAAAATTTAAAAAAACCGTTATAATTTACCATGCGATATTGGACGATTGGAACAAGATATCAAAAATCGGAAGAAACTTTTCAAATATTTGTCTAAAAATATTTTTATGAAATAATATGCACTAACGACTGTAAAAAATCAACTATATGCCAAATATGACTTTACACCCAAAACATGCAAAAACATGCACTATCAAACTTCATATTATTATTACTATTGTTATGAAACGGATTTGTATCTCAGTTAGCATGTTTTCCTGTGTGGCAAAAAAAACATGCAGATGCATGAACTTACGAGCCCTGCTGATAACATTTAAAATTCCAAAACAGTGAGAAGAATTTAGACTCATTGTTGATTGTACATAATTTTGTGATTTTTAATCAATATTAATATAACTTAAAAATGAGATTATATGAATTGCATTGTTATTAAAATTGTTGGCCATACATATCCTTGATATTTAGTTATCTGAGAGATTTTATTCAATTTTTATAAAAAATGAAATTTCAAATCAATTAAACCAAAAAAATTGTTCAACAGTTTACTGTTTATGTAAGTTGAAAAGAATAAATGCAGTGAACGTCTCAAAGACTTTTTTTTAAAGTGAAATGAATATATTAAAACGAATCAATATATTTATGTATATATTATTATCTATATAATGATTACGACGATGTGACTGGGTCTATTATTTAAATATGATTTATTAAACTTACTATAAGTAATTGTTTTAAAAGTATGATGTTTACTTTGGATAAAATTTTATTTTACTTAACAGTTAACACATAATTTGAAAAATTAATATAAACAAGAAAAAATGAATAGTATTATATATGAACAAAAATATTACATAAGATATTCTAATAAAAATTTTGAAAAAATTAAAAATTAATTCCATGTTTTCTTTTTCAGGTAAGTCAAGTTTGGAAACATTTGTATAACACGGTCATTTTACACGTCTCATAGGGTATATTATTAAACACACTAAGCCTATTCATAAAACCATGGTGAGTAACTATTTACCTTTAATATACATATTTGTTTATAACATTGTAGATACACATTAAATAATATTTTTTATTTTACAATCATTATAGTAGAACATTTAATTGACAGATAATGTGATAGTAGGTAGTGCATAAGATGTTTTTATTTATTAATGTTATTACAATTTTCATAACTCATTAAAAAGGGAAACGAAAAACAAAAATTATATAAATTGGCACTATAAAACGTTGTAACTCCAGCGTTTGTCTTATGATTTAATCAACTCAAATAAAACTGTAACTGTTGTCACCAAACAAGAAACTATAAGTGGTATGAATTTTAATCTTCAAAGTTGCACATTAATAAAATAACAATTTAAAAATGTTTCATGATTTACACATCTGCACTTTGTTTATTTGCATAATTTTATCAAAGTATAAGTTAATTATTATTTTAAACTATAATTAAACATCAAGTAAGTTAGGAATACATATTTTACATAATATACTCTTAGAATAATCACTAAAAATCATTTTGACACATTTTTTTAGTCCAAACATTTTTTTTTTTGTTTTTTACTACCCAGAGAAAAGTGAACTATAACATATTAAGATGTTTAGTATTGATAATTTTCGTAACAGTTTTAATTACACTAAACGTCCAGGGTACATACTTTGAATAATTGTTGATTAGATATGTCACTATATATGTGATAATTTAAACAGTGAGCGTTTATAATAGCCTCTGTCCAAACAAAGTTGAGGATGTTGTTATATTTTACGTGCCATGCCAAGAACACGACATATTTTAATTTTCGTTCTGAAACGTTTCAAGAGCAGCTGACGTTTTTGAAAAAGCTTAGAACATGGGTATTGTCAGTTTACGAGAGTGACATCAATTTACTAATAGTATATCCGGTTAAGAGAAATGGGTAAACGACAAAATTTACAAGATGTAACCTCAATGAGGTGAGGGACAATCGACTCTGGTGGCACACTTTTTACATTTATAGAAATATATAATACATTCCCGTTAATAATAATATTATTATAAATACTTATTAATTGCATAACATAATTATTACTACTTAACCTTTGTCACAGCCCATGCTTTTTATTTAATTACATATAACTCATTTTTTCTACATCGTTAGGTACATATTTTAAACCTTGAATTTAATTATATATACCCATAGTATCTATATAATATTCTAAGTTATGAATTGATTGCTATCCAATATTTAAATTTAGTAGATAATAGTTCATTTCAGTTTATTGAATTTATTTTTACTATTTTAAAAAACCACATATAATATATAATATATAATATATGTTTATAATATATATTCATATACAATAAATAAAGCCACGATAATCCCCGGGCTGAAAATAAGTGTGATTTAAAATTAGGTCCTTAACTAGATGGAATAATTATTTTAATGGATGATATTTGTTCTGTTGTCATGATTGATTTGTTTTTAATTTTTTTTTTTTTTTTTATTCCAAACTAAACTGATTTATCAAACCAGTATTGAAAATCATTTTAATGATTGGTTATATAATATTTAGGTTTTTGGGAATACTCATTTTTCAAATATTAGTTTGATTAAAGTAGGTATACTAACAGAAATTAGTTTGAATAAACGTTCGAAACTGGTATCCAAACTAATTATTGGCTTGCAACGAGAATTGGGGTAGTCCACAATATTACTTCTGACGTCATACCAAATTTATATATTTTATAATATTATTCTAAAAACCATCGGTGACCGTACTCAATTTATTTTACCGAGATCATTAAAATTAATTTTACAAATTTATCGTCTAGGCACATGAGCACAACATAATATAATAGTATGTACTATGTCTATATGATAAGATATTCTACGTAACGGACGCAGATGCGTGCGAATGCTGTCGATCAACAATGGACATGCAAACAGTATTATAGTTGATACGAATGTATATTATTATGTGAATCATCTTACCTTTGATGCACAGTCCTCGGATAGTGTGGTTCTCGGAAATCGGGTAATGCGTTTTGTCGGGCTGGAAACGACGAAACTCACGCGAGAAAGTAATAACACTAATTATAAACACTACATAATATTATGTCAATAAGTAGTAGTACGTTATACGAGAGTCGTAAAGCTGAAATTCATTCGAAATGCAAATCCCCTAAGACGTTTGATCGAGAACCGTTGAAAATACGCCAGCGCGCTGCTTGCAAAATTCTAGGAAAACGGTCGACGGCCATTGTTTTTCCACGGAGACGGGCCGATAACAGAAGACCACACGGTTAGCCCCGTCCGCGAGTGTCAACCACGGTCGTCAGACGTAAACGAGGTGACAGACATTATAATAGCATTATTATACCACGACCACCACTCGCAAACAGTTACCGTTACTCGACATACGGTAACCGCGATACTCCATTGTCGTTTGTCAGTCGGTCAGTGTTAATCATAGATAATAATATTATATAAAACAACTATAGTCTGTTCATTTTAAGAAGCGATTCAGGCGGCCACTAGTAAAACCGGTTTTCAAGCGTAAATCAGGTCGCTTCTTATTTTGAACAGGGTATAGACTTGATGAGTATATTGAAGTCGGGCAGCCATATTATGTCAAAAGGGCAAATTAAGACTGATGAATCCATGATTTATGGTAACGACCGTTGACCTATCATATTATAGGTCAACGATTATAAGATTATTCTGTGATTTGAAACTATCGTTAATCATTGTTTGTTTGTTTTCGTATAAATCGTATAATTCATGGAAAAAATGTAATATTACATGGATTAATCAATTGAATTTTGTCCTCTTGACATACGGTTGCCAGACTTCATAAGTCTTATGAGGCTGTATCACGAATCGGACATCTAGTTGTTTTATATATCTATGGTGTATTGGTGTTAATGGATAACTTACGGTAAACAGTGGCCGCACCGATCATTTTCTTTGTTCGCTTCTCAATTGAAACATTACGTGAGTGCGTCAAGTTGTGAACAGTGGGACGAAAAACCAGTGAAACTTTGCTCGAGTAGGTATATTTTTACGAACTTCGTCAATATTCAATTCAGGAGAAACGTGTCGTCAGTTTCCCGAGGGCAGTACTTTGAGGTAAAACACATAATATTAGTTACCTTTAAAGTACCTACATAATATACTAAAGTCCTATATCGAGGCTCATCTACGACTATTATTTAGAATTTATCGTAGTTGCACTTGCATAATGTGATGTATGACGTTTATGCATAGGTTTGTTAAGTTCGAATTAAAATAAAAAAATATTAGTGCTGGAAGTAAAAATTAGTTTCATTTCTAGCCCTTACACAGATAATTATTTTTTACATATTATTATACCCTCTACTTCAGAATACAATCATGTTTCATTTTATTTTTATAACTATTTATGTAGCTACACTCTTACATATGTGTCATGCATCCCAAGTAGGTGTACTTAGCAAATGTCATCACTGTCTCGATTTACATTATATTAATATTATGTTATCAGTTATAATATACTTGCGTAGTATTTTTAATATTTTATAATATAACATTATTTTAACAAACATTTTAATTTTTCGTAAGCTTTTTAAATGTTTATATTTTATCAAAACGTGATACGACCCTCAGCTGATTAGTACTGGGTATCGGAATGACGATAAAGTGAAATAAAATCAAATTATATATCATTTGATTGTATAAAGTATAAACGGTCGAGTCAATGCAAAAACTCACCAGCAAAATAGTCAAGTTTATCTCGGTCTGGTGGAATAATTTCTTTGTTGCGAATGACTTGAAAAGTATAATATGAAACGATTAGGTAATAATATGGAGTTCGGTAATCATATTTGGATGTATTGCTTATCAGTAATCAAATACAATAACCGACGTGGTGACCTTTACGATAGTTCAGGAGGATGAACGTGTAGTGTAGGTTATCACTCGCTGTCCTTGATTGGCCTTACAGAATGGTGAAAGTGGAGCACTGCAGTTGTCTCTTACTCAGAGTACGATGTGTAAGTGTTCACTATAGCATTGCGGTTGTAAGCATTCCGCAAAGTGTGTATTTTAATGATTTATATTAGCGTGCAAACTATATTATTATATAAAATATAAACGTACGGACATACCTAGTCTGTATACACCGGGTATCCAGCGAAGATTTACTATTTTAAAGTGCCAACTCCATTACCCAAACACTTTAAATTAGCGAATCCTCCCGGGATACCCAGTTGTACGTGTATGTCATTAGGGGTCGTGTAACGGGGCCATTATTATAGTCCAACCACAAAATCCGTTTTCCGATGATTATGTTTAGATACAACACTATAATATTATACTGTTATAATAATACCTACTTATATTGAGTGAAAACAATGTTATGTCACAAGACTTTGACAAAATATTAATAAGAAAATTATCGTCATTAGAATTTTAATATAAAACGCGCATTGCTCATCGTAAAGCGATAAAGGACTCCAACAATCGCACGTTCTTGTTCATGAAACAAAGTCATAATACGTTTATTAGATAGAAATAAAATGTTGAACTGTACGGTATATTATTTATTGTGTGAACGATTTTAATAATATCATTGTTATTTCTTATAAATAATTTTCATTATTCCTTATTTGATATAATAATAATGATTATAATAATATGGTCTTAGCAACATAGTTAACGAAATTGTAATTACAATACTCGGCTGCTATGTGTATCATTATGTATATTTGTTGTTTATTACGAACTTTGAAACGTTGTAGCTTAATTTTCTAATTTCAACTTGAATCCTATTACGACACTGATCACTGATCCGATACTTTTGATAAACTTACAACAAACTAATTATTTCGAGGATATTAATATTGTAGTGTATATAGTCAGTTAAGTGTTGTAGAGCTTCGACAACTTTTAAACAATAGGGCATGGACAATTTTTGGCTTTTGTAATGTTTTTTTAAGAGACGGAATTTAACTGAAACCTCCGAGTGAATTAATTAATGTGTGGAAAACGTTTAAAAACATTGTTTCGTATATTATAAGTAGTACACTACTAGATATTTCTCCTATTTAACGGAAATTAAAGAATCATAGAAACTTATATTTTTTTCATATAGGAAAAATGTCTAGTGTCATGCAACATTTTGTTAGGAATAGAATTTTTTTTTTTTTTAAACAAATATAATATGTTTGGGGCTGGTTACAGCTTTTTTGTCTAAATGATTTTTCACGAGACAGATTTTCGTGATGCTTTGTTTATTGCCATAAAAAAGCAAATTAATAATAAAATGAAAAAAAAATCAATTAAATCAAATAATTAACAACAAAATGCATAGCATTCCACTAAATAATTTTCTACCTCACAAAAACAAATCGATGATTCCTCAATTTTTCTTGCAGAGTAAAAATATCTTGTAAAGCTGATTACTCTGATTAAAGCCCAGTATAATACATATATGTTTTTGATTTTGTTACTGATTCCTGTTTATACAAAAATAAAGAAAGCGTTAAGAAAATCGGTTTAAAGAAAGGTCGTGTACAGTCCAAAAACATATCTAGGTAAAAACAAACCAATTTGAAGTGACAATTATTTTTGCACACTGTTTTAAAATTATATAATTAATTGTCCGGAGAAAACACAACAATACACTCGGTTTAAGCCTCGATGTAACAATGCAAGTCGTTGTTGTGATTGTCGTCCGGTATATTAAAATGGCCGGTAAGTAATTAGTGATATAAATACGGAAATCGTAAGTGGAATTCTACGTTGCGGGTAATATATCCGTAGGTGAGGTCGTATTTGGGTGGGAACACTGCAGTTATTCGGGAAGACTAATTCGCATTGAGAACCTCTGTGAACAGCACTAGAATATTTATTGAAATCGCCCCTTATCGATCTCTCCCTTTTCTCGCCTCATAATCCTGCCAAACTAGTATTTTGAGGATATTTATATTGTATTTTGACAGTCACATGGCTTGAATAGGAAGTGCATTATCTGGTTTTATATAGACAGTAGTATACTGTAGTTGTAGACTACCGACAACTATTTTACAATTAATGGATTTTTTTTTTGTAATGTAACCGAAATGTCCGAGTGATTTAATTTCCATGAGGCGTACGTATTACTAATATAAATATGTATGGAAAAAAACCACTTATAATGGACGATAGTAGCCATGGACCTTATACTAGTAGACGAAGTATATAAGGCCGGCAGGGTTGGGTGCGGTCGTTGGAAATTTGCATCAGAGTAATATATATATATAAATTATATATACCTAGTTAGACACAGTTTATTTATCATCTAGTGAGCATGCGCCGTGTAATTCGGTAACACCCGAACAACACAGTCACGTTTGACCGCTGGAACTACATCCATATACTCCGTCTACTAGTATAAGGTCCATGATTGCAGCTCTGTTTTAATATTATTATTTAATCAATTGCCTTGAGAAAACGTAATAATACAGTCGGTTTAAGCCACGCAAGTCGTTGTTGTGACTGTGGTCAGGCATAGTTATGTAGTAGCCGGTAAGTAATTAGTGATATAAATACGAAAATTGTATGTGGGATTTTGCGCTGCGTCTAATATAATATCCAAAGGCTCGGTCGTATTTTGGTGTGGAACACTGCTGTCCGGGACGAATAATCCGCATTAAGAACCTCTGCGAACACTATAGCGAATTGATTAAAATAGGCCCTAATGGACCGCCAACCTCCCCACACAGACCCCCACTGCATCTCGTCGACCAGCCGAACCCGTATTTTGGCATTACACCGAATTTAAATTCAATAACCTCTCGTCGTAGGACGTATCCGTAATTTTTCAACTACATATACAAACCTTCCCATAAAATATAAATTTGTTCGGACATCAGTTGTGTAAAAAATATATTCTCCATAATATTGTAAAGGATATATTATGTATATATATATAATAGGCTATTAATTCAATAAGAAATAGACGAAATTGTGTTGATCTGTAAACAAATTTATTTTATTAACATGCATGAATATTATATTATGATTATTTTTATTATATACAAAATACCTGTAAACAAATAAACGACAATTTAAAGTCTTTAGCCTATTCTTGCAATTGACTTTAAATACAATTATAATAATATATAATAGTACCTACTATACATAATAATTAATAACTTATATCATATTATAACATATTCAACAAGTGCATAATAATAATAATAATATTAACAAATACGTTAACAACATATGGTTGATAACAGAAATACAGATAATCCCGGTCGTAGATATCGACCGTGATGATAATAAGAAAATTAATAATAATAATAACAATGATAATAATGAGAATAGTGATAATAAAGAAGTATATTTCTTTACATCTCCCCCACCTGGTGAAGAAAATTTTTAAACAAATTTTCATCAAACGCTACGTCTTCTCGATCTACCGGATCGTACCTAGGCTCTTCCTCTTCATAACCATCATCTTCAACTGCTGGAGCTGGGATTAGTTTTGTGATGTGATATATATTTGATCCTGATTTTTTTTTTTTTTTTTTGATCAGTGTTTACTCTGTATATTAAATTTGACAACTTCTCTGTGATTTCATATGGTCCAATTTTTAACTCGTCTAGTTTTTTTCTGTTTAATTTATTGCCATTTTCCACAAACACTTTATCTCCTATGTTAAATTCATAGTGTTTTCTATTTTTATCAAACAATTTCTTATTATAATTATGTGACTTTACTGTGTTTTTTAATGCTGTTTCTCTGTCTTGTATCAAATTATGTTTTGGGTATTCTTGTTTTAACTCCATTGGTAACATTGTGACATCAGTACCATTCAATAAATATTCTGGTGCAAATCCTGTGACTGAGTGTTCAGTTTCATTATATTTTTTCACACAATCATGTGCAATTGTTGTCCAAGCCATCTTTTTCTCCTTTTCATTTATTACACATCTGATTTTATTCACAAGCGTCTGGTTCAATCGTTCATTCAAACCATTAGAGAATGGTGTATTTACTGCAGTGAAAATTATTGGTATATCCTCTTCATCTAAGAATTGTTTAAATTCTTTTGAATTTATTCCTGGGTATTGATCTGTAAGAATCATACCTATATTTTTTTTCTCTGTGATATTTTTTATTAGTTTAATAAAATCATTTGCATTTTGGGTCGTTGATGTTATAATGTGCGCATATCGTGTGAAGTGATCTACTAGAAGATGTAAATATTTTTTTGTAGAACGTGAGCCTCCAAACCCTCCAATTGTGTCAATGGAAACTATTTCAAACGGCTTTGTAGCTGGACCTAAGTGTGACATTAACCCTATTTTGTCTTGTCCTCTTGATTTATTTTTTATGCACACTGTACAACTTTTACATACTCTTTTTATATTCTTTGTTAGATTTTTTGATGTATAAAATGGATTAATTTTTTTTTTCATTTGGTTGATTCCTATATGACACATGTTTTTGTGCACATTCTTAATAAATTCTATACAAAATTTTTCTGATAAAATTATTTTTTTTCTTTTATAATATATATTGTGGTTTGATACTAACCTGTTCTTTAGTTGCTGTACTTCTTTATTTTTTTCTTGGTCTGTTATAATATCCTCAACCTTTATTAAGTTAACAATTTTCAGCTGTTCCTCCTCATTTTCGTTTGCCTCCAATACCGGGTTTCTACTCAGACAGTCCGCTTCTAGGTTCTCCTTCCCTGGTGCATATTTTATTATAAAATCATATTGTGATAGATAATAACTTAAATCTCCTAATTCTTCATCTGTCCTAGATTTTATATTTAAATTTTCTAAGGGTTTGTGATCCGAGTATACAGTAAATGATTTTCCAATTAGCCAATATTGCCAATATTTAACCGCTTCTTTAATTGCTAAGCATTCCAAATATATTGCCTTTTTCCTTTTTTGGCTTTCATTTAGTTTCTTTGAAAAATAAGCTACTGGTTTTTCTTTACCATCTGTTTGTATCTGTTTTAGAATCGCTCCAACACCTTGTATAGATGCATCTGTATAGATATTTATTGCTAAATCCCTATCAAATATTTCCAAAATTGGCTGAGAACATAATAGGTCTTTTACTGTTTTAAATGAGTTTTGACATTTGTCTGACCATATAAAGCTTTGATCTTTCCTTAATAGATTATGTAGTGGATCTAAAATGATGGCACTCTTTGGTATATATTCATTATAGAAGTTAATCTTTCCCAAAAATTGTCTAATATTTTTTTTTTGTTTTTGGTGTAGGAAAATTTCTAATAGAGATCAAATTGTCCTTAACCGGTCTTATTGTATTATTTTGAATGATATGGCCCAAATACCTCACTGAGTTTGTTGCAAACTTACATTTAGTAAATTTCAATCTGAAACCTTCTTTCATTATTGCTTTTAATAATTGATTTAAATAATTGATATGTTCAGAGAAAGTTTTAGAAAATATTAAAATATCATCTATATAGTTCACTGCAAAATTAGAAAGTTTATACTTTCTTAAGATGTTGCTTAATATTCTTTGAAAAATTGCCGGTGAAGTCTTTAGGCCAAATGGTAGGCAGGTCCATTGGAAGTGACCTTCTTGTGTTACAAAGCCTGTTTTTTTCCTATCTTCAATTCGTAATGGAATCGACCAGAAAGCTGAATTTATGTCTAATGTTGTGAAATAATTGCAATTCCTTGTTTTTACCATCAAGTCTTCAATTAATGGGAAAGGCTGGGCCTGTGGTACTACTATTTTATTTAAATCTCTAAAATCAATGCAGAGTCTTGATCTTATATTTTCTTCTTTTTTGAAGGCTAGTGTTACCGGTGCTGCAAAAGGACTATATGATTCTTCTATCAATTTTTTTTCCAACAACTTTGATACTTGATCTTCTATTTCTTTTTTATCTTCTATGGTGCATCTATATGGCCTTTTACAGCAATATTTGTCCAACAATAGGTCGATGCGAGCCTCATATTCCTTTACTGTTCCAATTTCATATTTATTCTTTGCAAAAATTGATTTATATGTCTCTAGTAACCGAAGTATCTCAGTTTTCTCTTGTAGGTCTAAATGGTCTATTTTTATTTCAAAATTGTTTTCATCTACATGTTCATTAAAGTTTATTGATTGTTTTGTAGTGTCCTTATTTGTATAATCTTTATCTGATAACTTAAGGTTTGTTTTCATTTCTGTAGAAATTTCTTCTACACTATCTTTTTTTTCTTGCATATCTGTTTTTTTCTGTGTAATTTGCAATTCTTCATTCTGTATCAATTTAAATTGTTTAATTATATCCAATCCAATTAAAAAATCATTTTCAAAATTTTCTTCATCAATTATGTATACTTCAATTTGTTTCTCAATATTAAAAATTTTAATTTTAATGTTAACTATGCCTTTTGTTTTTTTCACACCATTAATCGTTAGCAAATTTTTATTATTTACATTTTTTATATTTTTTTTTATTTTAATTAACTTTGAATTAATTATAGAAACATTTGAACCCGAGTCGTATATTCCAAATGTTTCTAAAGTATCATTCAATAGTAGTTTTATTTTGATTAATGGTGTGATTATTCGTTTTTTTGGTTCTCTTCAATCAAATCAGCTTCAATTATAGAAGTATTTACTTGTCTGATAGGATACTTTTTATATTTTTCATCCTCTTTTATTTTAAACCAACATTTCTCTTCTGGGTGGAAACGGGTACCTTTATTTAATTTTTTACAGGTTTTACATGGTTCTTTTACATTTACTGTTTCCTCATAATTTGATTTAATTGTATTCTTTCCTACCTTAAAATTTTTATTCCTTGTTAAATACTCATATTTATTCAGCTCATTAAACAAATCTTCTGTTTCTTTCAAACTCTCCCTGTCAATTCTATGTAGTATGTAGTTTGGTAAACCAACTGCTATAATATCAATCAGAGTTCCCAAATCTATTGTTTTCCTTACTTCTAGCACAAGTCGTTCTTTCTTTACTGCATAATCCACCAAGGAGCCTTCCATGTATTTAAACGATAGTGCATATGTAATCGGATTCCATCCTTTGTTGACATAAGTTTCACAGAACTTACTTTTCCATATACTCCAATCTGCCTTTATCGTTACTTTTAGCATCATAGAAGTGTACCAGTCCAAAGTGGGTTTATCCAAAAAATATCTGAGCGTTTCAATTTTCTTCTCGTCTTCTGTGATATTAAAACGTTCACACTCTTTTTGAAATGATTCAATCCACTGATCTGCATTTGCGTTTTTACATGTGTATTGTTTAATAATAAATTTTTCTGATAATATTTTTAAGTTCTGTTGACCAGAATCTTTTTCCACTAACTTTTTTAATATTTGAGTTAAAGTGTTTTCCTCCTCAAGTACTTTTGTTTCTGACATTTCTTCTAAAATATAATCACCAAATTGCATATTTCCACTATCATCTACGTAAATGTTTTTTATTTCTTCTGTCATGTTTATCCAGACTTTCCTGGTTTGGTGTCTTTTTTTTATTGCATTTTTAACTTTTTTAAATACATCTGTTTTTTCTATTTCTTTATGCAATGCAACTGGTTGTAACTCTATTGGAAAACTGAAAGTTTTACTCTTCTCTGTAGTAATTGAAGTTATACAGAGGATATTCGATTTTCCGTCTGATGATGCTTTTGCCATGAACTCGAATTGTAATTTATCCATATTTTATTTTTCTTGACTAATATTGTCGTTTTATAATAGGCTATTAATTCAATAAGAAATAGACGAAATTGTGTTGATCTGTAAACAAATTTATTTTATTAACATGCATGAATATTATATTATGATTATTTTTATTATATACAAAATACCTGTAAACAAATAAACGACAATTTAAAGTCTTTAGCCTATTCTTGCAATTGACTTTAAATACAATTATAATAATATATAATAGTACCTACTATACATAATAATTAATAACTTATATCATATTATAACATATTCAACAAGTGCATAATAATAATAATAATATTAACAAATACGTTAACAACATATGGTTGATAACAGAAATACAGATAATCCCGGTCGTAGATATCGACCGTGATGATAATAAGAAAATTAATAATAATAATAACAATGATAATAATGAGAATAGTGATAATAAAGAAGTATATTTCTTTACATATATTTTTAAGAGTTTTAAATTATTGTGTCAAATAATAACCACAGCTATCAAAGAGAGACAATGTCACTATTACGACGATGGTTTAAATGTTATTAACATAACATTTAAAAAAAAAATGTATTAGAAAATCAATTTATTCGGCGTCGTACCTAATTGGCAATTAAAGGAAATCAACGACGGTTTAAACGTCGAATGATTTCAAATTAAGACTGTGGTAAAAGACACTGGCATAATACGCTACGACTTAAAATTACCAATTAAGTTCAAATGGTTTGAATAATTGTAGTTATAAAAATGACGGTATATACAAAATTAATACATTGGTTCGTAATGATTCGGTTTCACCGCGATATTTTATTAACATTTGGCATTTAATCAAAATACAATTTGCTTGACTTATTATTGAACCATAGTTCAACCCCGGCTTTCAAAGAAAGTATTTATGTTTATTTTATTGTAGTACTTATATTTTTTTTCGCATTTTGAAGCTAATCAACAAATAATAACTGAACTCTATCGAAGTGAAAATACCTCCCGTGTAATTTATACACAGCACAGATTAGGTTTAAAATATTATCACACTTTGATTAAATACCTCACCAGTACAAATTTGAATGTCTACAGCGTTGTAACTTCTCTCTCTACCTTTACCTATCTATAATATATATTATACTATATTTATATCAGAATCAATTTACGGAAAATAAAACAATGTCCGTCGCTAGATAAGTTAATTAAATAATAATTTGAACTTGAGTTATGAGTATACAAATAAGTGTCAAATATCACACTGTTGAGAATCAACCTAAGAAATACAATTACAGGTGATTTTTAAGTCATATATCATAATATAGTGGTATAATATAAGATCGTGGTGAAATCAAATAATATAGCTTTAAAAATGATTTTCGAATAAACTGAAAAGCATTTTATGATAATGAAAATACATTTTGGTAACAGGAACTGTTTTTTTTTTCCTACAATCGGAGTTTATTTTCATTTTATTCTCTGTGGAAATCTGGAAAACAAGCTATTTCCTTAGTCAAACATAAATATGAATTACTTTTGGCGTGAAAGCGTCAAGTGTTTTATATTCTTTTTAGAATGGCTTTCTGCATTTCCGATTTTTACATTGCCATATTTCAAAATGTTTTGGTAAAAAATGCTTATTCGCCTTGTCTCTCTCTTTCTCTTCTATTCAAACGGTGAATGTTTAGTAATATTGATAAGTTTAAATAATATTTTAATGAAACAAATTATTGTCATCCGTCAGTATAGTACAATTTATATTCGAACGCCGTCACGGTAGTAACTTATGTATCGTGGTGAATGTCTGTACACGTATCGTAGGTTTTTATATTATTATTTATTATACTCCGGAACAACGGTTTGTTAAATGCTTATTTAATAACGCATTTGGGACGGTAAAATAAAAAAGTATGATTTCATTCGGTGTAAGCGAAAAAAAAATATGAAAGATCAAAGAATCTAACGATTTTGCGTAGCAGGTACCGCGTGAAAACGCCGACCTAGCATTAATCGTAGAGATAATTTTAGTTAAAATCACTTTATCATTCCATCCGGTGTCGTGTCGTAAAACAAAAATCGAATTGATATAATGCAATGGAAAAGAAGAAGGTGGTTGGGGGGTAAGGGAGGATTAAAAAAAATATAAAAATAATAATAAATAAAAGTTTTTACTAATAAGACAGCAAAACGAATCTGACGTATGTACCTAATTTATATTGAAAGCACGCACGCACACACACACTTATTCGTGTACTATATTATATTGTTCTATGTCCAATCAGACCTGGCGGCCCTGCGGGGCATTTGGAATTCAGGGTGAGGTGACGCGGGGAGGGGTAGGTTGGACATGGGTCGAGCAAGGGTGGTAGGGGGATAGTGTTTTGTAATTAAATTTCCTTCTTTTTCCCATCGTCCGTTAATATATCAGCGTCTATACGGCCCGGGCGCACCGCAACGCACTCTTCTTCTCCTTTCCATCCCCCTATAGCCGCCACCCTTCTAACTCCGCCGTTCACCCCATCCCCTCCCCTCCCCTCCCCGACACTCGACATCTCGTCGTTCCCAAGAGACGCGATGTAATTCGAAGCCAATATACATCCGCATCGGGTTCAAATGTGCGTACACACGTACACACGAAGGTATACCTACTCTTGAAATCTGATAATATTCGTCGGCGAGATAAAGTACTCGCCCACCGTCGAGTCACAGCTCGAATACCTGCTGTATGTAAATACGACTGTAGTCGGGCGGAAACGTAGAAATTTTAATTGGCCTCCAAAAACTCGTTTTGTTTGCTCGCCTCGTTGTTTTGTCGTTGTTTGTAAATATGTTTTTGTAAATTTTTTACAATTGACGGTCGTTGCGATCCGCTTGTGTGTCCGTCGCGACTGAAGACCTCGGTCGGGGATGTATGGGTACAATGACATGACTACAATATTATTGTATCAATATTACAAATATTCGAAACTTTTCGCTGTTTTTGGATACTAATAATAATAATAATACTAATACAGACAATCCTATGTAGTTTTATTGAATAAGTGCGGACGCGAAGACTCTCTTATTTCGAATAAAACATGTTTTCCCCAACCAGAAACTAGAAATCTGTAATTCGAGGACATATTTTGTGATCATAATAATACACTGTTGACGAGCCACTTGTTTCTTGGATTAAAATGATTTTGAGCAATTCAATTAAATAACATTTTAGTATTTCGATATTTTGTTTGTATAAAAAAACGAGTCTTGAGCTTGACTGTCAGTTAGAAATATTTTAGTATAAACGTAACGATTTCTGGTATATCGATGTATATTTTTTACATTAAAATTATTGACAAAGATATTAATAAACTGAAATACATTGATTTATTTTAAATGCAGTAATAGTAATCTAAGCTGTTACATTTAAATATGTCAATATAATTTATTAGAAATCCTTATGGTTTTATTTCTTCATATTAAAATATATTTTTAAATATAACTTATTTCACATTTCAAATCCAAAATAATTACATACTCATTTCTACTATTATAATATTATAATACTATTCTTTCAACGTACAGCTGACTTCCCTATTAGTTTTGAATCTTTCGTTCTTATGAAAATGTATTTCACAGATTATAAAAGAAATTTATTCTTAAGGGCACTCAACTCGGGTTGGAGAATATTTTAACAGCTATAATATTATGTAATCATTGTTTTAGTTTATCATTAACTAAACAAAGTACACATCATGTCTGTACATGATATTAATGTTGACAGACCTGCAGATAGCATATAAGTATGGCCAATGTGAGAGTTAAGTGTCATCCACCAAGACTCGTTCGTGTCCAAATTATTAATATACTCTAAAGATGTACAAGGAACGATGATGGTGTATTATAATAATAATATGTTGAACGCATAGTTTGGTTAAATGTTTTCTCTCTCTCCCTATCGTTCTATCTTTCTCGCACCCTATATCCTTCTCTATCACTCTCTATATCTCTACCTATCTCTACCTATCTCTCTCTCTCTCTCTCTCTCTCTCTCTCTCTCTCTCTCTCTCTCTCTCTCTTTCTCTTTCTCTCTCATACACACACACACACACACACACACACACACACACACACACCCTTTCAAACTTATCTCACATACACGGTATATCATTCGTGACCCCTTTGGATGGGCTCATCGTTCCAGACCTATCCAAACAAAAGGTTGGCGAAAGGTGTACTATATAAATAACAAATTAAAAACCATTAGTTTAACGATGAGATGTTTTCATTTAATGTTACTGGGTATGTAAATATGGCTTTTTGCGATATTCCATCGTATTAAATAATATTTTATTTTTCCAAAGAAACAATAATACTGTGTAAACAATAAAAACAGTGTGACAAGTTGACCTAAAAGAATGTTATTTCACAAAGTTTCGCTCAACACTACAAAATATTATGTTCATTGTACTTTAAAGACAAAAATTATATACTGTAATATGCGTGGTTTTACTTCATCGGTGCCATAAGATATTGTACCTATTAAAGCATTTATTATTAAAAAAAAAAAAGCAATATTTATTAAAATTTAAATAATAAAACGAAAACTTGTCTCTATAGTATATTATACTTCTGCTGGTATACTGGTGTTTTGACATGTTAGTAAAGTAAAACTCCATGGGCTGCATAATGTATATATTTTATAAATATTTTTTATTTTACTAAGACAAATATCTTGCGTTAAATTTAATATTTACATTTTGTTTACAATCATTTATTAGTTATATTCTATTATAAGAATCATGAAGTTGTCTATTTTGTACAGATATATTTCATATTTCATAATAAATTATTTTGTAATATTGTCGAAAAATTCCCATTTTATATTTATTATAAATATCAATATCATATATTATATTAAGCTATATATATATTATATTATATTATACTATGCGTCATCATTAAATATTTAACTTCATATTACTTCGCACGTATTATATAATATCTTTCAAACTTAGGTACTTAATATAATATGAGTATAATATGATCTGCGTATTATTTTCTTTGGTTTTTCTTACTTTTTTTGTTCCAGAAGTAAATAAAAAATTTTTAATTCTTTTTTAAATTATATAGTTTTATTATAAATTATGGATGTTTCTGTTTACATTTGTATTTACATATATCCTACGATGGAGATTAAGACACTGCGATAAAATATATATTTCTCTTACTCTTAAAACTACTTTATAATTAAACTTCGAGTCATCCACATAAATCGTATATATTTTAAATTTTTCATTATAGTTATTAAACAATTAGTCTAATAAAATCTAGTCTGAAACAATTTTATTTGGATGTAGGGAGCCTAATAATTCTTGCTTAGATACAAGTTACAATCATCACATTTGTAATCGTTTTCATAATAATATATAAATGTTATCATAATCATGGTATGTATTATGACAATCGTCAGTCGTCAACTGTAGGCAATTTTTCGGATAAACATATTAATTTTTAATGTTTCAAAATCATTTTGTCGTCAGTTATCGAATAAATATCGATAAATAATAAAAAAAACAAAATCTATAATAATTATTACGTCTTCTTTTAACTTCTATAAATTCATCAATAAAACTTTTGTATAATATTTATGTAGGTAAAAATATTATTTTCGATTCCAGATGCTTTGAAAAATTCACACACAGACCCGCAGTGTGGGTAATCGATATAATGTACATTTAAAAATAAATTTTTCCAGTTGGTTGACCCACAAATGTGTTGGATCTGAAACAATTATTTTTCTTCGGACGTACAATCTCGTAGTGCTTATATATATATACAGAAACGTACAGTGTTCACAGTCAACCACACGACACCAGCTTACTTTTATTTGGCCTCGTGCCACGATCGTAATGCTAGATGCGAAATTATTATTTTATATTAATCAAACAACGAGTGTCAAAAGACTATAATATCACGATGGCACATTGATAAAACTTAGTTAGTATATTGAGAATAAAAACAAAACACACAAGTTTCATTCAAGTTCGAGAAGTTCAAAAAATATATTTATTATACTCTATAGGTAGATACGGACAGCTATAACTGTGGAATACCGGCGCGGCTTTATTCAAAATTTGTAGGTTAAGTGCTATTGACGCAACCGTGGTAATTTTGTGCGTTGCCAATTAATTTTTAAGTTACTTCTGTATGACAGTATTGAAATTAAAACTCGTTTTGACATTATGCGAGTGGCACGGGTATCTTGCATATTATTATACAATATTTTATGAGAAAATAAAGAAAAGAGACAACCGTGGTTTGTGCAATGTATGCGCTATGGCCTTACACCAGTATGCTTGTTCGAGGTTAAAAAAAAATTGCAATTTTAAAAAGAAAATTTTAATGGAACGTCGATGATGTTGTCGACAAGTTACTCCTCAAAACTTCGCACTTGCGACCTTCAATGAACCCGCATGAGTGCGTAGTGCCATTTCCGGTGTTGCCTTCGTAGATTTGAGGCTGGGTAAACAAGATTATACTAAAAAGTTAATAACTCTTCAGAGAACCACCACAGTTTTAGGTATGCGGGATGACAAGAGGTTGGATTTACAAGGTAACCATTTTTTATTTTTTCGAAAAAACTGTGGACGAATTAAAAAAATAACATTTTAAATTTCAAACACACTGTTGAAGAAAAAAAAAAGATGCAATATAAATAAGGCATCAGACTTGATTTTGAATCGTATCGACGTCTGCAGACTATTTTGCTAGCAAAAAATAATACAATATTGTCAATAAAGAATTCATCGAGAGAGAAAGAACAACCATAATGACGTTATGTACACAGCAGTATAAAGGAACATATAATATTGCACGTAACGCATAAAAAATGAAAATAGGCACTATTATTATAAAGTTGTAGACAAAAAATGCGAAGTCTAGAATTATTTTTTACTTACCATATAATAAGAAAAAAAATTCTAGAAAGGGGAGGTATTCGAACCCCTGAACCTCTTAGTGACGGCCTTGCACGTACAATTTGCATGCATAATATAAAAACGTTCGCTGTAAAATGTGTTTTATAATAAATGTTCAATTATCCTTGAGAAAACAAATTATTTAAATTAAATTGTATAATTTTTTTCTTTTTTTATAATAATCATTGTAGTAAAAACTATAATATTTTAAAATAAAAGATTCTACAAATTAAACGAAATTATATAATATAATATAGTATAATATACTCGTTTTAGATTCAAAGAAACTCGAGAAATTTATAATAGGTACGTTTTAATAGTGATATATTTTTTTTATTGTAATTTTTTACGATTAGCTTTTTATTTTTTTGTTAACTCTTTAAATGAAAAAAAGAATGTTTTATTTAACCCTAATGTGGTTATCGTGGTTCTTAGTACCTAACATTTTGAAATTTAAACAATGAAAATAATATGTTAAAACAAAATTATTTGGAGTACATGTAGGTATATTGTATAATACTTAATTAATGATTATGATACACCGAACGACTTGATTTGTTATAAAATATCAGTAATTACTAATTCGTAATAAAATGTCCGTCTGGATCGACTTTTTTTCAAGCGGATTCTCCACAAAATACATTAATTCTAGTTTAGTGAGTGCTTGTGCAGACTATATATAATATTCTCTGGAATTTTTTATAAATTATAATAGTACTATTATATCAATATTCTTCGTATAGATGCGGGTCGGGAAACGTCGTCGAGTGGAGATTATCGTTCGGTCCCGCGAAAGTCGATTTTATTATTTCTGAGGTCACTTGTATACTATATAATGCAATTATTGTTTATGATCCAAAAATGGGTTTCAAATAAGCCGATTAAAACAGGAATATTTAACAAAAAGCTTGCTCGAGTTATGAGATTGCTTCTAAGAAATCGCGTTTTAATTTTAAAGCGTGGAAACACTCGAGTTACAATCGTTGTTACCCGCGTAAAACATAATAATATGATCCAAAGAAACAAGTACGGTTACTCGGTGGTTGTTTTATTTTTATTTTTTATTGTTATGCCACTCGTACAAGTGTAAATTAAAGTGTTATGTGCGTACGGAGTATTAAAATAATATAACGTACCCACGTTATACCTATTTCATTTTAATTTATAATTGTTTCGCTCACGGACCGAGATATATAATAGTAATATTATGTCTCATGAGTTACGACAGTTGTCCGAGTCCAATAATGAAAACAAAAAAAATTCATAAAGTTTCGTTTGCCCGGCCGGTTCATAATAATAATAATAATAATAATATGTAAGTGTAACAGCTCGTTGTTATTTGTTTTTGTTTTTTAGAACTTTACAGAGCTAACGGTGGTAGTTATGATGAGTAGGACGTATTTACTCTATGTAGGTATATAATATTACTGTTTAGGAATTTGTACATGGATATTATAACGGTCGAGAGTCTCTATAACACAAACCTCAGGAGGAATATTAATACATTTTCGACTTTTGTATTTTTCGAGTTATATACCTCGAACACAATTCATAAACCCTTCGATGGGGGACAAGATACTATATAGTCTGACTGTATCCCATCCAACAATAATTCATTATTAATGATAACAAATTAAATCACCCGATCGCTTGCTCCGGTAGTTTTGAGGATTTTAACGTGACGGTTTATCGGGGGGAAAAATAAAAAATACACTAAACCTTCAACAAATTGACTACCGTATTATTGCGAATCGGTGGGAGTCGGTGAAGGAGACGACACGACACCTCAAATCGAATTGGTAATACATTCATACCATATCTGAGTCGAACATTGAATAGCTGATGTCAACAATACTAGCATAATGCCAGCATATCCGAGCGAGACCAGAGGGAAAAATCATGAAGTATAATAATATCTTCGGCGACGCGCATAGACGATATTATTTATAGGAATGGGAAAGCGCAAACGTACGGCGGGTGGTGGAAACGAAAAAACACGATCGCATTTTCGGAAAGGTCATTCGTGATTTGTTTTGTTATTTCGGTTTTCCCACCTAACTATATGTAGGTATACGAGAAAGGGGTCGTAGCCGGGACTTATATATATACACATACATAATATAATGTACACATAATATACAGTGGCGAAAACGTCACGCGATTTTTTTTTCTTTCAAACCGATAATTAAAATAAAAATAATAATAAAAAAAACTTTTTCCTGTGATAGCCTGGTGAAAACAGTAACTCACGATAAAAAAAAAATAATAATAATAATAAAATACAATCTCCACCCCGCTAGAATATACCGGGGAATACGAAAAACACCGGAGAACTCGAATATAAATAACGTAACGATAGCCAAGCGGGAGACTTCTCGTGATCCGAAGTAATTTCATTTAATTGCAACCCCCCTCCCCGTCCAGTCCTTACCCCTCAACCAGATTTGACGCTTCCACCGCTCCACGTAGACATATAATAACAAAACTTCCCGTCAAAACTTTTATTTATTTTTATTTATTTGTTTATCGTGTTTGCCAACGGATATTCAAACGTGATTTCTTTCGTTTTATTAGGTTGTTTTCGCTTCTGTGTCACAGCTGCTGCAGTAGACCGTGGTTGTGTACACACCGAAATAATATCGAATACCATATAACATAATATTATATTAGGTTTATACAGATAATAATAATTATGTGCATAAATACGACTGCGGCGTATACAAGCTACTTACGCTCGTCAGTGTATCATTTTAGTATCTAAAACACACACGATAAAGTATACATATAGTAATAATATTCGAATGTATTATAAATTTATAATACGTCACGAGAACAGCACCACTTTACGCTGTCGTTTTACTTATCGCTTATAACATTTTAAGCTGTATAGAAATTTACAATAATATTATACAATATATTATACCTTTTAAGTTTTCAAAATAATATCAACTTAAATCCCTTTAATTCATAATATCGATCGTCGACTCTTTATGAGCCAACCAACATAATATTATTGTGGGGGATAGAGTGGGCCGAGCTGTCTAAGGCGTCGGATCGATAACTCAGTCATGGGAGGCATTTTTCTTCGGGCAAGTCACGGTGTCCGGAGAACAAGTGCCACCATCCCCCACCCAGGCATGTCAAATACCTAATAGGGCCCAATCGAAACACATACGTGTCCCCCCCTACCAACATAGAAACCTACAAAAACCATACAGTTAATGGCCATAGTCGCCACGCTTAAGATCAACTAAAAAAAAAATATATTATTATTGGTTGTGGAATATCTAAATAACTATATCGACGGGTGATAATTATATATTAAAACAATGATTTCCTTGTTTGAAACATTAATTATATATGTAGGTAGTAGGTATATCTACTATATTATAATATTATATTAATAGGAATATTTACAGGGAGCAGTGGGACAATCAGAATTTTTTAAAAGGAGGGAACGTAATTCTGGTACCTATAATCCATATATATACAAAACATTTTTAATTGAAATATATATCAATGTTTATTGTTTAGTAATAATATTTTAGAATAGATGAAGCAGAAAATTAATGTGTAATTCCAAAAACAAAGTAAAATAATTCATAATATAAAATCTAAACAACGTTTCGAATTAGCTAACCTATTTATAATTTCGTCAGATAATATTATACTGAAGTCAAAATTAATATTTAGAGAATTTAGACCATTCAGTCTTCATTCTGGTGTTGAGTTTCTTAAATTATTTTTTACCCATTTCAAAATAAAAAAATGATCTCTCAGCTTCAATACTGATTAATAAGGTAATTAATATTTGTAATAATTGAAAACGTTTGGAAATAAATCAGGATTACATAAATTAATTATTTCAATAGGTAGTACTATAATTTTTGTGCTTTATTATTATCGTCGTCCAAATAGCGGTTCCATAGAATAACATCTGATTTTTCTCGATCAAAATTGCCAACATCAGTAGAATAAAACTCAATGAGTTATTTTAATTTTTCTTCTTTAAATGACCAACTAGGTACTGATGTTATTTTAAAGCCAGTTATAATATTTTTATGATTAGTAAAGTGGTCTTTCAATTATTTTATATCTACATTCTAGACAAATAGAGGAATTTAATAAATAGAGTTATTTTAAAGTATTTTTCGGGATCTTTGCTTAAATATTTCAAAATTATTTAACTGTTACGAAACATTTTTTATACTATGTACTGATAAATTATAAATAAAAAAAAACTATCTTATATAGCCCATTACCGATACATATGGCACAAGGGACAGGACCCGGGGACCATTCTCCTTCTGGTTGCTCCACTGACAGACAAATAATGAGTTGTTGATAAACTTTCTTTTTTAAAATATGATTTCATACTTCATACCATCGTATAGTTTATTTACCTATTTAAAATAAATAATATATTTTACAGACAAAAAAATAATTATATATTAATCAAGACTGATTGCATTTTAATAAAAATTCTATAGGCACATATTGTGTTATTTTGTTTTTACAATGTTGTGATCTTTTAATTGGAATTTAATATTTGAATTTTATTAATAGATAGTATATTATCAAAGTGTTCAAAACTATAGTAATTTTTTTGTAACTTTACTTTACAGTTTGTAACGGAATATAAAATAAATTAAAATACTTGATGACAATGTTATGTAGAACATATTGTGTAGGTGGTAGTTTGCATTTTATAATATAAAGTGCACCATCAGTCGATATTAAAATGTTATTGTAAGTAAATATTGGGACTCGAATTGATAATATGATAAAAAATAAAATATGAAAATGTACTATTTGTAATAATTATGTCCGAACGAAACAACTGTATTATTATGCTACAAAACCTAATTAATGTTAATTTTTCGTTTTAAAACGAGATAATAATTATTGACAAATATTATGTAGGTACAGCTATTATGTTGGTATAGTTAAGTAAAACGTTTTCAAAGGACTACGCTTAATCAGAATTGATTAACTAAATCGATACCTACGAGAAAAATTTGCGAAGAAAAATATTATAATACCTAATAGAGAAATAAAAATACAAAGAAAGGAAAATCATAAGCGTATACAGCTACTACTCTAATATTATCATGGTGCAGTTGTAGTCGTAACATAAACTAGAAAGGAAATAAAAACGGTCTGCCGTATACTAAACAAACACGAAACCTGAAAAATGTTTTATTTTATATTATAATATATATGTATACTTATTTTTTTTTTCGGGAGTATTTTCCTCGACAAAAGAGTGTAATCAACGGACTAGGTATTTGCATTTGGTTTACCGTGGTGGTCGACATTTTAACGAATGCTCCCCATAACAACCCCTCACAATTATTAACCCCCGTGCGTCGTGTAAATAAAACGCAATCCAAAGAAACGCGATATAATATTTTGATTGGCGTGTGTTTTTTTTTTTTTTTGCTACCAAAGCCAATATAACTAATGATATTCACGTCCATTCGTTTTACGTTTTATTCTATACAATATTATACCCACCTAATTTAAAAGTATAAAACCGAATGTCAGTGGACACGCCAAGATGTCTGCGTGGCCCCTTTTGTATACGATTCATGAAGTCTGATTATTATCGAACCTCCTTATTGAACTAGTAATAATGTGTAGAGATAAGTATATAGGCACTCGGCAGTTGTTATAATCGGAATTCAATGCTTCATGGACATTAGGACATCGCAATAATAATTGGCACCAAACTTAGGTTGGCAGCACATTGATGTTATCTGAATAGGTACCTCTGGGATGTGGTTGGTATCGACTATTGAATTATAATCATTGTTAAATATAATTATTAAGATAAATTGGAGAAAATACCGGTACAAAATTATTAAATATTTCAATATCGTGTCATGTTGATAAGTTAAGTAAAGAATCATTAGTCTAATGAATGTTCACGCCTTGTTAAAGTAATTTAGTTTATAACTTATCAGTTATACGTAACGTTGTCACTAATTACATAAATACTTAACTAGTTTGATTAGTATAATACTTAAACTATAAATAATAGTTTAATAATATAACATAATGTATTATAAGATTGTAAAATTATATGATGTATTCCACATAAACCACATTCTATTTTGCTTAAAAGAATAAAGAAAATCTGTATATTTTTGGTATTCATATTTGAACTGTAAGGCAAAACATACCTGTGGTTTAGGAGTTTAGGTTGGCTTATTGGCTATAGCTTACTTATAAATATATATTTATGCCCGTGCGAAATTTGAGTCCTAGAATCACCGCTGGCGCATGCTTGCAATTTATATCACCGCAGCACTAGTTAAGTTATAAAATATTTATATGATAAATACGCGACGAGTACATACTGACAAGCATGCGCAATATAAGTCAGTCCTCTCACGATTCGTCGATAATGATGTCTTCAGACCCGTAGTAGGCCTTTACAAGGTCGTGGCTCTATCCATTGTAATATTGTATATTATGATCAAAGCCTTTTACTAATTTAGAGGTGACATATTGGTAGTTCCCGCAGTGAACGTGGGTGACGATGATCGTGTTGTTCTAAACTTCTGCACATGCGAGTAGACCACACCAGATTAAACATGGTTAAACACTAAATCATCATAAATACGTGTAATTATCTTATTATAACATATTGATATTATGATTCATGAATATTACTTAAATTTTTTAAAAGAATTTAAAGAATTGTGAATAAATTTATATTAAGTCCTACTACAGATACCTATACCTGTATAGTAACTTGTCTGGTTTTTGATTTCGACGTTTTCGTTGTTTCAACTTATATCATAATAATACATCACTGTTACTCGATTTACCGTCACCGCAACACCCAACCCCGTCGGTCTGGCATGTTCCGTCTAAATTAGTATGTAAGGTCTACGAATACAATATAGTATACATTTGAGAAAAAAAAAACTTAATTCTCATCGCGTTCAAAAACACTTTATAAGCACATTAAAATAATAATATATTATTTTCAAACGAGCTGGTGGCGGCGTCTCGTCAATAATTTATTACATTCATTACGGCACCACTATGTCATTATTATTGGAGCGCGCCCGTTATTCATTAAAAATACGCGTTTGCCTTCCGGCACGTCGTTCTAAACAACCGAATAACAGCAGTAAGTTCTCGGCAATGTAAGCCCGCAAATAATAATTATTACAACAGCGACCGAAATCGCTTTGTAAGACATTTGCAATATAATAATAATAATAATAATAATATATCAATAATTGATAATGTGTAGGTATATAGGTATATAGTATAAGCGGAACAATAATATTAATATAACGCACGGTTTGTTTATTTCGTACATGAATTTCGTTAGCCCAAAGTTCGTTCCGAAAACGTCGGCGGTCGTTCCGGTGGCAGCGAGAAACGCCCTTTGAAGAAAACGAAACAGTACGAAAATAATAATATATTATACTAACTTCGCGCGATGTTTGTTTTGGTGAACTCGATACGCTCTCGAATGCGTTCCAAAGAGATTCGCATTCCCAAAAAGCCTTTTTTAACGCTCCGACGAACATTATCGATGGTATATTATTTTATGACTTTGGTGCCGAGGACGAAAACCAAAGTCAGCCTACCATGCCAATGGCGTACCGTCCGTCATGACGTGTGACCACTGACATTTTTGCGATTTTAATATCAAGGTTTGTCTAACAATAATATAAATTGAAAAATTAAATTTCTTATATTATGGTATTTATTAGAATTTTCAAGTATACAATATAGTAGACCATATTTTAAAATTGCTGATATTCATCGTACTACCTTACAGTTAAGAAGTTTCCTGTGGCGCTACCAAATTTTATTTTTTTAATGAGAACCCAATATTTTAATGAAATGTTTTTAGCTGACAATTTCTTAAATTAGTTTAAATAAGTTTTAAATTCAGATGTATCTAAATTAAAAATGTAACGAGTAGTTTCCGAGTTATTAAAATATTTAAACCACCTAAGAACAATAATTCTTAAAAATTGTTTTATAAAAATACAAACTAAAATAATATATGTATAATGTTAACTATAATATGTATAGTATTCATTATTTTCGGATAATTTTTACGAATTATTTATAGTGACAGATAAATAGTAATTACTAACTTTTTTAAATCAGCCAAGTCCCCTTACCTATTTAAGCCATTACCGCAGACATTTTATCGTTTTTACAGTAAGTTATACATATTATATGTTCTAAAACTTAAAAAATATTTGCTTGAATTTTGATTTATATTCATCAAAATTCTCAAAAAAAATAAAACATCTACTTAATAATTGAAAATTAAAACGGGGGGGGGGGGGGGGGTTCCTATTTGAAAAACAGTAAATAATGTAATCACAGGATCATGTTTAAGTGGTACGATAAGTCTCAATTATTCGGGTTGTCAGCTGCAAAGCACACGTCCAGTGGGGATGAATCAAAACAAGAGTACTACAATATTGGTATTCGGTTAGGTAGGTAGGTACATCTTGTGACAACATTTTATTACAAAAATAATTGTGTGTCATTTTAAAATGTATAATAATATGAAATTATTATAATGACCATCTATTAATGTGCAGCACGCGCACGCGCGTGTGTGTATGATATAATATATAAATATATTATATTATGTTATGCGTACGTACCCGTGCGGGGTACATCGCGGGACGGTTCGTCGGTGGTGAAATAAGAAGGGTAGGGGGGCTTAAAGTTTTGTCGAAATCCCGAGTGCGTCTGGGATTTTTGGCACTATACCCCGGAGCAATAAATTCCGGTTTTCCGGTGCGCATTTGCCCGGGCACACTCCGGCGAGATTCAAATAATAATTTTCAGTTAACCAAGTCTCGCAGATATCGTCGTCGCTGTACTATCCGCACTGGCCACTGCTACTACTATAAGATTATAATAGCTCCCTGCTATTATCCATCGCGGACTCCGAAGAAAAACGTCTCTAGTTTCTTTTACGGTCTATGACCAATAATAATATAAGTATAATATCGTATACCTAGTCCAAATCTAGTAATCAGATGTTTTCCGCTATCACTGTGCACTATAGGTATCTAAAAGCATTCATTGACATGTTGACATTTGTTTAAACTACCTTTTAATATGATGTATTTTAATAAATATTATAAAGATATTATTTCAAGAATTAATAAATAAAAAAAACATTTACCTGTTTTACACAGCTATTGTAGACAATTAAATATTTAAAAAATAAAGGATTATCATTATTATCGACTATGTATAACAACGATTAAGCACTGTCTGATCACTGTTTGAAATAATTGAAAATAAAATAAATAAATATGTACCTCCTAAATAAATCACTTCCGATGTAATATGGCAAACTAAAATAACCGTTCGAGCTCTGTCTAACTAAGGCTTGGACACCGCCTTTAAAATAGTGTGAACAGATGACAAGGACAACGCACGTCGTGACATATAGTTCGCTTTAAGACTCCGGCCATAATATATGTACTGAAGTTCGATTCTCAGCATCGTGGTATTTTTGACGATATACGTGGTATGTAACGAGAAGTTACCGGCGGGGTATGCCTCGCGGTTCTGAATGTACACGCCTGAACCACGGTTGCTGCTGTAATTGGCGATTGACGGACGTCCAAGGCTTGAAAATATTAACCCCAACAAGGACTATGAATATTTTATCAGCAACTCCCGTTGCAGTAAAGTTATACTTTTCAAGAATGAAAAACACCACAGAGAATTATAATGGACTCATAAACCACTGTAATAATAATCATACAGCCGAGCTTCAGAATTTCAGAATTTGGTGGATCACGTAGTGTCCCGTTTGGATGACTGACGGCTTGTCGAGTTATGCCCCTCAAAAAATTACAAGTTTTAGTTAGGATACGATTATGGTTTTGACGAAATATAAACCCAGGTCAGTACGTTAAGTTTGACGATAACCTATTGATACAGTCCATCGATTTTCGACGTGCCGTGATCATGAATAATAATACACTTGGTTGTTTTTTCCGTATAATCACGTTCGTTTATTATTTAATATGGATAAGTACATTATAATGTATATATGAAAATTTTTTTCCTGGCCGTGCGGTTAGCTTGAAGAAGCTGACCACGACGGGCGGTATCTGGCCTGCAAAGGCGTGACTAAGAAATATAAATATTATTACGTTAATTAATATTATTGATAATTATATAATATGAAATTGGGATGAGTTGGAACCACTTTCCCACGGTATTTTACAAGTTGTGTTCAAGTTGATAATAATCTAACAGTGAATACCCAAGCAGGCACACCAGGGTGGGAGATTAGGTTGATGGTTCAACCTTTTCTTATTGGCAGCGATGGTAGATCGACCGTAAGAGTATAAAAACCGCGCTTAAAGCCGCTGGTAGTTATTCACGAGCTCTTCAACTGCCACCCCTTATAAATAGTGTTTTCGATGCCGTACCGATGGATTCGTCTGTGGTGTAAGTAAGGACGCTGTGGTCATCAGTTGCCGCCTCGTATAAACGAGTGTTTTCTCCGCTTTCCCGATGAACTCCTGGTATGTCTTGATTCCTTCTGTAGTTCGGTGTGTGTAGGTTTGAACTGTTTGAAGGATTATTGAAGACTGTGCTAAATCGTCCGGTATACAAGTAGTTTCTCGTACCGACTAGTAAATCATCTGCTGCCGCCTTGTGTAGTTGTGTTTTCAGGTGGTACGGGAAGTTATATAATTAGCTCTGTTTTGAGGTTATCGACGTGGGGGAGAGTGTCGTTGGATTCGTCTTACTCTCCCCTATATAAAACCCTTATTGTTTTCGGCGAGTCGTTATTTGGGTCTTCATTATTGTTCCCTAATGTTGGTTTGCGAGGTTTGTACTGTTATACTGTTCGCTGATTGGTGGTCCTGAAAAGGATCGTTTTATGTGGTGACGGCTGCTCCGTTACACTATTCGACAGTATACATTTTATTCACATTAAGTATCGATGATATAATATTCTTTACAAATCGCACTGATAATAAATAATCTCTAAGTAAGTACGTGGCCAATATAAACGGATAAAATTGCGATACATGTTACCGAAGAAAAAGTCGTACTCGTGGGAACGAGTAAATTTGATTAGATGTTCAATAGAAGTATATAGTATAGGTGGGCGTGAGTGCATTGAACACAATGCATTTCAAAGCCAGCTATTAATGAATACAAATTCATAAAACAAAAAATCCGCGATACAGTATTATATTTTTGTTGTTAAAGTGCTTGTTTTTGTATGCCTAGGTACAATATCTAATGAGTTTAGGTATATTAAAGGTTCACCTACGAACAACCACGTTGACACACTGCAGTCTCCATTATTTTCTTCTCCACAAATGCGTTGTATTCGTTTTTCGCAGGGCGTACACTTAACCGGCCTGTGAATTACACTAGATAAACACGAGTATATGACATGCCGAATCGAAAGTATACAATCATTTATAATTCCAGTATAGTGCCTACTCAAATGCTTTTTCGAATTCACAGTAATTAGTTTTTGTGACAAACGTAATTTATGCACACATAAATTAATCATTTCGAGAGCACACATTCCAACGGGATAAAACACACATATTAAAGGCGGAAAGCGTGTTTTAAAACACGTGGGTGTAGTAGCTAGAGTGATCTCCGAGTGAGCCGCAAAAGACTCGCCGAGTAGATGTGTATGAGCATATTATATGATCCTCAAAGATATTATGTAATATGCATTCGACGGGATCAAAAGAGAATTTAAATTATGAGCGATCTGTGTCGACTTATCGCGAGTGCTTAAATTATCACGATGAATTCAAATAATTAACCGCCTTTAATTCGTTTAAGGAAATTATATTTCGTCGACATCTATATGAACGTCCTGGACCTATCTCTACGTGTTGCGTGTCCTCTTTTTCATTAAGTGCGCACGACGGCTGTTTCTGTTCGTTACCGGAATCGCAATAGTATGGCAATTATTCAATAAAATATAGGTATTTTTTTTTATTTTATTCCATAAAACCGTTATACAGAGATAAAAATATATACATATTAATATTATATTCCCAATAATTCTATGAAAAAATAAAAATCGAACGAATAAATGCTTAATACCAATATGATAATAGGAATAAATCATAAACTGATCACTGATGCATATCAATTCATATCAATTCGGCATACTATGCGAATAATGCTACAACATAAAAAAAAAAAATTGTTATTTAATTAGATTTAAAATCTATTTTATAAATACTATTAAAAAAAAAAAAAAAAAAATCATAAAATTTCACATTTTACAAATCACCTGGGTACTACATATTATTATAAACACATACATTGTTTGTTGACATTACAAAATTTGAATAAATATACTATAACCGTTACAGCCGTTACACTATAATTACCATCGTTTATGAAACTATGAAACAGCGTATAAGTTATATAAATCTTGGTTGCTGTAAGTCTAATAATATGGTTGGGTTATAATATGTATACAAAACATTTTAATAAGTATTTTATCCTGGCATTGAGTTGTATACATTTAGCTATTATTAGTAATTACTAATTTATAAAAATTATTAAACTTTCGAGTCTCGAGTTCTCGACGCAATTACACAGACATTACAAAATTGATGAAACGATATTTTTAAACCATACATAATATTATATTATTTAGCTATAGCCGTGGTGGCAAATAAGCTCATTGATCAATGCCAGTTGGTAATATTATGTATTTATTTTCTACATCTGTTTTAATAGTTACAAATCAGTATTTATTACTATATTTTGGGTCATAAATTGCCTAGATAGATAGACAATTACTACTAGAAACTGATTAGCAATTCCAATTTAGGAAAATACAAACATTATAATTAGGTGAAAATCCTATTGAGCTTTATCAAAAGTCAAGTTCGATATGCTTTTATTTATATAAATAAAGTATCTCTTATTAATATTATTTTTAAAATATTTCCTACCATTTTTTTAATAATAATCTTAAATTCAATAGTATTACAAAATACAATATAATCATAGAATGTATACAATGAAAGACATTTTTAAGACAAATAAAAAGGCTAGTTGTCTATTGAACATGATGTTTAAAATTAAAAATTAAAACTATACGAATAAGCATAAAACATAAAATATATTATATTATATTATTTTTATCCAATTATAGGTATGGCAATAATATATTTGACAAAAAAAAAACGTAGCACGCTACTCAATATTTTCCAACTCTAAGGAAATTTATGATTTATAATAATTGATATGTATTAATAAGTAACCATTAATTGCATATGTAATTTTTATATTTAATTCGTTTCTATGGTGACAAACAAAGCGTCACGCAAAATCGGTTAAAAAAAAATGCTTTGAAAAACAATCCGTTTTAAGCAAGAAAGTTTATTAGATTATTGCATGCGTATAACCATAATAATATATACAAGTGGTGTTCGGTTAAAGTTCATTGTAAATAATATAATGATTATTTATTATTAAGCAACATCAAAACTTAATCGTATAAAATGTATGACAAATCATGATGATGAGAATATTTACTATAGAACAATCTATAGTTCTTCGTCGAACTTGTAATCTTTTTTTTTCTATATTATCTTTGGCATTCGCCACTATCTCCTTAAAATATTTTAAATGTGACGTTATCGAATTTGTTGAAGACAAAACTTTACATAAATTATAATGATTTAATCTGTTTGCGGAAACCAAGATTTCTCGAAAAATACAACATAATATAATATTATACTCGGTATGATTTTTTATTGTTGTTCTCGTTACTAAACTTTTGTCCAGGTCTTCTGGCGATTCGGAGAGGATAATAAAGATGCTAAGACGGTCTTATATAATGTTAAAATTGATAACAAAAGTACAAAAATAGTGTTTTATGAGAAAAATGTTTTTTGGCATTTTTTATTATGTTTTGAATATTGGTAAACAAAAACGAAACGGTCATTTACGATATTTGAAAGTATAAGTTTTCTGGGTATTACAATATAACCGTAATAATATTATATGAGCTCTTATGCAGAGGCAGACATACGCTTTTGTTCGGAAATGACGAAATAGTAAAAATATTAATAATCGATTATTAAGTAGCTAATATTTTTTTTTAGTTTTTATTTGAAAATTAAACAATCTATGCATATTTTGTACAATGAGCTTAAATTGCATGAATTTTTTGCAATTGACAGAAATAGACTTGATATTGGAGAACCCACCCACTGACGCACTCCTTGTTTCAGCTTCTAGGGTTAATTTGGAGGAGTTTGTCACAACACAATCTTTTGGGTGGATTATCCCGCAGTTCGTTTTTAGGTCTGAGTCTAGTGTTTGATTAGATACACAGAACGATGTTTTTGGTTATATGTATTATGTTTCGGGTCATTTATTATTTTGTATGGCTCTGATTTTTTTTTTTTTTAGGAGCCCTTCGTACTTCTAAATTGGTTTCGTAAAAATTAAAATATATCTCATAAAATATAATTATATGCATATTGCTATCGGTATGGACAAAAACGATCTCGGCATGACATTTGGGTCGTCTCGCAATTTCGTCTCATTTCACGGATGTCGAACAATACCGGACTTGAGCAGTAATATAACATTGTATTCAATAATATTATACAGTCCGGTCAGAGATCCAACCTCACGTCGTATTATACGTAGAGACGAACACGTATTCTAACCCGCTTGCACATGGCGTGACAGTATAGTAAATACTTGAATCATTCCACCCTCCGCTGACCCACATTATCCATCGAGCACATTATTACCGATCGTCAATTTTCTCCAGACCTCTGAGACGGGCGATCCTTAAGGGGAAATGAACAACCCGGCCAGCGGAGTTTAGTGGTGCTGGAAAGGAGGGGTGTGGTAAATTTGTCTGTTTACGGCGTTATAGTAGTGAACTATGACATGGAATAATATTTCGATAATCGAAATGGTGTGCTAACGATCGTTCGATTCACTCGAAAAATGTGAACTCAGGTCAATAGGTAAAGGAATAATAATCTATTACGTTTATATTATACCACTCGATAATAAACAACAAATCTTCGTTTATTCGTGTTTTGTTTCATAATATACGATATTATTCCTTCAATCGTCCAAGAGTCCTCAACAATAATATATTTCCATAAAATAATATAACGTAAACATGCGTTTGCTACATTTTCTGAAATGCCTACGAGTAATGCGTTTTGTAATAATTATTATTGTACCTTTCGAGTATGAAATAACATTTTGTTTAAATCTCGTGGGTTGGTATATTTTGTTGTTTATCTCTATCAAAGTCGAATATCATTTGAGATCACGTATCGTCTTTACAAAATGCATAATAATAATAATAAAACTCAATTTACCAAGAAGTAATAATAGATGTTTTATTTACGATTAAAAATCTGACTTGTTTTGTGAAATTTAATAATAATATTACTCTATTTCATTGATTTTCTTTTTTTGTTTCAGGTAACTATGAACGAGTGCTTTTACCGTGCATAACCGCGTACGGGTATGTATTATGACGTTTGTTATTTTTTTTTTTGTCTAAATCGATATTTCAAAGTGCAGAAATAGATATTTTAACGTCGAGTAGACGTATCGACGTTTTCCGGTTGAGAATTAGAATATATTTTCACAGAAAACCACAGACCGACGTGGACACCTCGAGGACAGAATAATAATAATAATAATAACACTGACACGAAAATACGTGTCGCCGGGAAATTGCGCGCGGTGCAGTTTTCATTAGCGATTTTTTTTTTTAATCTCTTTTTTTATTATTAATTTCTTTGCTCTTGATGGTCTCGTGTCGTCGCCTGCAGAACGTATATGCGGGTTTTTTTTTTTTTTACTCACCATTTTTTCTCCGTTCGTACCACCGCCCTCCGTCTCGCATACGTTTACTCCTCCTCCGACCTTACACCCCATTCCGCCTCGTGCGTGGCGTTTTTCCCGAAGTAATTTATAGCGCACTCCATCCCCACCCCGCCCCAACACACCCGCACACCGACAACCCTTCACCCGATCCGACGCGACCATTCCCGGGCCACTGCACCGGTGGCGGTGCACCACCGTCTGCTTTGGGGTGGGAGGTGAGGACGCTCTTAAATATTCCGGTCAGATAAAACGACACGAGCTTGTTTGCGTAAACGCGTGACGGACGGGAGAGGAGTGGGGTCGGCGAGATAGGTGTGGAATCACGTTTTCTTCGCCAGCCTCGTCGCGCCATAACTTTTGCCCGAGAACACCGCCGCACAGCGACGGCTTAACTAAAATATAATAATAATAATATTTTTGAGGTAGTGGTTTATAATTATAGGTACATAAAATCCCATAATATTGTGAAGTATAGGCACTACAACAGCCGTAGTTACGTCTCGTTCCTGATAGAAATATTATTCTAGGGCACGATGTGGATGTGTACATATTGTTATACCGCACTCCTGGTCAGCCGCATGGTTAGGTTACTGCAGGTTATTTCGCGCAGAAGGCGTCTCGCCTACACGTCATGTCTTTATTTATTCGATATAAGAAGTAAAAAAAAAAAAAGAAAATAAACAGACTTACCGACTTTTTGAACCTCCGCCGCTGTCGTTAATGACCGTAGGCCGTTCGGTTTAAATGGAACGTGTGATAACGGTAAGCGAAAGGGTTGCTGGTGACTGAACTTTTTACGCCGTTGCTTTCTCCCCCACCCCACGTAAGCTGACGACCGGATGACGGGAGGGGGTGCATCACGAACTGTTGAACACCGATTACGAATTCACGGAATCGAGACTGTCATAGAAAGGAAAAAAAATACCCACTTCCGATTTATTTTCTTGATTCTGCGACCGACAAATATACAAACGTATTTTGAATTCGTGAACGTTTTGTTATTATTATTACCACTACAGTTACAGAAACGAACAACATTTCCGACAAACTGAATATATTAGATGTTTTTTTTTTTCGTACGTCGAACGTAACAATATTTAGACACGTGTTTTTGTCTTCGAAACATATATTATTTGGAATATTTATGAATTTAATATTTTGTATTTCGACGCAGTATGTACCAAAATACTCGTGAAGGTATCGATCCTAGCCGGTTCTACGGAATACAATTTCGAGAAAAAAAGAGTCGATTCGTCGTGCAGTAGCGCTGGTCTGCAGATTATGGTAATCATTAAAAACGTACACCCCCACGAGTGGTGTGCAATAACCGATTAAAGCTATTAAAGTCTTCTCGGGGCTCGATTATTTCGTATCGTCGCGGAGAGAATCTGTAAAGAAAATTAATGTCACGCCATGTGTAAAAATAAAGAATTTTCATTTTGCACTACTATAATAACATTATAATAGGCAACGCAATATAAAACGACAATATTTAGACGATGTCTAAAGCACTTAACGTCGAAACAAAATAATAATATTGCGTTTTGCGTTATTAACCATAAAATATGTAAACACTATGTTTTAAAAATTTTTTTTTTCCCGATGGAATATTATAAACAAGCGTTTTAATGTTTTTATTACATTATCATAAATAAGACGAATCACAATAATAATAATAATAATATACAATACGTACAGTGAGACGTTTTTGAAAACACCCGGTGGGTAAATATAATTAAAAGGAGATTGTTTCGTGTACTCAAAGGGTACTATAGTATAAAAGTGTTTAATTTAAAAACAATATAATGTAATATTAACAGAACATGCACAAAATGTGATTTGCAAAAATAATGTAGTCTTTAGCGTATTTCTATGACAGGGTAAAATCAGTAGTTTGGTGGGATATCCATAAAAGTATGGCGTAATGAAAATAATAATAATATGGCTATAATATGGTTTTTAATTAAACCGTTTGTGCACGTCAATCGGTCTATTACACTGCCAGTGCTCGTACACACGACTTGTTTGACGTAACAATGTATATAATGTGATTTTATTTTAATAACGACACAATGTAATATATAGTACGAGATGTGTAATAATAATAATAATAACAATAATAATATTAACATAAGTGCATATCATTACGGGGCGCATTGTTATACAGGGCGCGGTACGTTTAATTTTCATAGCAAAAGTGGCGCCCGAAAATTCGCCAACAACAAAAGTCGATTTGTTAAAGTTTTTGTTTCATTACGAAAACCTACTGGCCCGCAAAAACACACGCATGCGTACACACACCCACCCCCCCAAACTATGGTAATAATAATAATATCACCCCCTCTATTACGATGCAAACATCAGGTAGGTGAGTAACATATGAAGGCCATTCTGTGAAATGTGCCAGTCATTTATTTCGGTGTCAACCCTCGGGGAAAAATGGCGAATTGATGGGGCACTTTTTTCGGGGGTAAATACTGTGCGGCGGCACAGCTGAGTACGTGTATGCACTGCATGTGGATATATTGTTATTATTATTATTATTATTATTACGATATATAGATGCACGGTGTCAGGTAGGAAAATACTTTTGTATTAAAACGGAACCTCGGGGAGGCAGTGGTGGAGGGGGTGGAAGATTTCGGAAATTTAAAAGTCAAACTAGTAAACGAATCGAGACGACGGCGATATATCGGTACGAGTGTCGAAAAATGAACACAGATAGTTTTGCGAACGATGATCGATCGAGTCGTGCACACTTGATTATTGGTGTACTATTATTGTCGGTGGTCCATTCGACTTGTATTTTCTCGTTCGGGTCATTTTCCATTTTCTTTCCAGTAGCTTTGGCGTGCCAACAGCTATCAGCTCGATCATTATATTATATCACACATACACACTGGAACTCGCGATTGTATGACCAAGTGTAAAAGTTTCCGCAGAAAAAAACCGATATTTCTCTGCTACCGCGGTATTAGCTGGTTACTCTTTGGTCACGAATCTCGTAGTCGTGGTAATGTGTGGTCCTCGTCTTCAACAATTCCGTTTTCTAGACGGGCCACGATTTAGAGTACAGTATATTATTAATAGTATATACCATTAAAAATAATACAAAACAGAATTATAAAAATTATTTAAAAAATAAATATTTTTTATCACACATAATACCTGTACAAAGAATTAAATGTACTGCCACTAAAAAAACTGTTATATAATGCACCAGTCATTTATATAATTGAAAATCACCCAAATCCCATGATTAAACATGGTTATAACACAATACAATTTACTATCAAATATTACTGCACCTATAATGCGCGTAAAACTAATACTAATTTATTGGCTTCAGAATGAACAAAATATAATATTTTAAATATTTCATCCCTTTAATCTAGCTGCTTCACTATCGAATTTGATCATAATTTTATTTTATTATATTGTATTATCTGTATAAATACCCTTATTTTAATTATTGTTACCTTCATTGTAGGAATGTTTTATTTAATATAATACATATTAGTTTAGTAAATATTGTGAACTCCGGGCTCGCACAAGAACTTGTTCAGTAGGGCCCATTATCTTTTCGAAGAAATAAAACCCAATAACAATAACAATGCTAAAGTAGTTGCTGTGGATTAATTTTTTTCTTTATAATAAAACAGATCTTTGAATTTAAATAATACAATGTAGAACACCCTTCGAATGAATGTTTTTAAACTGTTAATAAAAATATAATAGTATATTATGATATTTTAATTTTAATAAAAGTTTAATAATTGTTTGATTTATTTTTAACTGTAAATTATTGTGAGTAAAATATAATTATCGTTATAAATATTATGTAAAATTATTATGTTTTTTGTTTGTATTAATACAAATTTAATTACCTACTGCACTTGAGCTGTAAATGGACATTTATATTCATGAAGAAACAATTACTGGTCCACTTATTGTTTGGATAATAATTGAAAAGATTTTCTGTCTATAACGGAACTGTTACTCGAATAAAATAATATTTTTAATATAACTCTAACAATGGAATTCGAAACACAAGCCGATGTTCTACGTCAGTATTATTATACGAGTTAAGTCTGAGTTAAGTTGATATAAGAACATAACACGATATAGTTCGATGAAGATTATAGTGTTTAACGTCTCTATTGTGGTGTACTCTTACACTCGCTGTGGAATGGGAGGGTAATTCTTCAGATAGACAGATGGAAGGACTGGTAGAGACAGATACAGTGACTGAGGCAGATATAGAGACATGCAGCCAGACAGACGAAGAGAGACAACAGTGAAAAAAATAAACCTCTATAATATTCATACTGCACAGGCGATGAGATGTCGCTCGGTCTTGGATACTTATTGTTTGCAGCATCACCCACCAGCCAGCACCCATCACCCAACACAAAAATTCCCACCACCACCCAACACCACTAACACCGTTCCCGACTCGGCTGACCCCATACTCCCCTTCTTTCTGATCTTATGGAAAATAGGCCAACGTTTAACAACGCGGGTGTGGATAGTTGGTGGAGGATGGGGGCGAGCGATTCGCCAGTTACCTCGAGTTCAAACTTAACACAAGATTTGTTTGCCCGCCGCTTTCTTGGCGAGACGCTCTTATCACTGCCACGGCAGCGGTGTGCAGTTGTAGTTGTTCCGGCCTGTGTACACTCGTCGAGATCCCATTGTTATTCACGCGAACTCTGCCGAAAACCAATTATTATCCGCTATAATGATTGGAGGATTTCGTCGAACGGATAAAGTCGGAAGAGGCTCCTGTGTAATTATACATATCATATACCTATCGCGTACAGGTCTGCTGTAATCGGTATCTCATGAGATACGAGTGATACGACTTTCATCGTCGCCACCGCCGCATCCGTCGTTCCGGCGGTATCAGGCAAGTAGACGACTAGGCACCATTCGCCCACAGCGACTCAAAATCACGATATTATTCTCTCTGACGGCTACGTATCTTTAGGCGTTTACGACGATTGCATTACTCCATGTACGAGAACTCCAATAATATATAAGTAGGTAAAATCGAGTGAAAAACTTCCGTAGATAACCGTGCGCGTTCCAAATAAGCGCGTACCCGAAAACGAAAGGTGGATACAACTGCTCTGATTCGAAACTGCAATTACTCCTAGAAATCTGCTTTAGGTTTGTACAAAGTATTGGATTTAGACGGATTTCTTCAGTGTTACGCGTGGAGTGTATATATAGTGTGTCTTGTTCTCAAAAATATCAACTTACGTTTACTCTCTCTCTCTCACTCTCCTTGTACCCTCTCTCTCTACTCTCTCTCCGTTTTTCTAGTAAAAAAACGCAGTACGATGTTGTTATATTTTATTATTTATGTAAAACCTCGGGGCGAGAGACGAGAAAAGAAACAGAAAACAAGAAAACAAGTTTCCGTAGCATTTTTTTTTTCACCAAAAACTTTGGTTAGTACAACTCGTAATAATCTCAGGTTCAACTTTCCACGCGATTTGAGCATAGGTATTCTTACAAAACATTTCGACCGGAATGTTCCGATCGGTGATTTATAATAAATGGCGACGGCACATAAAATATTATTTCGTGATTCTAAATAAATCAATTGCGTCATCGCTACTGGGCGATTATTGTGGTTGGTTGGTGCTCGACACAAAGCGATCTACCGATTCGGAATCAAAGGATTACTTTACGAACGAATAGTACAATTCGTCAAACTAAAATTATAACTCAAATGGAGGTTAACATAACGATAATATTATACAATGGTTTTCTGATACTATAACGAAAAATATATATTTTATTGAAATTGATTTCAATTACTATTGGGGTAACCTATACATACATATAAAGTAATTTACATAACTTGTAGTGTTTGCTGTTGAGAAGGGACAAGCAGATTACACTTTTCTCCAAGTACCTATACTGGACACTACAATTTGTCACCGATACCTATTATAAAGTTAGGATTACGAAGGGTGATAGAAAAGCAATTGAAGCCGGACTGAAAAAAAATAACGATTTTATTTCATCAAACTGAAAATAAATTAAGACGAACAGAAAATATATTGACCATAACTTGGATTGAATGACATAACGATGGAGGCAATGTTGACATTGCCGGATACTTTTCATACCTATGCAATAGTTGCCGAAAATATTACTTTTAATGGCGTTGGGGAGGGAAAATTAAAGTATTGTATACGATGTTACACTTTTAATGATCGATATACCACGTGATCCATTGAAGTGTCTGCACTCATTATTTTAATGTAAACGTCTTAAATTATTTTAAAATATTATTTTCATATACCTAATTTGATTTCATATCAAAATAACATTTTTGAAGAATAATTCTAATATGTTTTAATATTTTTTTTTTTGTCATATTATATGATTATCGTTAAGTTAATTTTTTGAACGATACCATACATTTTTAATTTCATATTCCTAAGCAGAATATTATTTGAAGTATTTAAATCTATAAAGGTCATATTTTGGACGACTAGTTAATTAAATTAGTTTTAAACATTTATAGTTTTTGATGAGTAGGGTTTTGATGAGTAATTATGTCGAGGTCAACATTTTTAGGGATGCCCCTGCACCCCTCTATTCCGCTCATTTAAACTTTAAATGCTCATAAGTTATAACTATATAATGAACTACTTGTATAATATTTTATTTTTATTGGATGAAATACTCCAAATAATATTCTGCTTCAAAATATTGAATTAAAAATGGAAACATTTTTAAAAATAGAAAATATATTATTTATTTTTCATAAATGTTGTTTTGAAATGACAACTGGCACCATATATTATGAATAAAAAATATTTTCAAAAAAGGTGAAACTAAGTAATGAAACACTTAAAACACTTATATAGATCACCCTGTACATAATAATATATTGTGTTACATAATATTTATTTGTATCGATACCTTCGCTGTTGGTAGATATCCACATTTATAAGCCCTGAAAGTTCGGGTGCGTAACGATTCGGCGGTGTTTTGTTATGTTTTTCCAACAACATTTTTCAAACATTTTTATTCAAACTGCTGTAAATCAGTAAGGGACAGTTAAAGTGTAACTTGTCATTCCACGTACTACTCTGTTGATGTAGATGTGTTATTTATTTGTATACAATAAATTAGTTCACAAACAGACGTGTTAGACCATGATAAACATGTCCGCTTTTGTAATGCATTACGCAGTACAGAATTTCAACAAGCATAATATAATATCGACGACATATATATTATTTTATTGAAAAACCATACAATATAAATATTTGATGTAACATACAAATGAACTCACACACACACACACACACAAAGGCCTGAAACTCGAAATCCAATACTTAGATTCAAAACATAATCCTCGGTATTTTTTTTATATTATTTATTTTATTCGCAACGCTTGTAATGTAATTTTGGAAGTGTCAATTTAAAGGTTACTTGTGTGTGCACACGTCTATAACAATAATATAATACATGCGGAAAAAAAGCTTTAAAAGAATACCAATTTATTTCTTTGTATCGTATATCACACTTTATTTTTGTGACAGAATATTATACATTGTAAAAAATGCTATTATTTTCACAACACCCTCGTGACAAATGCCAATGACACGAACATGTTAATTGTTTACGACCGTCTTGTGGATTGTGATTCGCTCTAAATAACTACTACTCACGGCCCATGGGGTATAGTATATATTATTATACTATATTATCGCGGTGAACACGAGTGAAGAGTTGTTGTAATTAAAAGTAAATACTAATTTTTATTCCGACGTCATTACATCGATTTAAACGATATAGGCAGCTGCTGCTGACGGTGTTTTAGGTATATTGCATTACGACAACTACAACAATGATGTATCACGGACACATTATTATTATTTCAGTCATAGGTGTCGTTAAAAGTTTAAATTAAATATTTCGAGTATTCCATTTCGATTCGTACATTAAACGAATACACAACACGAGAAATAAATTAAAAGTTTGAAATTTTGAGTAGGTACATACACACATTAAATTAGATATTATATACACCTCACGTTACCACTGCGATGGACGATGTACGGTTACGGTTATTACATAATATAACTTGTTTGACATTTATGTCAAATGGACATTCATCGTCCACGGTTACAGGTGCCTTTAATATTATTTTGTTTGAAAACTTTACGATATTAATTAAGTCTAATAATACTACTATATGGCCAATATATAATATTATTAACATACCAGACGGGCATTAACATTCGTTTATTCATGATTTATCGTGTAAGGGTATCTAGCTGATGTACAAATGCAATTTATTCCTTTCCAAATAATAAAACTCCATCGCACACATTTCAACATTTGTATTTACGCATTCAAATTCTACCGGCCAAATCCAAAGGAATTAAAAAAAAAAAAAAAATGTTAATTAAAAAGAAAAAAAATTGGTTCATTTTTAACCTTACGCTGATGTTCGTCGTCCGAAAATTTTACGTCTGATATTATACAGACGAAATCACCTTTGTGTAGTGTAATATCGATTAATATAGAAACGTATTAATACTATTTATAAATATTATAATAATGTATATTATCATAAATATAAGGGTTTTACCACTGATGCATTGTGTTTTAATCGAGTACCTTTAATATTATAACAATCATATTATGAAATGTATTTAACTATAAATATTTTTCTTATAATTTAAGTAGGTCACGTAGGTAAATAATTTTCCGTTTTATTTTACATATCGGGTGTTTTAAATCGAATTGTATGACCTTGACCGGAGAAAAATTTGTTATTGTCTTACGTATTATTACATTTGATTTTAAAATGATGTTTTATTTCGTTTTCGTTCCATTGTCTATGAACACGTTTTGGGACCAGAACGAGTGCTCCAAAAGTTTCTCGCAGCACTTTTAAAGATAATAATATATTATTTTATTTATATTGTACGTTCGTGAAGTTATTTTCAATTTTCAGAGTAGTTTCCCTGAGCGTATGGAAAAACTATCGAAAAATTGCAATAAAAGTAAAATGTACGGCATAGCGTTTTTTTTTTTTTTTTTTACAATAGTTCAAGAAACAATAACCTCAGGGACTTTAAATTTCCTCGAATTATTTATTTAAGTATTATATATTTGTACAAATCCCGAATTTAGCCAAAACGCGATTTGTCGTCAATTCTGCTTACTGCTGTTTTATTAAAATACAATGTGAAAACAAAAATGGTTTCTTACGGACACGAAAAAAATAAAAAACATGGTATTTGTTTGATCGTAGGTAGGTACCTATTTTATTATCATTATTGTTTGCCTCATCACAGTTTGTTTTTGTGAAAAAATTATCCTCTGAAGTCAATAATACATAAATATAATATAATACAAGTTTATAGTGTTATAAAACAATAGCCGTGTCCCGGGAAACCATTATAATTATTATGGAATGTAAAAATATAATATATTATTATATGTTATAAAAAGTTAGAGCAAAGCTTTTAGAATGCCGACCGTGTCCGAACCATTAATTTCAATAATATAGTATTTGGCTCCCAGAGGCACGAATGTCGGCAATAATTCGCCCAAAACCTACTGGAAATAGGCTTCTTTTTTTCCCCTCTCTCGCCATTAGTCCCGGCAGCTCGTGCGCCCCAACCCCTCCGCCACCCCAGCTAGTCCGGGGTGCTTGGCGCTGATCCAGGAGTTTTGTCCGGAACGCGTGCGAGCTGGCGACGTCATAAGTCTCCCCGCGATGATCCATGCCAAATTTAACGCCTGTACACGCCTCGAAAACGGAATTCCCGGACCAGTAAAAAAAAAAAATGAAAAAAAATTTAAATATATATTCAGATATTATAATATTATATATAGGTAGGTATTATTATAATAATATATATTATTGTACACTCGAAGACGTCGTAAAAACAGGCTGTTGTTCACGCTTCTTTTATATCGTCTAGTCGTTCGACCCAAAATCGAATATTATGTTTCGGAAGCCACCTCGTGACGAATACGAAATTCGACGAGAGAGAGAGAGCGGAAAAGACGTTCACACATATTATTATTATTATCGTTATATTACGAATTACTTTCCCGTTGCTCGAAACAACAGGCGAAAAAGAGACAGAAATATTCTCTCGTCTCGTCTTCATATATAACGAATGATTTCCCGACGACGAATAGTTTTGGAGAATGTTGCTTCTTTTCGCTTACACGTCTATACACTCGATATATTATTTTCGAGATCGGCGATTGATCCGTTGTCGTAGCCGTCGCCGTTAAATTGAAGACGCGTGCCGGCGCAAAAGTTATCTAAAACACAATAATAATAATATATATATATATATATATATATTATGTTGTTCTGCGTGGCACGCGACTTAAGTCCGTTTAAATTAAGATTACTTCGTGTTCGACTGAATTCTTGATCCAAGTTATGTGCGTGGGGAGTGAGGGGGGTACACGTGGTGTAATATTGGCAACTATTTGTTAAAAGACGTACCGGCAAAGTTAATAATAAAGACGTGTTCCTAACAAACAAAAAAAAGAAAATCTGACATTCTACAGCTGCATACTATATAGTTTCCGTTGCTGCTGCTCATTTCCAAGCGAAACAATTTAAACAACGACGAATTACACGACAATTATAAATAAAATCGGAACCGCAATTAAATTAGTATTGGATACCTATCCAAGTATCTACTTCAATCAAATTCTGCTCCAATTCCGTTTCAGACGATCCCGTGACGTTTTCAATTTTAAAGCGGTAAACATTTTCAATTTTCACAACAGACCATTGCGCACACAATACTATTATAATGATAGGTTAGGATACAATATAATTAACTGACCTTAATTAGTTAATATTGTAAATTTCCATATACATTTTAATGTAACCGAGTTTAAAAAAATTAGGATAGTTATTAAATTTAAAATTTTTAAAATGGTTTATTGTCATTGTACACGATAAGAACAACTGTACTTTTTTTATTGAACCAAAAAAATATACAACTAAATAATGCTATTAATGAATTCTTCGTACTTATTGGCATAAATATTTTACAATACTTATTTATTCAACGAGACAAGTCATTCCGCTTATTTTTCCTGACAAACAAAATACATTTTGCTTTTCCCATCGTCGACAGTTATGTTCGTGTGTAATCCGTTGAACACACTATATGAAAAGCCGAAAAACAACTTCAATTGTGACTTTAAACTATATTTGCTTAGGTAAGTAAAATATGTGATATTATATTTAATTATATAGATTCACTTAGCTCGAGACACACTCATTATTTCTAAAACTATTTATAGTCGTTAAAAAACAACGTCTTATAATATATTTTTTATGATTATCGTTTTAAATTTTGGACCTTTTTGGATGAAGGTATACGGTACATCTTATATTTTACGTTCCTAAGCATAATGAATTTCGTAGAGTCTTGACGTATACAAATATAATTTCAAACGAGCAGTTAATTAATATATTTTTGATTATTTAACATGAGTGGAGCTGCTGTGGACGGACTGCCACTCCACGATAACAACAATAAAATAGTTAAAAACCAGATTTTTTATTCGAAGACGTTGTTTCGTAGTGACTTCAGACTAGGTTAATAAAAATATTTTTAAAACATCATATTTTTTTTTTCTAAATAAAAGGTGTTGCACTCAAGTTAAATAAATAAACGTATCTGGATATACGCCACAAGTATACTTAAATATTGTATCATTAATTATGATATTTAAATATCATAATTTATTTACATTTCACTCCATAAAATACCACGTCGTTGGGTCACTTACTTACCGAGTGCATACACCTTACCTGTACATATATGCTATTCACAATAACAATATACGCTTACAGACTACAATAGTTAACCTCAAACCCTCTCAAAACGGTATTGTTTTACCAACCTATTTAGTAATACTATGATAAATGCTGCATACTTTACGCGTAGTATTACAACGCAATTACATCAAAACCACCGTCAAATTTATCACAAGCGCCGCTCTCGGGTCAAAACATTGACGACAAATAAAAATAATCTTCAGACGAAATTATTATTCTCAATGATAGTTTCAACGTTTATACCTTGTGGAAGGGACATGCTTACAGGTGGGGACTTCCCAATTGGCAATTGTTTGTTTTATGAAATATAATATAATAAAGCAATCAAGTAGGTGTATCATTAATGTCATATATGAATTGGTCAGAGAATAGTAAAAAATTCATATCCCAACTTCAAAAAAAATCTGATCAGATTTCTGTTTTGTGGTCAAAAGTATAATACTTAATAACACAAATTAATAATACATGGTATATACAGCAGCGGTTATAGCCTGTTGTGCATTTATTCGGACGCTATAATAGACAATTACGTATTTGTCTTCACACTATTCCTTTTAAACATACACACAACTACTTAAGAGGTATTGCGTACGTCTTGCTGGTAATCGATAACATAAAAGTCTCACGTCTATGAATTGGCCAGCACAGGCTTAATTCGGGCAACGCAAACATAAAAAAGCATTTAAATTCCTAACCTATAACGTACGAAGAAAAAAATCCGATCGGAAAAAAATTTAATCACGACGAATTTATAATATATAAGTAATATACCTATTTTAATATACTATACGAACGATACTATAATAAGGTTTTACGTGTGGTCCTATGCAATTATATTATTATGAGGCTTTAACGCGTTAAACGCGCCTGTGTCATATATTATGATAAGGCAGATAGGTACTACTTGGGAGGTACTGCGTACGTCTCGCTGGTAATAAATGACATACAATAAACTTAAGTTTTACGTCTATTAAAATTGAAGATAGTAGACTTGATTCGAATAACGCCAAAATTAATAAACATTTAGATTTTTATTCTTTTTTCTAGTTTAGACGACGAGTCGAAAGACTTCACTGACAGACTATAAAAATACCGAATATAACAATAACAATAACCCTAACATTACCTAACTGAAAAAAAAACCAAACGCTGATAGGAAAAAAAAAATGTCATCACGACGGTACCTATATTATAATATACGAACGATATTATAAGGTTTTACTCGCTCACCTATATTATAATAATAATAGATCTAACTATTATATTATGTGGCTTTAAAGCGTTACACCTGTGCCATATAATATGTCATTATGAAGCGAATAATATCGTGTGCACCAGCCACGTATAATTTTAACGTTTATAATAATAATACCTACTAAAAGCAGCTCAAACCGGCCATTATGCAATTCGGCGCCGGCCAGTTATCATAATAATAATAATAATAACACATCGTATACATACAATGATAATAGGTATTGTTATTACTTTTACTACATTATACTATTGCATCGCGACGTTTGTATCATTGTTCGTTTAGACGCAATTATTGCGGCCGATAAGCTCCGTACACTATACCACCGACTGTATTATAATATCATAATATTGTTATAACGATAATGATATATATATATACTGACCGGCCTAAGTCCCTCGTCGTACATAGAGTGCAGGCTTAACGCGTTTACATTATTACCGTAGCCGAACGCATTCGATCCCTGTCCGGTTACTGCTAATAATTGTAATATTATAGGTTCGGTGCAACAATAATATAATAGAGATGCATTATTATGTTCATATAATAGGTATCATCGTAAAAGCTAAGATATATTATTATGTTATATGTTATTACAACGTGCGCGTACTCACTTATAATGGGTGGAGCAAGTAGAGGAGTAATATATTATTTTAATCGCATTTAGTCGAGTTTTTATGATACGAACGATATTAATGTAGCTATAAGCTAAGTTTAAGGTAAAATCACTAAAACAGTATTATTTAGATTCCGATAGGTGTGCGAAGAATTTATTGATTTTACAATATTATGTGAGATTTTTTATTTTTGTGTTTAAATACACGTCTTTGTCTAGTAGAAATTCATTGTTCCGAAAATCCGCTTCGAGGGAGTTTTCTAACTCATAAAGTATCTACCTCTTAATATACACTAAGCTCGTTTTATAATAAAATTTTCAAAGTTGTGTAAATATTTTAAGTACCTATGCAGGAAAATAGGGAATTATTGAGAAATATGTAAAAATATAATATTATGTACAACATCAAGTACGGTCCGTTTTATTACAAACTATTTGAAACGAATGCATTACTTGCCTGAAATAAATCATCTAGTCACAGAAAACCTAAGTATATTCACATATAGATCCTAGTCCTACGGTTATTATTAACTACTGCAGCACATCGTGGGACAAATTTTAACTAACATTAAATCAGAAGTTACTTTAAACAAAAAAAAATTACTTGGTACGTAGCTTAGTTAAAATCAACTGAATAGTAGTTATTTAACTCAACTCAAATGTGTGGCCGTGTTAACCTAACCTAATGTGTGTGAAGTGGAGGGGCTAACCACTTCATCAAAAAACTTCCAAAATATTTGTAACCCATTTTTTTTTTTTATTTGTGAAAGATTAAGTTGCAAGTTCCAAAAAGTTGGTAACAATTAGTTACGAATTGGGTTACAAATATTTTGGGAGTTTTTCGGTGAAGTGGAGGGGCTAACTTCACACACTTTGATACACCCATACAATTTAATATTATTATATTTCGGGTATAGCGTTTTTGACAAAAAGCTTAATCCGACCGACCGTCCGTCGGACGACGGCGTCACACATTTCGAAAACCGACAGAACGGATCAATACGATGAGAGGGCGTGCTGGAGGATTCTTTTCAATTGGTTACCGGAAATTAAAAAACGATTAATCCCATAGATTAATGGCCTGTGACGACCGCGGCGGCAGTAAAAAACTATTTATTACGTTTGGAGCGATCGTGTGAGAGTGTGTGGAAAACATGCTGGGCGTGTACTATAGACACGTTACGAACTATACGACTATTATTATTATATTTATTATTGTAATACCCATAAATGGTATTATGTGTGATGGTTACCGGTCACTGCCGGGTCAGTGGCGTGAGCGCGTCACAGTCATAAAAATCCAGTGGCGTTAGAGTCCCGCGTTTAAGAAAAACCGTCTACCAAACCCCCTCGAGATTAATCATTTCCCTAGGGAAGAAGATGACTTATCATAATATTATTATAAATGGTGTTAGAGGGCGGATACCACCACCTAAACCGAGACAATATTATTATTATTTTTATTGTTCTAACGCCACTATAGGCGTCGTTTAAGGGCCGAATGTTCGGCAACAGTAGCACACGCAAGCGGTCCACGACTAACTGAGCAAATAGTAATGACAGTTCGCAAGCTCATACGTTTTGTTTTCAATCTTGAGGAGTCGTATTAAATTAAGCTTTTTTTTCAAGTTTAAAGAGCATAATTCTTCAAAATTAATTGTGGTGGCGGGGGGTTTCTGAAAACAGTATCATTATTATTATTATTAAAATAATTGTTTGGTTACCTTGAGGATTTGCATCCGTCATATTTTTGGTCGTTTTATTTCGGTGCATACTGACGAGTCGATGATACTAATATTGTAGGAATCGCGTTTACACCGATACGGCGAACCACTTGTGACTCGTGAGAAGGTCGGTGGATAACTGTTAATTTTTACTAAAATATGTTGTTCTTCAGTGTTGGAAATTCACAGATCCAGAACGCCGTACGGTTTATCTCTGGTCGGAAGAGTGTGATAACTCTACTAGTCTACTCTGAGTTTTTTCCAGGTGTCGTTATATTATCGTAAATTAATATTATGTGACGGGCTCCCCCGGGTCTGAGGAAACTATGTGTAGCCTGTGCAGTGTGCAGTACCCTGAGGTCGGTTGCAGCAGCCGGTTATACCCTGGTCGATGGTCAAGCTGAGCACGGTATATTATGTGCGGTAGCATATTAAACACATAAATGCATGCAGAGACATAGGTCTGGTGGTTTTCCGCTTCAAAACGGAAGGACGTCTGGCGGCTGAGAAAACGTCTAGACGCGAGTGACACTACTGATTCATATACATAACGCACTCGGCGAAAGGACGTACCGTTATTTATACATTAAAATAATATATATATATATACACGCGTGTGAGTACCTACACAATATTTCTATTGTATGAATATCATCATAGTATAATATAATATACCGTACGACTACGTTTGAATTGTTTTGTCGGTCGATCGCCGTTGTGGTGTGAAAATGAAGTCCGGTTGTGTACGAGCACCGAATAAAAGACTGAAGTGACCGCACCACGACCGTTTTTCGCACCGTCGTCACAATATAGTACGCAGTGCGTGTGGTTGATGAGTTTATTATTTTCATTTTCATTATTTGTTTTTATCAATCACCTACGTGTTTTTTTTAATTAAACCAGCGCAATAAATTAAACCGCAAACGATCCCGTCCGTATGGAGTGGATAAATGCGAGGAATTACACGACTATACGCATGGTGATTCACCGATCATCCTCATGGTGATTTTTTTTCTTCAATAATGCAACCGTTCAAAATCAGATTTTTGGAAATTTTTAAAATATATATTTACAAATTTTCGAATTCTGGAGATTTCTTTGCTTTTAGTTAAAATTATTGTGTCACGTTGATGTACGAACTTTTGTTTTTCATAATATTATAAAAACCCTAATTTAATAAGTTTGTATTACCTTAGGGTGTGGTCTGTAGGTGTATTCTTTAGAAATTCAAAAAATCAAATAATTTCATAGTTGAAGGAGGACACGTGGGGGTAAGTATGGTTGGTGAATCACTCTGTATAATTTTATGCTCGAACGTTGTAATGATAAACCGTTATTATAATAATATCACGCTACTGGCACAAAGTATTGGTTCAAATTCTTTATTTTATTTTCCATTTAGATGATTACACAGTCTTCCTAGCTGGGACGTTGCAGGTTGATAAAAATTTATATTATAATTATATGTATGCCATCGACCGGATACATACAAACAGTTTGAGAATAACATTAAAATAATACAGTGAACCCTTCTATAACGAGTGACGTGTTATTTAGCTGACACTTCCTAAAAGTGGACATTTATTTTCGGGAACGAACAACAAATATTCTACAAACTGTACGCTTTGAATACCATACACCTCCGAATAGTGGAAAACATCTCATCGGATGAGAGTGTCCAGTATTTAGAGGTTTTACTGTAATAAAAACATTTAGTGAGATTTGATAAAAAATAACAATAAATATTACTGAACGATTAAAGAACTATTTTTTGTTTTTATCGACGATTTGAACCATTACTTTTAAGTACTTGTAAGCATCGAAGAAAAATTATTATTACTGAAATATTTAAAACTTATTCTCACTGTATTTACGTCAGTATTCAACAATATAATAACTATGTCCCACATAGTCGTTATGAGCAATATAATCATTTTTAACCGTACATTTTATTTCATAAAAGAAGTTCATCGACACATTTTCGAAAGTTCGTCAAACGCTTTTGATTGAAAAACCACTAGGTACTTATAGAAATGCAATTATTTTTTTTCTTTATAGCGAATTTAGTGAAATCAAACAGTATTTAAAATGGTAATTTACAAGTAATAAGGTTGGAACACGAAATACCTTTAATACACGAAATACGCAAAACAGAACAATTCTACCTACCATTAATTATAACACAATATTTGTATACAACATTTAATTTATTTTTTATCTTTATCGACAAAATACATATTATTTAGTAGGTACCTTTATGATATAATATGAAATTAATAAATGTTAAAATAATTTGATTTTATCCCTTATAATAATATATTATGCGTCATATTTTATGCAAATGTAATCAGTTTCAGTCATGATAAGTATATTAAATATTTGACGAAAACCGAATAGAAATATATCATCACATTGTCAGTCAAATAGATAAATTAAAATTATATTATTATTATAATAATAATAATATTTCGTATGTTTATTGTTTACTATACTGCAATCTAATCATAATAAAATAATATTATTACTATCAAGCAGTGTATTGTTTTCAATCAATCAATATAGTCGACATAAGTATAATAATTTATACATATTATTATAAAGGAAAAGAAAAAATATTATACTATTAATAAAGCAAGTAACGGATTTTTTAAGAAATATAATATTATTACAATGAAAGCGTATAACGACGTTACCTCAAGTAGATAATATTAATATTATGTGAATAAAATGATAGTTAAATATTACTTCATAAGCAATCAGCAGAAATTCGGCTGAATGTTGTTTTTGAAATATTATATAACACCTATTCGATCGGTATCCGTGGTAAACAGCATGACAAACGAACTCGGACGTTGTCACCTGTTGGATACCACGTTTAACCGCATTAAAATAGTGCGGTCTTGTGACGTTATACCAATATTACCAACAGCAGCTATTGGTTTACCGACGACTCTCTTGGTCGCAATACTATGGTGCTCACTGCTGAAGAGTATTTTCCCGTTGTGGATTTATTATTAATTTTCATTATCGACACAAATTAATCATTTACCGTAACAGAACGATGTTACCTATGTATACAATATTGACTTCACCATGTTATTGTGTACGAGTTCAAAACGACTAGCACAATGCGATTTAATATTTATTTTATTTTATTTCGTATATCGGCCGCATTAGATCCATCATCCATGTCGTTAATTACTATTATAGGTGTGTAATAAAACCACCAGCAGCATTTAGGTATTAATATGGACCGACGGCACAATTAAGATTGATTAATGTACTAGAAATTTACAAGCCGCTAATTCCTTTTCGAAAAATAAACAATACGTATACGTACTTACCTCAAGAAGGCGACTTGCGGATACCGTACAAAGCACTATAAACTGAGCGTGCTTCTATAAATTATGTAGGTACTGTGTACATACGTAGAATCAACAACAAAATATATTCTAATCACACTTACCATTATTGTGCTGCTGGTAGAATTCACTGGTAATCTATCAAAATGTTCAAAAGGATAAAAATCCCATTAAAAAAAAAAAAAAAATGCTTTAAGTCAAATCAATTTTCCAAAACGCGAATATAGTATCTAAATTAAATAAAAAAAATATACCGTAACCAGTTAACATCAAAATGGATATATTCTCAAACATTACAGTTTTTGAAATGTAATAGTCTATATGTGTACATAAGTATTATAATTTTTGATTTTGAATTATTTTACCGAGGATTTTTTTATTACAGAAAATTTGTTCTGAAATGTATTTTAAAGTAAATACAACATTATAAATAAATCATAAACATTACAGTATTACTAGATTCGAAAATTCATTTATTTCGAGTTTCTCTCTCAAAAAAAATTGTAATTAATATTTCTTTTGTGTTAGACCACAACAAATTCACGGTTCACTTTTATAGCATTAAATTTTAATTTTTTTAATAATATTATAATAATGTTTGTGCAAGCCTTTTAAAATAATTAAAATTGTGTAAAATTAAGTGATATTTTCACAAAGTTTACGCTCGAAGTGTTTTATAAACACTTGTTCCTGTTCTACATATGTACAAAAATTAAAATTAATATTCAAGTTTTCTACTTTATTCATTTATAATGTATTTTAAAACCAAAATTGACATAAACAATGTCATATAATATAATATATTTTCTACGTACCTATTAATAATGCAAGCATTTTATCGACTGCAATTTGCGTGGAAAAATAAAAGTTTATAAACAATTTTTATTTTCACATTTTTAGATAAAAAATTTTCTTTGACAATATTATTTACAACATTAAGACACGCCTTTAAAATATCACCTGATAATCAATTATTTTAAAATAGAAATACAGTAATATCATGTTTACAAGTGTGAGCGCATTGCTTAATATTTTAGATTTTTCGCAAGATTATTTAGATAATCACAATTTTATAACAATAACAATAACCTAACAAATAATAACAGTATAAACTACAAATATTGTTCCAAACATTATTTTTTATTTCTTTTGGATATTTTTTATAAATCTAAAAATAAGTGTTTTATTATATAACTAAAACTATAAGTGCAATATGGTCTCTATATTTCGGTCCTAAATTTGTTTAAGTAGAATAATTTATGCGCACCTATTTCAATATATATTATTATTGTATATTATGTTTTACAAGATTGGTTTAATGCAAATTACTATAATATGAGAGTTAATTCGATTTTGAATAGCCTCACTCAGAGAGTAATTGAAATACCAATGGCTCTAAAATATATTTCATTGTTTTTGTTGGAAGTTCAAACGGGAACCGCGTGTTACGTGTCAGACTTGTGAAATCATATGATATAAAACTGTACAAATGTTGTATAATATGTAATAATAATATGCAGTCGAAGACCAATAATGGTTAAAATGTAATTTTTAAATTAATAATGAAAACAGTACTTTTTTATGCTGAACTTAAAAATAGATAAAATATCACGTCGATTTACCGACTACAATAATGTTGGTTTATTTTAAGTACTTACCTAAGTACTAAATCACGCAAACGAATGTTGGTGTTTTTTCATACAATATTAGTGACATGCACGATATTGTTATACAGAACGATCTCGGATTTAAAATTCAAAGTATAGATCAGTCTTACCTATCGGTTACAATATTATAAGATGATGTTTTTTTATTATTATTTTATTTCGACGGGAACGACGGTTTTGGGTCAGAACGCGAAGTGCTTCAAAAAGTTTCAAGTACCTCTATCCATCAACTCAAAGTAGATTCTAGTCGGTACTCGGCACATTGAAGAGGTTACATTATCTCAATAGTTTTCCTAATCAAATGAAAAAACTCCAATAAGTGGGGAAGAATGTAGAAAGTTAAGCGAGAGGGTTTTAATTGAGCTCTGCCAAAATCCAAATGTTTTTTTTTGATAAATAAACGATTTATCATCTGTTTCTCATTTTTGACATCACTCATTTGAATCAATCTGCACATTCACTGCTAATATTCACGAAATTTAACTATATTATATATTATTATTTTATTATATTATACAACAATTTCATAAATTCACAATTCAAAATTGCTTATATTGTTGCACATTGAGCAATCAACAGTGGTTTTAATCAACTATTTAAATTAAAATAATATTATATATTAATATTTAATAACAATATATTTATTGTTTTCAAAGTAAAGACATATTTCGAGACTCGTGTGTACAGAGCAAACAATTTTATAGATTATTAAAGATTTACTTACCTACCTTTTAATGTTTAATATTTTCGTAACATTACTATATTATGGCGTATAGTATTCAGGTAAATATTGACCAAATATTCACCATATTATATTTTTTATCGGATATGTATTATCTTTTGACTATAAGCTTATATTATCTACCACTCAACATGTTTGAATTTCGTATACGTTTACAGTAATGGACTACATTGGCAATATTTAACTTTTGTAGGTACACACAGTATGCAATGTACTCACGAAATATATTCAATAAAATATTATAATAAATATAAGTATTATGTACATTATTTTTATAGACGTTTTAATAATAAATAAATATTGACTCAGTTAAATTTCAGCCAATAATATTTTGTCTGCTAAAAAATGAATTGACCGACAAAAATATGTATTTGAGAAACGAAAAAACGTTGTCGTTTTATCTTCAAATATTCAATCGAATAACCAAATAAGTAGTCAGGTACGTTCAATCGCACCGTAGTAGTGGTTTAGTCAGATTTGTATAATAATTGCTTCTCGTTTATTTCGATGAAAAAAGTTATTAGGTTACAACAAATAATATACGTAAATCAACAATTTTATATCAGAGTGTTAACACGAAAAGTTAAACATAAATTTGATATGATGTGCAGTTGGAGACATCGGCAGTGTTGATACCAGCTGATAAAATATGATAAATATTAGATCAAGTGTTAACGACAATAATAGTTTTAATAACTACACAATAATTATATTCGTATTGAAATAATTTAAAACAATTGTACCTTTATTGAAGTCTTATTATATTAAATCAAGTCAATTCTACCGTTACCTATGTCAAAACTCAATGGAAACAACGGTTTTTGATATCAAAAAGTGTGAGGTATAAAATGTTTATTTATTTCAATAAGGGGACTTCAATGGAGTTCGATATAATGAAAAATTCGTATTATCCGCTTTCAATATAATGATAAGCTACACTGTAATATGCTTTGAATCAATTATTATTCATTCGTGTATTCATTGACTTCGAATCAAATGGAAATGACACTCCCGACCTTAAAGTATACCTCTATACGACTCACTAAGAGTCCAATCAATGGTTTTGGTCAGATTATAGTATAGCAGTAATCACTCCACGGAAGTCGATGAAAAAAGTTATCAAAACATATTTCACGTAAATGAATACAAAGAGTAGGTATTAAGGCGAAAAGTTCAAATCGTTCCTCTGTTAACATCCACGTTAATATCAGCTGATAAAATGTGATGAATATGACGTCCACATAATGGCATACCTATAATATCAATAATTAAAAAAAAAAAATTATGCCGTTCTAGAACTCGGCTTATTATAGGTAGTTATATTAAAAAAATTGGTTTTCCGAAATCAGTACAGTTGGTCATCGAATTATCGTGCATTATTTGTGAGCGTGATCGACTTCAGATCAAACGAAAATTAAACTCACCATCCCAAATAAGCATACCGCGGTACAAGTCGTCCGATAAATGGGGTCTATACGACCAATAAAAATATTTCGTTGACATAAATGATAATATGACGTCGACCTCGAAATCGGATTCCTCCTGCGAAGATTTCAATGAGAACATATTATTACACAACTCCACCGCTATGGGGTTAACGTCGATATTATAACGAACGAATATAATAGCGACGATGTGTTCCCGACGTTTGTGATTTACGACGCGATTGAAGAATACACCGTCGACTATGATAATAATATTATATGTGCCGACGATAATAATAATGTCTGCATTTTCCGTTTTCACAATTTTTTACGCCCCGAATACACACGATAGGGAGCAGGTATACTACACACGGCGATATTATAAAGTACTACAATATTATTAATCGATCGAACGTGGCGTCTCACACCGCCCGACGGAATCGTTATGCCGCAAAGAACAATAATTTGTTAGGTAGACGCCGTAAAAAAAGGTTTAAAAAAATCGTCGTCGTCTTAGTCGTCTCGTTATCACCGCCGCCGTGCCCGAGGTTTTTTCCGGTTTCTTTTTTTCTCTCTCCTTTTCCACTCCCGGTTTTTTTTTTTTTTTTAGATTGATCATTCAGTTGTGTCCGAGGTCCGAAGAGCTTACAGCGAAGGCGAATTCGTATTCCAATCAGGTGGCCGCCGCCCGTCTCCGCATCAATGCTCTCCCGCACGTTCAGAACTCTCCCTCTCTACATATATATTATACCCCACCACAGAGACACGGACCTCGTTGTCAGCCGACTTGATTGATGTTTCGTCGATACTGTGCTATACGCCCTTCGAGTACTTTCTCCCCCCACCCTCCCCGCGCCGGAGTGTTCCTTCTCCGGGCGCGGAATTTCGGCGATTTTATTATGTGAACGACAAAATCATCCTCCATAATACCAATGGAATTTCGTAACGAATAAGACGTTATGAACGCCGCTCGCAGGAATCTCGAGCATCCGAGACATTCCCGCCTAAAGAGCCGGGAGAGACGGGTCGGCGGGGAAGGGGGGGGGGCGACGGGAAAAAAACGCAAGGTGGAAATGAATTTTCGTGTACAGGCGAACGACTATTATACGTTTGTGCCCTATAGTGGTGCAGTGTGTTTTAGATTGTATTCCAAAGGCGGGGGCGCCCAGCCAACACACCTTTTATTTAATTAATTTCGTTCTCATAATACGCGAGAGGTATTATAGGTACCAGCTACTTCCTATATATATATCTCTCTCTCTCGGATGTCATTATATTTCGAGAGGCGATTTTCTTATTTTTTTTTTTTTTTTAGTCGGCGGAAATATCTAACAAAATAATTATTATAGAGGTCGCGTTTAGCGGCGAATTCCGAGTCATCGTCCGCTTGTGACGCAGCATCGATGATCAATATCTGAAAGGTCGTTAAGAGGGGAGGGATCGCTATTATTTTAAATTTGATACAAGTAAAACAGACCAGCGTTGTACATACACCTGTTTTCCAATTATTCGATTCCGCCCTAATCTTAAATAAATTATAGGCCGCTCGAAATAATCTAAACAGTGTTCATCCCGTTGTTAATGAGAAATGGAATTTATCGACGGCAACGTTAATAATTCTTGTGCGGGTTCAGAACCACATCAGGACGACAAATTTCAATCTAAGAATCTCGAATCGCAACAACATTTTGTGAAATCGTAAAAATCCATCAACTGCCTGTAGTTGGTATTAATACCGTTTAGCAGAAACATTCGCCTCTATATTTAATACAATGTAAAATATTACCAACAAATTAAAATATAAATTAATTTGATTTTTTTTTAAGACATATTTCAAGATTTATAATATTATGTAATAATTTTGTTTATGTCATATGATTATTTAACACTATAATTTCTCAATGAAAGTGAATATAAAAATACGCGTAATTATTGTGTTTGTAAAAAACTTTTTCAGTTTCCAGTACCTCGACACTAGCTATTCTGAACTAAATTTGTCTAGATATATATTGTAGTTCAATTTATTTATAATTATTCAGTGTAGGATCGTTTAAAGGTTCAACTTGAATTTGAATATTTACACACGGTCACGATATATATATATTTTTAGATTCAAAACATATTTTGTGGTGTTACGAAAAGAGAAAAATAGAAAATAATATAACGAAGTTTAAAATATTTGCACTTTTTGTTTGTACCATTTACTGACTTTTAGAGATTCTTTCAAATTTTTTTATCAATATTGGTAATATTTTACGAATTTATGATTTCGTGTTTATTTTGTTTTTTTCATCTTAAATGTACTCTTTTTATCTCACAATGAAAATGTAGCACAAATAATATGAAAACTTTAAAGAAAAAAAAAATTGGAATATTCAGTTGTAATGTATTAATAAGTTGTTATTTATTATTTAATTTATTCTTAAAGCTTCACACTATTTAAATGAGCAAAAAACAGAAATCGTTCATAATATCAGTTTAAACGACAATCGTCTTTTTTATCACGAGTTTTGGAAATCATCTCGTAATTTGATTTATATTACAAATTAGATCATTTTAATATTAAAGTGCATATTAATTATCTAAAATGTATATATTATTATTATACCTATTCAGTATAAAATACTGACAAATAATCATAATAAAAATGTCCCAAAATGTTCTCTCACATTAATTGTATTATTAGTATTTTACTCTTCGCTCAAGTTTCATGCACCACTAACATTGAATATTCAGTAATAAACCTTAAATCAAAACCGACGTTTTTAATTATGTAATTGGTTAGTATGCTGTACCGGTATTATAATACCAATCTAGAAGATTATAATGAAAACAAAAGTTTAAAAATTAACATTTTTAATACAACGGTCGTGGTGGATTTAATGCTTAAAATCAATATCACATTTATATTCGTTCGTAATTTTAAACGAAATTAATTGTTTGTACACGTTTGGATACAAAAATCGTATTCCGTCTGTTTTAAAATTAGTTGTATTATTAAATTAAAAAATACAAGTATAAATGGTAATTACTTATTTAAAAAAAAAAATACAGAGCATAATAATATTGTATACGAACAATACGATTTTATTGATCGTTTCATAACAGAATTTCCTGTTTCGTCATTGATTCATCGTTACATGGACTCTTTTTATTTCTCTTTAAAAACTCACTTTATACCTAGAATTTTTTTCCTGCGATGTTATACATTTTATCATCATTCCCATCGAAATCATATCGATACTGTTGCGAGTCAGCTGCTGATGTCGGCATTATTTTTAGGAAACACTGATACATTTATGGTCCGATGTGCCATTGATAAATATCCTTATCTTAGGCTAACTTATCGATATATCGTTTTGAAAATGTAAACCGATCGAATACGCTTTCTAATTTCAAAACTCAATTAAAAGACAACACTATCTACTCTTCAGAATTCTCATTCGATAGCGCCCGAAATGATCAGAACTGAATTATCGAGTCGAACGCTGTCCGGATATTTTTGTTCTTAAAACATTATTATTCAAAACAATATCTGTGCGAACAATCAACAGTTTGAATTGAAATAAATTGAAAATTCTTTTGCCGACGTAATAACACGTTTATGACGCAATGATTTGGAAACGATATTCGAACGGATAAATTGAAATTCGACATAAACAATATATAGATTCGGCACCTATAGAGTATTATATAAATTGTAGTAATGCACTGCAATAAAATTACATGTAATGGTGTGAAATATTTCTTGTGAAAAAAAAAACCAGTGTTTTAATAATATTGAAACGTCAATATTATTATTATTAAAGTTCAATTTTTAATCGGCGACAAAATTATTTTGTCGAAAACGCGTGTCTTTGGCCATTGTATTATATTTTATATTATTGTTACAAATTATTATCACAATACATTTTTCAAAAGTGACACGTGAACATAATAATATATCGTTTTCGTTCCATAAATCCAAAATACTATTTTATCGCACCTAATAATAAAACAATGATGTATCGATTTCATTTGTATTGCAGACGTCGTTCACACATCACGGTCACAACAAAACAATACTATCCGTCGTTTCCATTTATAAGTCTTTATAATTAATTTGGCCATTATGCCATTTTTAAATTTGGCTCAAATAAAGCATAATTATAATAATACATTGCTTATTGTTGTTAAAATAAAGCGGCGGCGTTATCAACTACACACTTTGTACACATTAGGTAAGAAAGTAACATAATAGCACCATATAATATAATAGTGTAATGTAGGTAGGTATAACGTCTCACTATAGGTAGGTAGTTGATGCCAGTGATCAATATTATATTAGACTGTATATATCATAAATATATGTTTATAAAGAAAATAGTAATACCTATGAAATATTAACAGCCTAAGTGTATTTCAAACAGTACGCCATATGCCAGACTACTTATTTTGGAATGATTTGCGATTTTTCGGCCAGATAGGAGTAATATTATGTTTTATGAAGAAATAATGATATGCACAGATAATGTACGATTATTTAGAAAAAATCAATATTATGTAAGTATAGTTTACTTGAAAATTTAAAACTTTTCTCTCCACATCTAGGTACTTGCTCTGTCTATTATTAATGATCGCTTTAAATAATCAGACTAGTTTTACACTTGAAGTGTTGACGTTTGGTAAGTATGAATTACATGTTTTGATCTGCTCTCGATTTGATCGACAAGACACGAAACTTGACGAGCTGTGCGAAAAACCCGTTGGGGGAGGGGGCTTCAGTTGACGACCACTGAACTATCGATGATTTGAGATATAATATTTTATCGAGATCATTTCTCGAGCATCAAAACTGGGACGGGGTAGACGGCATTTTTCAAAAAAAAAATATTAAAATTTTTTATTTCCGTATAGATTCCTACACGGAAATCAATTTAAATATAATAATGTAGAAGCGGGAAGAAGACGTGTGCATTGAGTAGGTGTGACGTGTCAGCAGGGTCTACGTGATAAAAGTAAAATATTATGTAAATTATTACGATGGTATACGCAAATATTCCGATATAATACTGAGGATGATAGTCACCAAGCATGGCCATCCACATTGTTCACCTTAGTACTTAGTAATAAATTTGACCAAATTGTGATTTTCGGAATTTTCAAAGACCCTATTATTTTCATATACTTAGATTTATACTTATTATTAAAGGAATGATCTTCGGGACGGTACAAACCTCTATTTTTTGAAATGAAAACTGACCTTTCAAGTGGTAAATATTTTGGACCCTGTGATTTTCTTAGAAAACGTTGATGCTTATCAAATAATATATTATCATATCAGTTAGTCTCTGAGTTATTAAAATACTTATACTAAGTAGTAAGGATACTAGTCCTTAAAAATGGGTTTTGCAAAAGTATAAAATTGAAATTTTATTTAATCAAGAACCTAGAACATTTTTATAAAATAATATAAAATGTTGATAGATTATTAAATCGCTATAAACTATAACGATTCGTCATAGACTTCATACCTTCTAAACTTGTATAGTTATTCTTTGTTTCCAAATCTAAATAATGCTATAAACTAATCGCTGGTGGAATTTCGATTTGGATTATTTACGTTTTTCAAAACGATCAAAACAATTTCCAGGAAAAAAATATACATTTTTCCGCTAAACCTAATTAACTTTTTGAATAAATCTCCGGAACAGCGACGGTGGTTATCGAGTAGAGCCGATAAAAAATCATATACCACCGGCCAAATCGAAACTGATAATAATACATTTTAATAATAACATAATATTATCGTATTGATGATAATAACCGAACGTCGAAAATCATAGGATCGATGTAGGTACGATGCGCACGCCATTCACGCCAACACAATGTGCAAACTCTAACTCTCACAATACCGTCGTAATCTTTTGCAAGAGATTAAGGTGGGTTCGCTTGCTCGACGTGGCGTAAGTAATTTTTTACACCTACCGACCCACTATTGCCTCGATTCGAAACCCTAGGATTATGTACAGGGTGATTCCGATCGAGAGAGTTCACCCCTGCGGTGGTGGGCTCACATCATTTCATTTCAGCTTGATAATATTATGGATAAGCTGTCTGAACCAAAAAATTAGATCTAGATGTAGATACCTAGGTTGACGATGAAAGAATGTAATATGACAATATCTAGAGGGGGACGGAGTGGCCGAGCTGTCTATGGCTTCGGTTACGACGCAGCCGTCGCCTGATCGATTCCCGGCCTCGGGTGGCATTTTTCTTCGGTCAAGTCACGGTGTCCGGAGAACATGTGTCGCCATCCCCCAACCGGACATGGCAGATTCCTATGGGTGCCCAAATCGAAAATTCTGCCAAAACACACACGTGTTAACAAACCTATAGTACCCCCCCCCCCCCTACAGTACCACATTCTAATGACCTAAGTTGTCGAAGCCTTAACCCTAATAAAAAAAATAATCTAGATAGAAACGAGATATTTTTATTTACATAATACCCTTAAAAAAACACGAATATTAGGAACAGGTTAAATTATATTTATTTATTTTTTTGCTACCTAAGAGATAATAATACTGATATCAGTTCGGTTTAAATCACTAATAATTATTATTCTAAATAAACGTAAAATATTTTAAATCAGCATGCTGATATTTTGTTTATCTTGTCAATTAAGTTTTTGCGTTATAATTTTTTTTTTAATATTCAGGTAGATAAATCTAGGAATTAAGGAAATTTCCTTTAGATCAATACTATTATTAAAATTATGATTGTGATAATTTTTATTTTTATTACTATTATTAGATCACCATGATTCATTAAAAACAGTTGTTTCTGAGTACTGTTTTAAAAAGTTATAAGGTACGACGTCAAATTTTACCTCATCAGAAATCATCGAAAAACATTTAAAATTTGTATAAAAAAATTTAAAATGTACGTAAATGTTGATCATTTTGGTATGTTACCATATGAACACCCCAGAAACTCCTCTCTGAATCATTTCCAAGTACTCATAATAAATTATAATAATTGTTTTTATTTACTAGATACTAATTATAAATATCAAAAATCGTTATTTTTAAATTTTGTGACTGGGGTTCTGGTTCTAATATGTGTAAAAAATACTAAAATTATGTATAGAACATTTAAAAATAGTCAGAGAACTTTAACCGATGTCCCAAAGCCTTGAAAAGTGTAACATTACTAATATCCATACTATATCTTATCTCTCTTGACTCTTTATATTTATTATCTATATCTGTGATAAAATCAAATTTATATTAATTGCCACACTAAATTGATCGTATCAGATATTCTCATGTTATGTAGTATAATAGGTTAGTACTACACTGTGGACGTTTTACATTTTATAATATAAACTATTCCATTTTATTAATATGTTATGACTGATGAATATTGGCCCCTTGAAGACGTTTAATTTGAGGTGCCACAAGCTAATTTTTTTTGGTAAAAAAATGTTTACCTGTAAAAAAATAATTGGTAAATTTACTAGGTAAAAATTTACAGAGACTACATCTATCAATAATATATGTACATACAATACTCATAGCTTCGGCGATTCCTGCTGGGCGATGATGAATCAGCCAGTCGGCAAAAGTTATTTTATACGTTATAAAGATGTGTATACGACGAGGTAGCTTACGTACAATAATAATAATAATAATAATAACATAACATCGTGTATATTTGTGTGTGCCCTTACACGTTCTACGAAATTATTCAGACATATATTCCATCGGTATAATATATATATATGCATTATATTAGGTATTGTATTCTCGGTACAAATTGCTATTCTTTTGTCGTTCCCACGCGTCCCATCACGACGACATATATATAGTATAATATATTATATTATATATTGAATAATACATTCATCTGATTATGGATTATTCTTCATCGCCGCACTCTCGCGATATTGAATTTACTTTACGAGTGCTCGCGTTCCCGTACACTCAATTTCGCGTCAACATTTTTATGTTTGAAATGGCATTATCGATGGATACGTACATCCAAAAAACCTATGGTTTTTTTTTTTTATTTTTATTTTCATTTCTCTTATATCGTCTCGTAGAATACGATTTCTTCCGCCCCCCAAACCAAACTCGTCACTCCAAACGACCCCTCCTCCCCCCTGCCCCCGTTTATTTGCAGCACAGTTGTTTAAATATTTTAATGCTCGTCGGAAAACCCAGTCGACAACGCTAAGTGGTTCATTTCTCGTTAACCCTACACGCGCCAGACCGTTTTTGAGAGAAATTATTCAAATTCCGAAATGCTGCAGAAATCGCTTTTTATAATGCCTGGTGAATACTAAAATATGATTATACGCGTCACTGTGGGATTAGTAATTCCACTTAAGCAGTAGACATTTAATATTATATATAGTTCGAAATAATATGCCATTACCTGCATCGCCTGCGGCACACTTTTCCGTGAAATATAAAATATTATAATATAATAATACCTACATAATATTATTTTGATATTTGGCAATAGTTTTATATTGAGATTGGTATTTTTTTTTATTTTTTTTTTATTACGTTCGAGTTGAAACAAATAATATAATGATTTGTCAAAGCAAATATTTTTAGGGGTTTTTTTTTGTATTCGACATTTTAATAACGACTATAATAACTTCGAGTCTTGAAAATGGTTCAAGGCTTCCAGAGAAACTATCGTTATTGAAAAAGGGGTCATTTCGAACAAAAGGGTCTCGCCAAATTCCAAAAATAACAATACCTTGTCGCGTTGAACAGGATGACTATATATACCTAATATACAAAGTGAATACTCTTTGCTGATCACAAATGTTATGACTAAAAGCGAATCTCAACGATTAAATGACGAAAAAAAAACCAGATAACATGACAATAAGTAGCAATAATATTATATTATTATTGTTGTAAATTGTATTAAAAAGTACGCTTTATACGATTATGTGTGGTCATTTGACAACGGGTGTACTGATAATATTTAGAGACACGAGATATGATGTAAAATTTCACCAGTAAAATATTTACCGTCAATTTTATCAACTTAATATGATATGTGACCCCATAAATGAATAGTAATTTATTATGATAATATATTAAACGTGTGATCATTTTTTGGCACCTAATACTGTCTCGTTTTCAGCTATTACCTACAACTGGCCTACTATAATAAAGGTAGTTAACCGCATAATATGAAATTGTTTTTTAGCTTATCGTTTAGGCACTATCATACAAAACTATTATAATAATATTGTTATTTGTGATGAAATTTCAAATATTCGATAGAATTTTCCCTGTTTTCTACCAACGATAATAGTATAAGGGTGTCATTATAGCGACTGTAAAATTTTGACCGTTTTCCAAAATGTACCGTTAAGTTTACCGAATTGTCTTTTTTACTGCATTTTCCATCTCTTAACTATTTATATAACAATCATATTTTTTGTAAAAATAATAGAAATGCATTAAAATTTGTGGCACCCAATTACATTTTAAAATTGGAAAAAAAGTTTGTTCTCATAATAATATGCCAAACAATTAAAGCAATGCATAAATAGAAAGGCAGGAATACGATTGAGAACGGTCATTATTGGCGATACCTTTCTTAGACCCTTTTGACTATTACGATTGAGAACGCTCAGTTTTTATTTTTCCGCCCAACGTTGCCAAACTTTGCCATATAATAATCGGCTATGGCTATAGCCTATATAAATATATGTGACTTTTAGCACTGCTCACACACTATGTAGCAGGAATAAACGTCTTTAAAACTCAATACTATTCAACAGGGTACTGTTCAAAAGGCATCAAAAGCAGATGAAGAAAAAATTTCAAAAACAATACAGTCTTATATTAACTACTGTCAAAAAAAATCTTCTGAAGGATTAGTAAAATATTTAACACATATGGGAAATTTATATAGGGAAATTAAATTGTAAATTATTTTTAAATGTTTGTATTATTGGTACCTACCAATAATACAAATTTTTTTAAAAATTATGACATTTTTAAAATTTATAATTTTTAATTATTTTATTCAATGTTTTATTTCATTTTTATTTTGACTTGAATATAGTTCGGCAACGTTGCACTTAATTTCGTTCTCAATAGTACTGTTTTATTGGGTCAGCGGTTATTTCATTGTTCCATTTCGAGTGATCTCAATCGTACGCTAAAAAAGGTCGAACGTTCTCAATCGTATTACAGCCAAATAGAAATATATATCTTTGTAATTAACGATAAAAAAGGAGGTACAGGTGGTATCTGTCTCTCGTACACACCAAAATATTTAAACTAAATTTGTTAAATTATCATATTTTCAAATTCGTATATGATACAAAAAAATGTGTTCGATAATTTTAGTATTAATTTATTCGATTTTTTACTTTCATATTTTAATAAACGAAATATTCCAAGTTCATTGTATAATATATTTCTTTATTATTGAATCTGACCGGAGCTAAGAATGCATTGATTGTACAACGATGTGTGTTTTTGTTATTCATATTTGTATCTGAAACCACTTTTTCTTGTATAAAAAATGATCCAATCATCAACTTCGGAGGAGGTTTCTGGTATAAAATTGGATGTTGTTGGTACTTTCAGGAGCTCAAAGTTTAAAATGATCAGTGCTTTTTAATACAGCGGGGAATTACCAAGTAAAAAAATACAAATACGAACGATATTGTAATACTTTTAATAAAACAAATGTAACCTTGATTAAAAACAATTTGCTCAGTCTTCAACTTGAAATCGCTTTTAGTCGTATGCAATAATGTGATTTACCATTGAAATAATAAAATGCAACTCGTCCATTAACGTGACCTACTCTATAACGATGTACACTCGACATCTTCTGTGCAGCAAAATGGTTACCTACTTGGTGGTATTTTTTTTAAATTCGTTTTATAGCTAAAGCAAACCCTTACGGAAACCTATTTTTGGTTTTTATGAAAATTATAAAAAAAAATATGATATTATATTCTGATAAAACCGAATCCGTAGAGATTTATTTCAGTGTATAGTCGTTGAACATTCGTCCATCCCATCGAATCACTTATACTCGTTATAATATTATCTGAATTTACATTTGACTTATTTTACTTTAAGCTCCGAGTTCTACTTAATTCGTGTTCAAACGTGTATGTTTTGCATATCTTCTGTGTCCCACGAGTGCTTTACCAAAAATACATCAGTGGTGGTCACTTGTAAATATTCATAAAACCCTATTTTTTTTATTATTTTTTTCCCCATATGCATTTTTAATATCTTTTCCTATGCATGTGCTCGTCTAACCCTAGGCTGTGTTTATTTTGGCTTTTGAAATTCAAATTCAAGGTCTTCACCGTGTTCAATATTATAATATCCTATTTGTAATACCCACAATTCGGGTTGGATGTCATCGTCGATCCGGCCTGACCCTGTTCGCCTTGAACATAATTACATCAAGCCCCACCGAGAAGAAAATCCCGCTGTTTCCTTAAATCGATTACCTACAACTAAGTCAATAACATCATGATATTGTTTATAAATTACATAATATCGTAATTTTATTTTTATTTCAATTTTTGCATTAATTACTTACGATGTTTGAGATTCAAATGTATGTGCGATAGGGAATATGTTTTAATTTTACTATTAAAACGATTGATCAGCCAATTTAACATCGTGTATTTTGGCGAACGCTCGAAGATTTGTGAAGATTTTCACTGTACAATTATTTATCAAGTCTTTCGAAATAAAATAAAATTGTAATTATATATAAAAAAAAAAAAATGGAGAATCTCAAAACAACAAATGCAATTTATATTTATCATGAAACGACACACTTAAAAAAAAAACGCTAAGACGCGATAGAACAAATGATAATAATATATATTATTGGCTGATTTAAATAACCTTATAATCGTAATAATCATTAAAAACAAATCGTCCTTACCTAGCGCTTTCACAAACAGTGTTGATATCACAGCTAACAGCTGTTGCCTGTTACATAACACCGTGTTAGTTAAATAGTTCTCGGGAGTATGGAAATCTAAATATTCTACCATAGCTTCTCATTAAAGCGTACTTTGTATCAGTGTACGGCAGCCCAGTCGGTATGCGAGCGTACACTTGAGTTTCCGAAATTGCCGACTTTGATATTAATATTTAACGAGTCTCGTGACTCAGTAATAAACTGAAGTAATTTAATTGCGTGAAACTACACCGCTCGAGTACGATAATTATTATTACCGGGCGCAATGGATTAGGGTGGGTTCAAATAGTTTGGCGAGGAAAACATCATAATAGATAATAATATTGTTATATTATTATGTCTGAGTCGCGTAACCGTAGGAGTATATTGTAAGGTTGCACTATATAATCATTGTTGGGCATTGGAAAACATAAGATATGTGCAGTCGACTTAACGAATATTATATTGTGTGGGCTTGAGAAGTACGACAAAATTTACTTTGAGCGGGGGTATTATTTTATTACAATACGAAAAAATGTAGCTGTTATTAGAAATTGATGATCTATATATCAACGATCGTTTCCGATCATCTCCGAATTTACATTTTATTTCTAGAAACTGTAAGCGTGTGTATACCATGCGAGCTTTTAATTTTTTCCATTTATTTAACAACAGGAAGACCGTTTGTTTTTCACGATGGTTCATACTCGCTGGACTTGTCATCATCGTTAGGTAGAATTAGTATCAATAAGTATTCTATAGTTACTATAGTTATTTTTATAGACTATAGTCTTATTATAATATGTTATATTATTTTTATCTTTGCTCTCGTGTACAAGCAACTATATACTCGAATGGTGTATTAGCGAAATATATCACTAAACCTTAGATGTTATGATGAGAAAATTAATTGAACGAAAAATATTAAATATTTCTATACAGAAATTTCTATTGAATTTGCCTTCTTGCATATTTATTTTTATTAACTAAGTTTTATTAACATTCACCTGTCTTGCTTGTTTACGCTATTATTTCGCCTCCGCAAGAATCAAAATCAGTTTTTCCATCCTGCACGTGCATGTATATTATTAATCTCTATTAATTAGTGTGATGAGTGTGGAGTGAAACCCTCCCACCCTTTACTTTTAACTGTAACATATTGTCTTATTGAATTTGTGCAGTTGGGGAAAATCCTTAAAATAAGCCTGACAGGAAATATAATATTATTATATTCAGCAGTTGTTTATTTAAACACTTCATACTAAAATCATGATGTTTACTGTTTAGACATAAAAAGTATTACATAATAAGCCTAACATTGAAATTTATTTATCCTTATCATCAAAATTATTAATTTCAGAAACCCATCTTCAGAATCGTTCTTACGATAATCTGAGAAATCTTTCCGCTAAAGTTTTAATTTGAAATGTTCACATAAATAGTATCGGAGATGTACGAAAATCGATTCAGACCGAAACAGTCAAATAACAAAATATAATTCCATCAGAAGAAATAAATTAAATGTTACTCGCAATCAACCGAACGATATAAATAAAGACAATAAATTATCAATGCGTTCGAAAAAGCGTAAACAGTAAAAAGTATAGTAATTTTGTCCAATTTTTATTTTGGAAATCATTTTATAAAAAGAGAGAAAATACGTTTAGAAATAAAAAAAGAAATACACTATAATATACACTTGACCACTACATTTCTTTAATACGGTTTTAGGTCTTGCGGTAAAAAGGAAACGAAAAGTTCAGAAAAATCGCACCCAAAACCGTTATCAAAGCGAACTGAAACTTCTCCAAATCACATTATTATTTACTGTTCCGACATAATATCACTTTAGGCTTTTGGACGTTGAATTCGACCAAAAACGTTGGAATCTAATAATTACTTAAGTCCATTTGTACAATTTAAATTCGGGGTTTCACTGATCTCTGATAACAATAGGTATGTTAAGCATATTAAAAACTAAGACTATGATTAATACACCAGCGAAATCGTTCGTAGAGTTTAATACCCTGCATTGTATTGCTTATCGATGTTTACACTCACAGACTAAGCATAATGTAAATTTCTGATAATATAATAATGAATTCAAATTATCGCTTTTAAATAACACACTAAAATAATAATATGGTGACATGCACGGCATTCCGAATAGGCAATTTAGCTACACCACGGCCCCTTTTTATCAAATATTTACAAGGTATAATGTTATTATATCGATGGCTAAGAGGCCAAAAGTTGTATGTCCAATTTTTCTCAAAATTGTTTTATTAGTTCATAGGGTATATCTGGGTCGTCTTTTTGATTCGGTAAAACATTATAAGTCAATATCATGATTAAAACATGTTTTATTTATACTTTAATTTTTGTGTTTTTAGTGAAAGATATGTTTTTTTAGTGCACACATATAACAAGTCCTAATTTAATGAGACATACGATAAATATTTTAACATTATCTAAATATTAAGCGGACAAATATAACAAGTCCGGACTTGTTACTTTTGTCAAAAACAAGTTATTGAATTTTGGACGTCTAATGTTTTAGATAATATTGAATTTGTTTATCTATTTATAAAAAAATAATATGTCCGGACGTATTATTTTAAATAATAAACATTTTAAATTTTAAATTACACTAAATAATATGATATCTTCACTTAGCATAAAATATCATTAATCCCTGGTTTTATTTGACTAAAAATTTGATGAAAAATGCTACTTTATTATTTTTCACATTCAATAAAAAATTCCAATATATTTTATATTTTTTACTTTTTTACTGCAATTTTATAAGCATTTTTTTATATTAAAAAAATAAGTCTTAGGTACATTTTAACTATTTATGTAATAAATTAATTAGAGTTTATATTAAATTAACAACTTTTAATAAGTCCATCAAAACCTTATATGTCCACGGTAAAAATATATTATAATTGCCATTCATAACAAGTCCCATTTAAATTTAAAAGAAACATTATAATTACGTTTGAAAAAATTTTAAAACCTAAAAGTAATAATTTATGTAATCTACAGAATATTTTACAAATAAATCAGTTGCAACACCGAAAAACAAAAATCTACAACGCAAATTATTTGGTGTAGAATAATTTAAAATCTTAAAACTGCTCTCCTGAAAAATTTAGTGTTTGGGACATACAACTTTTGGCTTCTTAGCCATCGATATTATGTGATATAATTATTATATTATTATTATTATGAATTACACAAAATGTGTGTAATAAAAATGTATTAAAAAAAAAAAAAAATTATAAACTATTCAAAGACCGTTTTCGTTGAAATATTATTAACGGTGTAATAAACTATTACACATTGTACTAAAAAATAAATTGTATAATCATCGAATCGTAATTAGTTACACTATAAGTGTACCGATCGTATAACTTTGTCTACGTTTCTGAAATGAAACTATAAAACAATAAAATAATATATTATCTGACGTATTTAGTCGTAAAGAGGAAAAAATCGATATATATATATAATATATATATATTACATATTCAGTACGTCGTACAGAAGAAACACAATAATATTATTTTGTATACTGTTTGTGATACTTTTTCGTATGGGACCTAAATAGGGTAGCGAACATGACTCTGCGGGATCTCCCACGGTGTGTTTGGAAACTCACGAAATTCTCTAATGATATTTAATTTGGCTGAAAGTATTAAAAACTTTTCCAGTTTCCGTAGCGATACACCTTTATATATTAATACCTTAATATATTATTATTCTTTTTTAAAAAAAAAAAAACTGAAGTGCATAATTAATAAAAATATGTATCGCTTTTACTACACGACATTATATCGAACAACCTATGCCGTCGATTTTTTTCCTACGTTAGAAGTTGCATTATATTGTAAAGAAACGGAACAATATAATATTATGTAAATTAAACTAAATTAAAACGAAAAATACAATAACGATACGCTTTTAAAATTTTGCGTGGTTGTATTATTTCAGCCACCGTTGTGGTAATAAACCACGACTGAGCCAAGACCTGACAATTTTTCACACTTTTTTAAAACAATAAAATATTTGTTTCCGAGGACTTTCTAACTCGCTCTTCGAAAACACAATTCGAAAGATGCGATTATAAAACAAACGTGAAATCTCGATTACGATTAATTTGACCATTGCTATTGCACAAAACTGTTTTCGATTTAAATCGATACGTTGAGACATTATAATAGCGCATCATTACCAACGGCGATTTACTATATAACACTGTATGATGGTAATAACTAATAACAATAATAATAAGATGATGATTTCGTTTGCCATGTTCGTTAAGCCACGACTGAGCCAAGACCTGCATTTTTTTTCACACTTGTTTAAAACAATAAAATTATTAAATATTTGTTTCCGAAGACTTTCTAACTCCCTCTTCGAAAACACAATTCGAAAGATGCGATCGTAAAACAAACTTGAAATCTCGAATACGATTAATTTGACCATTGCTATTGCACAAAACTGTTGTAGATTTAAATCGATACGTTGAGACGTTATAATAGCGCATCATTACCGACGGCGGTTTACTATATAACACTGTATGAAAGTCATAATAATAATAATAATAATAATAAGACGATGATATCGTTTGCCACATGATCGTAAGCTATGTCATAGTATAGTTTGGCAGTTTGGCGGCCGTCTCGATATATATAATAATAATATTATAAAACGTCATAACATCAGCCGAAGTCGTGTACAATAGTACGACATTCGACCGAGTTTCGTCGTCACGTCACACTATATTAAGCAAGCACTATTAATAGATTTAACAATACACGTGTACCGTGGATATATTATAGAATGGGCGTTTCGGGCGGCGGCCATCCGTCCTTGTTCGAACATTAATAATAATAATGATAACAACATCATAGTATACTAACGAAACTACGATAATGTCCTACGATATAATATTTTTGATAATTTCGTGCTCGCAATCGAAATGGCCAACGGCTGCTGCTCGGTCCGACGTTAGTCCTTCACCGGACGTCTCAAATATTTTTTCCACCGTCTCTATAATAAGACCCAAACGGACTGTGGTTACATATTTTCGAGGTTTTAATGACAAATTTCGGAAAAAACAATACCGTCCACGTCGTCGTCGTCCCTCGAACTTCCTGAAATACAACCGTGATGTCTTACAAATAATATAAATAATAAAAATATGTTTACTCAGTGACCGCCAGAGAGTCGCTTCCTCTCGCAATGCGTGTAAGTTATATACAGACTTATTCAAAACGATTCTTCCGATTTCAAATCCTTATAACACATTTATAGTTTTTAGGTTTATGGCGGTAATATTTCAAACGTATTTACTTGACGGTACCTGTCATATGAACTATTACAAGTGGCGGCTTCCTTTGCGGGTAAAACAAGAACGACATAGCAAGTCGGAACTCAAATTAATTTCGCATACTTAATCGACTTCGCTAATCGTTTAGCTCCTCTACGTGGTTTATGGTATCACGGTGGTACGTGCAGTAATTGTAGGTATGTCCCCGAAAGAAGTAGACACGTCATGTACGGCGTAATATAAGGTGACTTTGGAAGCCTGCAGGTGCAAAAAGTCGGATAATTCGCATTTCGAATAATAACTCAATATCATATTATGTAGGTATACGTATATATTTTTATTTCAGAACTGAAAACGCAGGTGAACTTGCGCTCGAGTAGACTATAATAATAATAATAATAATAATAATAGGTGACGTAGGTGCGATAGACAAAACCAGATTCACGTTTTTTTTTTATTACTATTATTATCGACCTGAATTATTATTATGGCTAAGCAATGCATATATACCTATATGTTTATACATATATATTATTACATTATGTATGTTTGCGTATATAGCTCGCACTGGTGCAGCAGGATCTGGCGGGCCCACGGTTTTGCATTATGGATGACGTTGTACCATTATAGAGGGATTCATTGCTAAAAGCTTCTCCGTGCGGAATACACTCACACACCCACCCACCCACACACACGAAAATATATACTATTATATGTGGAAAATACTCACACTCACTCCGACGAAACAGCTGCTGCCGCTGTATTCTCTCCCTCACTATTTTTTTCCCTGCTCGTTTATCCATTAAAGACCTTTCGGCCTCAGCAACGGTGTTTCGAAACACACGTGGTTACCGGAAGGCTGGCGAGGTAGATGATAATAATATCATATAAATTAAAGTCCAAAACCTCCGAGTCCGTCTCTCGGAGGATACACTTGAACAAGTAGGGAGTGCCATCGTTTCAGTTTTTAAATAGAGGTGGGGGGGGGCAATGTTTTGATCAGCTGAAATAACTTAAAAAAAGACCGTTCGCTACACATATTTATTATATTATATAGTAATTATGTTAATATTTTTCCTTCGTAATAAGTACACGCACATACACAACAAGTCTCATGCACGTCCCCGCATGCGTCTAAATATCATAATTTTATTTCAACTAGGTATTAATTAGTAATATTGCTAATTTAACAATGAGTGATAATACTATTTTCTTAGATTACAATATGATATTTTCTCAAGATATTATAAAAATGGGCATGTTTTTGCACTAATAAAATATAAAACGATTAAAAGAAAACCACTGGGCACCTAATCTTAAGTTTTTAAATGTTTTAATAATATATTATATCGTACGTTACTTTATGTATCTCTCTTAACCGTGTGTATACTTATGTCGATTTATTATATCACTGTACTTGAGCCTCCCAGGCTTTAATTCAATAAAATAAAAAAAAAATGAGTAATATAATGTTATAATAATAACAATGATAACAAAATGTACAACGACTGTCATGATACTTCCTGCATTGATTTAGTTATAACATCTATGAATTGAAATTGCTATAAAATAAAATACAATCGTTATTTGAAATTTGACGAATTTGAGTACATAAATTACACGATTATATTATGTTTAAATGAAACGTTTCAATAAATCGTATATTTTAGTCGCGGTTAAATGTTTTTTCCGATTATTAAGTTAAGCTACCTACTGAGATTAAAATATTTAATACAACTAGACTGTACAATGTTTCCATAGGTAGTATATTTTAATCGTATTAAAAAAAAAATGTTAATTTAAAATTGTTATAAAAAAAATATCAATTCATAATCATAAATAGATTTGTATAGTTACGAACAATATTATTTAAATGTTGAGTAGAAAATTTTGGATTTAATTCCATAAATTAATATGATTGAATAATATAAAATATATAAAAATGTATACTCAATTTAATGTTTCAACAAAAGTTCCTTGAAAAAATAATCTACATAATTAAATAATTTATTGAATTCCCTGTAAAAATATACAATAATAATATGTGAAACCGATCAACGTTTTAATTGCTGTGCAATATTTATTTTTATTTTCGCAAAACATTTTCTATCATTCTTTTTTATATACCTAGATATTTTTTATATTAATATTTGGAAGAGTTTTTAAAATCAAGTCTTGAGCGTGTTTATAAAATAATATATTATTCAAAATACCTACTCTATTTCAACTTTAAAATCAATTATATCAAAATAATACTGCTAATAATATAATATTAATCTCTTTTTTTACGAATAAATCTGATTAAATCTCTTACCATCTGTTGCAGTATTAAAATGATGATATTATTATATTATTAAAGTCGTAACATCTGCTTCTCTCCTAATGGCTTTTTTGTTGCGTCTTTTTGGATTAACTATACAGACGGAGATAATAGTTGAATTGGGTGTTAGAAAATATACGCTTGACCTGGTAACTTAAAATTATCAGTCATGCAATGAAATTTTAACAACGATAATATTTCAATTGGAATTAGCCATATAAAAAAATTAAAGAAACTTTTTCCTTTCTAAATAATTTAACTTTATTTGAACTCAATGAGTTATTGTTATAATAGTATCGTCTAATATTCCAACAACATACCATTCGTTTGATAAAACAAAACAAAGGTCATAGATGGCAGAGAACAAAATTAAAGACAGTTTGTATGAAAAATCAAAAAAGAAACAATATTCATAATTCTGATGTAGAATGCGATCAACATATTTTAACTATATATTTTAATATGGAATGTTTTGCACGTACGTAATGTCATTTTTAAGTACTTAGGTGAGGGTTTATTCAATGGAAGTATGAGGTTAAATTAAAGCTTACGGTGATATCTACCTTGACCATAATAAATTTCCCCAGTGAATAAATAATTATCCCTTTGGGAAAGATTTTGTCAAAATCTCTAGGACATATGCTAGAACACAATATGAAATTCACAAAAGATAAAATAATATACTATAAGATAATATAATATGTATGACAACTTAATCGATTTCAATATTTAACTTATAATGAGTATAATATTGTATACAAGGCGATTCACCAAGAATGCTCATCATCTTTTGTCTTTCAATAATGAATGAATATTCAGTTATTCAAAATATATTGATCTTGTATAATATGATTTTTGAACATTTAAATATAAGTACTTAAAATCCATATTTTCCAATTCTTGAGCTTTTTCGTACTACTTAAAGAGTGTTTCGTGAAGATACAAATTTCTGTTTTTAAAATAAAAACCCCACTTTTTACGGGTAAATATTATATTTTAATAGACAATTTTTATGAAAATTCTGAAGTTTCAACATGAAAACACCCATGAGTAGTTTAAGAATAATATAAATTTTCGTACAAAGAATAATAGGCCACGAATTTGTAAGATATTGGGGGAGGTGGCTATGGGCATTTGAACATTGAAGTGATTTTTTTTTAATCTATCAACTTTAAATATTTTTAAAAGTGGCCAAGTATAACAAATACTATAATGTACTATAACAAATACTATAGGTAATACTACTTATAGATTCAATATAAAATCGATTTCATTTTTTTTGAAAACCAATTTTATGGACTATTATCCCGAATAAATATTTAACAACCTAGAAACTATTCCATTGAATTTTGAATTAAGAAAAAATTATCCACCAATTATAATTGTAAATAAAACTGTAATTTACTGTTAGTCAAAAGAGAGGGTTCTCATTGGGAAAAACACAAGTTTGGATTGCCACAAAACACTCCTAATGTAGTACAAAAAAAAATTCAGGAAACTGAAAAATGGTCTTTATTCATATTTAAAAATTCTAGAACTCAGAATTTAAATAACTTCATTATTATATGGAAAAAATGGGAGTGAATTTTTTTTTTTTTTAAACCATAATATATGCCACATCATAATGTTATACTATGAATATATGGGTGCATGTATGTAGATTTATTAATTATAATTTATTAATAATATTGAAATAAGTTCTTTGGATAATAATATCATGTTAGGTAGTACATATTTCGTTATTTGTTATACGTGTATTATAATGCAATCCCATAAAATTGTATTATTCTTCGACAGTTTTTGTGGTTGACAATATGTAGTGAACCTTATTTATATTTTCATATAATTTCAAAACAATTTTATAATTTTAATTATTATTGGGTCACATCATATTATTTCACTACTTATGTTCGTATTGTTTATTAAACCATTTTATTTTAGTGCGAAATATTGTATTCGAAGTTGTTTGAAAATACTTATCTTCAATTGCTAATTTTATTTTTCTTTATTTAAACGTTTAGTTTGGGAACAGTTGTACTACTTTTTAAACTTAATAAATAAATAATTTCTGTGTTATTTAATTCCAATATTTATTTTTATGTTGTTTGTGGAAGTCGTTAAATATGTCATTATCTGTTTTCTGTGAACCAAATAAGTTAGCAGACTGCAGCTGTAATGTTTTATTTAATATATCTATATATTTTATGATATTTTTAAACAGTAGAAATTAAAAATAAAGACAACAATTTGGATAGATGGACACATCTGTATTACAAATAAACACATATTATTATAATTGTTTACAATTATAGGAACGGTGATTTCTTTTGTATACTTAACAATCAACATATGCATAATATTAAATATTTATAACTATTTTTGAATGCACTTGCATCCCCTACTTTGAACCTCCTACTGCCTTCTATAAACAATCATTAATAACAACTACAACTACAATAATAGTATAGTTATATAAATAACTCATTATAATTGTACCATTAATTAATAATATAACTCAGTCTTATTTCAATAATGATATACAAAAATATTATACAGTTTTAACGCGGCGTCCTGGGTAGGCAATTTAGCGACATAACTGTTTTTGTGCCCTCGGTTTTCCCGATTTATCATAAATTCATAACTACAACTGTAGTTGGATAATTAGTGTATACTTTCAAGGTCATAACAACTGTATGTACTACAGTATGATGTGCCCGGGTATAAAGTAATTAGTAGTGGTTTGTATTAAACATCAAAAATCTAATCTAAATTACAATTTTATTAATACATAAATAAATAACAATGATTCATAGATCAGTTTAATTATTGTTATTACGTGAGCAGTAGTTGTAAGTATAACCACTAACCGCAGTGAATAACTCATTAACGAATGTTGTTTATAATAGTTATACTGTTAACTTGACTCCACTTTTAGATATGTTTCCAGTACAGTTGTAAAATATTAATTATTAACAATGGCTAATAATATAATAATTTATATCGTTTGGTTGTTCGTTAAACGTAATATTATAGTGAATACAATATTTACTTTTCTACGAAGATTTATATTTTATTACTATTGGAGGTGGATAGTTTACTATCGGTCTAAATCGTGTAGAAATTTATTTTTTCATGTCTTATGTCTATACTATGATTGGAATTTATTTTCAAGCTGTTTATTATCGTTCGGCCGGAAACCGTATAACAGTATCTTTGTATCGATGAAATTATATCGTAAATTTGTTGCACTTTACTGTAATTTTTTTTATCGCGAGCCTATTATATAGTGTCGTATACGCCTATTAATTCAGACTTGCACAAATAAATGAATAAATAATATTATAAGCTTTTTTATTAACAACTGGAGTTTAATCGTAATCGAGTCACACGATCACTACACTTGATCATCTTACTATCTTCACATGTCCTTTATATATTATGAATGTTACAATCGAATCACTGTCGATAATATCGATATATTTAGGCTTAGTCTAGTTGCATTGTATTGTGAGTAAAAATCATTCTAATTGTTATTCTATATTACATAATTGTTATCTGAACCTGGAATGAGTGTTTTTACTTTGCCCACTGAATATTGTATGAATTGTTTTGGATTTTTAATCGTTGCCTAAGGTCGTTTTCTTAAACTTGTTTTTAAATACTACGATTTCTAATTACAACATCTTTTAGTTTATACCTGTATTAGAAGCTTAACACAACAATATGGGTACATCGATTTTGCTCTCCGATTTCTTCTGACTCGTTTATTTAGTTTTAACGTCGTCGTATGAAAATCATTTATAATAATTACAAATCAAATATATATAAAGTACCTAACAATACGATAATAATTCAACTACATGTCATCTGTTTAAGAGCTAAAGGCATATTAATATTATAATGACTTATCCGTATGCTTGAAAATACGGTTACAGCTTATGCTTAAGTGAACGGTGCTCAAGTATTACTCGTCGGCATAAACCCGTTTACCGAATCTCAATTAGTTTTCGCCTATGATTCGTGCGGTGGTCACCGTGACTATATTATATGGGCGAGTACAAATCGCAATACAGCGAAACCTCTAAATACCGGACACTCACGGCCACTGAAATTCTGTCAGCTATTCGGAGGTGTCCGCAATACTCGGCGGATTCATTATGTAGGAAATGCGTTGAAGTTGCGTTGATCTCGAGAAAAAATTTCCGCTAATTGGAGGTGCCCGCTGGGGAGAACCTGTATGAAATAATATTTTATATAATATACAAATCACACGCTGCCGGGGGACACGTGCGGCGACAGGACGGAGGGCCTGGGAAATTCGTCGGAAAACTTTTGCACAGGCTACGAAAAAGCAATCTTGACCGTAAATTACTTTCAGGTTCATATTATATTGATAACGCATATACATACGTCTATCTGATTAATTTCAGCTGCTAATGTACGACACACACATCACATACACTGTACCTACACCTATAATATTATACGCACGTGATCAAAGCGATTTCTAGCAATCTCTGTGCCGCGTTCCTGCTAATTAACGCCAACTTCTTCTGTCTAAGCCGAACCGATCGTACACCCACGCCCACTCACCAACTCACCCACACACGCACACACACCGACACATACGCATATTTTACTTACGTATAATTATATTATGCACATATATATTATACCTATAAAGCGTTATCCACTCGTGTCCCTGGCCTCCAGGGGTATCTTGGGGCCACGGTCGCAGTGGCGTATATGAATGACACCGATTTAATGTGGGTGTGTGTGTGTGGGTGCGGGTGCGGGTGCGTGCGTTGGCCCGTCCGACGAGATAAGCTCATTTTGAACGGCAAAGATTATCTGCACTTAATTAATTAAAGTAAAGCCCGCGAATTCGGTTTCAACTGCGCCAATTGGTGCGAGCAAACAAAATAATTAGTCACATTCTACACGACCCACCGAATATTATATAATATAAGTTATGAATTTATACATTAATCGTATTAATATTATACGCGGGCGCACTCGTTTTATTTATCATAATCTCACCTCGGAAATCAATCACGTTAAATAAACATTAGACGCGGGAAATATATTATTACGATAAAATTATAATAATATAATATTAAGCTTATTATAGTGTGTACCGCGCAGCGATATTATTACCATACGTACCGCGACTTTCTTGAGTAAGATTAATGTGTTGATGTCCCAGAGACATATTATTATAAAGTAATGATTTTAATTACCAAAGTTTTACTGCGGTGGAGGAATAGACGAAAACAAACGGAATTAAAAAAAAATAATCGAATTAAGCGTAATAATATATACATATCTTCACCCAGTCGTCTCGCGGTTTTTGTCGGTGGTTTAAACTATGACGTGTCTGCTCGAAAGAAGTCTCCTCTTCTCTAGGATACGTCCTGCGAATTTAAATTATTCTTCGGGTCCGTATAGTGGGTCATGTCTTACTAGTCCTCATTATTGTGAGCTGTCGTATAAGCCAGTCGCTTCCGAAGTGCACTATAATAAACGCACACAATAATATTAAAAGGTAACACTTTGTCACAGGGACACCGCATCAAGCGATCGCCACTGGAGGACCCACATTATTGTCTACTGTTATCACTCATACAGTCATATAATATTATCACTTAACATAGTTTCGATTTTACTACATCTATTAAAACTTAGTGACTAAGACTTCTTACTAAATTTCGTTACACGTTACATACATGTTTACTTGACCTAGTTATAATAGTTTTAATATTAATAATGAGTTTATATTATATTATGCATGTTATTATATATTGATACAACAAAGCAGACTACACTCATCATTGCCCATGAGTTTCGCACACGTGGTCACTAATTACCATAGTAATAATATTGTTGTAAGTTGCTCTCTATCCTTCGAAGGGGACTAACGGAATAGTTATTACGAAAACAAGTAGGTTTATGAGCACTTAACTTTTTACTAGAAATTGTAGTTGTCGCATTGTACACCAAACAATTGATTTTTACAGATTTTAACACATATCGGTCGATACAATTTGAATCGGGAGTCATACCGTTATTCGTAAATCCGGTCATCTGGTGTTCGTAAAATGACTGAGTGGTATAAACCATGATGACGTGTCTGCTCAAAAGAATAGTGTCTGCTCTCGAGAATTTGTGCCTGGTAATTTATACTATTCTTCTCGTAGGACATAACTCATTATTCGATCCCCGCATTATTGTTAGCAGACAATCATCAACTCCTTTGACTGTTTTCATTTGGCACATGTGCACGTATTCGCATATTATTATAACATATTATTATCCATCCGTCTAGGAGTGTAGATAGTTATTACAAAATCACATATATGTTGTAAATTTAAACACATGGCGTTATTAATTTGTGTTGCCACACATTTTGTGTAAATTTACATAAACATTTTTTTACAGTGTACGTTTATGAGCACTATACCTTTGACCAGCCATTGTTCTAAGTTCTTGTAACACTATCAATAACTGATTTTTATCGATTTTTTACACTTTGATTGATAAAATATTATTTGGGAATCATAATTATTATCATAATTATAAAACTCGATTCAGGTAATAATTTTGAATAATATTAATATCAGAAATCCAAACGACCGGTCTGATATCGCAATGCAGCACAACGCGTATTATAATAATATTATTATTGTTGTATCAATAATCATGAACGAGTTGAAATTTTACGGTTTGGTAGCTTTTAGACGTTTAAAATAATATTATCATAACACTTAACAATAAAAAGTGGACGGATAAAAAATACCGAGAAGGCACCGACGATCGAAAAAAACCACTTATTAGCAGCAGCTAGCTAGGTAGTACAACTAGCTCGATAATCCCACCTATTAAATTATCGAAATGATTATTGAAGTTTGGATTTAATCAAAACAAATTGTACCTACTATGTGTATTTTTTTTAAGGAAAAAAGTTTTTTTAGGAAATATTTTTTTTATACGTTATTTGAAGTAAGTATAAAAACACATTTTAGAAACAAATAATTATATTTTAATATTCTTGTTGTGGTGTGTCTAGGTTGAATACCACACAAAACGTTGGCCCACTACTCCGATCATCTAAATCACTGATCATAATCTAACATACGCTTCAGAATAATATTATGTATATTAAAACTTTTTATTTGAAAAGTGAATAATTCAAAACATTTAGACTAGCGAATAATAGACCATAACTTTGCGTCGTGACTACCTTAAAATTTAATCCACGTCCCACGATAACAACGAAATCTCTATTTGTTTCAGTAACTTATAAATCGATAGATCTCGCTAGAGAGCGTTGTGTGCTTTACGGCGACCCGGTGTCGTAGCACAGAGTGAACAGAGATATATATATATATATATATACAGGAAAACGGACGATATTTTGATTTTTACATGCAACGTATATGGAGAACGGTCGAATTTACTAGTTTTTCGCTTTCGCAATACCGCGTTGAGTTGTGACTGACGATATGCGCATGCGTGAGTGCGTGACCTTGGTTGCACGGCGGCGGCGCGGCAGTGTGGCATACGCGCAACGCGCTTCCTACTCCTAATTCCTATTTCATTTGCTCGCTACTCGCTGGCCGCCGTGCTGCAGGTTGTGTGTCCGTCATATTGTCTGTCCGTTCGATCATTATTTATTACTATCCGTACGGCGTACATTATTACAATAACAGTGATAAACGTACCGACGGTCGGCCGTATGTTAATCTTTCTCTGCTGTCTCGCGGAGTCCGTATTTTACGCAAGTACTGCATAACCTCCTAGCGGTCGCGCTAGCGGTGTTTACACCGCACCATTGGGAAAAACCATTTTATTTAATTATACTTATCGATAAGATTAGTATGACCCCCTGCTATTCCTACACCATGAAATTTATAAACATAATGCAATAGTTAATTAATAATTAATAATTATTTTTTAATATGCACAATATTATGTTAAAATAAAGTTATTTGATAAATTGAATTGTTTGTAAATGTCATTGTAAATTATTCCTTACGTGTATTATGCAAAATATAAGATAACAGTTCTAAAAATCTACACTAAAAATAAAGAAATAAAATAGCGGTGTTGACTCCGCGGCGCGACTGCCAACGAGATTTTCATAGGCGTGACCTCTAGGAGGATAAACTACTAATTAAAAGACCATGGCCGAACAATTCAAAAAATGCTCACATATTAGTATTAGAAGAGAAATAATATATAATTATAGAATAGATTATCAATATAGAATTAATGTCTCTTGCTTCAGAAAAATAGCTGAAATCTCCAAAAAAAACTTCGGAGAAGTAAAACAAGTCTTCTGTGCTTTGCTTAAATGGATTGGAGTACTTGAATTTTGAGGTAGATAAAGAATTGAAATCAATATCAAAATTCTGTGCTTAGTAGGTGCAAGAGAGAGTATAAAGAAAGTTCCTGTTAAAATTGTGGTAAATAAAGAAGTGAAATCAAACCTCAAAATTCTGTGCTAAAACTTAATTGACTATTGAAGAAAATTCGATGACATGCAATTTTACCACATTTTTAGCTACAAAAAAATGTGGTAAAATTTTGGTGGTGCAATTTTTTTTTGTAGCTAAAAATGTGGTAAAATTGCATGTCATCGAATTTTCTTCAATAGTCAATTGAGTGATAGCACAGAATTTTGAGGTTTGATTTTACTTCTTTATTTACCACAATTTTAACAGGAACTTTCTTTATACTCTCTCTTGTACCTACTAAGCACAGAATTTTGATATTGATTTCAATTCTTTATTTACCTCAAAATTCAAGTACTCCAATCCATTTAAGTAAAGCACAGAAGACTTGATTTACTTCTCCGAAGTTTTTTTTGGAGATATATTATATAGAAAATAATGTTACCATGGTCGTTAAGGATTTTCGTGTTTACCCTGAAAATAACCACCTTATATGAGTTGTTCTCAAATTTATTTCATTCAGTCACGTTCTACACAATCATTAAAATATATAAGTACCAGGCTTATTAATAAATGCGATAAATCAGCAAAAATATTAAAATCATTTTTAATGTATACCTACCTATATTCTGTTTTTTTTTGTGAATCACAACTTATATATATATATAATATATATAGTTAATTCCATTGTCCGGTGGACGAGTTACAACACACGGAATATATTTTATAAGCGTTCTACGTTATACCCGTACGAAAAAAAATCTAAATATTTTCCTCGTTATCTCAGTGATACTCGCGCATGCTACAGTTTGATAACCACTGTCCACTGGTGTGCAAGGCGACTGAAAAATTAAATATATTATACAGCCGAGTACGAATCGACGAAATTAAATAATTCGGAAAACAAACCGGCACTGAGTACTGACGACGACGGTCTCTGCAAGTATCCGAAACGCGTAATTTATCGACACGAAATATAATAATAATACCATCACAATACGATTATAATAATATTATATAGTCACATCACTTCAGGTACCCGGCGCCACGATCGCGTACTACCATCGTTCCATTGTATTCGCACGTGTGTGAAGGCGGCGGAGGGTGGGTCGAATATTATACAATTTATCAGACTTATTGTCGCGTAAACCACGACCGCCGTGTGAAGAATGACCTCTGGCGAAATGTATATGCGCGTCCCGAACCCACGGTATTATAATAACGATAGTAATACAGCACTCGACACGTATAATCCTTTGAAATTCATAGCGTTCGAGACGTGGCGGCGGCGGCTGCGTCGGTGGTCCTGCGAAGGATCGCGGAGCTGGAAAAATAAATTTCCCCACCTGCACGACCACGTTTCCGCTGACGTGTGTGAATCCTTCGGAGGAACGGCCCGGGAAAAAAAATTGTTCTTTTAAATTTTCTCCACGGCCCGTCATTATTATCGAGGACGGCCAGTGATCGCGCGTGCGCGGGGAAAGGAAGTAATTTCCGTGGCGGTGGATCGTCGGGCGAGTGTTGGCGACGAGAGGGTCACGTTTAAAAGCGACTTTATTAATATTATCGTAGAACGGCACTGCGTTTTTCCGTGTGACCTATAGACAGTAATATTGTGAAAACCCTTTGAAATCCTTTCATAGAGTCCACACAGAGGTTTTGCCGACGATTCCGCCGACGATTTCGAGGTCGTTCTTCCACCGTTGTCGTGTGGATCTCAAGGACGAGAAAAAATTTAGAGTTTAAATTTTCTTGACGGGTCATAACTATTGTTAGCACGGGTAGTTCTCACGTGTTCACTGAAGAGAATTTCAGTGCAGGCAACGTGTGGTCGTCGAGTGAGTGATGGCCACATGAGGGTCGTGATGTTACTTTTCGTTTTGCAAAAGCAATGGACTCGAGAAGCGTTTTTCCACGTGACCTATCGAAAGTCGTGACTCGTTAACCTCCCCCCCCCATCCCCCCAAAAAAAATCCATCAACCATGGGCTGGCAAGGAATATTACGTTTAACGAGCAGCGCACGACACAGACGTCATGGCGGCTGTCGAAACATCGTTAAGGGTCTCTCGCTATTCGAATATTATAATATTATTATTTCGATTGTGTGCAGACCTGTTCGGCAATATTATTATCGACTTGTACACGGGTAGTGCGTAGATAACATTATATGATTATGTGATATTATTATAACAAACATTCGATCGATTCGTAATGACACGGTTTCGCCGATAAACTGACGTTCATTAGCCCGGGAAAGTCGGCGACTACGCCCCAATTTGGCAGAGGGTTGATAAAATTCTACGCATGTGACGCTCGTGGAAGTATATTAATTTTGGGTTAACGCGTGCGATAACTGCGGCAAAGGCGAATATGATTATATACTATTATAATATTATTATTATGGCATTATCGAAAACAACTCATCGGGGAACCGAACGCGTGCAATATTTATTCAAGCTTTCATTTCGTGACTTCCTGCGTATTGGAATTATTCCTTATTATTTATATCTCCAACTAAGTATATGGTTTGTTAAAAGTTTTTTTTTTCGCTTCAAAGAGAAGCGCAGAGGTGGTGCGGGGTCGGGATAATAGGTCAAACGAGTCAGTGCTGTTTATTTTAATATAAAAGGGTAGATATTATAAATTTCAAAGTTATCAAAGTTTGGTGAATTCATCAATATTATTCATCGACCGATCAAAACTGTGAATAGAATACGCCGTGCGCTAACTCAAACTTCAATTATAATAATGTATAATATAATAATATAATATGGTAAAATAATATCATAATCATTATAGGTAGGTATGAAATTTAAAAACGCATAACATTGATGAATCGGTTAATATCGCTGTGCGATTTTACAATCATACCGGTGGTTTGGTCATAAATGTATTCATGACATAAAAATATAATCGACCTCAAACGTATACCTTAAGAATTTGAAAATGTTTTTACTTGATATTATGATGTTATATTATACTATTATAACAGTGTATAATAATATAATGGATAAATAATTTTCATGTGAACTATTGTAGCACAATGAATTCCTTGGAAAAACGTTATATTTTATTGTACACAATATACATATAAGGAAACGCACTGTAGTTATTGATACGATCCGGTCGGACATAATATTTTCATCGTACAGGAGCTGGGAAATTCGTTTCCGTATTTGTATTTTATATCGAACACAATAGTTAAAAACATGTTTTAAATGTCATAAACGCACAAGGCGCGTTTAAGTGGGGTTTATATTATTCGCATTATAGACCTCCTACGATACTCTCATTCTAACCGTCGCGAATATAATAGACTTTTCATTCAATCAAGTGCGCACAACAAAGAAACAAATCCAATAAACCATCGAGCTCAACCCGATCAATACGCGCGTTTACCCGGCACGGCCTGACATCGTCTCCCGCGACTTCAGCTCCGTCTTGAAATATTTAATGGAATTTTCTTTTACGGACGGTAATGATTCTTCGTCTTCGGTTATAAATTTTTAATCGCGGATAAACGTAATAATTTGTGTGCCAGTGTTTTTTCCACGTTCGTCCCGAAACCTCGGCGCCACTGCAGGTCGGCTCACGACTGTTTTGTAAGCACGAGATTTCGATTTATGTAACTTTTAGTATAAATTATTATTATTATTATTATTTTCGACCAGAAAGTCATCCGACTGCCTATGGTTTTCTCGAAAACGTCGTCGTTCCAGTTTACAACCAGTGCCGCAACAACCGGGGGTGCTAGGGGTGCAAAGAACCCCCGGGCCCCCGTTAAATCATAGCAATGGGCCCCTGGGTACGTGGCCAAATTATTTGAAACTTTTTTCTTTTAAAATATTTATTCGTTATTTAAAAATAGAAAATTATCATATATTATTAACTTATGCTTAGTGACTAGTATGCATATTAGTTATCGCCGTGCAACCCTCATCGCCAAGACACGACATATAAGAAGTCAACGAGTGTACTAAACATATTTTCCTTTTTTGTAGTTTTATAGGAAATAACGAAATATTATTGATAAATCCCAATTTCCCATAGTATAATGACTATAATAGTATAATCACAACCAGCCTTAGGTTTAGCATATACACTGCGTACACCGTGAACAGTATAATATTATTATTATATCAATAGTATTAATAAATTAATTGTATTAGATCATTATCGATCAACATGTTTTTTTTACTAATAATTAAGCTTTATTTAGCCCCCCCCCCCAAATCATACATAGTTGTGCCTCTGTACATGTGCCCTATATATTTGGTCGCACACCCACCAACATGTACCAAGTTGCGGCGCTGTTTACAACAACTATACTGTTGTAGCTATTATATACGCTACTAACTATACACAGTTATTGTTGTAGTCGTTACGAAACAGTAGATATAAATTAACATGCTAATGCCGAAATCAATTTAATACACATTTACATGGATATTGTCAAAATGTTGTATCATTATTGTCGTTATTACTATTCCGTGCATTTATATTGCACATTAATCGTATCTGTTTGGTTTGTATTATTATCCTCCGTCGTTTAATACGTTTAACAAATTATACATATACATATATATTATCAATTATTTTGGAACAGTTGTCTTGGAATAATGTTATATTTTATTCTATGGTTTTCCCCACGTTTATAATAACACGCAACCTAAATGAATCCGATCGATTTACGTAATATTTACAAAAAAAAAAAAAATTATAAAGCTTCCTGGCAATTATATTTATTCAAAATATATTATATATTAATAAACCAACGTTTTACTAATTGGTGTACATAAACAGACGTACGATTGAAATATTATTCAAACGTATATATGCCACCTACAATTTAATGTGTACAGTATAGCCAGTATGGGTTAGGTTAGTACTTATAGTACCGACAACTACTATGATGGAGTATCGTTAAACGGTTCTTGGAAGTACTTATATAACTTTATAACACCTCATCAACACTCCGTGGTTCAAATGATTTAGTAGAAAATTTAAATTATGTAAAGACGAATGTAAGCGAAAACATTAAGCGTTGTTTTATGTTTCGTGAATTTAGGATTATAAATCTATATCAAAATATTGCATTAAAAATATTTTCAAACTCGTTGGGGGGAAATTCCAATTTTCGTAATTCAAAAGACTTAAAAAAGAAGAGAAGACCCATACGAAATCGTCCGCTTGTCGTCGCAATAATAACACACACCAAACTTGTTAAATTATTCATTATTCCCCAGCGTCCACCAGCAGCTTAATCGAGTTCAGATTCCGAGGGAAATGTATCTCGGTTTTATTTATAGCTATTTAATAATAATATCGTGTTATTCTTCACGAACAAATAATAAAACTCTGATATTTAGACTAATAAATCTACCAGGACTCGGACACGGCGGCGACGGCGGTGACATCGACGACGACGTCCGAGGACGAAAATATATAATACTTTGCCGGTCAGAGCTTCTGCGCCAGTGCGTGTACGATAATAATATTATATTTTATATAACCCTTTATCATTATTATTATTATTATTATTACTCTACATATATATATATATACACGGGACGTTTATAAAGACGGGAGGTCGAGCTGCTGCGATGCCACCGCAGAGGAAAATCGCTCTGTCCTCGCACAGATAATATCATACACGTTACACAGTTGTAGTCATTAATCTAACGCACGTTGATATTTCGTTTCGAATATGCGTCTGTTTCCGGTGTTGTCTCTTTGCAAAGCGGACGTGTAACCCTTCCGGCGGCATGTTATATAACGAAAACTGCACGACTGCAGCCGTGTACCGGTGCTCGAAAACTAAATTTCCGTACAAGTTCATTAAAACGCTAAAAACAAACAGACCGCGACGACCACATCTACGACGGGCTCTATCCATACCATAATAATAATTATATTATAATAAACCATATACCAGGTTCTTTCCGTAGACGCGGTGTCTGGGTTGCAGGACGAGACGACGAATTAGGTCGAGCGCGTTCGCGTTGTTTGTCCAACGAAAATTAAATACTCTTCTCACTCGAACGTTGCAGTGAGATTAATTTTATTCCCATCGTTAGAACAGTACCTAGGTATACTCTAGGTACGTGGGTGGAAATATCTCGCCAACGTCCTCTGATCTCTGCTGCGGCATGTGTCGAGAACGAAACGATAAACGGGTTTTTTTTTATCCATCGATAAGATTATGATATTGTCAAACAACTCCACTATCGTAAAAATAAATTATGCACGAGCGGTGAACATTCCGAAACAACTGCAGTGACACACGATCGACGACTATATCGATCGACTATCTGTACTTACGAGTTCATTAAAATGCGAAAAACAGACTGACAACAATTGTAGTCTCTGTACTACTTTATGTAGACGGCGTGTCGAGACGACGAATTAGAATATAGGACACTCGTATTTGTCCATCCGACGTAAACAATACACTTCCGACACTTGTAAGCATCCTAATAAAGTATTCTCGTCGTTATATTTAGGTAGGTAGGTAGTTTAAATAGTTTAGGCACACGTGGAAATATTAATAAATTCACCTACGGCGCCCTTTGAACTGCTTTTGCAGGTGTCGAGAACGAAAAGATCGCGCCATGATGGGTTTTTTTTAGTCCACGACACGATCGTAAAAATCATGCTCAAGTTGCGCGTATTATTGTTATTGGGTAACTGAGACACCGCATTGGCGACGCCGAAGTAAATTGTAGTTTTGTGGTTATCGTTATTGTATTACTACCGTATTACCGTCATACCATAATATATACCGCGGTTACCACGACCGCTTGTGCATCGCGCGATTCGAGGTGATTTCGACTAGTGCTGGCCAACAGAAACCTTCATCCCGGCCTTCCGGCGAGACCGACATAAACTGAAAACTTTGTCGCCGCATTATTATATTATTATTATACCGCTGTAACACTTCACACGAGTGCTTTGGAATTCCATTACGCTTATTAAACACAACAGGTGTGTGTGCGAGTGTCTGCGGCGCAATGAGATAATTTATATACTTTCAAAGGGTCCATTTTGTAAAATACTCAACGAAGTCTCCGCGCTTGGACTAGAGGCGCTACAGCTTTATGAAAATTCCTTAGTTTTTCAAAATGTATTTCTCTGTAACTGAAATTCATTTGATTACATCAATATGAACACAATTGTCTACATAAATATTGAATTTATTAATCCAAATATTAAACTATCTATAATTACTACAAATAAGTTAAGTTGCCCGCGCGTGACCTGTTTTTTTGCTCAAAAACATGCCTTGTAGGAAAAAACTCTCACGTCTTGTAGATTGGTCAGATTTCAGTAATTTTTTTTTTTTTTTTGTTAAGGAAAGACTTATTGCAGGGCCAATAAATTGGACTTGGATTTTCAAAATAATTTTTTTTAAATCTTATATTACGAAAAAAAAATACTGAAATCGGAACAATCTACGAGGTGTGAGAGTTTTTCCTGTAAAGTGTGTTTTGATCGATATAATACACCCTATCAACCCCCCCCCCCCCCTAAATAAGTATCGGGTATTAGATTAGTGGAAAAGTGGAAAAGTATTATAATTGATTTGGCAACTAAAATATAAAATTTAATTTTAAAATTTTATAGAATTCTGGAACATTTGAAAAATTGCAACCAGGACCCTTAAATGGACAAATTTTAGTAAATGTTTATCATGATATTTTGTTGTTTAAATATATTATGTGGTAAAACTCTCTAGCCATAACTTATTAAGAGCAGGACGTCCTTCCTGTTTGTGTAACAAACGCATAAAATAGCAAACTTGATGTTCATAATCATCCGCTTTACTCTGTTGTTATTAATATTAGATTAATTTGACCTGTTATAAAATTAAAAGATAAGTATATTATTTAGGACTCCGCTTATACACATTTTGATATTATAGTTTTAAACCAAGTGCTAAGAATATTAAAATAGTAACTTTCTTGACAATTGTAAAATGAGGTTTGTTAAAAATTATGAATCAAAAAAAGCACAAGGGGGCCATAAATTATATTTTTATATTTAAACTTGATAATATGATTTTACGTTTGAAACCGCACACGTGGCCATGACGTCCTCTCAAAACATAATTATAATAATAAATATATATTATATTTTATAATAAGCGAATTAACACTATTTGAAATTTGACTTGGTTAAAACCTTCAGTTTTCGAATTTCTCCCACAAATGTATCTGGGAACGTCCCTGGCTTAGCTTTTATACATGCAATACGGATAACGACGAATAATTATAATAATATATCATACCTTTACCGTGACAAATTGAAATTTGAAACAATAAATTAGATACTGCGCGCACGTGCACCCATCGGTGCGATGATATGTACTTAGTTATATGAGGTGTTATCAATTGCGTCGATGTTTTTAGAACTCCTGAATTATACACATCTTGTGAGCAGGAATATTTATCACAATTTGAAAAGGTATACGTACATCTTTTGCGCAGGAAGATTTATCAGAAATTAAATAGCTGAGAATACATCGTTTACTGTGCCAGAAAATGTATTGTCATAACGAAAACATAAATCATAATATTAATATTCACGATTCACATAATACTATATGTTATAAAATAATAATATTAAGGATAATAATTTTCGATATTTAATTTTAATCGTCTAAAATTCACTTAGTACCGACAATACAAACATAATAATATGATTATTTGGAAATTATTGTTCAATACAAAATAATATTATGTAAATGTTCAAATAGTAAGTCTTATTAAATTGTCTTATATAAAATTAATTATTGAGGATTTCTTCTATATAGATAGGTACACATTTAAAGTAACAGAAATACTCGATAGGAGAAACCACCCCTAGAAAAAAGAAAAACATTATGTAATTATAAAATAACATATACCTATACTATAACCTATACTCTCAATATATTTCGAAACAATATTGCAGAGAACACCAGAGAGTAGAACATATTGCTTTTGGTAATTTTTGACATCGCTGAGCTCTATATTTACCTTCACTCTCTTACCTGAGAATCGTTCCAACAGGCATGTTTTAAATATTACTAGGCCAACGATATACGTTTCACAAGCCGTTCGGAATCCACTCGTCGAGACTTCTCGAAACGCAGTCGACGATAGAAACGGTACTTGAAATTCCAAACTGCTTATACATACCTATACAAAACCTACGATAACTAAACATCCGATAGACGCTTGCATTCATTATAATAACAATAATAATACTTATCAATCGTCATAATATAGGCGGCTAGGTATGCGTGATTCGGATGCCGGAGTCGAATGAAACGAAAGAGCGCTAAAGTCTAAGTCGCAGCGCACACCGAAAATATGAATCTCGGATTTCAAACTCGGTTGAACACACTACGGCATTAATATGGATATGGTACAACATATATATTGTTATGACATCGAGATGCTTCAAATAATTAGCTTAAATTAATTAAAATTTCCGACGGGTAACGTATGCGATTAATATATTATTATTATGTACGTCTCGGCCGCATTTCGTTCCGAACAAATCGCTATGCCGCCGTCGCGAAGTTGATCGGCACAGTACGGTTTAAGGTTCGAATTATTCAGTAGGAGTTATTTAGGTGTACGTTTTGAGCATAAAATATTATACGTAAAAGCGGTTCGGTTGTCCACACACCGCCGCCCGCGATTAGTATAAAATATAATTCTATCCGCAGTGATCGTATCATAATATATTATAATAATAACTATATAATGTCAAACCGCTTTTTGTTAGCACCCCTCATATTGTTCTCGTAGGTAATAATAACAACATACGGTTCAGTAACGGTCGAACGGCGGCGAGTGAGATAGACTTACCCCCTCCCCCTTGACCCTTTTTCAATATCAGCTATAGTCATATAAATTAAAAATTATATATTTTTTGGTGACCAAATAGTGCTCGTCAGCAATAATCTACCACCCTCCTCCCCGACTATATTCACCGCGACAAAATCATTTGACCTCCTCCACCGATGAAACACTATATAGTTAACCTCTGTTTCCTGTTCGCACTTAAGACGCAATTAATTATTTACAATCGGCATCACAGGTAGAAGAGACGTCTGTTTAGCTCTAAATTAATTACATTATAAACAACAGCAGTTAGATTTTTGTTAGATTTCAGTTTTTGTTTTCAAATATAACTACCTACCTACCTATTCTTGAATGCATATAAATTATAATTTATCAACGGTATAGGTAGCTTTTGGAAGAAAAAAATATTATGTTTGTTTGTGCAGAAAAAAATATTGTTGGCACTAAGTTCAGGACAATTAAACTTTTGTACAATTCCAGTGCCAAATCGTAACATCAAGACAAGAGTGTTATAACAATGTACTGCTATAATACGTATTATTGTATTTATAGCTATTTTCTTCATTAAACATTTTAATCGACGGCCTATTGATAAACAAATTACAATAATAACAATACAATAACTATTATTACTTATAAACCCGCGATTCGGTTTTCCTGCAGCACAAAACTCCTAAAGTGAATTATTATATTTTTATGTAAATATTATGCTTCCGCACGGAGTATATTTTATGAGTATATTTGGTTTTTATTTACCCACTCGTTGTAGAAAATATAATCTGATCCCCACTGTTATATTGTACCTATATATAAATGCGTTCGCTAAGCTATATTTATGGTCTGAAGATTACCGAAGTCAAAATGTCTGTTGCGTCCCACACGAAATGCACTGCAGCTAACACTCTGATGTTCATTCCGTAAAACCATAACGATACAGACGAGCACGCATAACCGCACCGTGTAAGTAAAATGATTCGATTTTCGCGTGACTTTAATCTGTTGTTTTCCCAGCATATATAGTTGAAGCGATTTAAGTCACCCTCTAAACACACACACACACACACATGTGGTTTTTTTTTTAATCGCTTACACTGCGTACAACAACGACGTCATAACATTATGGAAACCGTCAAACAATGGCTCATCTTTTTGGCGTCCTATTGATTTTCCATATTATACTGTTATAATACAATGTGTTACACGTACACAACACGCGAATAACATAGTCATAGTGATGTTTGAAATGCAATTAAAACCGTGTACAATCATAATGGTAATATTATATTATTATGATCTGACATTATAATATAACATTATGATTTCTCTCGCATATAATAATATTAATATGATAATAGCATGGTGCCACGCCGACTAGACGACCTCTCGTAGTTGGCTGAAATTTAATTTTCGGGGAGACAACTCATGTCAGTATCGCCGAATGTCATAATAATGATAATATTCGTATTTAATAGTTTCTCGGTAGATAATATTGCACTAATTTCGCACATCGATTGAAAATAAATTACGAACTATTGATTTACCGATAGTTGCGGCAAATAATAATTATTGTTGTTGAATTCAAAATAGAAATAAATTAATAAATTAAAAAATATTAACGTGGAGTAAAACGCGTGTGTTGGGAAAATTTAGACACCTACACTGCGGGCACAAAACCTGTGCGACCGAAATTTAAATAATTAATTTAACGGTCGTAGTAAAACGAGTGGATTTGAACACGAAACCGATAGGTAAATAGAGTGGTTTTGTGTTGCATCATTGCAGTTGATTGTTGTGTATCATTTGCTTTCAAATATAATAATATTATATTATGCACCATAAGTATTGTACCTACCAATAGTTTATTATACCTGAATGTAGTTCGTTAATAATTTCGGTTATAATATTCTGAAAACAATAACATTTTTCATTTTTTTTTTTATTTTGTTTTTTTTTTTTTGGTCCGGTTGAAAATCCTTATAAGTTACAATGCGGTTTTTCTTACATCGAGAAATAATTCACGATTCTCCGTGGTGATAACATAAAAAAAGTTTTCTATAAAATATTCAACGCATAAATACCACCCAAATATTAGTAGAGATGAAAAAAATATTTTGTAATCACGAAAAGTGGTAGATAAAAAACATGTAATATACGAGTTATTTGATGTATTACGTCTTGTTCGTAATGTCGAAGAAGGTCCGTCCTAAATCTATTAATGTTTTATTATGTTGTAAACTTTGATAGGAAATACTATATTTTTTTTTAAATTGCGTTCTTACGGATAATAAAATGAAAAAACCTAACCAATGTGTAATCATAATATTATTCACTCACCTATTTATAATGCAACGTTATATTTTAGAGCTTATAATTTTACAATAATTCAGTAACGAGTATATTGTATACACAATCGGATTATTATTGATTTAATACAATAGCACAAACAAGTGAATAAAATGAATACAATATTATTTTTAGACGATCAATGGTGGTCATTATACTTTGTATTTATATTTTTCGACAAATTTATTTTCACGAAAATTATACACAAAGAGAAATGTGCATATAAGGTAGTAATGGTATTGTTTTTTTTTTTGTATAAATACAATCAAGAAAACAACACGCGTTATGCTACGCATTCTAAACACTTAAGAAAAATTTGACTTATTGATGAAAACTTGTATTTCATAACACTCTAATTTATGTGCAACAAAAAGTATCATTGATATATTGTAATATTTGTACACTCGGTATTTGTAAGTAGGTATAAAAAACGTATATTTTTCGTTTTGCAAGTCTACCAAACGAAATGCATTTTTACCGTTTTGAAGTATCAGAAGAGATGAACAGCTTAAACTCAGCAAATTACATTTCGATCAGATTTTACGGTACCTGTGATAGTTATTATTTTTTAAATAATAATACCTTTGCCTGATCCAATCAATTAATAATATTTTTATGTCAAAAATAAATCACTGAACAACGTTTTCACTCACAAGTTTACATGCGTATTCATTATATGGAATCCGCGATTGCAAATAAGGATCTCTTGGAAAGTCTAAAAGTCTATGTCGGTATGGTCGGTTGATTAACGGTGCAATTTAATTATTAATTTATATACAGTGGAGTACTGGAGACAACTTGCGGGTCATTAAACTCAGTTTGACATCGTCTGCCGGCGATTAGATATAGTGTGAAATATATTAATATATACAGAGTGCAGATTCGTCAAGCATGATCTTCCCCCTCTTTTTTTTTTCAATAACGCAGTCTCAAAATCTGATTTTTGGAATTTTTAAATATATTTATAAAATATTTTTAAAAATGTTAGAAATCTTAATTTATATAAATTCATTACTTAAGGAAAAAAATGGGTGTGAGCGTGCTTGATGTATTGTATAAAATGTGTATCAACCGAATCTGAAAAAATGTTGTATCTATACCTACTTATAACGAGGAAATGTGGCTCTTAAGTTTTTCAAAAGTGTATGATGTAAAATGTGAATGATAATATTTATTTTAATTTTTTTTTTTTTTATTGAACTTGAGCCCCGAAACAATGGTCATTACATATTTTCCTCATAATTAAGGTCGGTAGGTTAGCAGCACATGTATGTGTGGCAAGTTTTTTGGCACTAAGAACCCGGGTGGTCACCCATCCGGGAACTAGTGGCAGCGAACGTTACCTACTCTCTATCACATTGCGTGGCTTTTAATATTGTAAAGAAGTAAAAACAAATGTCACACGACTTACTTAAATTATTCTATTCATTAATTCAAAATAATTGTAATACAAAATATCATTAATAATAAATATAATATTATAATTTAAGGTCATTATTTGTATAAAACATATTCACCCATAATGGTCGTTAGTTAAATTTACAAACCAAATACATTTTTACCGTTTTGAAGTCCTATAATAGAGAAACAGCATAAACTAACAATAATAATATTAATTTCGATTAGATTTTGCCCTTGCAATTATTCGAAATAATAATATCTTTGATTTTGAGGTAAAATTCAATGCCTGTGGATCGCATTATAGTTAATTAACGTTAGAATTGAATCCTTAATAATTTATAAGCGGTCAAATTATGGAGACGACTTATTAAGTTAAAATGATTAAACTCAGTTCGAAATTGTCTGTCAGTGATTAGATATATATATATATATATATATATATATGATACAATTATATCGATATTATTATCTCTAAAACGTGTAACAACTGCGACCATACTAAACATGTTGTACTTAGAACGAGCAAACGTGACTCTTATAATATGTCTCAAACGTCTAAAATGTAAATATTGTAACGTAGTAAAAACAAATGTCACACGAAGTACTTAATTTATTCATAAGTTCAAAATATTTATGCATAATTTCAAGGCTAGAATAATAAATTAGGAAACCCGATATAGGGGTAACAATAAGACCTGAAATACGATGGATATAACAGCATATTATATTATACACTACAATCGTATATTATACATACATAATTGTTGTGTCTACAACGATGACACAGAGTACAATAATAGACAGTGAAACTTCCATAGTACGATAAGTCTCGTGTGCAGCGAAAACAAAAAAATTCGTATTTTAGAGAATTTTATCGAATACAAATAAATAATCGAATACATTTTGTTCTAATTCGATTTGGTTCTCAACAATGTCTTACGTTTTGTAAAACGGAAGTTTCACTAATAACTACCATACGATGCGGTTGTGTGTTGTTATAAACCAAAGTTCAATAACGGAATACCTCTATACGCGCCTACCATGTTACTGTTACGGTACATTATGTTTGGAAACACATGTGAGTGAGCAGATATTATTTCAATGATATTTTCGCGTGTAACCGATTTTAGGGCCAAATGTTTCCCTCGGTCAATAAAATACAATATAAAAGACAAATATATCTTTTACTCGGTGTACCGTCTAAAAACATTTCCATTGTGGTTTCCAGATGTATCGGAATGCCTGTTGAGCAAATCAAATAAACATCAAAATACCTTGGGTGAATTCTCGGAGAAACCTGATCTACCATACTTCGATAAGGCCGCGTCGAAAAATGTGACGTCCCCTTTGGGAAAAACGGCCTATCTCAACTGCAGAGTCAAAAATCTTGCCAACAGAACCGTAAGTAAACAAAATATTTAATGTTTCTTTTTCTTTCTCACTCCCCTCGGTGCTGTAATATTATATGTCTTAAACTCAGAAACATAAAACACTACATGAAGAACAATATTACGTTTTGAGTTCGATTTTTATTTATTCGTTAAGGTGACCAGCTATTACAAAGACATAGAAACTACCAAGTACCTGGGTGTCACACCCGAATGGCAGTTTGAAAATAATTACAAATTAATTATATTATCAACGTTTAAAATAGAAACGATGAAACAATTTTGTCCAATTAATTTGCATTTCGTTTATTCGTTTTTTTTTTTTTTTTTTAATTTTTATTATCCGATACAAATCAAGTCCAAATAAATATATATCGCTCTCGAAATGCAAACAAAAAAAGTGTTTAAATTTACGATTGCGTTTAAAATGTACATACAATCGAACCGTTCACGTTTTATTCCATGGAATAAATCTGGGTTAATAGGCAGGTACATCTGTTTTTCTGCTTACGATCCGTTTTATTTCATAATAAACAATCTAATTAAATTTCGGCATTCAAAAAGAAAACCGTTATTACTTTTTACGTAATAGCTCCGTCACACACTTTCTGTTTTCTAAAATAAACAAACAGCTACTTACTGTTTAGTTGAAAAAGAACTACATTTAAGTTTCTTTGAAAAATTTAAGTGCATAGGAATTATTTCTACAGACGAAATGTTTTATTGGACGAAATTGTCTCTTCTGATCCAACTCGTTTTTTGGACTAAAAAATAATAATTGGACTAAATCTTCTGTAAGCGTTGTGGCTTCTTTCTATGTTATTGCACAATAGTGTTTACTGGAAAGATGATTAAAACTATAATTGAAAGATTAAACGTTTTATAAATTGTATTATCTAATGATCTAATAAGCTCGTGTGTCCTATATAAATCTTTAAGTATAGATTAGAATGACACACACGTCCTAGACGAAAAATTGAGTAATCTTAAACTTTGAAAACTAGTATGACTCAAGTAGACAGTGTCTTACACACATGCAATTTTTCCAAGACAAGACGAAAAGTTATATCTATTTTGTTAAAACGGATAAATTGATTATGAGATACACAGCCTGCAGTACTGTGCACAGATAACTTTGAAATTATTTAGATATAATAATATATAATGCGTTAAATATGTGTTCAACGACATCATTTATTGCAATAAAAATATAATAATCAATGCAGATAATTAAATCTAAATAAAATTGACAATTTATCTTGTTTGGTTTTAAACATACCAACGTTCAAAATTATTACGCAGTCAGTCCGGATGATGCTTTGTAAACTAATTGTGGCACCGAATTATTTAAATAAAATTAACAATATTATTGTGCTGTCGATATTCGTTGTATATAATATGTGTATAATTTTTTGTTAAAAAAAATAGTTATAGCTTTTGTTAACTATACCTGCAGATCACTTTTTTTTAAGCGTTATTCGTACCTATTTCATGACGAGTCCCGTTAAATACCTGATGGAAGTAAAAAAAATCTAACTGTCCGTGTACGAGATATAGTTTTCTCGGAATAATTCCGTAAAAACACACACGATTGTATACTACTCGGTAATTACATGCCTAAAAAAATAAAAACGAAAAACATAAACATACCACCGTTGATTAAATTTGATGGGCTGAACACATATTATATCGTTGCAGGTTATTTATTTTTCGAATACCATCGCGTCCGAGTAACGATATATAATTGAATTGCTCGGTATATTTTCTACCTTCAAATATCGTTAATTGCGTGTTTTTTTTTCATATTTATACACACACACACACACACACACGTGTCCAGTCCGTGCTGTGTACCAGCACTCTGGTACTGTTCACCACTCCGGCCTACCCGTATCAAGCTAAAGTCGTTAGAGAACCTCCGAATACGATTTCGTTTCGTCACGATTATTCTTCAAACGCAAAAAGAATATATTTTCGCTTTAATCACATTAATTAGTGAACAGAGCGTATTAATGCTATCAACAGACAACACACACACACACACACACACACGTATTATTATAAGTTTGTTTTGTTTTTCGAAAAAAATCGTGTGTAGGTACCTATGTCATTAACGTTATACCACAACTACACACGGTCAATATTCGAGCCGAAAAGTAGGAACAATTACGGTCGTGGTTACCTCATAAACACGTGTTTTTAATAATATTATCAGCTACATTTCTGCATTTAGTTTTCCGCTTTATCCTGACGAATGTAAAACAATAATTACAATAATATTCATAACTGAGCGTTGTGTTGTAATTATAATATCATACACGATTTTCACCGCATACTTATGCGAGTTTAATGTCCAACCAAATCGTTGTGAGGCTGTTGTAGTGGTGACGAAAACACTGTCACTGAAATACAAATACGATGGGCAGAAAATTGTAGGCAGATACATAATATATATTATATTGTTATGAATACGAACACATTTTTTTCGGAATGAATATATTATTACCATCCAAAACAAAATACGAATAAAATTAACGGTTGTTATCGTTATAATTTTTTTTTTCAACGACTTTAAGACGTAGGTGCCGAAATAAAGGATCAAAACACCTAACGATGCGCTAATCTATTATTAGTTTGAATTTTTTCAAATATTTTCTGGGAAATTTGGAGTTTTCATAATTTTTAGTTAATTTGTACGTTTGTTTATAGGTAACGTAAAAACGCAATACTTGAGCCAAAGTCGTAAACATTTCATAGGTTTTAAGCTGGTTTTAAATTATAGAACTCTGCGTCCGAAAACTTTATGAAAGATATCGTACTTTGTGGCCATCCGAAACGAAAGTTTTACATCAAAACTTTATAGACGTATGTTCGTCCAGCGCAGGTCCCTCTGAAATGTTAAGTTAATTAAAATAATAATAATAATAATAATAAAAAAAAAAAAAGATAATCATTATTTGTTAATTATTAATGAATTAAGTATTGTGACTCGTCGCGCTAGTAAATCACACTCGCTAGTTAGGCAGTCATATTTCCCATTTGTTAGTTTTTTTTCACTTTATCATATTATGAAGAATACTATGAAAGCAAAATATTCATTAGACTATTTGTGCGAGTACTCATAATTTTGTAATATAATCATATTACTATAATATGTGATAGCGCAAACGAAATAATAATACGATGAGGGTAAATCACATTGTGATTAAACACAAACAGGAATAACGACCACCTACAATACCTATTATATTATTATACACATTATCATAATATACAAATCATTTGTTATTGTAAAAAAAAAATACGACATCAAACGAACTATAGAACCAGAATGGTATATAATACTAATTTTAATATGTACTATTGAATAGTTGGGAATAGGGAAAAAATTCTAATGAATCATATTAACGGAGAGCAGCACAAGTCGACCAACTATGTACCCGGGACCATATTTGAAATATATTCTCGCTGTATTATATATTGTAGATCAAACGGGTACTATTTTCAAATGTCGCTTATTATACGACGTAATTACACTCGACTCGACCCTTTAAAAATTTAAGCAGTAAATTACAGCTGCAGCTGTTTATCGGTACAAACCAAACATCAATAAAATGCGGATTTGATGTAATTATCCGGGCGGACCAAAGAGAAGTTCCACATTGATTCGCTAACGTAGTGCGCATACCTAAGATCAATGCTTTTCACCCCGACCCCCGTCGGATTATCGGTACCAGCCGATCGAATTTAATTAAAACGGTCGATGCGAGCACGCCGTGTTTTGTAGCTCTCAGAGGGAATAATATAACGTATAATGATAATATAATCGGAAAACGAATGAATGCTACTAAAACAATCACGATTTGTTGTCCGGGGGTGACAAAAAGTCACGTATCGCGGGCATAAATGCCATCGGATTTTCAGAACTACGCAGCGCGTGTTATTACCGTCCGTAACCGTATACCATATTAATATATATAATACCTACCACGACCACTGTTGTAATACTATAATACGGGTACCTCCGTCGTGTTTGACTTCACTGCAGGTAATTTATCCTAGCGATCGCGACTCTTCCGGGACGAATAGGTAGGTAACGTGTGAAAATATCAAAGAACGTTTTTTAGTATGTTTGGACGATTCGAATAATTGGTCACTTGTAAAAGTGCTCAGTGCAATAATTGCAATGGTCGATTTTTCCGATAACAGTACTTTTGATAAATATCCAAAAGTTACCTTGTTGAAATACAAGGCGAGGAACTAAAACGGCTGATTTCCAAAGTTCCGAATTATAATCCAATAAAATATTAGTGAGCGTTCTTATGGAATAGAAAACCTATTTGGTTGAAATCGGTCGGTTTCATGGCCCTCCGAAAACTATAATAATCGTACTCGTAAACATTTCTCACTTCTATAACAAGACTATCACAACTCAAAAATTATGGTTTTGAGAAAAAACGGTTTGAAATTTAAAACTAATATAATATTTTTAAAACGTCTTTGCCAATGCATTTAAAATTTAAAATTTCAAACATACTTTATAACATTATGAATTCATTGAATATTGTGAAACTCAAAAAGTGAGACCTATGTGGTATTTTACAATGTTCTACGCGAATGCAAGACTGAATTATTTTGAGGCGTGGCAGTAAAAAATGCCTATTTTAAAGTGCAAAACTGACGTATTTGACAATACTGCTGGAATATCACAAATTATGAAATGAAATACCGCCCCAACACTAAATATTGTTGTTTTCCACTCAACTTACAGCTTATACTTACTACAACATAGATAGAGTTCAAAGATATTATACATGTATATGAAATAGAGATAGAGTATAGTTAAAACTATAACAGAAAAAAACGATATATCATGGAATGATAAACGAAATTTGTAGGTGGAAACATTTTTAAAAACAATGTTATAATCATAGACCTTACACTTATAGACGGAGCATTACATGTTGAAAGAGTTGAATGGATCGGTCAGAGCCATAGTCATACATAAGTGTTGTCATTTCTGAAATCATAAAATGTGTTTATTTGCATATTTATACAATATTATATTATTATAACAAAAAATTAAAATACACATTTTTGAAAAAAAGCATAATCACCATAATAATAAATAAATAATAAATCATATATTCAATAAATTAATATATTATTCATTCAGAAACAGCTGGTGGAACTAAGCCCATGCTCCGTCTATTAGTATAAGCAGGTCTGTTGTTATAAAGTATTACAATGTTTTTTACTCCATGATAATATGTGATTTGTTCTTTTATGACCGTCGTAAGCTATCCCTTTCACGCAATGTTGGTATAAGAACCTTTCTTTCTACGATCAGTCCACCTATGAATATGTCTATGTTTTAGTGATATTTTTTCTAAAGAGTCGTATACCAACGTCAATTTTTTTTTTACCGATACATCGCACTATTATAGTTATATTTTTATCGTTCTGCTACGACAACGAAACGTGACTGTACTATCGCAATCGGTCAATCCTCTGTGGATATGGCTGCAGGTCGCTAATCGGCCACTCGGGTTTTCGGCAGAGGTCGTCTTACGACGGTTATGATATCGTATCGAATAAAACAATAATAATAATATCATGTAAGTAAATATATATATACTAGCTCTAAGTGTAACTCGGGGCTCGTTGGACTCACTGGGAGTGGGTACCGATTTTGGAGACAATGAATTATAAAAGTCGCAAATGTTGTAAGACGAAAGTTTAGAATTTGTGATAAGGATTAGTGATATGGATTGGAGATAAGGCTAGACGCTTTGGCGGGAATGTTAAAAGTTTGAGTGTCTAGCAATCCGTCACAAACGTTGCAAATGGATAGGCTGGATACGATCTCCAGGATCACCTATATACTATATAGAGTATACCTGCACATAGAGTGGTATGTGCCGTAGCATGACCGGTGGTTTATCTTATGTAAAAAGTGTAAAGTCGAAAACCGTGTTGGAGTTTCTAGCAAGTCAGTCATCTCAAGACAAAATCTATTAACTTTCAAGTTAGCCACTTAGGTAGGCAATCCGACTTCGTCGGATCGCGGACAACGTGCTACAAAAAATCAGGTAGGCAATCCACCTGCGGTGGATTGCAGACCCGACGTCAAGCGGCTATAAGTGAAAACCCTATCACACAACTTACGAAATAATTTACGAAAAATTCAAACTATATACAATATACATACAAACAAATATATGTATTTATTGTGTGGTATAATATAACAATGAACACTTTGAGAAATGTGCAATTATAATTCCTATAGGTAGATAGTTAGATACATACTATTATATTAACCAATACAATACATATAAACACTACCTATAATGTATATATATTAATTTTAAAAAAAAATGCAAAAACCTGCATGTTAAACTGTTAAAGTGTCTGTCAAGTCAATCATCACCGTTTAAGACGAAACTAAAATGAGCAATCCGTCTATCACCTATATATAGTAGGTATATCACATAGAGTGGTATATGGCTTCGCATGTCCGGTGCCATTCCTTATGTAAAAAGTGTAAAGTCGACAATCGTGTTGGAGTGTCTAGCAAGTCAGTCATCTCAAGTCAAAATCGATTAACTTTCAATTTAGCCACCTAAGTAGGCAATCCGAAATAAAATACAAACTATATTTATATAACAATCATGGACTTTTTGAAAAATTATGCAATTATAATAATTCCTAACAAAACAAATATAATATGTACCTATTTATTGTGTGATATAATATGACAATGACTTTAAATAATAATAATGTACGATATGTTCCTGTATTATATTATTATTTAATTTATATGAAAAATAACGTGAAAAAAAATGCAAAAAAGTCAGGTTCCGGGCGGAGAAGTTGACCTTATGGCAATGCCGGATTCGACGCTCGGGCAGCGTACGACGGAATCGAACCCGGGACCTACGTGTTTCCTACCTAACGCCTAACCTACTTGGATACAGTTTGGGATGTGAAATACGATCAAAACATCAACACTTAAGCCATGCGTCTACGGAGCGACGTAAACCGATATATTCGATGTACATCGATGTTATCGCATATAATTCGATTGTAATACGCGCATCTCCCATATATATATTTAACGGGGCGTGTGAAAAGCGTTTTCCGTTAATTATTAAATCATAGGGAAAAATTAAATTATACACGTATATAGGTACATGTATATATACGCGTACGGTCGGTCGGTCGCTTCTAAACGCGATTGCGAGGCGAACGAACCGATTTCGGGGGAAAAGCGCATATAAACGGCTTTAAAAAGACGTCGACTACACGATTCGGGCACAAACGGCTTGCGAATAGACAAAACGGTGGGAGAAAAGGAAAAAATCGTCAAAAAAGTCCGGTCGGAAGTGTATTTTTCGATCGACATTGCGACCGCTTCGGACGGCGCACGAATATAAAACGCACACCGGCGGCTTCGAATTAAGTATAAAAAAGGGCAAAAAGAGTCGAAATCGTGTAAAATAGCTAATTTTCGGAAAATTTCAAAAATCGGTGAAATGATAGGAAAACAGGAGATAACGAAAAACGTTTTAAAACCGACCGCCGCCACTGCGAAGGTACCCGATTGGTCGCGCTATAAGGAATCGACGGTACATGGCCGGCGGGCTGGGGAAACGGAGCGGTGTTTCATTTTTTACTCCACGGTTTCACTATAGCCTGCGTTTTCCTTTCCATTGGTACACTATAGACAGCTGATTTCCTTGTCATTTTATAGTATAGGATTATAATATAATATTATACACGTTTCAATGAGCACAGCGAATTCGACCGCTCTGCGGGGACGGGCGACGAGGGCGGTGCGTTAAACTTCTGCACTGTCGCGAGATTATAATATTATAATACGTAGAGACGAATAATATCATACCGGATATCCCGGTGACGAGGAGGGCAATGACCAAAGTTAGTCCTGAGGAGGATTGTACCACACACACCCGCACACCCACTCACCCACATGTATACAAGCACATTACGCTTAAACAATGTCGTACATTAACTTAAACTGGCTTTCGGCGCGTTAACCGAGTGTATAATATTATAAGCACACACATATATATATATTAATAATATCCTATAGTCAGATATTATGGACGAGTGCGTGTGCGAGTGCGGTTACCGCGCATACACTGGTAATTGGAGGACTCGGCATTCGGGTTATGGTATATACACATAATAATATAGAGTTATCCGTAACGAGGGACTTTGAGAGAATTGATGGATTATTATCATTATAATATTATTATCGCCATCGCAACGCCCCGCCGCGCCCCGTACGCGAGAGGGCCGCCGACAGTTAACGAACATAACGATGATGTCATATTATTATTATTATTATTATTGTAGTTGTATATAGTGCTCGCCTCACGCACTTCATCACGACCAACGCTCAAGTCGCGAGTGTAAATCTGTTATCGCAATAATATTAATTTATAGTTAGGTACCTATCCTAACAGTGGTATCCCGCCGGGGCGGGGGGGGGGGGTGCCCGTCCGAAAACTTTGCTACTCGGCCGCGGTTTGGCACGACGGAAGCTCAGGGGGTCAATTCTCGAACGGCGCTATCTACTAGTCGTATACGACATTAAGGAATTGTCGAGCGAGATTTTAAATAGTCTATTCTTGAATTTCGCACGACTTAAAGGCGCATGAAAAGTTATGCGACTTTAAAAAGTGTGGGTCTAACCACTCGCCAAGAGTTGTCGTATACGATGTCGTGCATCGATTGTATTTTTAATTATGATAACGGCTAATCCGATATTGTACGACGTACGTAATGGTTATAAATTATAATACCTATTACCTAACTCAATTTTACTAAATCGAACTATTCATTTTTTATTAAAATTAATTACATATTTTACTTTATTAACTATGGCGAATGACGACGAAATGGCTTATTTATTCGCAATCCAAAATCAGCAAAATCAAATTAATTTTCAACCTAGACCAAGAACTGTTAATAATAATATCATTAACTCATTTGAACTTACAGATTCGGCATTTATTAAAAACTATAGACTTACAAAAAATTTAGCTAATACATTAATTCAAGAACTTAGTCCTTTTCTTAAGTCACCGAAAAGATCTTCAGATTTAGATGTATCAACAAAGGCAAGTTCGAGTTGTTAACAATTTAGGAACGGTACCTAGTAGTTTAGTGTAATATTAGATTAGGTATTAAGGTAGATTACTTATTAGGTAAATAATTATATTAAAGCAATTATTAAGAGGAAGAAGAATCGAGTTTTGTTCATTTTTAGTTTAATAGTTAACTATCTATTACCAAAATTAAAAAGTTTTAAATCTCTTGGTTTAAAATCTTGGCACTTATTTGCAATGGCACTATAGCACTAAATAATAGAGAGGGCTATTCTTGTCTATACCACTTCAATATTACCTATACCAAAGATGAAATATCTTTTTGGTAGGGATATGAGTAAGTTTGGTCTTCCTATAGTTTCACTTATGATTCTTTGTCGGGCAGTATTTTATATTGGGCTCAAAAAGACAATAAAATATGTGCTGGAATCCTCTTAATAATACTATTGAAAATTCATATTTCATAAATTAGTAGTTATATATTTTTTTCAGGTTTTAGTTGCCTTAAACTTTTTTGCCACTGGTAGCTACCAGACTCCAGTTGGTAATAGTAGATTTACCTCAGTTTCCCAAAGTTCTGTGTCTCGTTGCATTGAAGAAGTCACATCTGCATTAAATACTGATAATGTATTTGGGAAATGGGTAAAATTTCCTAGTAGTTTAAGAGAACTTAGAAAAGTTCGAAATGAGTAAGCTCTTTTATAAATTACATTTAAATAATCTTAATCATTTGATACAATTGTTTCTTCATAGCCAAAACAATGAAGCACATAGAATAGGGTTCAGTTATAAAATTAATTTCCTATTTTTATATTTTAAATTGGTCCATAAGTTTCTCATCTCATAATTTCTAAAAAATAGTAATATTTGTTTTTAAAAGCCATATGAGATATAATATAGAAAAATCAATTAATTTTGAACACCTCATTCTATGAAATTTGTATTGAGAATAATATGATTAATTTGTACAAGACCAAGTAGATATATTTATATACATTTCAGATTTTATGAGAATACAGGTATTCAGGGTTGTATTGGATGTATTGATTGTACTCATGTAGCGATTGTGCCACCAATTAAAGATCCTTTAAATGCTCATTCTGAATATATTTATGTTAACCGAAAAGGATACCACTCTATTAATGTGCAATTGGTTAAGTATACATTTAGAAAGTGAATAATTGTGTGTGATAATAATAAAGTGAATGTTTTTCCAAAGATATGTGATTCTAAACTTAGAATTTTGAATGTAAATGCTCTTTTCCCTGGATCAACGAATGATTCGTATATATGGAATAACTGTGATGTACTCCCAATATTGGAACAAATTTATCGGAATGGCCAACAAGGATATTTTTTATTAGGTATGTTTCGTTCAACTGCTTATTACTTAGTTTTGATTAGGATTCAGGTGTATCTTTTATTTGCTGAATATTGTGGTTTGAATTTAAAACTAAATATAAAAACATGTTGACGGAAATGACTGTCTTAAGCCGGACAGACACCAATGCAACATGCACCACTTTTTGCAATGTTTTGGAATGCGCTGGAACTTACAATAAAATTTATAATCAATGATACTAATCTGTAACAACTTTCATTCATTCATATAGCAATAATATAAATCATCCTGTTAAAACAATTGTTAATCTAAGGTGATTCTGGATATGCATTAAGACCATGGTTGCTAACACCTATTAATGACCCAGTAACTGATGTTGAGCAGTATTACAACAAAATACAAATGACAACGCGAAGTGCTGTAGAGAGATGTAATGGTGTTCTAAAAATGAGATTTAGGTAAGCCTTAAAATAGATAAAATATTTAAACGCAGCAACAAATAGTAATATTACTCTTAATGCTATTACATAATATATTTAGGTGCCTTTTAAAACATAGATTTCTCCATTACCACCCTGAAAAATGCACGAAAATTATAAACGCATGCACAGTACTACACAATATGTGTATAATACATAATGTTGAACTGCCGGTAGAAGAAGGCCCAACAAATATAGAAATGGGTATAATTCAACATTCAAATCACCCAAATAATGGTCAGCATTTTGGAGGAAATGATTTGTTGCTAGGTAGACAAACAAGATCAGTGGTTGCAAATTATTTGTATAGAAATAGACGACATTAGATACCTAAAAGCATATTTTAAAGTTGTATGCTAATTTTATGTTTAAATAATACAAATAGATTTAAATAAACAAGTAAATTGTTAATTTCAATACTTACTCTATATAATATGTAAACTACTTAATTAATAATACTTTATAAAAAAATGTTGAGTCATTGAAAACATTTAAAATTTATTACTCTTTAAGATTTTGAAATTATAAACTAATATTATACCTACATGTAAATGAATGTTTTAAAATGAATGTTTTTAATGTATAATAATTTTAAGAAATATTACTTTTATATAAAACATGTTTCTTTTAAATGAAAAATAAAAATAAATAGTAGTAGGTAAATGAGCGCAAGTATGTCTTATAAGAATTTATTAAATGAATATTAATGTTATTAAAAAAAAAAAATTAAATATTTTTATTGACGAGTGCTTCTGCTATGCAGCTTAAAATGTCATTTTTTTTTTGCATTAATTCCAATTTATCTTTATAGTATTGAGCTTTCATAGCCAATTTTTTTTCCCCCAGAACAGCCAGTCGTGTTGCAGCATCATTGCTCTCATCAAGTCTTTTTTCTGTTGATGCCCTTTTTAATTTTGAAGTTGTAGTTTCTATAGTAAAAAACATATTCATTTCTACTAAATCATAATATAAGATAATAAAATATTTTATATAAGATATAGTATTTTAGAAATTACATAATTAATATTACTCAAGATATATGATATTGAGTTGAATCAGTGGCGCAACCAGGGGGGGGTCGTCCCCTGGTCCAGCCACCCACCTTGAGCCATACTTATAATGGGCGATAAAAGATAAACTTTTTTTATTTATTTAATTTAGAATAATAAAATAAGTATGGACCCCCGCCCCCCTGCTTAAAAAAATTCTGGTTGCGCTACTGAGTTGAATAAAACAGTTGACTTATGCTGGGTTGCATAAACAATTTATTAAATTTAATGGTTCACTAAAAATTTAATGGACCAATCACGGGCCACTAAATCTTGTTTAAGGGACCATTAGCTCACTATTGATTCATTAAATGTTTTGTGCAATCCAGCATTAGTAGTATTATTATGTATAAAGCAATACTTATGGTGAAATATTTGAAATGTAAGAAAAGAAACGGTTAAAGGAAATTTAAGGAAAATTGAACGGTTAAGCTAACAACAGCTCTTATAGGAAAATTTAATTTGAACATACTTTTGATTGGATCATTAATGGAACTGATGTTAGGATTTGGAAGAGGAGATGAAGAGGTACCAAATGGAATGGAATTTTCTTCCTGTAGCAAGACATCACTCAGATCAACTGTGACAATATTGTCATCAAGTGGTTGTGTCCCTAAATCACAGTTATCGTCAAACACAAAATAGGCTTTAGAAGCGTTGCTTGATGTGTGACCAGAAATGCTAGTTGGGTTGATCAGGTCCAACGTATCATTTTCAATCAAAGAAAGGCTAGAGCAAGGAGTGTTTAAACCAGTTTTCCTCATATCTGCACGAATCATTGAATGTTTTGATTTTGCCTTAGTACGGTTGTCTTGGAATGTCTGAAATACAATACAAAAGATTGTTGTAAACACCAACTACATTTTAAAGTAAGCACTCACTTTACGCCATTTGTTCCAACTTTTAACAGCCCCGGGCATGGCATTTAATGATTCGGCAATAATTTCCCATCGTTTTTGAGCAATCTTAAAGGTGAACGTACTACTAAACTTACCACTTAGTAGTTGTGGATCGACCTTTAAGAAGCCGTTCAAAGCAATCATTTGGTCGGTGGTTGCTCGGCCTGAAATTTCAGTGGAGTCTTTCGACATTGCGTAAAGATAATGATATACAAATAATAAAAAAATAAAAAATATTCAATATTTCAAACTCTGAGTTCTAACTTCTAACAATATTATAAAATATGAACATAAAGTAAACGAGTAACGACATAACAGTATACAAGCCTATAGAATATTATAGAGTACTGAGTAAAACACTAAAACCATTAAACCTTATCACACTATCAACTATCAAGTTTTGAGTTCTTATCTTGAAAATAACTACAGATAATTCATATACCACAATCGTGGTTTATACGACTTGACGTCACCACTCTACAAAATGTAGCGTTCGACAATGTATTTGGCGTTTGGTGTTCAAGAATAAGTAGCAATAGATGTGATTCGGCGTATACGCCAATATCATTCTACTATTGTCGTATACTACTTGATCGACGTATTATGTCGAATGATTTCGAGAATTGACCCCCAGGACGATAGCTGATGTCGTGGGACTTGGATATTTTATCAAACGTCATGATGATATAATATCTGTAATAGGCATCGAGGGAAATGGAAAAAGGAGATCTATCAAAAGAATCGAAAAACTCTATACTTTCGCCACGATATTAATACGTTCTAAATTTAAAATCATATATACCGCGGTCGTCTCTGAAAGTGACACGATATTATATTTTAATGATACGAACGAATTTTAACAGAAACTCGCGGTCATCACAGGTTTGCCAACTGTTGAATTGCGCAATATAAATAATATTCAGTGTACGGGTACAGAAAGCTCGGGGCGATAGTGGATTTCGTGGAACGACGATATTAATTAAACTACGGAAATATATATTATATACGACTAATAACGAATAATCTTTTATGTTTTATTTACGTGACCTATATAAATAGAAATTGTAATTTGTGCATTTGAGTTTTTGGCTAAGTGAATTCAACTTTTAGTACAGAAGACATCGCTTGAATGTATCTAATGAATTATTAAACTATTAATTTTAGGCGCTGGACAATATTAAAATGTTAAATAATGCAAAATGCCAGTAACATATTCTATTAATATTTGGTTTTTGCTTACTTAATTAAATCTTAATTTAGTATACTCCGTGGAATAAAATAAAAAAAATCTGTTAGTATAAAATCTATCATTACCATTACTCATTTTCAAAATTCATCGTAGTCAATTGAAGCTTTTATATTATGATACGTCATAGGTGAATGGAATTTCTTTACATTCAAACAAAATTTAAAACAAATCCAAATATCTTACAAAGTGAATACAACAGTCTGTTTTATAAAAGCAATAAAAAACATATTCAATAAAATTTAAAATTAAATATTAAAATTGTTGAAATTTAAACATGTACTTTTTTATATTATTGTAGTAACCTAGAAAGGCTATGAATTTAAATGGAGTATAATAGTTCTTCACACAGTTTAAAGCATTTTTAGACGTACTTAAAATTAAACAAATATAGCACGGTTGGCTACCCTCACTGCGACTGGCAAGTTAGTTGGCCGGAACTCTCAACTTGCTAAACTAAATGAAACAAATCAAGTCGTCACACATTGGACACTTACAAAGGAAGTTCTTAGGGAACTCGAGATGGTAATAACCATAGTCGTACGTATCGTGCACAAACAATGCACAGTTACCTAATTAATGAAAGAAATCAATCTATGAGATTTTTCCAACTGATACTGTACACGTTGATACCTCAAAATTAAATTCAAAATATGTATGTCTAGAACAATTAATATACTGTCATCGATGATTTCATGTGACGATAATCAACTGTATCATAACCTTAACACTATTTAAAACGAAATACCAACACGTATACGTGTTATCCAATATATTGGAGAGTATAAAATCATCAAATGTTATTCATATTATTTCATCGTAATAATAATAAAAAAAAAAAATACTACTAGCATAATTATTATTATTATTATTATTCATTTATTTGTTAATATAACAACGTACAGAATAATATCAATATGACATTAAAATCAACAATAATATTAACACCTTCCGAATCCGCACCGATATTTTCAGTCCTGGTCGACCGGTGTTCCACGAATCGACGGACGAAGGCTTTGGATCACTTATATATCCACCACACGACGTTTGCTTAGGATGCAAAGCCTAGAAGGAATTTCAGGGACACAATTCTGTGTTATTTTAAATCGTTTCGATGTGCATCGTGATGTCAAGTACTTATCGCGAGGCGTTTATGTAGACATATAGAATGTATTTTTTTATTCGACAGTCCTATATGTAATACGTCCGAGAAATATGACCTAACTGCGGACCTTGTATAAAATCTATATATTATGCGTTTTATTAATAATTATACGTTTTCATCCGAAAAGAAACTCTTTCCGACTACCACGTTGAATAATTAATACCGCAAAACGGAAAACGCATAATATTGTAATATAAATAAACATTTTCATTTTGTTTTTGTTTGATTCTACAACAATTACAAGCAAGCAAACCGAGTTTCGTTTCGATCTGTTAAAATTTAAAATTCAAGAATTTGTCCAGCGCCAATCTCGAAATTACTATTTTAATATTTATGAACATGCCAACAGAAAACGTGAAATAAAAACGACCACCGAAAAACGCTTAAAAACACAACGGCCAAAACAAAGAACAAACACAAAGTCAACCATAAGAGGAGGAGATAAATATAAATATAAACGGGAAAAAAAACAATTCCACCTCGCTCGGTCTATCACCCGTCGTTGACGTCATCGTTTTTTTTTCATTTGTTTCGTTGAAAATATCCGTAAAAAAGGGTAAAATACCCTGCAAGAGCTGTGTATACGAGTAATCCGGTTACGGCTATTAATCCGCATGGTGTAATTGAAAAGCTATTCGAATGACAGTCACGATAATAATTTATAAAAAAAATATATTGAAATTGGAATTAGTGGTGTACATGCTGCCCGAGCAGTGGTACTCGAAACAAGAACGAGGCTCACGAGATTCATTTAAAACATCCGTTTTGACGATCAATTGTAGATACGTCCTGCTGTAATGCGTAACCAGGGTACTAGTATAGTAACAAGCGACGTTTGATACCCAAAGCTATGTACGAATCAAAAAAATATATTTCGAATTTCGGGTGGTGTAGACTTCGACTCTGAGTAGAAGCTGCTCTATTATACTGTTCTCTTGAGCTCCTCCACCCTGTAAATAATCCGTCTATGGATGTGATACCATCATACTAACAGCGAGCAGTAATGGTTGCTCGATACATTGTTTTGTTCGGTTGCCGTACGAAAATATAAAAAAAATAATTAATATAATATGAGTGTCTAATATTCTCGTTACCTCTGTAGGTAGGTATATGATATTATATTGCATGGATTATAGTTTATTCCATCAAGTTATCCATACGTACAAACAGTCGTTTTGTTTATCCACACCTCGAAATTCTATTGAATTACTTTACATACTATCGAACTACTCTGACTCTTTTTCTCGCCACTGATAAATAAACCGGCTTTGAAATCGCACACGAAACACCCGATGATAGTATTCCTCGAATCGGTTTAAGCATCAAATCGTGTTTAATACGATACGATTGATAATTTCTGTAAAAAAAAAAAGGTTAAGAGTCACCGGAAATCGTTTTTCATCAATTGATCCCTTTCTGAAAAGTTTGCTACGACCATGTCCATCACTGAGGCTCGACCAGAAATCGTCATCCTCCCATCATAACAATAATAACGTTTTGACACGAAGAGTAAACGAGCGCTGCACGGGCAGAGACACCGAGTGGGCGGCACGAGTCCGCATCTCCGAGAGGAGATAATAATATACGCTCACCTTGATAGCGATGGCGGTGGCTTAAAACTTGTAGTCTTGATCACGCCGACCCACATCGTACCCCCACACCCCACCGACCAGAGCTCCCGGAACGTTAATCACCGGGGGGTTTTAAACTCCGGTAAGAAGACACGGCGCCATTAATCCAAAATGAGCGGGAGGTGCAAGTATAGTTGCCGGCGGGCGGGGTAGCGGGGAGTCTCAGCCGCCGTTTTATTAATGACCTAACACTTGTTAGGCGATCTTCTCGCCGGCGGAGCACATTACTCACGCAGATTTCGTTCAGAAAGGATTTAACGATCAGTGGCGAACGGTTTATGAGGGAGGGGACGGTCGTGGCTTATTACTTGCGAGCGCGACATGTGACGGGCAAACGCTCGCGGGACGAACGCGAGTGTAGAGTGCGAAACTCTCGACGGGAGCTGCGGTCATCGCGACGACGGACGATAAGGGATCGACACGACGGAAGAGAGGTCGATCGACGCGGTGGACGATAACTGATAAGGCAATCGGAACGGTAGGAGAAAGGACTATAGAGATGATAGAAGGGAGGACGATAGAGATGACAGAAAGGAACATGATCGGGACGGCAGATGGGAGAATTATATTATGATCGTGAAGGACGACGAAATATTTTCCTGAAACGTCATAACATTACAGCAATCGGTCGTATATCCGTCGATCGTCGAGACACGACGTTCTTGTGATTTGTAAAGGCACTCTAAAGGAAGAATAATCGCACCTACGCCTGTTGGGTCGCCGCCAGTGGAGAAAATAATATGTATCGATCACATTTCACTGTCCCTCGAGTACTTTGCAGTGTGTGTATGAATGTATACGGAGTGATTCCACCCAACATGCTCACCCCATGTTTTCCTTTAGTAATGAATATATAATTCTAACCCTGATTTTGGATTTTTAAGTACACTCAATGAAAATATTTTCGAACTGTGGGGAGGTTTTTTTACTTAAGGAGCGCCCTGCGGTGATACAACATTTTGTTTTAACAAAATGTAAAAATCCTTTTTTTGTATTGTAAATTATTAAGCGGATAATTTTTTTTATGAAAATGTTGATATGTACGGTACAGCCGTACAGGGTTAAGGTAGGGTTCTATATTTGAAATATTTCAAAATTGAAAATTTTACTCTATATTTCATATTTCAATGAAATTGTGAAAAATATTTTTTCTTCTTTTAAATTTGTTTGGTTATAGATGATAAAAAATTATAGTATATAGAAATAAAGAAAAACATATTTTTTTTGTTAATTTATTATTTCATAATATTTCTATATTCTATAATATGTAGTGCTGAAAAATATTCCTGCCATTATTTCGAGGTTAAAATATCTATATGAGTTATAAAATATTGTTGTATGTGGACCGACCGCGATCTAAAAGTAATGGTTGAATTATTTCAAACCATTAAGTTTAAGCCAATTCCAACAGTGAATGAAATATAGTGTATTTTAATTAATTATAAAGTGTTCAAAAGTCGTACATGTGTGTGTATATGAAGGTACTCTGGACTCTTACTTTAATACTTAGATCATAATATTTTGTATATTTTAAAATGTCAAAGACTCAAGACTATTAAGAGTGGTTTGTGTCTATACCTTGTAAATATAGTATAATATAATTACAATATAGTATAATATAATATGCATACTGAGCTCTACGCTATAACATATGATAACATATTATGATATAAAGTTGGTTTATGAGTTTGTAACTTAAGAGTTAAAAGGCAATGTTTAAATTTATTACATTATAGATTTGTTAAACAACTTATAAATTATAAGTAACAAAGTTACATATTTTCTTTGTTTCATACAATAAACCAACTTTTAAAAATTTTCATTTGGAAGTTGACTACTATAAACTTTTAGATATACCTAATAAACATTTTATTTTTATTTTTCATGGAAATGAAATATTTCAAGAAAATAAATTTCATGAAATTTTAAAACGTATATGTACCTAATTCGAACGAGTAGTTTTTTAGTTATTTAAATGTCTATTTTAAAAACAAAATATAAAATATTTATGTTATAGGATCTAGTATTTATTATATTTAGACTATCAGCTTACAAATTATAAATATTGATAGATTAATATTATCAATTGCTAAAATTGTCCTATCGCCGAATATAAAATCGTGGACCTATTGACATTAGTACACAAAGTTAAGTACCTAACTCAAAAACTGACTGTTCAAATTTTGATTTTGATATACTTGAATATATTCAGTAAAAATATCCACTAAATAATTTACAGTCAAAAATTGGTAGGGGAAGGTCTTATTTGAAAAACAGAAGTTATTGTATCTCTACAGGGTACTTCTTAAGCCATACAAACAAATCTCAAGAATTTGAAAATAATATTATTATTTTTAAAAATTTTAAAAATCAAATTTTAAATCTGTGGTATGATGGCAGAAGCTGATATGTACATTTTCAGAACTTGGTTTTGCCGCTTCATATATTTTCAAATAATGGCATATAAGTTTTGGTTTTTGCACATAAATAGAGTCACACACATAATAGTGACATATCATATTTTTTGCCACCACTTAAAATAAGTATACGATTTCTAAATTATTTAAATGATAATTCAAAAATTAACAAAATGTACATATCAGCTCCTGCCGTCATTCCACAGAAATAATCACTTTATTCTGTGTGTGGTGGGGGGGGGGGGGGGTGAGTAAGCTTGTTGAATCACCCTGTAAACTTTATAAAATATCTTGCGTGATTCTGTATCCATCTGCATCCACTACCGTTTGCCCTAGACCGAGAACAATGGACCCGCGGTTAACCGAAACGTTTTAATCGAGTCGAACAAAACGTTTCGCCATATTGTGTGTATGCGATGGTCTCTCGGTCGTGTTTTATTTCGTTTTGTTTTTTTTCTTCCGCTCGCATGCCACCTACCTACGAGCAATCGAACACACTCTGCAAAATCAAAAATATAAAAAACAGAACGATAAACAATATTTAAATGTTGCGATACCGTATTGTTTCGTTACCAATATGTGTGTGTGTGTGTGTGTGTACAATAATTATTGCGTTTTACATTCGCGTACGACATTATAATAAACATATTGTGTACAAAATATATTATTCGATACACTTCAGGCGAATGCTTTATACGTATAATAATGTCATGTGCTCACTGATATTAAACGACGGCTTTCAGCATGACGTGATATAATGTATGGGAGCTAAATGCATCGGATAAGTTTCGAACGAAATGTTTAGTGGACCTCATAAAACTCTCAAAAACTATCTTTTCGATAGCGAAAAGGACTTTGTAAACAAAACGTTTGCGCCGTGTGCTTGTTTTTATTTTTATTCGGATTCAACGAATATTATGATATTATTATAGCCAATGATATTCAGCTAGGTATATGTACGAAATTCAAACGGTTTTTTTGAATACGATTAAAAACTTTCTTTCGGTATAATATGGCAAACCGCAGCGTTTGATTTCGTGTTCCCGTCCGAACGACCAACCAACAACTTCAAAATCGTGATGAAACATTTGAAATTATTTGAATTTCTGAAAAAAAAAAAACCCCAAAAAAGTTGTTTTATAAAAGCATAATATTATATTCATTGGTTATCATTGACCAATGACCACGATAAAGTGAATTAATTTAATAGCATGAAGTTTGTTATTAAATAATCGGATGCATCGTTAACAAAAAAACCGTGAGTACCTAACCTACTTAAACGCGTTTAATATAATATTATTATAAATTATTATATTACCATAACATGTTCATTTAAAATATTATAATGTTATAATATTATGTATCGTACCTACTGATCTTAAATTGCTTGCAGTAAACATCACAGTTTTAAATTTCCACATTTGAAATTATTTAAATTTTGGATAAAAAATACAAAAAATAAAAAGTTGTTTTATACAAATATAACATATTAATATTAACTTAATAATAAACAATACAAAAACTGTAAAATGTAACAATAATATCATATAAGTTTATGCTGCATACTTCTATGATGAATATTATTAAGTCGTCGAGTTTTATTTCTTTTAGGCCGCTGGCGATAAAATATGTCCACCGATGAGCGTTTTTCGAATAAACAAAAACAAACCACAATTATACTACGTCATTGTTTCCACCATCATCGTATCACACAGTCGTATTATTCATAACAATATATTATACAATGGTAACGCGTAGATGTTATTATTGTTATTATTATTTCTCCGGGAACACCAGCTCTTGATCCCCGGACAAGATATACGGGCCTGACAAAATAACAAAATATATATATATTATATCGCCCGAAGAGATAATAAAAAAAAATTGCGTGCTTGCATGAAACACACGTGATGCACGACAATATACGCTGAGGTCTTTATGAATGGTAAGTATGAAATTGTGATGTTTACTGCTAGAAATTTACGATGGTCGCGTATATGATAATAATATAATATATTAAGGTATAATAATATTTTAAATGAAGATATTATTATGATAATAATATTATTATTATTATGCGTTTATGTCCTTATTCTTTCGTTTACGATACATCCAAGTTTATGAAATAACACATTTTACCGTTAGGTACATTAATACATAATGGCTTTTAATGGTAATCGATAAAATATAATACAATATTCAATAACTTGTATTTTTATCCGAAATTTAAAATGTAGACATATGAAATTGTGCTATTAGCTGCAAAAAATTTACGATGGTCGCGTACGATATACATATAACATTATAATATTTGAAATTAAGATATTATGATAATATAATAGTACATAACAATAATAATATTACCTTAAAGGCCACGTCATTGATATAATATATTCTTATGATTATTAAAAGTTTATTATGTCCTTATTCTTTTGTTTACGATACCTACATTATACAATAACTAACTCTACTGAAGCATATTACGACATTCAATACGTGTATCTTATTTTTCTATAAAAATTTCTTATATTTTGTAAACTTTGTTAAAATTCAGTGGTAGGTACAATCGCGTAAAAAATTATGGCGATCTGTTGACTGCGCAGGGTACCACATGATAATTTCACTGCTTACCTGCTATAATGTACTGCAGGCGGCAGAACTTCCATATAACGGAATCACCACAATTTTTTTTTTTTTTTCATTTAATTTGAAACCTCGATAACAGGACCCTTGGCTTGTATTACATATGTTCACTTAAATATTAGGTACTTAAACTAAATTGTACAATTTAATATCTTTTATAAATAATAAAATTGTTTTAATGGAATCTTCGCGTCAATGCCCAGTGCGTCGTGAAGGTTCTCAGGTTTGTCCAATTTTTGTCTTGTGTATGGTGTATCTCTACATTATGTGATAATGACGTGTTTGATTGAAGTAGGAAATCCTCATGTTTAGCATGTTCTTGGTGGCTCTTTTTTTAATAAGATGGTCACGTGTGTACTGTATATACGACATATTCTGAGGTGATTTAAGAAAGTTTCGTCTCTTCGTTTGAGGGATACATTTTTCTGTTGTTATTTTTATTTTATTTAATATAGTACATATTCATTTTTAACAATTCATTTTTAAACAGGGTGTAGATAATTGTTTTTAAATCTTTGTCTGAGTTTATATTCCAGAGGTGTCGTTGATGCGTGTATTGTTTGCTCATTCCTTGGCAAGTACATCCGTTCTTTCATTACCGGTTATTCTGTATTCCTCAGTGCCCGGGAAAATTAAGTTCATTCAGGCCATGATAAAATTATGTTATTGTTTAATTTATTAGTGAAGTTGATTATTTTATTAATGATAACATTATCGTTGTTAATATTTATAAAAATAGTGTCCATGGAGTCTGTTAAAATTTAATTTAATCTAATTTTTTTTTCTCTCCGTACTATACGGACTAACGTTGGGTTTTGAGTTTTAAGGATGTTATCTGTGTATGAATAATATTTTATAAATTATATGACGCTTTTTAATTCTACAAAAAAAAGTAACAAGATTTTTGAATCGTTACATTATTGCAACTGTACCGGATGTAACGTACTTAACGCGACTACTGCGATTGCATAATAAATATTACATTTACCACTTTTTTAACATCTCGATCGCCCCATCTCGATATTATATTTTATTATGCTGTACGCACCTACACACGCCAAATCACCGGTTTTCTGATTGCACTTTCATCCGTATAAATGTATTACCCATACCTACCGTATATTTTATTCAAAAGACAAACGACACACGTACTAGCTATAAATTATTACCTCAGAGTCGCGAGCGGTAAAATATTCAACGATAACAATATGCGCGTTGTAGTACACCTGTTGTGGGGGTAAGCTGCAGTACTTGGAGAGTATTTATTTTTGTGTACGATTAGCATAAATGTTTAATAATCCACCCTCCCCCCTCACCAGAAAAAAAAAATTATATTGAATTAGGGGATTCGCGAGAGGCGAATAATTTATTTTACCGAGAAAGTGAACTCGTTCACGAAACCTCTTACATATTCGTGGCGTTAAAAAACAACTGCGACTACGTTGTACAGCTTCGCGTTTCCTACGATATATTCATTAGCCGACCAAAGACTACCACGAAGAAGATCTCTGGTCGTTTGATTTGTTTTTAATCTCACCTATATTATACTATTATATTTTATTAACCGACGATTCGAAGAAATTGTAGTTACAGTTTGACGAATTTGGTTCGTAAATTTAAATGACGTTCTCCCGAGCGCCGTTTGCCTTTGAGATTTCCAACGATCGAGGAAATTATCATCGTAAAATTGGTATATATACTGCAATATAACGGGATGGTTTTCTAAGCATACTCACATATATTTTCCACTTTAATAGTACATTTATTCGAATTCTGATTCTTAGAATTTTTTATATATACCTGAATACCGTGTTTTCAAATTCCAGATACATTTTGATCTGTGGCGTACAAACTTCTAATTTTAAAAATGAAATCGATTTGTTGTGGTGCATAGACATTTTGGTTGTAGGACGTGTGTGCCAATATTGCCGTCAAATTTCTCGACACGAAATTCTTAATACGACGTGTGTGTAAAAATCAGAAATTTAAAAAAAATTACCATCGAAGTCAAAACGAACCACGCATTTCATCGAAAATTCGTAAAAGCAATTAAATAGTGATGTGACCTTCCAATGAATTATCGTCATTACTCATTGGCATTAAATTTAAATTTAAGTAAAAACCTACCTTTGATTACCTACGTTTTCTGCATATGTACGTTATTAATATTTGTGTAACGACCTCGTGGGCTGGTATATTTTAATATTGTTTACACACGTGTACGATGTATAACATTATATATTATTTTATGATGTTTATTTTATGTAACGATTTATGTATCCCAACCGTTTATTATATATACGTCACCGAAGGAACCAAAATACAAACTATAATGACAGTCGATATTTAGGTACAATATTATCAACGGCGAATGGAAAACCGCTGATAAAACGAAATATGATTTAATTTTGGTATACTTCACGTCAACATCAGTGATTTTCCATATTATTATTATTATACATCGATTATAAATAATATTCAATGTGAATTGATAAAAATATTTCATTATTTTTTTTTTTTGATTGAAACTATTGATAGGTACATAAAATTGTATATAATAATTAGCTGAATTAGTTCCCGGATGGGTGACCCACTCGGTTTTTTAGTGACACGTCTTTGCCGCACATGTGTTCCTATCCAACCCTACCCCTCCCACCCCTTACAAACAGATATAATGGCCATAGTGGCCGTGCTTATTAAGATCAATAAAAAAAAATTATAGTTTTATTATTATTGTGTTATGTAGGTTCAATATAGACCTAAAATAATATTATATTCCAATGTTTAAATTCAAAATCGTTATCATAACAAAAAATATAAAAATGTAACTCGATAATAATATGAAAAAACAAAAACAGTAAATGTCGCGTTGTATAATAAAACAAACAACTACCTATAATAATAATAATAATAATAATAATACGGTAGTATTTTATCCGAAACGTAACAAATAAATTAGGTATCGATAATTTCCACGATAAATATTATTTCAGATAATTTATTAATTCCACTGCTCACATTCGCCGTTGTTATCAAATTTATTTTATATTTTATTCCCCCGTTGAATCGTGGCTGATATTTCAATTGGTTTCAAAATGTAATTATTTTTAATTTTACGAGCACACTCGAAACTCAGACTCCTGCAGCACAGATGTTGAGCGAAATATACAATCGAAGAACCGTGAGTGTAATGTTATTACTGACCGAACAATGTTTAACAAGCTGCTACTGTTTTCGTAATTGATAACTCAGATTTGTTTCAAAGTATTATTTTCCCCAACAAGATCATTCATCGAATAAATTTAACGTTTCGCTGCATCCGTGCAACGAGTTTTCGCCAAACTACGCTAACAAGACGAATAACGGTATTATTGTTTTCAAAGTGAATATTGTCAGTGCTCGAAAACCCTCCGCGACTATAGTGCAATTATGGGAGAGATAAGTTGTAGATTTTCGAAAATATCGTTCATACGATAAAACGCATATTTTTTTATACTATAAAACATTTTTCAAATGCTCATTTCAGTGGGAAAATTCAGATCGAAAGGCTCGGCGGCGCGTCGTCGCGCAGAGCGAATATTTTAAAATATCACAATATAGTACTGTGACTTATCAATATTAGTCTTAATTCCGTTTTAAATGGTTATCTTTCGAAAGGTATCCCACCATCACACTCCTTATGTCTCGACATGATCGAGTTTCCGTCGATAGTTTTTCAACCGAAAAAAAAATCAAGGAGTATCAAGGTATACATGTAATCTGTCTTGTAAATTTAATACATTTGTCGTTACTCTCAAAATGTAAAAAAAAAGTATAATGAGGTTGCTATGGTAACCTAATTATATTAATCATCGGTTGCTAGGGGCTTTATGACATCAATTTCATCTTTGACATCGTTTGGTTGTCATGGCAACTGTAACGTCTGTAACTTAATCGGTCGGACGAAAATACGATAATATTCTAGGCTCTCAGTCTCGATAAGATGACGTCACCACGATATCCGTGTCACACGAAATTATAAAATGACCCCCAGCCATAAGACATATTATATACATGTGAACAATTTAATGTTGAGTCAGTGGCATATACCGGAATTTCCATTGTGGGGGGGGGATATAATATATTATTTCTTATTTCTTATAGACCAACTAATTCTGCCCCCGCACTAATATTATATAAAAAAAAAAAAGGTCACGGGGCAACCTCCCCGTCCTTGAATACGCCAGCTGCTTGTATTTAGTCGATTTTATACCAATATAAACCTATATAATTCCCAGTGTGCACGTTGCTTAGATAATTACTGTTCGCAACACCTAATCCATTCTCATCCTCAGCACATGCTATAAACTTTATGTTGGCACAAAGCTATTATTGGAATTTAAAATTACGTCTAACAAACACACATACACCCACACACACTGAGTACAATAAATAATGTTTTATGGGGTTGGACGGTAGTATAACTGTGTTAATTTGGACATTCTTAATGGATCACCGTGTGAGAGTAGCTATGTTATATTATTGTTATTTTTATAAGTACATAACGTATTGTTTCGGAAAAACTAAAAGTAGGTACTCATAAATAATGAATTATATTATATATGTAGCTACTTTTATCGTCGTCGTCGTCGTCGTCGTCGTCGCCATATTTCAACGGTCGTTATAATATGATAAATTATTTCTTGTCGTGTTTCTGGCGAAAGTACGCGACACGTTCACGCGAACGCACTCGACGCATTCGATATTATTATTTTGCTTGTCTTGAATCGGTCGTGTATCGGTAAAACATAATCACGACGACTTCCTATACTACAGGATGTAATAATTATTAAAAGTTCAATGCTCTCGCATATGTGCACTCTTCATAATATTATTATGGCGTGAAGTCGTCTGCATTCGATTTGTCAAGCCTGCCCTTATAACCCCCTTGAAAATTAAATTTCTACATGAAAAAATTCGAATTTTCTTTGACTTGAGATACAAAAATCATAAAATAATTGTAATAGTATTTCAATGTGTCGTGGAAATACAAATACGTATTATTTTAAATTGTCACCAGACCGAGTGTATAAAATAAAAATCAATATTATTCTAACTACGTCACTGTTATTAATTACTTTCATTATTTTGTTGAAAAGAAATCTGCGGTATGGTTTGAACGAATTCCCTGTTTTTAAAGTCGTTATTTTTTAGATTCTAAATTCACAATCAATTCGACCAGACATTTTTGAGTCCCTTTTCAAAAGATTTTTTTGCACTGTTTAATATTAACGCAAGTGCTCGAGATGAGGATCGAACCCAGTGACAATGATACAATATTTCGTTGTCGAAATAATATACCAAAGAGTAAAATAATACATAAATATATTTATATATATAATAATATATAATTATGGAATATACGTATTACACGTATATAGTAAAATGATCTGTATTTTATGTATTCACTTTTTATATTAGAGTAAATTAAATATGATATTTAACTGCCTACTTAAAACTATGCATAATCGCCGATGAAACGATTTAAAAAAACTGCTGATAAGACGCAATGTATTGTATGTTAAGAAACGGCACATAATAATTATTCCTGGATTCAAAATTAAATGACCGAAATTTGTCGTTCTCGACTTTTACGTCACATCACTACACAATTATAACTGTATAAACTATAATTGAATCGTAAACTTTATAATATTATTATTGTGTAGTGCTCTGCAGTGTACTCTAAAGTCTAACCTATTATAGTGTTGTTTCGTCTTAGATGTTTGTTGTTCATAATCAAAGTATTCGGTGTACAAGAAATAGGACTTATTGTACGATGACAACGTATATGCATTTAGATGCCAAAAACAGGTGTTGTCTTAGTTGAACGACGAAGGCAACTTGTATTACTTGAACTCAGGGGAAATGGAAATTGTAGACAGAAAGTGTTATAAAAAAAAGTAGAAAAAATAACTAAAATTATCCTAATATTTATCAACCGCGTATTCAAATATTAATTGTTGTACTCAAATTCAATAATATATGTACAAGATGTAACAGATGAAGACCTGAAAAATCAAAAATGGATACAAGTTAATCGAATGAAAAAAAATATGAAAATTATATGGATAGTAAATGATTTAAGATTTACTTATGCCTGCAAATTCCAAAAAATAATATTTGATAAAAGTAAATAGAATTCAAATTATATTAACTAAAAAAAATATTGGTATTTTAAAAAAAAATTAAAAATAAGCTACTTGACAAATAAACTCTATAAAAATCATTCACAACAACAAGACGTAGTATTAAACAAGAGTTGAATTTAATTTTAATTTTAAGAACTCTTCAATATACCTACAATATTGTTATATGTCTTATTGTAATACGACTGAAGGTATTTGATATTGTTTTAATTATTGTTCAGTAGAATACAATATAACTCACTGTAATTTTGATTGACTGGCTAAATACAATAAAGCTCTTACGACTGGCAGACCAAATAGAACTTGGCGCTAATATTGACAATATTATTGTTATGACTTACGATAAATCAGAATTATTTTCTTTAAACTATTGCAGCTTATTTATTTTAATGTTGATACAATATTTTGAACAACTTATTTGGTTTTTGTCTTAACTTATATCAAATGGTTTATATTATTATTATTTATTATAATCTCAATTCACTGCTTTCGAATTTGACCTTTTAAATTAGTTTGTAAAAAATAAGCGATTGCTATCCACTGAGACACTTATATCGGGGTTGTAATATTATTCCTGCTATAAAACATCGTGCTCTGACAGACGATATATAGTTTTGATTACAGTCGATCATCATATAGATTCAATTGGTTATGCAAATAACTGAACTATTTGCAACGCTCAAGTATATTGTACGTTTTTTGCAATATAATTTTAATAATTTATGTGTCGAATGTTACTAATATTATAATACTTAACTCGGTGAATTATAAATTTGGGTTGATTGTAAAATTAATTATTTATTTGACTCCATTACGTGTTCATCTACATCTCGCGTGTCGAATACTTAATATTGTAATAGTTATACTCGACGCCCAACTATTGTTCACAGCGTCGGTGAAAATCTCCACAGATACGCGTCCAGATGGGTACGACCATACTATTGTTCGGGTTGCCGAAATACATTCATAGCCAAAAGCGGTGCATCAAAATAAGCTAATGAATTTACGTTTGTCTTCGATAGTGTATAATATTATGGCTCCTGTGCGCCTGGCTCATCTATCCCGCACTCCCTCGCCCCTCTGCTCGTTCAGCCACCTCCCCGTGGATAAGTTCCGGTAACCTTTTAGGATGTACACATCGCAGTTGTACCCGTAATGTTGTGTATACCTACTGCCCGTGAATATATTAACAACTTTAATTCCTCGTGGGAAATCATATCTCTTCCACCGTCGTCGTCTATCGGAGCCTATAGCAACGGAATGGACGTTACCCGGCTTTGGGGAACTAAAGGACGGAAGTGACGGAAAGTTAACGCGCCCTTTCCGGTATAAGGATGTATCGTCCAAAGTGGTGCAGAGGCCCGGCGGTGACCCGCGGACGGGGCGGGGGATGATTAGAAACCGTGTAATACACGAGTATTAAATTTCCAAAATCGTGTGCTCACAAGCCCTTAATTTTCCGGCTCTGATCGAACGTTTCTAATAACGTTATAATATTATCAAACGTCGTATCGCAATAATTATCATCATCATCGCTGCAGCCGTATAATACACGCCGTGTCATCAGAGATCGATGCTATACAATTCGTAAAAAATATCATCGATACGAATATTATTCAATATCATACTAGATGCTGGTCTTGTCATAGTGTGATCGTCGATACGAACACAATATTTAAGACTCTGATCAAAATCAGGCGCCGTCGAACCATCCGCCGTCAACCGTTTGTTCATCACCCAGTGACCTATATATTAATATCTATCTCGCATTTCGCACTGCGGTGAACCGAAATACCGATTTCGTGGTATCGTCGTGTCAAGTTCACCGATCTGACTTGCATCGTTATAAAATAATATTGATCCCTCGAATCAATCGCGGGTTTATTGATCCACGCGTTTTAATAATTATATTATAATTAAACCCGAACGTTCGTGAATTCGCGGTAACAACTAAAGTGTTGTAAGTAGTCTGCACCCGGGATAGGGTTTCATCGTTATTTCGTCAAGGGATTCGGTAGTGGTGTTGAGAAACATTCCGGCAGCGGATCGAATATTCGTGGTATCGAATTCGCCCAGTGAATTTAATCGTACGTTTCCGGGATGATATTGGAGAAGCGAATCAACAAAACCCGCTCCGGTGGAAACAATTTGTATACCATCCGATTCGGGATGTATAGCTGTTACCTAATTTAGTATTTTTATTGGCTGTTTTACTCTTTCTAATAAGTTAATGTTGTTGTTAAAACTGTGTACGCTGGTATATATTGGAGGTGACTTCAGTATACTCTGGTGTGCACGATTTCTTCTAACATTATCAAATAAACTTCAACGTATACGAAATGTCGGGAAAATACAATAAACAAGCCGATAATAGTATCCCGACTCAGCTTAGGGGGGAACCCACCTAACCATCAGTACAACAGCACTCCCGGTGATAATTCATCTTCCCGATAGCGACCCTCGACCTCCATAACGAATAGTAATATAGTGTTGTACTTTATTGCTATGCAGACTAACCGGCACGGAGGAAATCGTTGAGTGGATAGAGACGCGTAACATTTTAACCGTCGAAACTCGAGTCTTCTGATAATCATGGTTTCCATATTTTGCAGATGTGAATTTTAATGACATACCTACACGTATTTTTGCTCGTATTAAACACCCTTGGAAATGACTATCCCGACGGCTTAAGTATAAGGTTCGCTAAGATTTCAACGGCAGTCCACGAACGGCACTGCTAAAAAATTAAATAAAACTGTCTCGGTGCGATTGCAATTTATAATATTATGTCCGACGGGGAAACTGTTATTGTATTGACGTTCGAGTATCGAAAACCTTTGTTTAATTATTAACATGTATTAAAGTCGATAGTCAAGACGTCAAATTTTTCCCCAGTTCTAGGACAAACGATAATAATATCATGTAAAGCATCTTAATCGTACGTCTAAATGGGTACCGAAATTTCAAGGAGGCACCGCAGTTATCTACAAAGTCGTTTTATACGCGATGATACGATTTGAGAGTCGCATACGACATGAACGAAATCAAACGAATCATCGACAGTTTGTTGCCATAGCTGTTTAGGGCACCTATACACTCGGGAAGGGGCTGTACTTAGGGGTGGGTGGAAAAGAGAGCTGTTGCACCGGGGACTGATTTCGAGGGGGTAGATATTTGTTTTAAATATTTTCATTGAATCCACTCGTAACACCATTCACTATTATTTCCTACAATTCATATTATTATTTATATGTATGTTTATATTCGTTACCACAGCTAATAATAATATTATTATCATCGACATTGTCATAAAGTCCTTAATTGTTTGAATGAAAAAAAATAAACACCAAAAGTGATCTAATTTCCACCATTAATTATTAAAGTAAAAAATTAAGTTAATTAATATCAACATTTAATATAGTTAAAAAACGTTCCTAGTCATACAATCCAAAAAGAATATTTTCACTTAAAATTTAAGTTCAATTTATAACAAATGTTTTTGTTTAAGACTAAAACTTTTTTCCCGACTTATTTTAATTCATTTTAACTCTGGGTGGTGAGTTCCTAAATATTGCCCGATACTAAATATGATCCAGGACCCACTTTACCGTTAGTACTGGTTATAATGTTATCAATACTTTGATGTGAATCACAATCAATGGTTTGATATTAAGCGTCGATAATACATTATTATCTCATACATTATTTAAACTCATCCAGCAACCGTCGTAGTCCAATACTGTTTGTGGGCTTGTTGATAATGTATTATATTGTATAATATTTTAAAGCCTCTGTGCGAAGGAAAATAAAAACCAGAACATAATGAGATTTCTAAACTATAGCAAAGACACAACCATATAATAACACAATATAAGGATATTATACCGTGTCTCTTGTCTTATTTCTTTCTTGCTCTCGATTTCTTTTTCCTTTTTTTCTTTTTATACACGAAATCGACTCTTTGTTTCGTTTCTCCGTTTTCCCCCAAAAACTAATACCAATCCGTAGTCTGCCGATACGCCGAGAAAAATAAAACCCATTAAAAACTTTCGAAGTGTAGTATATGAGTATAAACATAAATACATACTTTTTATTATTTCTTACGATCGCGGGTCTCGTGGGTTTCGACCGTCCCGAAGATAATGCAGATATTATAATGCAGCTCGGGTGATCCATTTCACTGGCTAAATACAATTATTAAATTTTCTAATAATTCAGTTTTTTAGCGTTTGTATAAAATACGGGCTGTATAGAGGATCAAACCTTACGAGAAAGGGGGGAGTCATCCACACGCATACATAAATACACACATATTTATTCCTGGTCGCACTTAAACTTGAAACATGTGTTTTATGCAATCAAATATTTATAAATGTATTCTACTTGAAAAATTAAAAGTGTATGCCAACTATGATAAATATTAGTGTTCAGTAAACAATTACATACTATATAATATAATATATTTGTTTGAATTAAACCCTGTTATAAATAAACATAATAATATATCATTATTATGATATTATTATAATGTTTAACGTTGGCATACAAACATTATTTTTTAATTATTCTTTTTCAATAACTATTATTTATAAGGTGTTGAGAGAAATTTAAGTAACACAGTTAAAGTGCAGATCCCTGAAAATGAATGACAGTGTGTTCTATTAGCATATATTATTACAAAGTGGCAGTGTTGTGTTAACGAATTCTTTTGTTTTTCGAATTAAATTTAAAACGAAAAATAATCTTTACCTAATCTGAATACCATTCTACAACCAAGAACTTATACTTCAGCGTAACCAGGGGAGCCAAGCGGACTATAGCCATCCAACCACCCCGCTTCATCGATATTATAACATATTATATTTAAAAAAAATGATTTTACAAAAAGTGTAAGTAAAAAAAAACTTAATGGGTATATTTTTTAGTGCGACTTAGCCTCCCCTACTCCATAAAAAATTCCTGAGTACGCCACTATATGTCTGTAATACACATAGTGTCATATGCGTGTCCTGTCCTTGTTCGATTGGAAAACGACATGGAATATCAATCGTTTAACTCTAGTTAATCGAATAAACAACGAGGACTCTAACTTATCGTTTTGACCTAGGTATAAAGTTATTTTTAAGCTCGAGGTCGTATAGTTTATATCGTAGTGCCGAGCTTTCGGTTATTGTTATCGACAATATCGAACAACTCTATTGTGTAATCTTCAAAAGGAACTCTGATAGGTACGAACTATCTGAACACGAGATGAAAACACTAACGTTATGCGCGAGTATATGTACATTAAACCAGCCACGACGCTCTGTAATATTATACGGAAAACCGAAAATAGTCGTTACGGTACCTACGTCATATTTTAAACAATACCTACATACCATTCGAAACATAAACAATTGAGTACGCACAACGATTCTCGGCGGCAACGGGAAATTATTGAGCGAGAGGGTATCATTTCAAATTTGATTACCTCCGAACCGCAGTGCTGGTTGGTACATTAGGTATTATATTATATACTAACTATATAGCAGGGAACAACGGAATTTGATACGGTTGATTTATGGATGGGAATGCTTAAAGAGATTATATTATCAGGTCATATTTTGATATAAATTATCCACCGCTAAAGTTGTTGTATATAGTCTAATTACGTGTCGCGGTCCCAGAGCATCAAAATATATATAAACTAACGAAACAACACACGCGATGATATTATACAAATTTGAATATGTTGTGTGAGTAGGTAGCTATACCACCGCGTTAAAGTACACCAACGTGTAATAATTAGCCTTTGAAAATTCGAGTGATCATATTTTATCGCTGTCGAATTTACTAGGTATCTCGGAAACCGTGGATTATCAATATGTATAGGTACAATAGTTATTAATTTGTATTTAGATTAACGTCTTGTCGTCGAACACAAATTAAATACCAAATTACATTTTTGCAGTTGAACTCGAATAATCAGCATTAATGATTGACGTCATCTATTTCAAGTAATTTCTGTTTGAAAATAGAGTGAACAATATAATAAAATGTTTTCTCTGTACGGGCGCAGGTAAATATTTATACAAGCCACAAACCTGCGATGATTGGAACAAGTAAAAAAATATAAAAATATAAAATTCAATGAAATTGACCAATTTTTTGACACATTAATGTATTTAAAATCGATGAATTTTTCACATTCAAATATTCGGATGTATATAATATTATGTGTATCATATACGTTTACGGTTTTTGTATGAACCGATTAACTACCCTCAAATTAACTATTATTTTCGGTCTTTCGACCATTTCATCCGACTCAATAATAATTGCAAGAGTTATTATTAATATTCATACATTTGTATAACGGTTCATTTTTAGGATTCCTCTGTGACATCCTTTGCAGTTTAAATGAAAACTGGCATTTTTATTGTATTCCATATCCGACGGTGCTACTAGTACGAGCCATCGAAAAATGGTTTTAAATCATTTCGGTCAGTATGGACTTCCGAAAAGGAAATTGTTTGTTATTAGATAGATTATGTTTGATTTTATGACCATTTCAAAAAAAAAATATACATGTATTATATATTTGTCGACAGCTAGCGGAAATTTATTTATTAATGGAATTATTCAGCTTTTTCTTTATTAACAACTGAATTATGAGAGTACAATTTTGTTTCGAGCTTTAACTGTACATTAAAGTCTAATATTTGTTTTAATATATTAAGTCATCTATTTAAATAGTTATTATTGATTTTAGGGGTACATAATATTTTTCGTTAATTCGTACAAAATTTTAAAATAATTTTACCAGTACTTTATACTGCTGTTTCTAAATATTATAACACTAATAATTGGGTTGTGCACCTCCAAACTATATTTGAAAACATTTTAAAAATATTATCGTATTTCGCAATTATTGAAATAATTATATCCTCAAAAAACTATACTTCGTATTCAACGTTACATAATACTTTTGTTTGTAACATACGGAAAGCTGTTATGTTTGAATTGACAGCTGGTATAGTGTCAAAGTAAGGACACTGAAATTTTTTTTTTTGAAAATCCACAAGAAACATCAATAGCTCACATATTCGATATTTGAAAATTTATTATTATTACGATATGAAATATGTGATTCGTCGGGTCACTTTTTTCTTTTATGATATCCGCCATGACAATTCTTTTGGCTATATATTTTGTTTATCGAAAAATTATTCTATGAATGATATTATTATATTATATTATAATAATATTTGCGAATGACATAGGTACGCAGTCGAATATTGCGTGGCGACTAGAATTCAAGAGGACCATACAAAATTTGAATAAAGGCGAGTTTTGAGTTGATAAAAAATAACAAAAAAAACCGAAGTGATACGAGAGTGTTAAGGGATATATTTTTGTTTGGGATATTGTGTAGATTATATTATTATAGTTACTTACCTTGAACATTTGTGTTGCTGAGAGTATCGACTGTATTTATAATCCTTTGATATTATTTAGATTTATTTATAAAATCGAGGTGCGATAAAACTTACAAATTCAAATTTACCCCATTCTATACAATTTTCCGAGGAGGTTGGGGGCTAACGGTTGGATGACAAATAGAAAACAAACGATGCTATTATTTGGAAAAAAAAAATAAGTTCAAAAATAATTAAAGCTACACGGATTCTAGCCATACATATTCAAAAGATTATTCCGATTATATAATTATATAATGATTGCCACCTACGGTATTATAGTTTTCGATAATATAACATCTCTAAAGGCCTTCGAAAACTAAATACCTATTTCAAATTCAAATTCAGATTTTTCATTTTTCATTTGGATTCGGATTGTGGATCTCCAAGATCCGTCATCGCAAAGGTGTTTTTCTCGTACGAAATTATTAGTCCGGTTGACTGGAATTAAAACAATAATTGAGAGTAATATATTATTCAAATATTATTACAAACGTCGCAGATAGTGAACAAAAACACAACCGTCGAGCTGTACAAACAGTCATATTATTGTATAAGCACATCATGATTCGTTCGCTTAATCATTAAATTTAATCGTTATTCATTATTTCTCGTTTGTATGTTCCTGAAATGGTCCTAGACAACAGAATTTAATTCGCCGTTGGAATATGATGTCTGAAAACAAAAACTTTAATGCTATTATACGAAGATGAGCGGACTAACAATATAAATAATACCTAGTTTGAAATCTCAAAACAAATGTAGTTTATGCGATAACAATAATATAATAACAATAATGTAGTTATTCCATCATGAGACTATATTGAAACGGCTTGCTACGCCAGTAGTCCCTTCAGGCTTGCTTACACATTGTTCCCCCTCGAAAATTAAATCTTTATACCTCACGACGTCGTCGTGGCCGTCGGTCGAAATATTCGTCTGGTAGGTACCTACTGTTGTTGGGCCCCAAACCCTCGTGCTATAATATTATAGTCGTATAATAATAGGTTTTCTAAATACTGCGCCAACAATATTATTATTATTATTATATTATGACGTATTACGTTTTGTGCAGTTTTAAATTTAATTACTTTTGACACAATTACTTACTGTAGCATGGCGAAAGGGTTGCACGACAATCACGACGTCATACGGGCCGAGAGACACGAGTGCCTATAATAATAATATTTTTGTTATGGTTGTAGTGACAGCACGTAAAAGCATAATCCGTCGGTTTATATTTTATACTCTGAATATTTTATTTATACCATAAACATTAGGTTTAAAAAAAAACAGCTCTTCAAAGACTGCGTTTTTAGTGTACGTAAGTTTCGATTTTTAGTCCTCAACAACTGCAGACGAACTGTATTAAATTTTTGTTGTCGACTTTTGTGTCACATTAATCCGCACATTTCGCTGTAAGCTACATAATAATAATAATAAGTACATGCTTACTCCGGACTCAAAAATTAAGTAAATAAATTTTTTTTTTTTCGTGGTGGGGGGGAAGGAGGTGATGTCTGATGTATTAAAATACGTTATTAGTTCTGAAGATTAAAAATATAATTTATGGTTACCGTTTTATAGCTTATACCAATATACATCCAATTTATTATAAATGTTAAAAAAAAAAAAATAGGTCATAAGGACCCCTCCCCTAATAGATCACAAATTTGGTACAACTACGGTACTGACATATGTTAACGAATGGCCATATAACACAACACAATGAAGTAGAAAATAAATACTTTGTATAATTTATAAAAACAAAACTGTAGAGTAAATTATAAATTTAAAATCGCTTGTTGTATGCGCATTGTTATGATACACATTATATTCAGTGATACGATCTTTAAACACTAGAAAATTAAATTTTAATTTAAGTCATAAGTACTTTATTCTTTGTATTATACTCAATTTTCCTTTAGTTTACTTATTAAAAATGGTGGGTTTTGTCCAAAATAATATACTATAATCCCTTTCAATCTCTCAAACTATGTTCTGTAAACGAAATTGTATTGCTTCCTTTATTCGTTTTTGTTCTTGAGATCCTTAAATTTAAATTTCTTCCGATCCGCATAAATATTTAACATATTATTCTTGAAACCAAACTCCAGTGCGCACGAGCGAGTATAAAACATTTAATATTATTATCTATTATACATACAATTGTGTATTGATATTACGATATTATGATGATAGTCTATTTGAATAAAATCATAAAGATACATACAAATCTCTTGTTTTCGAACACCAAAACGACTGCAATATTATCGTGGCCTGTGTGCATTTACATAATACATAAATGCATAATAGATTTATAAAAATAGAACTTGCACCGACATTAAGTCGATAAATAAAACTATGAAAGAGGTATCCAAGACAAAACTAACAAGATACCGAACTGCAGAGATCAAACTCAATAATTCACATCATTATAATAATATACAGCTAATAATAGAAAATATGATATCTTGTGAAATTAAAATGAATTTGTTTTACAAAGTATCATAATATTTACCTGCATTTATCTATTTCTGGAGACGAAACAGTGTTTTACGGTTGTTTTTTTTACGTCGTGTCTATTATAACTGCAAACGTTCACTAATCGTATTTCAGTCGAGTTTCTCTGTCTGTGCTATATACGTTCAATATTCTGCGACGCGGAAGTGTCACTTCAACTCTCGTTGTAGTATAGTACCCGATCGTTAATTCGAACCCGAACCATCGATATCGCATATATGAGTGCATATTATTATTATTACGGCCAATACAACTACAACACAAGTATGTCAACTGCAAACATAAAATTCCCATTGAATTATTTTATTCGGTGTCATAGGGCGTCGTCGTTTATCGCATCCCTCGCACGAAACGCCCAACCGAGCCGGCACCCCACTCATCGTGTGTACCGTCGGTGTATATATTCATGTGTATTTATACTGTGTATAATAGTAATAATCGTGTGTGCACAGTATTTCCCCTTACCATACACTGCAGTCGTAGTTTTGTAGACTGTTTGTGGACGTGTGATTTTCAAAAAGGACACAATCGCATCGATTTATCGGCTAACGACGACCGTTATTATAATGCGAGAGGATCCGGACGCGGGCATGGGCGGATAAATGCGAAACCGAATATTTTTGAGAACGGAGTAACACACCTTTGTCGAGCTCCCCGACAAGAAGGGCTGGATACACTTCCCCGAAACGTTTCATAAATCCGTCGTTTGCCGACACATTCGGGTGAATTATACTATATTGTAGTGCAGGGGTCGGGCCATAGGCGGCCCGAGGGCCAAATCCGGTCAGCCGAAAGGAAGTAACTGGAAAGCCAACATTTTTTTTTCTCTGCTGGCTTTCCGCGTAATATAATAGATAGGTATTTGATTTATTTTTCTGATGTATTTGGATGTATTTTGGCTCCACATCTACATAATATTATGTAAGACTTCGTTCCCCTTTTTAAATAAGAATTAATATCGTTCAAGATTAACACCTTGATCTCCATTATCCACCTGGAAAACACTCTGTGTAGTCACTCTTGTTCTCCAATACTATTAGGTACCAATTTCATAAAACTGGCTAACATTATACCTATATTATATTATTAAATAATTTGCTTTAAACAGCTTAAATAACCGTATTTTAACACGAAAATAAATGCATTAATTATTAACAAGTGTGTATGTGGCTGGGACTTGTCACTAAAAACCCTGGTTTTACGTCCATAAGGGATCTAGAAACACCGGCCGAAGCTTCATTACTGAATAAAACCATCGCGCCCCACCAGGTGATTTTTTTGTCAAAAATCATTAGATCAATTTTCATTGTTATGTCCCGTAATCCTTACACAGAAAAAATTTCACAAGATTTTATTAGTCTACTGTTCTTGCTTTAATACTTGCTCTACTAATATTTTGATAATGGTCTATTACGTCTTAGTTAATGGTTTAATTATTTTCTATAAACTTAAAAATGAAAGAATTGCTTAAAAACTTCAAACAGTATTATTCTGTTCATATGATTGAGGCCCTACAATAATATGTTCTACCCTGCAAGGTGGTTAAAAAAATCATTTCGACTCGAGAAAATAATATTACAGTGCACTCACTCTGCGTTATAATATTACATGTTAAAAATGTTTATTATTTATTTGAATCATGCATTTTTTTCGCTAAATTAATTACTCTCAATATTATTATTGTTATTATTATTATCATTACATATTAAATATTGTAATAACAACAGGCATCGGATAGCGTACGGGACCGTTTACCAACAAACTTGCAAACATTTTACTGCGGTCGGTCTGTAACAAAAACTTGCGGCGTGGGTGTATTATAATAATACGTACCGCTCGTCGAGTAATACCCCCACACAAATTCACAGAACAATGCGAACAAAAGTCTGCGATAGTGAGCGCACGTCATATTTTTAATACGTCCGATGCAATACACAGGCAGCACAACATTTATTGTTATCATCGTTGCTATTTCCCATCGCTAGTGTAATATTGTGTTCGTTTGCCGATCGCATGGTCCACACATAATACTCGCACACAATAAGATAGCAATAATATAAAAATAAATATGCGGTGTACGAGTATTATAATGGTGTGCACGTTATTCGCGAGTGTGTGTGATTTTCTACACCCGATTCATGTCAATCCGGACCACTGTGTTGCGCTAAACAAATAGTTCTCACACGACTATAATATAAAATATTATAATTCGGTTTGCATTATGCATCGAAGTGCGCAGCGTAAATTACTGAAATTGTGCAGTGCGCACCGCGTTGTGCAGTTGATGTTGCACTTCGGTGCGGCGATGGACGAACTTATCGTGTTCGAGGACTTGATGGGGTTTTGTTCAAAATCACTTTTCATATTATCCCAATATTGCGTTCGAAACTTTGAAGCCCACTTGTGTTGTCTCCGTCTTACAGAATTTGTAAAACACAGCAAAAATTGAGCTGGTTCAATGGCCCTGCTTCATAAACATAATATTATTATACTCAAGAATATTACATATTACTATATGTTATTGTATTTCAAAAACAATATTTGACCAATCACTCAGTAATCAATTGATAAATACAAAATCATTTTCGATTTTCAATCGTTTTAATTTACACAATACATAATAATATGTATGCAATATTATTGTAACTATTACAGGGATACGTGACAAATGAAATAACTTAGACGTAAATTATATAAAAAAAAAAAAATGATCGGTAGTAGGTACTTCCACCAATATTGACCATAAATATAAGGAGTGTCAAAGTTGGTGACCGTAAAGTACAAATTTTATTTTCAAAACAACCGATCCGTGATCGCTCTTGATCCGCTCCCAAATGCGATCGCGCCATCATGCGTTGCTGTCATCCCCTCAGTCCTACAATTATTATTTCTTTTTTGTTTATTTAGAGCGACGGTCTCGTCAAAACAATAATTTCTCCCTCCTCCATCCCACACGTGCACAATTGTACGGTGTACCCGTTTTTGACTCGATCCCTCCCCCCCCCCCATCCGCCCTCGCGGATATATGCCCACGCTTAGTTTAGGTGTTCGCTTAGAATACGAGAAATTCGTATAATATTATAACTTCAACTTTTCTCCAAAACACGCGGTTAATTCGTGCGAGCAGTTGTAAACTTGGTAATCCTCTGACGGGTTGGCGGTACATTACAACAAATATTATATATATATTTATACGCATGCGACGGGAGCGTTTATATTATTGCGTACGAAATATTGTTATACATTCCGGTTAAGGTTATCTAGTTTTGTTTCTGTTTTGTTAAAAGTGCCGACCGCCGAGGGGATTGTAGTAGGTACTTTTCTCTAGTTTTTTTCCTCGTAATTTACATCCGCCCGGCTGCCACGGTCCGTTCGCAATATTTGAATTTATCGTCGAGTAATGCTCCAAATTTATTGTTGTTTTTATTATTGCTATTGCGGAACGCGTTAAATCGTTGTCCACAGACAAGTAGATGCTAATCGATAATAGTCGACTTTATCTTCACGGCCGACTAATATCAATTACCCGAAAATAATTTAATACCCTTGAAACGCAGACCTCAATACGTGTACAATATTATTGTAATAATAAAATAACAGGTCGTGCCCACACGATGATTGAGCTATGTGTCTTGTATTGTTTCGTCCGTCAAAATCGGTGGTTTACAGTAATTCAAATTTCCCAAACGCCTGGGCTGCCAGATATGCTTAACCGAAATAAACAACGATGCGGTCGTGATCGAATATTAATTATATGACATTATAAAACACTCATATTATTAGTATTATATTTTATAATGAAAGGCGAAATAACAATAATAATATAAAACCCGCACGAATACAGGTGTACCTATATTGCCTATACATCACGCCGTGTTAGTATTATACAGTCGTATTATTATAAAAAGAAATAAGAGTTTTTCGATCTCTTTTCGATTTCGTTCAGCTCGACGCAGGGCATAAAAACCATAAGCCGCCGCGTATTAGAAAACGATTCGGAAGGAGTTGCGTAGGTAGTTACATAATAATAATAATAACATGATCGAAATTCGTATCGAAAGTCCCTAGAACCGAAGTTTTCCGAGAATCAATGCTATAAAACGAAAATGATCGAAAATATACACTCGAATCCAGTGCGTAGCGTATTCTAGTTATGCGTTTTCTCATTTTATAGAAACATCTCGGATTTCCTTTAGATGCTTGTCATATCCCTCGACGGTTAAAATAAAACCTTCGCATATAAATAGACATACACATGAACACGTCGTGCACCTTCGACGGACATAATAAACCAGCTCGTGCCCCGGGTTAGGTAAAGAGCTGTTATAAGGTAGTGTTTCATGAAATTTAAAAAAATTAAATATTTCAGTGTTTTAATAAATTTTTAAATAAGTTTTATATTTACATATTATAATTGTCGTAAAACACGTTCATATAATTGTATGGCACCTAAATCATCTTATCTTTGATATTATACATTTAAAATGGTATTCAAAATTGTGGAATATTTTAATGTTTCAATGATACAAGTAGGTGCACAATAGTATGCATGTATATTGTATACCTACTGAATTCTTACATTTGAATTTAGAACACTAAACATTGTGTTAAAAAAATAAATAAATTGTGTTTTTATTTGTGTTAAAAAAAAATTTCAATGTTTCAAGTTTTTGTGAAAAATGAAATATTTCACACTTCAAACACTAGTATAAGGTTTCTTTATGCGGTACATGTGCTCGATATAGAATAGGAAATAAGACGACTTGTATATCTCGAGGTACCTACCCTACCTACCGTCTTGCGGGGGCGTGATAATTCGGTTATAACCGAGCGGTTAGGTTTTTATGTGCGCCGCAGTTAAATTAATTCGATTGGTTATTGTTGTCGGATTGAATGCGATTGTTATAATATTATTATTATTGAAAACGGTCGCGCGTTTACATTGTGAAATAAATGAACGGAGGCGACGAGCACTCGCGGTCGGGGCTAAAGTGCGCCTCAGTAGGGTAGGTAGTCGTAGGAGCTGTCGGGGAGGGTTCGTGGCGATAACCCGAGGTGTGGGCGGGTGGTTGGAGTGAGGAAAACGAATTCGCAATAATAACGCGATTTTCTTATTTTCGGCACTCTTGTTCCGCGCGCGACGAATAAATTTAAATATTTGTTTCGGTTAATTCCATAAAACGGCGGAGACGCGCAGACACGTATTGTACAAGCGAGGGCCAACAAAAAAAAATCTCTTCCGACCGATTTAAGCCGCCTCGTCGTAGCTCGCTCGCGTCGTACAAATAACACTATTTTATCTGTACAATAACGTACAATAATATTACGACGACCGTCGGCGAAGTCATAACCGCAAATCCGGCTGCGCGACTTATGTGGTCTGCTGAGTTCGTACACACATATTATAATATATTATTGTTATTATTGTGACTGTATTTATTGCACACCCAGTCTCTGGGCACGCAAATACATTTACAAGCACGTACACACACACACACACACACACACACACACACACACACACACACACACACACACACACCCACACAGACTTACAAGAAACGTCGAGATTTATAATATTGTAAGTCCCCGTGGTCTGCGAGGCGTTTCGCACAGCGACCACCGAGGAATCGGTCGTCTGCAAAGCGTATGTTATATTATAATTATTGTAGTGCACAGTAACATAATATTATACAAAGTTATTATATTATTAATAACTTATTACACCGTGGATAGGTTGAGCACGGAAATCTATATATATATAAATGAATAGCTGTTCGTTTGTCTCGCTAAAACTCGAGAACGGCCTGACCGATTTGGATTAATTTTTTTTTAAGATGTCCGTAATTGCTTGGAGAAGATTGGAACGAAAGAAAATTTTAATAAAATTTGAATGTCAACAAATACAATAGTGGCGCCATCTGTCCATAAAAAAATAATAAAAAAATTTGTTTCATATTAAAATAACAATAGTGTATTGTATATTGGTTGCTATTGGTTAATCGGGCATGTTTTTTGATTTAAATTTTGTTTTTTGTCAATATATATATATATATATATATATAAATTAATTAATGTTTGTGTGTAGATTATACCTCAGTTCAGATGACAGGCTAATTTAAAAATGGTTAAGTTCGGTTTTTTTTTATTCATCTGATATTAGTAAGTATAGGATTTCGTATTAACTTATTATATTAATCCACCATCGGTGGAATACAACAAACTTGGTATAACTTTGATGCTTTAGAGTTAAATCATGCACTTAAGCACAAACATCACGGGGTCCGCGATCTACAGCAGGTAGATTTATTACCTGATAATATACTGCTGCGAATCAGAACTATTATTATTATTCCGGGCAACGGAAAAGTTAAGATAAATTTTGAACACCATACACTGAATATTAAATAACGAATTGAACAAAGTTCGAGTCATATAGATTTGGTACATTTAACAGGTAACGGAGTACACGGGATGAGCTAGTCATAAAATAATATCATATTAACTCGTATAAAAAATTACGATAATGACGATAATGTTCGACCGCCACTTGTTTATATGTACATAATATACATATTACTACAGTACGTCCTCTTGAGTGCCATATACGATAATACCAGCTACACAAGTAGACGCCTCTAAACTAATGTGAACGATATTTAACAATAATAATATCGAATACCAATAATACTTCATTAACTTTAATACGTCGATATCACTATATAGGTATCGCATTATATATTATAATATCGCTAATACAACGACTACAATTATGCGGTGTGATCATGTACAATAATAATATATAATATATTATTATTACCTATTATTATTATTATACTATGCGATCCGACGGAGTGGCGCGACGATTTTCGCGTGAAAGGATATATAGTAATAATAATAATAATAATAATAATAATATAATAGTATTATGTGGCACGTCGGTGTGTGAGAAATGTGATTATCGTACATATATAATTTATATTATAATATATAATGTGTGTGTGTGTGTGTGTGTGTGTGTGTGTGTGTCTATTCGATGGACCGACTACGATTCACCGCCGCCGCCACTGACGTCGTGGCGATAACGAAATATATGCCAATTTGATATGGTAAATTGCGTTCCGTCGGCGTATGTACCGAATATATATAAGTGTAATATAGTGTACCTGCTCACACGTAAAATAATATTATGCACAGTCGTATACGGTATAGTAATGATAGTATGATACGATATAATAATATATTGTATAACGCTCGCTTAATACGCTCCTCCGCCGTTCGCGTATCGTAAGTCGCGACGCATACATAATATTATAATAGTATAATTCGCTATATTATTGTTACACCTACCAACGAGACACCTGCAGATTTGTAACTACCGACAATAAACCGTAAGATTATAAACAACAATTATTATCGGTTGCCAATAGGGGCCTTCGATCCGACGCATTGTACAACTCCGGGGGTGTAAATTCGACCAGCGAGCTCGCACCCCCTCCGATCGGCTTTAATTTATTCGAATTCTAATTTTTGAGATTTTAGAGCTTACAATATTGATCATACCTGAACACCTGATATTTTCAAATACTCATATTTGCAATAATTTACCAATAGTTTAGTTCCCGGCTGTGACTAGGTATGTTAGATAAGCTTCTTATTTTTTGCCCAAAATATGAGAATCAATCTTTTTCACTGTAAATATTGTTAAGACGATGGTTTTTTCCAAGCTATTTATATCCTATTACAACATTTTGTGCACAAAGTTAAATAACTAAAAAGACCACTCGTCCGAATTTCGATTTCGATACACCGGCTTTTGAAAAAAGTCATCTGCTCAATAATGTACAAGTAAATAGCCGGATTTCTCGTTAGTTGAAAAACAGAAGTTTTCATCTTCACGGGACACTCCTTAAGACCCAGTAAGAACATTTTGAAGAAATTGAAAATACGGTCTTCACGAATTAGTACATTTGAAAATTCCGCGATAATCATATTTCGAATAACTGCGTTGTTGGTAAATAAAAAAAAGGGAGCTTGAGTGTTCGGTGAATCGCCCTGTATATAGTAATTTATATAAGGCACTGTTAATTCTCACAATATTCCACTGTCGATAATGTCATTCTTGAAGAGATTGGTGGGTCTGTACCATACACAAGTGGGTACATTTGTGAGTCATTATATGAACCACGCACATAATATAGGCGATGGTCGTCACGAAAACGTTTTCTTCGGTATATCATATGTGTATCTCCTTCTCTCATATTATTTACATATCGTCATGTGTTTACGAGGTATGTGTACCTGATACGTCACCGGGGGAAACTAATATCGAAAGAAATTTGCATTTAGTATAGGAAATATCGTGCGAATCCGAGAGACGTAAAAAAAATAATATTCTACGGCTCGATCTGTGCAAACAAGTGTAGACGCAGTTCTTGTACAAATACACCATAATATATATAAATGTATATTTTAGTAACCATGGTAACGATATTTTTCGATCCTCTCGCCCTAGAAACTATAATACTCTACTCAAATTCACTCGGTCGCATGACACACGAATATTCATTATCCCGGATAATGTGTTCGGCAGTGCGATAAACCTACGTCTAAATAATAATAGTGGTACTCGTCGAGTACACATAGCGTAGTACATACGTGTTATTGTTATTATTATTTTGGTCGGAAGGTTATTTTAAAATTACTCGACGTGCCTGTTGTAGTGTTGTCGTATCGGTTATTTTGCGCTCAGAGTTTCTGCAGACCACAGCCACGAGGAATAAGCAGACTACGCGTATTGGTTTTAAAATTATATTATGTTTCGTTTTTCATTCGGAAATCGTTTCGGAAATTTGTCGACACAGTAATCGCGGTAACAGCCGTGCCCAGAGTGTTTTGTATGCATCACCTCTCTATATGTACGCGTCGTACGAGCACATGTGGTACTCGGCCTGATCGTATTTCAAACCACTAAGCGGTTTTCGTCGAAAATCGCGATAAACGTTAAAGAAAAGAGCTCCGACGTTTTGGGACGAATGACCATATTTCATCAGCCAACAACCGAACTCCAACACCGACAATAACAATAATAATTGGATCTACGATAGATATTTCAGCACCTGTCAAACACGATCACATAGTTATTTATAATAGTGCACGAAGACCTCGATGCCCGACGGATTGGCTGCTGCTGGTCGTGTTCGCCTTTTTTGTCGTCAAGTTTTCCTTTTTTAAGCTCGAAATCTATACCGAATCATTATCGGTGGTCGTCTTACTGTCGCACGGCCAAGCCGTAGTCCTTACACTCGAGAACGGTCGAAATTCATTTTCGAAATATATTTTATACTTTCGTGTTAAACAATTTCAGTCGTTCTGCCGAAGAATTGCGTTTTGCCTGAGCGTACATATTATTATTATTATTATTATGACACACGTACATATTATTATAATAATATATATACCGAGCCTGCCTGCAGTGTACGTCACCGGCGACGGTGGTTCGCGTAATAAATGGTGGCATAAATTACGGGCTAAGCGATGACGTTGACAATAAAACAGAAATACAATTTCCTAGTTGGTCATTATTCACAGTTTGGAAATAGGTCAGATAATAATATTCGTTTTGGAGATTTAATGCCGATTTAACGGTGGGTATTTGTCAAAACCCGCGCCTCGGTGGAGCTGACGATCCATGATGGTGGAGCGAATGGTGGAGGTGGAAATGGTCGCGGTGGTGGTGGTGGCGATGACGACGATGAGAAGATGAAACGTGTACCAGGACCGGGGGGGTTCGAGGTTCTTTGCAATAATGTATTTCGATTATTTATTTACCTAGGACGAATATTATCACTGTTATTATTTGTACGTAAATGTCAAAGACTACGACGTGTCCGACGTTGTTATCTTATTATCATCATAATAGTCGTCGTAAATCATAAGATTTTTAATATAGTTATTACGGAGGCGTCGTCAACGGGACGATCAATTTGATAAAAAAAATCAAATTGAGGTACTCTCGTGTAACTTACACAGACATATTGTACTTATTTTCTACCTCGCGTGGTCATCAAAATAATTTTTTTTTTACTAACGAACAATGCAGGTGGTAGGTAGTACCAATATTCATCGCCTATTATTCTGGTCTATACAGAGATGTACAAAATTAGAAAATAAATGTCTGTACGATTTTCATGAAGATATCACGACTACTAGTTTTTTTTTATATTAAGCCGTTAAACTAGTCACTAAAAAAAATAAATATCGATCAATCGGTTGCTGTGGTTGTCTTTTGAAAAAAAGATAGGTATAAAATGTAGACGGAATTCAAATTTTTTTCCCGTTCCTTATATTCCGGATTCCGTGTTAATGTGGGTCAATACAGTTAGTGATATTTTAGAATTGGGTTTAGTTTTCATAGCCTCGGTTGTTAACGGCGCTGACGTAAACGTAGGTAGGTACACACTATGCAGACATAACATATTTAAATAAAAGGGTTTTTTCCTCCGTCGGTATTCAAGACGAATAAATCCGATTAGTTTAAGTCGAATAAAATACTCGGTTTGAAACACATGGCCTCCATTTACTATTTAAATGCAACAACCTTGTGTTTGTCGTGCATCCGGGCTTAAGCCAATTACGCACATCGCCATGAGGCTAACGCGACTCAAAATAAAAATAAATAAATGGAAACACGCTGCTAAGGTATAATACGGTCTGTCTATTTAGCGTGTGCGATGTGCATGTCTTACAATTATTTTGTTATCGTACCCATACACATATATAACGAACAAGGGTCGTGTTTTCTTTTTCGAAATATCGTTTGGCGTTACGAAACAATATTATCGTACTGTGCCATGGACAGTCTTGCACTGATGTATAGAGGCGTGCCTACTCGGAAAATTCGTGGAAAAACATTAACACTTCAAATTCAAAACGCACTACGACTGAAACAGCCTAGTAAGGGTATCTGAATAAGTGAAAACGAAAAAAAAATAAATCATGAAAAAAAAAATAAAACATATAATCGGATTCTGACGTTTTGTTTACGCGATTACGCCGACAACTTGCAAATATTTACACCTGTTTGTATTAAATAATAACAATATAATATACTTCAATTATGTAGTATATATATATATATATATATATGTGTGTACAGCTGTGCGATACACGATCATTTATTTCACTATAGTATTTACTCTTTATAAATGGGGTGAAAAGGTTATCGAAACACACCCCTCGTCGTACCTATATACGGATACATACATAGGCAATGTATAATAATAATTATGATACTGCGGAGCGATTAGTTTTGATGTTTTTGAAAATGTGTTTTCGAAATAAAAAAAATCCGTGGACTCTATTGATGTATATTCAAGTATAATAGTTTACTTTTCCCAGGAGCAGACTGAATTATAGTAAATAATTATAATTTTATACTTCAGCTGGTATCATGAACCGGTATCATTGATATGGTATTCTCGAACGATAAACGGTGGACGTAGACTTGAAGTCGACATTTACACTTGGCCAATTCGTTAACGGTTATTACCAGAAATAATATAAAGAAAAATATGCAATTTTTTTTCAATTTCTAGAACTCACACGGTAGAAAAATTTAAAAAAAACATACCTATGTGTGTTTTCTACAGCGCGTTTGCCTGTTCGTATTAAACACTATACACTAAATGATGTAGTATATTATAATTATGCATAGCTGTGCGATACACGAGCATTTCCCTCGTGTTTACTCGGTATGAATGGGGTGAAAAGGTTATCGAAATGAACCCTTTGTCGTACGATAGACGCAGACGCAATAAACATATAATAATTATAACGTTGCAGGAGCGATTAGTTTTGGAGTTTTGGAAAATGGGTTTTTTCGTTTTCACGAGATCGACGTGATATTATTGTTGGCTGCATATAATATTTTACGACGACTGGCTCCCAATAAAACATTTTAGAACGAATCGAATCACAGTTTTCTTACATGTCTAGTTGAGTCTCGTTAAATTTAAAACATATCACCGAACTCGTGTTTTAATATTATACTTACCCAGTCCTCCAGTCAAACTTTGAAAAACAACTTTATCTTCCCATTTTTACAAACACTATTGTTACCGTTTGTAAGAAAAATATATTATACAGGTATGGTACAGTAAAAGGTTTTTTTTTTAAAAGTTAATTTAGAAATATTTTTAAAAAATGAAACATTTGAAAAACATGAAAAATGTGATAAATTTGAGTCATATACTCATATACTACTGTTAATATTATCAAGTTATTTAAAGTAATACGCACATACATCAAACGTCTTAAATATTGGTGAAAACTTGAGAGATAACCTTTTTATGTATTAAAATCTTGATATCAGCTGTTTGGAATGTATTCATATAGTGCGTTAATACTGAATTTTTTTATTTTTCTTTAGTTACATATACGATAAAAATTTATTTCAGTTATTTGTGCCAACGTACCTACAACTTTCAGAGTCAGCAATTCCATTTACATCAGAAAATATCGTAGAAATACACAATATATCTCATACAAAATAAAATAAAATCCACTGACTCCATTGAAACAATATCCCAAATTCAGACTGAATTAGTAAAAAATGAATATCATTTTCTCGTTCGGGTGCCATGAACCGATATCATAAATGTGGTATTCGATGGACCGACCAGACGGTCTTAGACGTGAAAGTAGACTTGACGTCGAAATTTACACTCGAGCTCGATTCGTTTAAGGTTAACCTGCAGTAATAATCTAAAGGAATAATATCACGATGATTCAATTTTAATTTCAAGAACCAACATTGTAGACAAATTTAATAACGTACCTCCGTTTGTGTGTGCCAAAAGTTTGAACACAAATCGCCAAATTAATAATATGTAGGTACGTCGTACATATAATATTATTATTATTATAATCACTCCGAAAGAATTCAGAACGATATTATTATAATAATATCATATAGACCGTCGGCTAGTCACACTTGGCGTTTGACGGACCAAGTGACACGACGTTATTGCGTATAATATCACATTTCATAAGAGTACGGTATAACGCGATTCCGAGAAATATTAATGTTACCCCGCCGACCTTCATGTCGTATTATTATAATAAATAATATTATGGGGCGAGACGTCTCGTCCTCTCCGCCTCGGCCGTTATTACACGCTCGAATACCGTGGGGACAACTGTACACCGGTGGCGACCGTATAATTTATTAATAAAATATTCGCCCATATTTCCTTGGACTTGTCCCCGCACGACGGTCCGCAAGTCTTTCCGCGTTGATGGTCGTCACTCGTCTGCACGGCTCGGTGGTCACACGACGGCAGACGGGAAATTTCCGACACGATGTGCTGAAAATTATTCAAATTTCCCGCAGCATCGCGGTCAGTTACTTGTCCGAACAAGTCACACGACGTCAGTTTCGATGTCGTCCTGGTCGTCAATTCCGTCGATTAATAATAATAATAGACATTGAGATAGAATCTATAAGCATCAGATCGCATACCCATTACTAATATCAGTAGGTAGAAAATATTAATTTAATATTTTATTTTTATTTATAACGTTTTATTCTACGAGTAGGTAATATAATTATTATTGTCGGTCGAAATGTAATAATAATATTCTTAAAATATCACACGTAGAGTCTGGTGTGTAAAAACGACGCGATTTGCGACACAAAACTGTGCCCAGCTCTATCTGAAACATAATATAATAATTATAATAACGATTGATTCGACATTATATCGCGCACAATTCAGAAGTATATTGCAATTTTGTAATATTACTTTTCTAACAATAATTACTATCGTTGGCATCATATTATATCAATATTATTGTTATTCATTATACGTGAAAAATCGATAAACTCGGGAATCGTAAATGAAATAACGACTTCTTGAAACAACCGTGTCCGCAAAACAATAAATCTGAAAACGAGAAGAATCCGGATAGAATGCCTTTTTTAGATACATCATAGTACAAAGAAATCGGACTTCCGGATCAATCTCTATCTACAATATACTGGTAATTTCCAAGAATAAATCGCAGTGACGTTATACAGTTAGTGACAGCTACCAGACTCAGTCGAAAACGGCAGATGAATAATGTGAAATGACCGCAGTAATAAATGCACAGAAAACCCTACCTAAACTATATAATACAGGGTGATTTGTCAAGCATACTCACCCCTTTTTTCTTCAACAATGTAATTGTTCGAAATTTGATTTTGAAATGTTTAAACATATATTTATGTACCTACTTAACGCCCATGTTAATGTTTAAACTCTTGAGATTTTTACACTACTTGAGGAGTGTCCTTGTGAATATACAAAATTACATTTTTCCAAATGAAATATCAGAGTTTGAATAAATTCATTATTAAAGTAATGCTCGGGGATCCAGCGTGTAATCTGTATATATAAACCTATCTATACTTAATGTGCACCATGACTCGTGAATTTCACACATCGTGTCGTCGGTGGATGGAAATATTATGTGAAAAACGAATTCGAATAATTTACATTGCAGATTATTATGTTCAGAGAAATATCTGAAAAACGGATTACACTAACCGTTCGAGTATGAGATCTTAGCATTCAATATCGGATAAGGTGTAATTAATTATTTGCGTGTCCGGCATAACATTATAATTTAACAATAATATTATACTCATATTTTAATATATTATTATGTTTCGTCGTTCGTCGGGTCTGCGAAATCCACTTTCAGATTCTTCGGATGTGTTACATTGAAACGAGGAAGCAAAAATGATAATTTATTCATCAGTCAAAGAAACGACCGGGAGCTTATAATATATTACGCGCAGGACGCTAAATTTTGAAACGCGTTTTTGGGTATAAATATTGTATGAAAAGAATAACCGTTGTTGCCGGCGCGTTTATATTTTAAGACACTCGTGTGTTTTAATAATGAAAGTAATTTCAAATCGTCAATTATTATTTATGAGCAATCTATAATCTGGTTATCCGACTACACTAGTATTGTATCATTTTACACGCTGCAGCTGAATCACTGTCCGACCATTGTGCGCACAGCTGTTGTTTGTTCGGCCAGACATCATGGTGTAGATGAATAGATTAATCGAAAATTATATATTTAAAAAAAAAGCACAATTTAAAGTGCCGAACACTGCAAATTAATATTTTGCTTATCGAAATATTAAATTTGGGCCCGTAAGGTATTAATTTTTAATAATAGTTATTGCCTCTAGTCGAAGTCACCAATGTTATAATGCGGCATCCTATCTTTAAATCAGGTCTAGTAAGTAATAATGTGTTTTTTTATTTTTATTTATTTCCAACACTATATTACTATCCAACACGCCAATCAAAACCATCATATACGGTGTAGTAAAGTGAAACCTCTGTATAGCGGACGCATGCAGTGACGTCTTCGTGGCTAATATTGGGTAATCGAGAGGAGGTCTGCTTCTGATTTGTTTAAGTGTGGTTATGAGTGGGCAGTGGAAGATAGCTGGTGATAAAAATTATTATTATCACTAGCTATGAGGGGCGACATTTCAAAATGTACTATCTCCAAAATGTCATGAAATGAGTTATACATCGAATCATATGAAAAAAAAAATGGACGTGGAATCGAATGGAGTGGTCATATTGAACCAAAACGTACTATTTCCTTTGTTAAAATCCACCTGAAACTCATAATTGACGCGAAACGCACTATTGCCAAAGGCAACATTTATCTAAATGCACTATTTCCAAAATTATTTCAAATTGTAGTATTTCCCATGTTAAATATTATGTTGTTCATTTGACAAATTTACGCAAAACGTACTATTTCCAAAGTAGGCCATATTGTACTATTTCCTATAGTATGAAGATAGGGAATATAATTGAATTAAATACATATCTTACTATATCCACTGGTAATTAAAAATAAAGAATCGTGATTTCTCAAAAAAGTTTCAAACGGAAATAAAACGTTTTGAAATGTCGCCACTCAATTCGATATTAACTATAATAGATGTGTTATATATTTTTGCTGTTTTAGTTATAACTACGAATGGTAGTTACAAAACACATTGCAGCGAATGCCTTTGTCGAGTTGCCGGTGCTTCGGGTTGGACGATGGGTGAAATATTAAATTAGTTTCTGAAAAATTACCAGTTCGCCATGGCACTGGACCAGCGGTGTCCGTAATAGGGGGTCGAAATATAATAATATTGTGTAGTCTGCTACAATTATATGAGCGGAATTTTCCGACGGGTATTTATTCCGGAAAATTTAGACGTGTTTGCGCTATTGAAACCGTGTCCGGGCCGTCCTTAAACATAGGTTTCACTGAATTCAGAATTTATGAAGCGTACATGTGGAATGTGGTTCTATATGCAGTTGGATTTATGATTATTGTGAGTCGTCCTGATAGGGAATAATAAATTATCGTAATTTGATATTATTTCAGCATAGCCGATTACATATTATATTATTATATTATATAGTTAATAATAATTTCCATTACGAAAAATCTAAACCCAACACTCTGCGCTTTGTTGAAAACGGTACTTTCGTTTGATGATTTTTTTTTTAATTCGTTTACACGCTTGTTAACGCTGTAGTTTATTGGGGCAATTAAAACATAAACGAAATACTGCAAATGCCAACTAGTAGTTAAGTATTTAATGTGACGACAGATCATTGTAAATTCGTTTGTTGGTCTTGGCGACCACATCGCAGTGTGATACACACCGCGCTTGCGTGTGCGAAATGAAAACTGCAAATTACTGTTTTAAAAACACTCTATTTTTTAATTTGTTATACACGAAACATAATGTATGTATATATATACGGTTACGGCTAAACTATATCTGTGGATTCATCTTCATAATTTTGCATTTATAGAGGTGGAAAAAAGGCAACGATATACACATAATCAACCCCAATGCACTGTGGACGTCTCCCGGGGAACATTATTCTTTATCAAAACCTATTTAAAACCTATGTAATAGTAATACAAAAAATCTGGAATCCGTTTTAAATGTCAACGGCCAAACTGCAGTGTACCATTGTAAAGAGGAAAATATTTCGCATAACATTATAAATTATTATGATGTATAAACAAAAAAATTCCACCAGTCCATTACGAATTGTTCACGTTCAGTCATATTAGATTGTTACGTGAATATCACAACAGATAGAAAGAGAGAGAATATTTTCATAATTTTATTATTATTTAATACTATTTCGAATTCATTGTTACAACCGCCGTATCTATCTATTGGGGAGGAGGGTCAGTGGGGTCCGGGCACACCTTCACTAAACTGCTTTAAAATGTCAAAATTGTTTTAAATAATTTTTCCACAACAGCATAATTGTTTTGAACGTCATAAATGGTCGTTTTCAAATTCTAATTATTTTTATTATTGACCTATTTAATGTTATCAAATGGAAATATTGTTATAGTTTCTAATAATAATATATTGTAATCAATACGCGGTGACCACAATCGATGCCAATCAGATTATATTCCTCAGTTAGGTTTGAATATTAATTAATATTTAAACAAGGTGTCAACATAGATGTCGAGGTATTTTTTATTATTTTGTTTGTTTAAATTATAATATTTATTCAAATAATAATAAATCTTGTTATTTTAATATTTTTAACCATATGTCAAAACTTAAGTTTAAACCGCTTTGGGTCACGCAGTTACTTGGTCACCTCATAGTTTATTATTCAAACAACAGCATGGTTTTTCTTGGATTATAAATCGTCAGAAACGGATAGCTGAAGATTAAAAACCGATTTGGTGAGGTCTGACCGAACCGGACAAAAATCAGTAGCCACCAAGGTTACTTTGATAGCAGTATTAAACCAGACAAGAGTTTAATATTCATAAATAATTTATTGCGAATTGAAAATAATAATATACATTTTTATTTAAAAACCAAATAAGAAAATGTGTTGCTCAAGTATAATTTATATAAATAACAAAAATGTAAATATTTCAATAAAAGTGGGACATTGGAACGTGGGTCAAGTGAAAAATTACAATAATAATATTGTGCGGCTGTTTCATAACATTTAAATATTATGAAAAAAATATAATATAATATTTGCTATTTGTTTATGGATTCCGACTGAAGTATAAAACTATTTGAGTTCTTTATAGAAATATTGTTGATTTATTGAATTTCAAGTGTAATTATTTAGGTAATGTAGTTATTTGAGTTTATGCGATGTCTGTTTGAGTTTCCTTAAAAAGGATCTTTCTGAAGTGCCATAAACTTTATAGTTTTCCATTTATATGTATCACAAAAAGGAGTCGTTTAAAACTTTTAAACACTGATGTATACGTTTGGGAAATGATTGAATCAATGAAAAAAAAAAAATAATAAATTTAAATCGTATTTTGATTTTATAACATTTTTCAAAGTAGGTACTTACTCAATTAAATTTAATTTGTTTTGTTATTTTTTATATGTTTGTCACAAGGTAAATAATAAGTAAATTCATAATAATATCATAAATTATAAAAATTTATAGGAACAGAAAAAATAATAATCAAGTCATAACTAAAAATATTAATACTACCATATTGTAGTATACAGAATTATATTATTTATAGTGTTACAATTCCACCGTGTCCTTTCGTTTTCATTTATAGATTTATGGTAATATATTTTTTTTTTTTACATAATATAGCTTTGTAGTAGGTAGGTACTATTAATAGGTTCATTATTTTTGGATATTAAATTCAAACATTTGGTCTAATTTTATCATACAAACCGTTTCAAGTTTTAATAGTACTAAAAATGAAATATTTTATACCCGGCTATTATGATGTTCCGTGTATTTTTTATTTTTTTTTATTATTTTTTTACGTTAAATTACAACAAACAAAACAATGTTGCTACTGTGTAAATGTAATTCGTCACGCAAACTAGTACTCTTAAGTTCTTCGATTTTACATTTGAAATTATTAGGTATGATGTGCGTATTATACGACGAGCCCATCGACTTTATAATATTATTATGCTTACGACTCATTAAACGATCGAAGAAATTAAAAATACATGACACTACGAAATTGCATTAGGTTCATTTATATTCGAATATAAAATGTGATTCTGTGGAATATAATTCAAGTTCGGCTTCACGAAAATATTAAAGTATTACAATTTTTTGAACAACAATACATAATAATAATATAACATCGCCCCCCCCCCAAAAAAAAAAATTCACTCACCCTCGATTTTGGAAATAATTCTTATGTACACGCCGCAAATATATCGAATGTGTATCGAAAAACATAAAATTTGGTTCACCTCGAAATGGATTTCATCGGCCATAAAATAAATCACGTAGTTTTCTACTAGTAATTAGGTAGGGAAATCGGAAAACACGTTTCCTCAGTGGATCACCGTATTATATATACTTTGTGTTCAACTCAAAGTGTACAACAGCTTTGTATTCGGTTAGGCGAACATGTGTAGCTTGTAATCAATATTCAATAGTTTACTACCATGGTACTAGTTGTCCGTACATACATACGTCTAAATTTTCGTGGAGATTTAAGATTTTGTTTTTAGAGTAGCTTTTAGACGATTCCTACTGGCTAAAATCAACCAACTCTAATTACTAATATTATACCTATTTACTTAAGTCCTGCGTTTTGGTAACTTGTGTGCGCTTTACGGTCTTACTCTATCAAAGGTGGAAATTAACTCGACTAGTTTAACTATTTTTGTTTTTAACTTATTAGTTTATTCATTTCAAATTGTGACTTATCTTTTTATAGTAAATTATCATTTAAGCTAATTGTTTACAGTCTTAAACTTCTTGATACATATTTGTGTGGATAAAAATACTAGGGAAATTACTTATGACTTAAAAATATTGTAAATTGAAAAAAAAATAACTATCTTTTAACCAAGTTAAGTTCATTTTATATCTCAACTTTAAACTTATCTAGTTAACATTTTTTTTTGTTAACTCTTAACTGAACTTAAGGCAATTCTATTGAATTAACTTAACTTGCCACAGTTAATTATTTCCATTAACTTGCCCACCTTTGTACTATATACGACTTACGATGTGGCTATTTTTTGATTGGATCCTTCTAAATTCTTAACGTATAGTACCTAATATTATGATTGTCGTTGTTATACTTTATTATGTGAAAATTTTTATTTTGTATTCACGATTCATGTATCGTTTGGGCTCAAAAAAAAAGTGTGATATGATTTTGTGTTTTTAATAAATGTAAAACATTCGCGTAGCACTTGACGTGTGTCGATAATCTATGCGCGTCAAACGCAAAATAGATGAACTTGGTGAATATAATAATAATAATAATATCAAATGGGTATATATACAATATGTATCTATTGTACTCGCACGTGTATATTGTTATCATATAAGACGTCGGAAGTTAAGCTGGCTCAAGCGCAGACATGACAGAAAATGAAACATCGTATTACATGCTACTGATGGCCTTTGAATAAACTATGTGATCGATAGTGATTTCAGTTAACTCGCGGACTTTAAAATATTTACATCAAATTTTTTTTTTCATTCCCTATGGGCGTACAACATAATAATATCATGCTAAAATTCGGTTCAATTTACAATTGATATGGGTAAACTTTATAACCCTGAAAGTGTTCAAGTGTAGGTAAACTGTGTTGAACGGTTTGTTCTGCAATGGCTGTTAATAATTAATTGATAAAAATGTAGGTACCTACCTGATATTGAAATTCATTCATTTTCTTTTTTCTATGGATCTCAAAACGATTTTTGAATCGATTTGTCATAAGTAACTACTTACCTAACCTACCTAATATTTTTGTTTTTTGGTATAGCTTATCACGAAACAATGATATTACAATTTGTGTATGAATACATTATTCTCTAATGTACTGAAAAAACTTAACGTTAGACTTTCACAAAATATGAAGGAATAACAAGTTTCCGCCTTTCCTTTTTTTTTTTTTTTGATAAGGAACTTAAGCGTACCTACTTTAATATTACTTTCTATTTATATGACCAATTACTGTAAATTTTTCTTTTTGTCAACATTTATTAATAATTTCCAACGTTGTTGATAGACTTTTATTTTTCATTCTTTCTGCATATTATATTACATCTATAATACGCACATAGATAACTGATAAGTGATAAGTAAATTGTGAAACGTAAACATTAATTTAACCCCGAGGTCACGTGAGCTCTGATATAATATAATTTTAATATTGTTTAAACAATTCCAGGCGTCGATCAGTATACCTATCAAATCCAATATTTATAGTAAAATTAGGCAGAATATTAAACTTAAAAAATTGATACATTTATGAATTTAAATACCAATTATAATGTAAAATTTTTTTTAACCATACGGTTGTAAAAAAATGTGTAAGATTATTCGTAAAATTGATGACAAGGGATACATTTTTCCAACGTTGTTAAATGTTGCCCATTTTTAATAATTATAAATATTGTTGTAAAATTATCAAACTCTGAGGTGCAATTATAGTTGTATAACTCGTCGTTGATTAAGTCACTGTAACGTATTTAAGTAAATGTTTAGTTTTAATTCATTGATCACTATAGAATTAAAGCATTGCATACGAAACCGATTTTTTTTTTTTGTTAATTCCCTTAATAAAAACTTTTAATGAACATTGTAATATATTTTTAAGCTTTTTGATCTAGTGAGAAATTTTGTCGATTAGTGTAATATATAAAACAACTAAAATAAAAAAAATTAATATTTTGGTAACCTAGGTTACCGAAGAACATATATTTTAGTTAGATTTTAACAAACGTTCGTAATTTTTCTACCAATAATTTCAAAATGTACCTACTGATAATTTAAAATGTATAACCTCATAATTCAAAAGAACCAACAATATCCAATTTGCTAAAAGAAACTTCTATCAAAGTTTATGATCACAACATCTTAGCTGCTAGAAAAAGTGTCTTCAGACACAAAAAAGAAAATTTAACTCACATTATTACAAAATCAATAAGTTCGTCTCTCCACTTAGAATCTAAAACTGTTTGGGTCTTGTGATTCATGCCCTGTAGTGCAAATAATATGAGCATCTCATCTAGAGCTGTAGATATTTAAATAAAATTCTCCATTTAAAAGCTTACCGAATAAATTCCTAATGAAGAACTACGAAGTAATTTATTTCTCACGGAAAGTTAACTTTTGTAACTTAAATGTGCATTTTATTTAGTTTCGGAAACTGTCTAAAACTATCAAAACTGACTGTTACGGTTTGATTGAGTATTTTCTTTTCTTATATCATTTAATAATTGTATTTAATTTTTTGTTGCGAGGTAGAGGAATGAGTAACCTACTCCTGATATCTATTAATTTATATTAACTCAACATTTTACATTCAATACACATAATATAATTATTAAAACCTCCATGACCCGCAAGATGTGCACGGTTCACAAAAAAAGATATTCTGATGGGTAAGACATAATTGTTAATAAATTCAAATTTATTAAGGAGCATAGATTGTAAATAATACTAATAACAATTTGATTATAATGATGATTTATATTATTAGAATAAGCATAGTTTTTTTTTTTTAATTTTTAACAACCAACCTATTACTTTTAATTTAAAATAAACAGTAAGTACGCGATAAATTTGTGAAACAACGTAAAGTATTATAGTGGTATTAAAACCGAATACAAAGTAAATGGTGAAAATCAAGGAAAAAAGAATAAATTATTTTTATTGTATTCGTTTTTATTTTTTTTTTCGAACAATTTTTGGGGTTGATGTTGACATGGCGAATATATCATAAATTTTAATTGTTGCGAACACTGAGATTATTTAAATAGAAAAGGTGCAAAAGTGGTTAATTATTATTCATCGTGTTGTCTTAAAGCCGGATAAAAGTATAAATTATATAGAAATGAAAAGTAATTACTGTGTTTAGTCGTTTAGGGTGCAAAAGATGATTTTTTTATTGCGCAATTTAAAATATATTACATTACTGATTATTCAGAAGAATAAAAAGATTAGTTCCTTCGCATTATATCACTTTGAACCTCAAAATGTAATGCACGTCCACAATGCGGACAGCTATTATGGTATAGGATTTGTATTGATTATTGCTGAAAATTATGTGAATAAAAAATGCAGATAATATTAAATTTGTGTAACAGCGACGCCAGTTGCAAATAAAATCTCCTGAAATAAACAAAATCTGTTACAAGTGCTCGAATTCCTTACCCACGTTAATAGGTACCTTTATAGTAAATGATCCTCGGAAAATTCCTGCGTGAGACTTGTACATTATGTAAAATTGTCCACAAGATTTATGCAAAAGTTGTTGTTTAACTCACATTTTCCGTGTGATATTATATTCATGCAATTTGTATTTTATCGTTGCGACTTTCTTTTGTAAATTGTATAATTTTAAAACAGTCAGGGTAAGTATATAGGTATAGCATTGTTATTTTTGCCGGTGTTTAAAATTTCGCAACTCTCATAATATTATTATAATAATATATTTTAATTACTTAAAACAAAAATGTAATTACGTAGACATTTCTCGAGCAAAACTAATTTATCTGAACAAAAATAAAACTTAGCGTGCTACTTGATATGTTTTTCTCCGGTGCACGGAAAACATTAAAGTAAAATTGGCCAGAAAAAAAAATGCACTATATTTATTCAGCTCGAAAACATAATACTATATTACATACATTATGTTATTAATGAGATTCTAACAATAATTTATTATATATCATATTATGATAAAACGTATTTATGTGATAACATATTATTATAACTATATTATATTATACCTCCCCACAAAAAAAAAAAATTCCGGCCCCTAACATTATGTTAATTTCTTTGGGTACCTACCGAATTTAAATATTCTGACAATACAATTTATCAACTATTGACATTTAATTGTTTATTTTACCTATATATTATAACTATACGTCCTGCATATTTGTTCTTTAATTTAATAACAGACTTGACTTAAATTTTATAATTTTATATAACTAACTCCCCCTTAAAAAAGTGCACCCCGACCCAATGGCCAGTAAACTTTAAGCCACCGTTATATTTTCGTGTTTACGTTTTTAGTCGGTGCCTGCCTATACAATATTGTGGATATATATATATATATGTGTTGTAGGCTTGTAGCTATATTGTGACACGGCCATATTGTTATATACCCACTATGTGTCTAATCTCGTATTTATCAGCAGTGAACACTTTATATTATACTCGTGTAAATACTTGTAGGTAACATAATAAATTTTACGTTTCTCGGAAGTTTAATAAAAATTTCAAAGTGTAACGTTTCTAAATAATGTAGCGTTTTGTATGCATATATCGTATGTATATAAAATATATATATATATGTATGAATGTTTGTATATAATATATAATGCACAATGAAGTAGGTTGATTTTAAAATTTATTGCGTATAAGGCCAACTAAAAATAAGTAATTAACTCAAACACCTGCACCGCACCTTCCCTGTCGCCTTCTCGTTATAATAATATTACATTTATATATTATAATATGTATGTGTGTGTGTGTGTGTGTGTGTGTGTGTGTGTATATGTGTACACTGTACCTGCGCACTCCGTCGAGCAGCAGAGCATAATAATATAAGGCACCTACCTACCTATTATTATATTATAAACAATGTACCTTTTCTACTTGGTCTCTATTCTCATTGTTGCATGGACTTTCGGTAACGCGTCAATGCAACTGTGCGCCGAGCAGTATAAAGTATATTATAATGCTTCTCTCTTACCCCGTTTGGTTCGAATTTTTTTTCCACGAAATTGCTGAATCGTCATGAACTCTTCTAACATCGACACGCACATGGTCTCTACTGCGCAGACTCACATTTGTATCATACGATTACAGCTGCAAAATTCAAAAAATAATACTTGCTATATAAAACTAGCACATTATATTTACTAAGTTCGAAACAATTTCCAAAGATTTCAGTCCAAAAACTAAATCGCTACAATTAGGTACGTTGATTTATAAAAATAAGAATTGATAACTACTCAGTAGTTTTTTAAATAGTTATGGCTGCCGTGTTTGACGTCCTCTATCGTAACCAAAACTATACAATTGTATATCGACTATTAATAGTCGATAATCTTCATAATTATTATCGTAATATACTATATCAACGTAAAAATGTAAAGATCGTAAACTTACCTACCAATTGTATTGTAAAGAGAAAAACAACGTACCTTTTCGACTTGCAAGTATCATTGTTGTGTAGACTAACACCTCAATACGCAACTGTGCGCTGAGCAGTATACATATGTTATCCATTCTGGTGGAATTATCTTTTTCCACAACATTCGTTCTCTAAATCGTCGCTAATTCTCAAACATCAACACGCTCCGCTTATGGTCTTTATTGCGTAAACCCATGAAGGAAGCAATAATACCATAGAGTTGGTAGTGAAATAACTATACACGGTCCTTAACTTTGATTGCCATCGGTTCGAGGGGTGCCACATTTTTTTTTTTTTTGCGGCAATTTGGTAAAACCACGTTAGGACCTTTCGAGTTAAAATGTAGTTCTTAAAGCATACTAAAAATAAATACAGTTAAACCTCTACATACCGGACACTCTATGTCGCTGAGATGTTGTATTCAGAGGGTTCAGATTGCAGAAAGTTCGTAATCGGTCCCAATGAAAACGTCCGCTATTATTGCAGGGAGGCGCGTCCCTCCAGAAAGGTTTCACTGTATAATATTCACTCAAATCACCTCCCTTGTCACCTTCTATCGTTATAATATGTTATCTAATATCTATAGGTACTTATTATGAATCTAATTGCATTTGGCACGCACGCGTAAATACAATTCTTTTTTTCCCGTTGTACGCGAAACTCGTTCGCCAAATCCCCGTTAACTCTCGAACAACAACACGCAATGCTTATAATAATATGGTCTTCCACTGCGTAAACCCATGAAGGATGCAAAAAATATCATACCTTTTGGATCGAAATAATTACCTTCTTGTAGTTCTTAACATACTTTGACTGTTGTCGGTGCCGTTAGAAACTTTCATGTTAAAATGTATTGCGTAAGCCCAATTAAAAACAAGTAATTAACTCAATCCATCTTCCCTATCGACTTCTCGTTATCATAATATTATAATATAGCCAAAAAGTCTATCTCAGACGTTTTTAAAGTCGATTCCCCTTTTGTTAGAACTTACAGTAGCATACTTTAATGTAGATACTGAAGGCTACAGAGTTACATACATCTTTCGAATTAATCTGTTCGTGTGAAATGACATTTTCTCTAATGAAAGTTTTAAAACCCGGCAAGCAACGCTTTTTGAAGATAATTTAGAGCAGCATATTAGTTTAGCGTAGTTAGTTACTATCACTTCGTGTAGCCAGATTGTAGTTCACTGGTCAATGTTAATATGCAACGACACGCTTTTATACCAACAGTTATACCTACCTACAGTGTCAATTTATTTTGTAGTTATTTAGAAATTCAATGTGGAACAATGATTTTTTGGATAACTTTATACTCTCGAATTTTGTATTTATATACGAGTATGTGTATTATAAATATCAGGGATAAAAACTTAAAAATGAGAGGCAAATATTGTAGACGTCAATCGATCTACGAACGATAAATATATTATCACTAGTTCACAAAAAGTATGGACACTCCTGTTAATAATATAGTGCCATAATTAGGTACCATAATGATATAATCATAATATTATAGAGAGAAAAACATTGTACAAATTCGATCTTGTATTATTATTGAGTGATGTGGATTTCTGTAATCGCGTAAATGCAAGTGCGTCGCGGGTAGTAAATAAAGTGTCTCTCTTATCCATTCGAGTTGGTATTTTATTTATTTCCATGTGGCGTAATGCACGACATTCGTTCGCCAAATCTCCGGGACCTTACTCTCGAACATCGACACGTGTCGCTTATAATATGGTCTTTATTGCTTAAAACATAGCGTTTTCATCGAATCGTCGGTTCAGGGGGTGTCACATTTTTCGGCAGTTTCGTTAAACCTGTTTAGAAGCTTTCAATTTGAAATGTATTTCGTTAATTCATCAGTACGGTGAAACCACTAAATACCGGAGACACTCTCTGTCTCTGAAATTTGGTCAGTTATTCGCTATTCAGATGGTTTAGATCGTAGAAAGTTTATAGTTATTGGTTCCCAAAAAAACTTCCACTATTGCAGGGATGAGACGTCCGTTATGGTGGGTTTCACTGTAATTAACTCAAACCTAACTATATATTATAGGTACTTTGAAAGTCGCATTGCACGTAATTTATTTCTCAAGAGGCGTACTACATGACATTCGTTTGCCAAATCGCCGGAAACTTACTATCGGACATCAACACGCACCGCTTATAAAATGGTAAACCCGTGAAGGACGCGATACCATAGCGTCTTCATCGAAATGACCATACACGGTCCTTGACTTTGATTGCCGTCGGTTCGCGGGGTGCCAAATTTTTCGGAAATTTTCCTGAGATCTCGTCTGGCGGGCGCTCTCTTCGAGTTAATAACCCACTCGCCGTAAAATAATATTAGCCACTTTAAAGTTGACGAGCTTACGAGCAACATGACTTACGGGAAAAGTTTAATTATACAGTGGCTTAAATTAACGAAACCGTTAACGTGTATGATTTCATAATGAACCCGAGTGAGCCGCAAGTTCGATGCACCGACCAACACGTACGACGGTCGGTCGGTCGAAAGCTTCTATAAGAACTTTGCTCACGACGATCGGAATAAGTTAACCAGTGTATAATAATATGGTGTGCAAACATTTTTATTTTTCGCTGGAGAATTTCGTCGCGACGCACAGGTAGTGAAAAATCATACTAATATATGTTATTTGAGTTCCTAATTGAGTTGGGACGCTCAACTGCAGATTTCGTGAGATATTATTAGAAGATAATATTATAGTATCTATAAACAGCGCGTTTTCAGTGCTTTATTGATTTAAAAATACACAAATCTATGACATAATATACCGTTATTTTTAATGCTACAAAATATTATATAATATATTATAATTATATTATATAACAGTATTCGGTATTCCAGTTAGTAGTATTATTATTACCTGGTTATGACGCATACGTGTTACACGCGCTATATAATTGGTCATTTAAACGGTTTGCGTTTGGTTGATTTCATAGAAACGGTTGCACGGGCTCGGAGGTGCCTGTCAAAATATTATATTCGAATAGGGGCCATAGGTTCGTGCACACGTGTAACTTATATTGGCGAGGGAGTCGTAATATTAATGAATAATATTGTAAACAAAAATCATCATTGTTGCGACTTTAATTTTCATTGATTTTTTCAACCCTATTTAGCAGTGAGACGAGCAGCTGACGTTTCGTTACAAATCTTCGATCCTATGTAGGTACTACTGACCGAGTACGTCACATTTATTTCGATTATTTTTAGCGGTTCGAAGACGATCAATTATTATTTTTAAATCAGAATGTTATAATATTTTTGCAATTCGTTCAAACTCTTTTAGTTCTTCATATTTTATAAATAGCGTATTAGGTTTGTCGAGTTTTAAGCACAAGACGTAGCCTAGGTACGATAAATATGAAAAATTACTAATAACTATAAATTGTAATATTAAATCGAACTGTGTGCGTTACATTTCGTACGTAATTTGATTCATTCAACGTACGACGTTACCATTAAGGTTAGATTATACTCTGGTTGTACACGACCGATTCATCAATTCATAATTTATTTGTACAGCAGTGTTCGTATTTTCAGGAGCGTATTTGTGACCAATTGTTTTTAAATCTGTTGATCATTTTGAAATAATTATTAAAATGAAATAAAACGTGTATCTAGATAATATATTATGCAGTTGCATTGTTTTGAGATCCTTTCTTAGGGCTTACTACGGACATTTGTTTTCAGAAAATATTCTCGTTTATTCGGAAATTCCGATTTGTATTAACAATTTTTAGTACCTATTTGTATAATAATATTAGCATTTATGGTACAAACAAAATCCTATAGGAATGAAAATTTGGCCGGAACACATCCGATACTTGTGGAATCCGGATAAACGCATCCAATGACAAAAATCCTGCACTTATGTCACTGTAGCCGAAATCCATGTGATTATTACTGTGGGTGATGTGGGTATATAGTTAGATACAGTGGCGTGGCAAAGAGATTAATCGAGTGTCTAGCTATGAGTTGTCTAAGGGGTGGTAGGTGGGAAATGTTCAATAGGTGATAGATTAGTAGATAATTCAGTACATTTACTTTGGACTTTTGGTAGTAATTATTACTGGGTACGACACGGGACAACTAGTTACAATTAATATGACGGTGGCTGATTTTAATGTCTAATAGGTGATAGGTTAGTAGATAATTCAGTACATTTACTTTAGCCTTTTGGTAATTATTTTTGAGTACGACACGGGACAACTAGTTACAATTAATATGACAGTAGTTGCTTTTATCGGGTCATTAGTGCTGCGAGACAGGTGAAATATTACATTAGTAGCCTCTTAAAAATGTAAATTCACTGGTTAGAAAGGACTACTTGTATGTGTTTAAACGACGATTACAATAACGCACGTGCCCTTGATATTTTGATAAATTAAACGAGTTTTTTCGAATAGATAATTCAGAAACATTATAATATTGGTAAATATATTTTGAGCGTTTTGCGGATCTGATTTCGCCCAAAAAAAAATTTATTTTTTTATTACATTTATGTACAACATATTGTACGTATAATGCTAATATAATTATGTAAAGGTTTTGCAGTTTGTAATTAATACCAATAACAATTAAATAGCATATTATATAATTAATTGTTGTATACATTTTTCATAATTATTTTCAGAGTTATTAGAAACTGTTTATCTATGATAAAACAACTTACCTACTTATGGCTTGTTTGATTTTAGTGCTATTGATATGCATTTTAAAAACACATTTATTTATTTGTGTGTATATTTATTGAATCATATTTTATTTGGTCAAATAGAACTTTTAAAAATATGATATTGGTATTGATATTGAAGTATTTCACTTATAAAAATGGCTATTCAATTGTAAAATATATTGTAAATATATGTAAATTATATTCACACGAATTCACATAGGTACTTTTTATTATATTTGTTAATAAACAAACAAAAAGTTGACACTTCCATTTATTAACTATATATATACACAAATCCCACTTCGACGAAATAACACACTCGTGTACATAATTTTTATCCTATGGTACTTTTTAAAAATGTATTGCTGTTAAATATTATACTAAGCTGGAGTTATTTAACCTCACCGTAACAATTTACTATACAAAAATCGAATGCATTTTTATTTATTTACACTGTAAAAAAAACCCATTACCTAGAGTTTATCTGGCTATCGTAGATTTTGATTGAGACAGATTTTCGGCTGAAATTCAAATAATATTATACTATCTTCTTAGTAAAATCGAAAAACCTGTCGATCATCGTAACATTTTGGCCGCAACTAAGTGCCGGAAATCGCGGTTTACCGGTACACTTACACTCGTTTTTTCCTCCGGGTTAGGTTTGGGACCGACGATTTGGTTTATATATTTGGAAAAAAAAATGCAGATGGACTTACCCCCGTCTCGTAAAATTGTGGGAAAATAATAATAATAATCACTACTCAATAATCATATTATATTTGTATATAATGCGACGCCACTGATTTCTTGTTTGTGCCGTTCCAGGTCTCCTGGGTCAGACACCGGGACATCCACCTGTTGACAGTCGGCCGGTACACGTATACCGGCGACCAGCGTTTCCGGTCGATCAATCAACCACCTAGCGAAGACTGGACGCTCCAGATCAAGTATCCGCAGATCAGAGACTCGGGTATCTACGAATGCCAGATATCCACCACGCCGCACATCAGCCAGTACATTCATCTCCAAGTCGTCGGTAAGTGAAACCACGTCACCACACTATACCACCACCACGGTATCACGCTCGTCGTTTTATAACACCATTCTACGACGTATCATACACCCCCCCCCCCCCATTACCAACTTTATACACAACGATAATTCGGCTTAAGTAGATACAGTTTTGGCTGTACGGAATCCGATCGATTCGTTCTCGGATATATGAAATTTTTATCAGAGTCTCCTAGAGCAATTCTCTTGAGAATATTATTATTATTATATAGGTAGGGCCGGAATTTACCATATTATATATTAATATATTATTCTGTTCGTGAAAATGAAAAAAAAAAATTTGATTTAAATTTTTTAATTAAAAACCAAGAGTGAAAAAATGCTCGAATATTATTATTCTTATCGCAAATAAAATAAAATTTAATTTCGCGGTCTAACGCAGTGACTTTTTTTTATTGTTTTTTCCCCTCCCCCGTATTACAAACACTCGTAATGTTTCCTGTTCATTTTAATACGATTATACGGTTTTTTTTTGGTTTTAATACTCTGCTCGGAACAATATCATATTATTATTATGGCTGGGTTATTCAAATTTTACGAAATATTTTAAAGACCAAAATTCTATAAGACCTCAACCATCTGTGTTTTCTTTTTAATCGCGTTAATGAAATCTTATCGAACCGTGTTTTACAGTTGCCGACAAATAAATAAACAGCTGTTATCATTTTGAAATTATACTTTTTTTTCGTTTTAATTTCTTCTAACCAATAATAACCATGCACTTTTTTTTATCGTTTATAACGTTTCCCAAATTATAACATTTTTGCATAATATCATAATTATTTAATATACAACTCAAATAAATTACGAACATAGTCAGATTTGGTATGAGATTGTCCTATTCATCTATGTCATGAACTAAATTTAACGAATTCTTATGTAATATAGAAGTTACATCATATTTTAGTTATTTTGTAATTACAACAGTTAGAGCTCCATGCTCTCATTTTAAAATGTTATTTTTTCCAAACTTTTTTGTTGTGCTACCTATTAATTGAATAAACTAAATCGACTGACGGCCGGATGAAAAATACTGTAAGCTCGAAGACTAATTTTTTTCACATTAAATAAACTACTGAAATAGGGATTAAGTATATTTAATTAAAAATTACAATGAATTAAAGCCATTTTATAATTAAAACATTTTAATTTTCAATAAAAACAATCTTGTGTTCTGAAATATACAGAAAAAAAAATATAATATTTTAATTTAATAATAAAAATTCGTTTTTTTTTTTTTATTATTACTTTTATTATTATTTTGGAAGTTTAATAATTTGTATGGCGTTTAATATTTATCTTTGGTTTAGTTTTAATTCTCTTTGATCTACTATTATTATTATTATTATTATTATTATCATAGTATGAGAACAGCAGGTCATTTTATGAATAAAATATGGAAATTCTATGTATGTTTCATTTTATGGTGATTTTCAAGTGTCTGAAGGTAATATTGATCCGGTAACCAGCAATTGCGTTAAAAGCCATACCGTGTTTTTGACTTCACAGGAGTAGATTGTAACTAAGGAATTTTAACCCATTTATAGATAATTGAAAAATCCAAAAGAGAAAAAAAAACACATCAAAGTTACAATCCACTATAACCAATTATACATGAAAGAACTTTGTTGATGCTAAAAATATACATTTTTAATAATTAAAATAAATTAAAATCATACGAAATCAAAAACGATGTTTCTATATATACCTGTCTGAATCGTTTGTATAAGTTAAATTAATATACTACCTACAAAGTATTATAGGTATTAAAGATGTATTAATGAATTAAATTGTTATATCAGTTGCCTGTTTATCATCAAACTGAAATCCTTGGTAGATCAAGAATGTATAAGACACATTAATTTAAATGAATAATTATTTGTGATGTTTTTTAACAAGAAAAGTTGAATTAACTAATTAATTACAGACAAACGTGTAAATGTCAATTGCCGTGGAAATAAATATGAACATTAAATAAAACCAGTGTGAATCAAACAACAGATGTCAAACATTTTAAACTTTCGTGGTTTTACTAAATAATAAACTTCAGATCCAAAGTTTTTAAATAAATATAAAGTCAAGAAGCTTTTACGTTAACTGGAAAAAATATTTGTACGGCAATTCGTATTTTTTAGAATCTATCTATCATACATTTATAGAAATTAAAATTCGATGTAAGTGCACGCCATAACTCATTTCGATGCTATAACCCGCGGTATAAGTTATGACTTTTTTTTTTTTAAGAACAAATATCTTCAATAATCTAAAATATTATATTTGAGGTAAAAAATTTTATGGCATGATTATGTTTACAATTTTATTTGAAACTTATGATAAAGAGTGTACAGAGTTCGGCTTTTATCTTGTGATTATATTCCGCCAAAGAATCCACTGTTCCGATCGACTATGTACGTTATTATTTTATTGAACTCGATATTTTAGCCGCCGGTATACGATTGGTTCGTTCGAATTAAATGAAATTCAAAGGCTTTGACGGCATCCATCGGTTTTCCACGTCCATTTAAAATCAAAATAACTTTTTACATTTATCCAACGCACTGTGTGTTGAACACTATATTATTATATATATTATAATATTATCTATTATATATTATTTACTCATCGGCCTCATCATTATAATATTGTAACGTATAATGTTCGGTTCGTATACCACTAAGCGATGGAACAGTCTGTTATTTTAAGTCATTATTGCAGTTATTTCCCGCGATGTTGTGCAGTGAACGTTGCACTATATGTATTTAACCATGTTTATTCGAACCAAATAATACATTTATACATCATATCATTATGTGTTATTTATGAGCAAGTCTCTGATGAATGATTATATTATATTAATGCAACCCGGGCGTTAGGTGAACATTTTATTATATTTAGCCGACCGCGTGTGAATATATAACGTAACTCTATTATATATTTCCAACGTTCTCTGGATGAATTCAAAACTAATCAGTAATATCAGTTGCCATTGTCGGTAAGAGCATTCAAATTAGACTTTATTTAACATATTATAACGTAAGAATAGTGGAGAGTATACGTGTTTCGATGATAATATTATGCATTTCCTCATACCATCTGCAGTCTTAAAAAATAACGTAAGACATAGACTTACAAAGTAATGTAGGCTTCAATGCTCCTTACAACACAGTTCAATATAATATATTTTATGAGAAAATTATAATATTAATAATGCAACCACAATAATATTCACATACACGTTTATTATTCTTCCTTAAAAACCACGTAAGGTAATGTCGTAGAAAACCACCAATCAGCTGAACTCGACACTATAATTTAACAACCTCCGTTTTCCGTATTATACTAATTTTCACGGTGTTACGGTATCCATAAATAAGAATTTTCAAAAAAAAAAAATCTACCAGGTAAGCAATTAAATCGTTACAAAACGGGTATGCATGATACATCTATAGTTACATTTTTAAAATGCAATGAATATAACTGTATGTTTATCGTTCTAAACAATTTTATCATTGTGTAATTATTATTAATTATGGTACTTAGTACTCGGTAGTTTGTACGGTAAAAGCGATAATGTTATATTTTCTATGGTGTACATTATACCTACGGTGTAATGATAATAATATTAGTTTTAACAGTATCCAGATGACATTAGCTAATGTAACATGTTGTGTTAGCTATTTTGTTGACATACATTTTTAAATAATTTTCCCCGATGTTATAATTATTATAATACCTACCAATTTTGTTTTAAAATAATACGAATTACAATTTATGACTTTGTCTAATATTACTCGATCGATTTCTAAGAGATTATAATATTATATGAAAACTTTGATGCAAAGTAGTTTTACAGTAGGTGTGCCTCAAAAGCGGATTTATGATTTTATTGAAAATACATAACAATATTATTTAACTTACTGTGTTGATAATTCTCGAGTTTATCAGGAGTCCGCAGTCAGTGGTTTGATTATTGTATAACGTCCTGTGATATGACGGAGATAATAATATATCCACCTATTTCTATGGTATCCTTTGTTTTATAGTAATACCAACAACTGTTCCTGATTGTACCTACCGGATATTTTATATTATTTCCAAATGTAATTCTATTTTATGGGTTACAAAATTCAGTGTTTCGTTTGGTTTAAATTTTTTTTATGATGGGCTCAAACGGTTTGTCTAATTATAAGTCCCACAAGAATTTGTTCAGTACGAGCTACGATGATCGCTAATGTCTGGACAATATGCTATCGATTTCATAGCAATATGGAGTCGACTTCGCACACTGTTGGAAAGGATACAAAATGTGTACGCCTCCAAAGCATTTCCTCTGCCTACCTAACTATTCAAGGCGTAGTTAATGTATTTACCGTGCAATTATGTGATTAGTTGATTAATGAAGTTATCGCTTATCATTGTTACCAGCTATTTCAAGTAATAGAAACTGTCCTGTTCAATATTTTCTTTAATATTTCCTAATACCTATATTTTCAACGTGCGGATTTCAAAATGCAGCATTTCGTCTAGTTGAATTTTTTTTTTCAATTGTGAATTTGAAAAATTCGTTCAATTATTAGTCGCACAAGAATTTATTCAGTACGAACTACGCCGCTCGCCGTGAATGAATAGGAACGCTCTACAGACAATATTATATAGTTATCGATTCAATAACACTATGGAGTTGATATCGTTCGGTTATTACAACAGAATATTATGTCCCCAACTCAATGCACTACTTACCGAACTATTCGAGGTGTATCCAAGGTATTTAATACCGTCGTACAGTTAAGTAAACAGATAAATTGTTATCATTCTGCTAAAAAGGGTGGGCATGAGACGTACTTGGCATAATATTATTATGTCACACCCGAGCTCATTATACTATACATTTGTGCGACGTCGTTGTGTGTTTTTATAATTCCGCCGACTCGGCATGTATCGGCCACAATTATTTTGATATTGATTTTTTCAAAATTCGCACATTGTTCAAATATAGATTACGGACTATCATGGTTCCCTTGGTTTTCAGCTGGAAAGTGTGTTTTTTATTTTTCGTTCAGCGAGACTAAAAAATGTTCTCAATTTCTTTTCATGCCTATACAGAAAAATTTATCACCAGATTTCCCGTAAAAAACAACGTTTTCTCTTGTTTGTCGCTATAATTGAATTTTGTAAATTCGTTTGCAACAGCGCTTCATAGGGTAATGCGCGTCGGAAACTCGCGAGAAAGGATTTTCTATTATTTTAAATTCTAAATGCACCCTATGATTTATTCGTTTATTTATATAATGCATACAGAGAGGTTTTTTTACCATTTCAAAACAACGCATTAATGTTTTTTTTTTTAGCTTGAATATATTTTCAATTTCTGATTTTACGTCATAAAAATGTTAAAAATTCTATTTATGGTGATATAATATCAAATATCTCGAGTACTCCACTGTATTTTTATTTTAAAAACATTAGATAGCTACTAACGCCATTTTATGTCCAAAAATAATGAATTCAGAATTTATTAAGTAGGTACCTACGTTTTATATAAATCGGTTCTAAATTCTTTGTAAAGTTTTTATAATTTATTGCACATTGGTTGGAAATAAAATTAATAAATACAATATTTTGGTATTAGACACATCATACATATATTTACAGTTTATTTAATTGAATTTAATTTGAGACGATCTTTAATATTTGTTTAATTAAACATTATCCGCATCTGGTACATGCAGATATGCAAATTTAGTAGCTTATTACAGGATCGTTAAGGGTAAAATAAAAACGGATAAAAGCGTATATATATACAGAAACGTGCTTATTACATATTTCTTAATATTTATCTTTTTGATGCTATTGACATTGGTGGCGAGTACGCCATTAGGCAGAGATATTCATTATACTTTTTTTTTCAATCAATGTTTTTTTGTTCAAAGTTTAATCAAGTATGAAAGTGCCTATATGACTGACATTTAAAATAGGTACTTACTAATATTCAATAGTGGCCGCTTTTCGTCGATAATTGAATATTATAATTTCCCTCAAAATGCATAATTTATTTTCTAGTACTCGAGAACATATCGGTGGCCAAATCCAATATTATTATGTAGGTATACAGTTAGTTTACAACAGTGCGTAAAATCGAAATCGGTTTGAAATACAATATGTTTATTGCGACGAAAAATAATGTGGCATATGACTTGAGATGTATTAACATTTAACATATTATGTTATTATATTGTGATGGACAAGTTAAAAAATTGCTTACCTACCTTATTCCGTTATCCCGATGACGATGTAATTTATTATAGGTAATAGGTACAGTAAAAACTTGGATAACTGGAAATCGTCTATAAGTCATACTTTTTCCACTGTTCCTAGAATTTCGTATTGAAGCAATGCAAAAAAGTCGTGTTCATCTCGAAGTTATCCAAAGTTTCCAATTTGATCGAATTCTGTGATATACTGTGGTTATTACCGTACAACTATACCAATTGGTATTTATTACCTATTATCGAAAAGACAGTCATTAATGTCGTTGTTACTGATAATAGTGGCTTATCCAACAGGTTCGCCACTAGCTAACGACTCGTTATCCACCCACATAATATCACATACCTTTGGGACTTTAGAGCCCTGGTAAGTTTCAACTAGACTTGATTAAAAGATTTAATTTTTTTTTCGTATTTGTGTGATGTTAAAACTAGAATTCTATCATATAGGTGCTCAAAGAACAATTATTATTTAAATTAAAAATTGCTTTTTTAATTTTATACTTTTGTTAAAAAAATTCTTGGATAACTCAGATTTTTTTTTGGCCGGTCCCTTCGATTTGAGCTTACCAAGTTCGACTGTATATATCTTGACCGCATAGAACGTACAATATACCAGCTATTACCTGATCATTATATTTTTTTAGAATCGTTGTTAAAAGCAGCCTCTCCCTTGGGTAAAAACTCTTATCGACCCTCGTCGGACAGCAGTGTAGAGGGTAGGGGAATATCTTGCGATTACATTTCACGTAATTTAAATCAAAAATAAATGTACCTAATGCGCCTCAGGAAACTGCATAACATGACAATGTTATTATATACGGTCGTCCTTCGAGGAACATCGGTTGGCATAATATTGTCACGAGCACATATTATATTATACACTGGAAGGAAAACAATTGTAAGATTATAAATTACGGACACCTCGTGTTTGTCATTAAAACACCACACGTCGGTCATATTGTGTGCGATAAATATTCATACACGTGCAACTCGCCTGATTGTCATTATTGCACTTAACTGCAGTTTCGAAAACCATCACAATTCGAGTAATCGACGTATGCAGTGAATAGCGCCTATAGCTACAGCCCGTCTAACAAAACTATTAATTTAGCAAAGCCCATAGGAGGTTTATATATAAATAAATAAGGGATATTTTAGGGGGGATAAATCTTAGTCGGGTGGGGGCCTAAGCTCTGCCTAACTCCCCCCACTAGTTGTTCCACAGTCCTAGCAATATATTGTTCCACCTGCCGAGTGTAACGAAATCTATTTCAAAAGTCAGTTAAAATTACCGTAACGCGTTTTGCATAAGGTCATCGAGGTAGTTTCCAGAGTGGATCGAGAGAGAAAATGATGATAAAATATATTTGACGTAGCCCGAGTGCATTCTGAAGTTCGTTCAAGTTACCCAGGGTGCACCAAGGGGTGATCACTATATCATTTATCTTATAGTCTATTGGTTTGAGAGAGAGAACTAATTTTATATAATTTTTTGTTTTTTGTTTTTTTTTTTAGTATCTATATTAATATTATTCTACTTTACATTTTTTAAAAACTAATAAAATATAGTTTTATATACTTACAGCATCAGTTCAGTACTCACAAATATTGACCTGAATAAGTCTTAATTATACTCTGTTATTATCGAAGTTAAAAAGTAGAAATCACGAAAATAATATTCTTGTACGTTTGAACTATTATATTCTAGATTATAAAGGTATTGGTTCTGTCTCTGTTTTGGCTGTGGACCGGTCAACGCCCTCAGGCTAGGTACTTAAAATAAATCATCGATAAAACTGCGAAAGCATTCGGGCTAGGTACATGAAAAAGGTTAAAATTAAAAACTGGTCGCATTCGGGACATAACCGTCGTCGTTGACGGACAAAATAATAACAGTAGATAATTGGAAAATAAACGATTTTTTTCGGGACAAATAATAATGAATAATATACCTATAGGAACATATTTTAATTATAAAATTGTGTGTAATCGAAATCAGAAAATGTTATACTGATCTTATATGATATTCTTGTTTCCTAAATATTATTTAATTATCTTTATAATATTATCATTTTCTGTTTTTACCGTTACGCAGAACGCAACGTTTTACTTCAATCAATTTACACAGACCGGAACACTGTCAAGTTGAAAGTTAATAGATTCTTGCTTTTGCATACAGTGAAAAAAAATGTTTGACCTGAATATCGCTTTTTCATATTAATTTTTACAACATTTTTCTTTTTACATTCGTTTATTGGTTATATTGTAAAGGCGAGTTTTCTACAAATTGAAAGGTGAAAACATACTTTCGCGTTGTTGCCGCGAAACCACATCACAGTATTTTGACAGACATTGCACTTGCAGATAATTACGAAATACGCGTATTTACGATTTTTGTTCTTGGTCGGATTTGATTTAAACACTGTTGAAAATGCTTTTAAATCCGATTCCAATGGCAATCGCTTGTAATTCGGTTTTCGAAAAACGTAGTCCAAACTGATTCGTAAAATATAAGTCCGGATAATATTTTATTGATCTACAAAATTATTCTGTGTAACGAGCTGACCACCGATTGCGGACATGACTCGGCGAATAAAGTGTGCGCATAATAACAGTGCTCTCGTGTTCTGTAGGAATTGTACATTTCCAATCGACCGTTCGGACACGATTCGTGCGAAATAAGGGATGCGATATTAATATTATAATGTAGTAGATTTTATGATAATAATATGTTACATCATAATTACCTCTCGCGGTTCTGCGAATGCTAAACACCGCTTGTACCTACTGCAATTCATCCCTAGGCCAGAACTATAGAGTATAATAATAATTAAAATGGACTCGGGAGTTATATTATACGACAGCGACGACAGTATCTATATAGTTGTGTGTGACGGTCAGACAAGGAAATTGACGTCATAGTGACGGCGAATTCGATTGATCGGTGCACCGTTTAGCCGTTTTAACACCGATCCAGAGTTGGCATATATTCTGGACCGGCGATAACCAATGAGAGCACCTATCCTCTGCGTGACCGGATTAGGTGCTCTCCATTGTAAACAGAAAAATCATGATTTTATAATTATTCTAATCACGTACTATACAGGGCGCTCTAAAAGAACGTCGGATTTGAAAAGGTCGCCATTATTCGCGATATCGCTACTCGACACTGTGTGTTTTTTTTTCTGGCGGGGATACATCAACTCACGAGTTTACCGGAACAAGTTCCGAGATGTCTCGAACCTTAAGGGACTTCACAACGCTTACGAGTTTGATTAGATTTAAAGTATGCCTCATTATCTAAGCGATATGGAGTGAGTCTCATACTTTAACACTAACTATTATTCAATGAGACACTGGTGTTTGAAAACATTGCTTGTGACGCCATAGAGCCAAAAATAGTTCTGTGATGTCTTTTAAACGAAAAGTTGGACGGACTTGATGGGCCAATGTGTGCAGTGATCGGGTGAAGGTCAATTATTGCCCTGTATTGTGTTTCACTGTTAAACCTCAACTGCTCCTGAAGAGAATAGTATTTTTTTTTTGATTTTACAGAAATAATTATTCGATTCATATAGTAGTTTAAAACATCTCTGAGACGTCCATTATTCGATATTATTACGCACTGGCCACTGATCGGTTGCAGACCGGACCCGATGGAAACTGTTTGTGTACAATGATTCGTGTTTGGTGCGATATACATATTATCTACGACTGCCCGTTTGAACTAGGTCCACCCAAAATATGGGATGGTATTACACTATAGTGGTGGAAATATAATACGATTATTCTATATGTTACATGATTGGGCCCGTAATTCTGAGAATGTGAAACAGCCGCTTGTAATACAATATTATCCACTAGACCCCAACTCTAATATAATTATTATATTGAATTCTCGCGTTATACTTTGACGATGGTCTCTTCAGTTGTGAACAATCGCCGGTGGACAAGTGCTTAAAAATGATTAATTCGAAAGGTTACGTGTTTCGTCGCAAACTACCGTCCGTTAGTATCACACCGATCTTTGGTTGGACCGACCTATATTCTATGCCTGGTCGTAGCCAAACGGTTTGTCTGTGTGACTGTTTTTGGTAATCTCCATTGTAAACGGATCATCGCTTATAAGTTATAAAATATAAACCTTTGATTTAAAGTAAATCGACACAGTTGCAATGTGTAGTGCACACGTGGTCTATTCGATAGGGTCGTAAGGGGAAAATATGTTAAATTGTATATTATATAATATATATATATATCAGTTCTGTCAAATATCATTGTATCAGTTGACTGCCAAATCTAAAAACCATTATTACCTATTAATTTATTTTCCATAAGACATAATAATATATTGCTCCGATTAGTACAGTAAGTTGTTTTATTTGGTTATTTCCATTTTTGTCGAAAACGATAAAATCGTTAAATTCAAGTGAATAATCGTTATTAATCACAGCTGTCGATCTCTGGTGAGACCCACAATACTCTGTGTTGAACTCTGCATCGGCTACCCTTTTGACGGGTTTTGACGAATCCTGTGAATTACCGTCCCGGTGAGACGACCCGTTTTCGCGGAAACACCTACAACAGTTGTATTGGGTGTACGCCACCTATAATCATAGGCGTGATAGGAGTTTCAAGTCAGTTGCAGTTAACATTTTTTTTCTTAAAAAACGGCCTATACATAAAACATGAACCGGGGAAGGTGGGGAAGAAACTAATATTATTATAGCGGACTTCCTGCACCGTCATGATGGTACACGGGAAACCCTAATTGTTTTTAGTTTTCGAGCAATTTTAAATTTACTCCATAATATTATAAGTCTTTAATGAATGTGAGTGATAATAATAATAATATATTGTGGTCTGTGAAGATGATAAACCTAATTAAACACAGAAAAACTTCGTGGTTCAATACATCTTTTGGATAACTAACTTATTTTTCTTTGAGTATTATACGGTGACCAAACTCTGACAGTTGGACCTGTTCGGCGCTTACAAATCTAATTGAACAGTTCGGGGGCACACGAGCTGCTGCCCTTGTGTGCACGTCAATTTCTACAATACGACCTGAGAGCTGGTATTATCCTCGACATTGGATCGGACTACTTTTATGGAGATGTCTATAGCCGTCGTCGGCTGCAGTATTTAAATCGAATTTCGGAAATGCAATCGATAACGAACGGCCGCCGCCGAGAAGCAAAACGTTTTACCACAGTCCTAAATAGCTTATATTATTGCCCACTCGCCGGCCGTGTCGGAGAATTATGGCCCCCACACGTACAGAAGCCAACTACGTGTGGGTACTTTCCTTCAGATCGATTCGGACGTCCAATCAGAAATGAGACGATAAATACAAGTTACAACTATATGCTGTATACTATACACCTGTCCGACTAAGCGTTGTCGAAAAACCGTTAACGGCGCCCGAAGGGATCCGGCCGGGAAATCGAGGTTACCACGACCGCGGTTAGCCGGCGGTCCTCCGCCACGCACGGTCTTCATCGCCATCTGTATACAGCTTCACTACAGCTCCTCTCCGCCCCCGTCGAAGGGAGTGCGGTGGCAAGCTCGCACATCTCTCGAATTACGGCTATCCAGTTGTAAAGGGACTCAGCCGAGTCCCCGATCGTGTATTTAGAATCGCCATAAAAATGCGGAGTTTCCATAATTCCGTTAGAAAACCTAATCATTTATTTTATTTTTTTGGTTTTTTTTTCTTCGGCCGATTTCGAACATGATGTAACACAACACACACACCCATAAATATATATTGCTCTTTTAACCGGTGGTAATAAAAGTGTTTTTACAGTGTTTGCGCACACAGGACGTACCTAACCTATATATTATTTCCATCAGGTAAATGTGTGTACACACAAGTTTGTTTCGTACAAATAAGCGAGTGTATTTTTAGTTCTACTGAAATTCTCACCATTAATTGACATTTTAACCTATGTTTTTATCGCACTGAAGTGCAGTGTGTCAATTCAGACTACAATATGACTCCAAGTCTCCAACGATATAATGGTGCACCTGATTACATATTATTATAATAGTACTTAATGTGTATTACGAGTAATATTCTCATCTCGTTTTAGTTCTCTCGATTAGTCCATGTAATTTATGTGTTCGCCCAGATTAATTTAATTTGCACGTAGGCCTCTCTTAAAATATTGTTTTCATTGAATAGTTTCGCGTTATTAGATTGTGCTGAAAAATTTGAATAAAACCAAACAAAAACAAAATCGTCTATATTCAAATATTATACAAACACTGGTAGTACACAGAATACATAATGTCACATAATACATGATCAAACTTTATTTTGATGATATTTCAGTTATACTAATATACTTAAGTTTGATTACCTACAGTAATCTCGTAGTCATTAAAAAACTTTTGAAATCATATAAAAACAAATGTATTTATGCTCATTTTCATATTTGACTACACATTTGATCAGATTTAACTTAGCTGGCGTTCTAGCAACAGTAAAAAAACCATTAAACATATATTCAAATATAACGTATTTATTTATAAAAAACTTCACTTGTTTGTAAGTACATCATATCATAAACTTTTTACAAAATTTGTCTTGCGATGACGTCCACCTAAATTTGGCACTGGTATATGTAATCAAACTGCCAAGAGAAACCACAATAATTAACTTTTTTGGGGGTGTATACTCGGATATATTATCTGTTAAAACGTAATAATATGGTACGTATTATAGTTTTTCCTAGTTTATATTTATTTACTATTTTTTTATCATAAACTAATAACCATATACCAACCTGCATTATATTTTAACAGGTTTACACAAGTTAGCAATATAGGTCTCGCATTTTTGTACAGTTAATTATTTTTTTATATTATTTATTTTATTATATTAAATTCAACAAAAAAAACGTGCTTATTATAAGCAAATGATCGGTTTATTGATCTAGTCTCGTGACCGCGCTACGGGGTTACCGATTGGCTGGTAGATATCATTTTTACGAGCCATGTTAGGGCGATTACAGACCAGTGCCCTAATTTTTTGTACACACATTACACGTAGCAAATTAACATACCTACTGTAGTCGGGCAAGTTACGTTTGAAATGTACTAAAATAAATTTAATCGGTTCATCATAAAAAAATATAATGAAATTACTTTATCATGCATAACATAATAATATACGAAATGCTGTTTTACATATTTTTACATACTCGAGTTTATAACATTATTATAAAAGCATTTTTTTTTTTTTTCATATTTCATAGTTTATAACGGCGAGATTGACAAACATTATCGCTCGCAAATGTCGTAGGTACACACTACACACGCCAACAATGTAGAATATTATAATCATCGGCTACTACAAAAAAAAAACTACAATGGCAAAGGTAAACGCAGTCGTGAGAGATTTACGTGAAATGTAAATACGCAATTATTATTACTATATTGTTATTATATTATCACACGTTGCACACCGATAACCGTTTTAACGACATTTATTTCCACTGGGCCTCGTGCTTAATAATATGTTAACGAAGAGACGTTAATAATTTGTTTTCAATTTCAAGATTATAATATTCCACATTTTATTATATCGGATACACGTGAAATCGATTTAAAATATTGAGACTACTCCAAAGCACCATAACTCTAACTGTTCACTATTTAATTATTTATATTTGTTTTATTGTTACCATAATCAAAACGTCATGTATACCGAACATATTATAAAAAACAAAATTCTTTAATGCTACCCTGAGCTAATGCTTTTTTTAAGTTGACACTTATTAGGTTTTATCAGTTATTTTTAGTTCAGATTGTACCGCTTTAACTTTAGAGTATGCTTCATTCCAAGTAATCAGGTTGACTAGGAGGGGTTTTCATTTGGGTTTTGAGTATATTTTAAATTTTCATTGAGGCACTTGATAAAAATACATTGATGACGGTGGCAATAAAATATTAAAATATATTATAACATTCATATTCGAAAAAAAATCTTTATTATAGGTAATAAAATACTATAAAATATCGAAAACATTATTTTTAATTTTATTTTTGATAAATATACGGAATAAACTCTTTGAACATATATACACAATATACGTAAATACACATTAATTGTACAGTTTGTGATATAACATTAAAACTAATAGCTAGACAGTAATTTATTACTGTTTAATTTTGGTCCTTATAATTTACATTATTTTGTTCATCAATCCATGCACAGATTAAAATAATTTAATTAATTAATAATAATTAAAAATTTAAGATGTATTAAATAAATGCGGTATTAGAATACAAAATTGTAATTTGAATGCTGCACTCAGTGTTCAACCAACCGTAAATCTAGGTATCGGGTCGATTGGTTTAATTACTAGTGTGAATGGTTGATAATAATAATATAAAATAAATAATATTACTATGATTTAATGCTGGTTCATGAATTAATTATTATTATAAACATCAATTTTAAGAAAACGGGTTAGAAATATAATTATATTATTTGTACATGCTCTAAGAAGCGTGTTTAGATTGTTTAGAATTAAAACTATATTTGTTTATATATTCAGTTGAGTGTTTAGTATTAACAATAGGTACATAAATAGGTTTCATTAATCAATGAAATTTACAATTGTACACTATTGCATGAAAAATATTTAACTCTTAAGGGGATTGCAAACGGACAATAATATCAACCAAAATCTTTTTAAACCAGTAATCTTTCATCAATCATACAGATGGCCCTGATCACTCGATAAGACTTCAAAAAACCAATTTTAATTCGTTAATATATTTACTTTAGATCGACCCTGGTACTTTTTTAAAATGTTGTTTCTAATCTCCTATAGATATGGTTCGAATATTTAAAATTTTGTATATTTTAAATGTTATTGATTTATTTGAAAATACATACAAATGAGCATAAATTGTTTACCGTTCACGTGTCGATTACTTGTACGTGAAGAGGTGCTCCACTATTTTATTTACACACAGACATACACACTAACAATAATCACTTACTTTGCACACATTTACAAGACCCGCATGCCTACAATTTGTAAATCGCCTATTTTGAACTCCGTAAAAACTGTCCGTTTGATATCCCCTTAATTAGAGCAAACTACAATCACGCATAAAATTTGAATAAGATTTTGCATATTACAACACACAATTTTTAAAATTCATCACTAATCGCTATCCAGGAACATGGAACAAATTTCGGAAACGTGCAGCCAGTCTAAGACGTTCAAATTCGAATATTTTAGTATTTTATAGTACGGCGTCTTGTATAGGCAATAGTGATACATAACTGTTTTTGAAATTTTTTTAATTTATATAATTGGCAATATTCTCCGTTTACTTGCGGCTTGTTGGAGACTTTAGTAACCTGTAGCTTTAAACGACAACCGAGGAAACAATGAAATGTCAAATCTGGCAGGACATTCAATAAGCCGTGACACCCGATCCAATTGTCCGGAAAATCCCGGTCTAAGGTATAATCCCCTGCTGGATTTACTGATGTTGTGTAAGATCGTTGTGGTAGAATAAAGTTCCATCATGTCGGCGTAGGTAAGTTAGGTTAGGTTATATACTTTTTTGGACGTGATTTTTAGCTTTTTTTAAATCATTGAAAAAATGAATGGTCGAATGGTGTCAATTTTCGAGAGAGCTATCTGCAATCAAACCAGTTTGAATAAATTCAAATAATATTAATCCAATTATGAGGTATTCACAGTAATTCATAAACTAATTCATCCATTGTTATGTGAAATTTCGAATAACCATTGTTATTAAAAAGACCCAATTATGAACCAAAATAAAATTATAATATAGAAGTTAATAATATTACCGGTGCCTTTTTCTTTTACAAAGTAACCGTGCACATCTCGAAGAAACTCGATCTGGATCGCGTCACAAATATTTTATAATATTTACATAAAAAATTAGGTCTTCAAAAATAAGAAAATACGTGTTATTCATTAAGTTATTTTGACGTTTCAGAAATTAAAAAAAGAAGAAAAAAGGACGCTCAAAGACGGCATTAGATTTACCAATGTAACTGCATTTATTATTCATTTTATTTCTTTGATTAAAATTTAATTTTTAATTAAAAAAGCATTAATATTTTTTTTTCACGAAATACTTCGATACAATGAAATATTATAACCTCAAAGTCAGACATTTTTATTGGAATTCAATTTCATACAGTTCAAATTACTTGCCTTTTATATAATATTATGTTGGCTATATACTTTTTTTAAATTACAAATTACAAATTACAAATAATGCATACATTTCAGAATATACAAGTTGTGGCACATTTTTTTTAATACAAAACAATATGGTTTGTTTTTGTTAGCGTTAAGTCTTGTGAGTTGTGGATCCGCTGGATCAGCTGGGGCATAGGACTGCATTATGTAATCCTGTGTTTTAATTAATTGTATTATAACAGTTCAAACAAATATGCATACGATAAATCATGATGTACCATGATGATGATATTTTACCGTGACAAAACATAACTTAACTAACTTTTTACAAATTAGATGATACCTAGCTATTACATATTTTGTACCATTATAAAAATAACATTATTAATTTACATTTTAATTGTATTTCTTCAAAAAAAATATCCAGCCAAGATGCAATAATAATAGACTTTAAAATATTCATAATAGCCTTTATTCACTTGATGCAATGATAAAAAAAAAAAATCAATTTATCCCCGGAAGAAAATAGTATTATTATAAAGATCAATAGACAAAAATTCAGTACGCAACAAAATCCGTTCCTTTTCAATATTTATAATGATAATAAATTGGAAAAAAAAAAATCGTCGGGTTTTTCAATAAACCTTTTATGTTTTGAAGAATTATTTATCCTTCTATATTATTATTATTTTTTTTTTATTATTAATATTCAATATCCGATTTTAAATTGATTTAAATTCCAACGAAGACGCATATGCGCTCGTCCTAATATGGGTTAAATCATTTACTCTTTGACCAGCGGTGGTTACTATGGAAAGAAATCAATAATAATTATTATACTCAGTTCCCGTCAAACGTTCAAAAAAACTGTAAATATATATATATCTATTAAATACTTACAATATAGCTGATAAATTATTTCAAATCTAGTCGACATAAACAATAGCTAAGCACAATAGTTAATAATTGTGTTCAATCCAACATTTTCATAAAGCGTAGTGTTATCAATTTATTATGATTATACCAAACCATCAAAAAATCGTTATCAGTTGATGATTTTCCCATGTTAGAAAATCAAAAATCCCCCCCCCCTCTTTTCAATGGTTGCGCATAACTAATTATTGAGTACCGTTAAAATTAAAATATTATAATAATATCGTCTAATTGAGTATTATGTGTTTTAATACTTAAGAGCAGGGACTGGTACCTTTTAGTTTTTACGGTTCATCGGTACTTAATTATTATATTAAGAGGTTCTGGTTCCGGTTCCGGTCTATGACAATTTTTATTTAAGGGTTCTGGTTCCGGTTCTGGTTTTGGAAAATTAATTGAATAGTTTAAGTTAGGGTTATAAGTAAAACAAGTATTAGACGATTACAAAAATGTATATAATTTATTTATTCTTAAATATCTTAAGTATCTTCAAATTAAATGTTTTACATGCCTAGGTACATTAAAATATTTTAATTTAAAAATATGGGTTCTTGTTCCGGTTCCGGTTATTTGAAAATATTTAATTTTGGTTCCGGTTCTCTATATTTTAAGGGTTTTGGGTTCCAGAACCAGTTCTTTTCGGATTGTTTCCAGTCCCTGCTTAAGAGTTCCGTCGTTTGTATTACACAATAGAAGCGTATGTCCAGTGGCGATACAACAAACTGTTTTTTAAATGAGAACCTCTTTTTTACTTTATCTAGTTGATAATTTGTTTGAAAAACATTGACGTATCCAATTCAAAACTCAAACAAATATATATTAGTTTCTAGTTTTTAAAATGTTCCTTCTAAGAATTACAGTCAAAAGTATATTGTTATAAAATACATAAAACAAAAAATTTATCATTTATTTAACACTCTTCGAGTATTGCTCTACTTGAATACCTAAAAGAAAAACTCACGTACTCACATACCCCCCCCTCCCCACCCAAGTAAAGCATAGGTAGGTAAGCATAGGTAAAAGTTCCAAAAACCAAATTTCAAATAACTGCGTTATTGAAGAAAAGGGTAAGGGGAGGGTGGGGAGGTAGCGTTATTGGTGAATCATTCTGTATAATATTATATAGTAAGTTCGTGTGCGCGTACGTCGAGCTCCGACTTTGGTGTTTTATCACTGTAACTGTCGTCGTCGGCTGAAACGATTTGTTCTTCTTCACTCGAAAACTTTTCCAAAAGACGACGTATTCCCGCCCAAAGGTCGTAAAGGGGGGAGGGTGGAAAGAGGAGAGCCCCGCACACCGCACGACCGGTGACAGTGTGCTGGCAGAGTATTATTTCGCAGCGTTAAGACACCGGTGGCCCGTGAAAACTTCGACTCCTTCTCCGGCGTGGCTTTTGTTTTTCTGCCTATGTCGAGCGACTCAACTTTTACATAAAACGCTAGTGAGCGGGCCTCTGCCACTACGCCTTTGCCGCTCACGTCGTATTTTTTTTTATTTGTTTTAATTTCTACTCGTGCGAAAAGTTTACTCTTATCAGACGGAATATTTCACACGCGCGAGCGTTTATCGACTAGCTTAAAATTATGTTTTATGCATATATATATAATATATAAAATGTGTGTGTGGGTGAACAGTGATTCCGACGACAGAGTACTTTAAACGTCAGCGATGACGTGTGCTCGCGTAGGGGCTGTGTGCTAGAAGTCTGGAGTAAAATTTGCACACCACGAAATCGCTTATATGGTGAAATTTGCGATGCAAGATTTTCCACCGATGAAACTTCAGCGCGGACCTCTTTTTTTTCTACCATCCTTTAATTATAGTCTCCGGAGACTCCATCACACCATGATCGTTCTATTAGGTCGCTATAAAAAAATTATATTTATAGAACATACATTATACTTCTCTTTATCCAGCGCGTAGCACACACAGCACACAATTATTTCCTAACTATGGTAATAATATTTTCAGAAAACAATAATTCTTTTTAACTAAATTATTTAGTTTCCAAAATATTTTGAAAGTTGCGTAAATAATTAGGAAATATTTCAGTTATATTCTTTGGCCCCGGAGTTGATAATAATTTAGAAAATATTTTATAGAAAACTTGTACAAATTACTTTAATCATACATTTTCAAAAAACATTTTCATGGAAACCTTATGAAAATATTTAGTACATAAACTATATGTAGCGCAACATTTTGTTATCACGAGAAAAAAATATTATTAATCAGATGTTCAAGCACAATAAAATATTCACATAATATCATAATTTTCCAAATGTTGTGTGGGAGGTAATAATACATAGATATTATAGAGATGGTTGTCTTACTGAAATATTAAAATACTCGTCTGGAACATTAATATTCTTAAAAATGCCGATATTTATATTGTAAATTCAATAAAATCACAAACGTGTTTTAATAGAGATTTGTTAAAATTGATCCCAACCCAAACTTGTGTCATTAGTCGTAGTCGTGAGAACGTATTTAAATCTTAACTCCTAGCTGATTGTACCCGAGGTGTAGAGATTAATGGACCTATAAGTTACCCGTTAAGTACTTGTTACAGTACGCTCCCCGAGGGTGCTGAACTTGGCCTGCTTTTGCTCTCCATAATTTATATAAATGGGAATTGTGGTGTCGGGAAGACCATACAGCTGGTTTCACAGACGACTCGGAGTCTTTAACAGAAATAGATTTTCCCTTAAGTCAAACACTATATTTAGCTATCTCTATATTTACGTCAAACAATGTGTACTAACACCTGCTGCAGTAACTAACCAGACGTTACACGCGTGTACCTATAGTCGTATTAAAATACTCAACAAAATAAAGTTTATCGAATCGGTTAACTTGATTGCATGCTATATTTGAAGGTGATAACTTATCACTGATAAGCAATCACCTAGGTGTCGTAATTTAGAATTATTAAATATTGAATCACGTAGTCTGACTAGTGAATACTAGCACTCGAATTAAATTAAATATTTGTAAATCAAACATGCTATAGGTATCTTTAAATATCAATTATATTAAATTTTTTAAAAGATCAACACTACACAATATAATATATCGTGTTTATTTTTCAATCCTGATTTATTATATTTATATAGTTATGTCAAAATATAATTAATCGTTTAAGTTCTTATGATTTATACTTGTAAAAATCGATTAAAACATTATACTATTTTGTTTACTCGCATAGCATTTCTGGAATACATAAAAATTAATTTTAAAACTTTTAAAATCACATCATAGCACTATGATGATGGAAAATTTCCATTCTGATACATACAAGTATACGTTGTAGACAAAAAATTACCAAAGAAACAAACCAGTTTTAGATATAATTATTTTAATTGTGTTTAAAATAAGTAGGTACCACGATTTTAAATTAACTTAATTATTTGACCAATAAAAAATTATAAGTTATAAGTTGAAAAACTATCTAAAATGACAGGAATTTAATATAATATCACATCTTTTCGCCGCATTTGTCTGGTATAAAAACGATTAGTTTTCAAGAATAAAACAAATACATATTTTATGACGTAACATGGGTAAATAGTTATAATTCTTTGGGTCTTATAAGACTATACCTATATTTCAGTTCAACTGAAAATCACAAGATTGAGAAGCGCTAAGTAATTTTTTTTGTGAATGCCTTAAACTAACGAAAAGTAAAGTAATTTAATTCTAATTATTTAATATTTTAATAGTAATTAGCTCAGAATACTACTTATTAACATGGATTAATTAAATGGCATTAAAAGTAAATTTTGAAACTTCCTTTGGGAGTATAACTTAATATGTTTATAATTCCTGATATTAACTTTCTAATTTCACTTTAAAATAACTTATATATAATTGAATAAAAGTCAAAAGTCAAAGAGTTAATCTATTAAAGTATATTATCTTAACTACTAAATTGTGTCGTACATTCTTGAAATAAAACCTTATTAAATAAAGAAATAAACAATTCTGTTGTATTAGGTATTTAGTTTATTAAAATATGTAATACTACTGCATTCATAGTTTCAATGGTGTTCCCGAGTTTTTCAATTTATATTTATTTGATTAGTTTTATAGTTCATTAATTATTATCATGTGAATATTTACGTTTAAAGTATGGCAAATAAAACGAGCTTATATGATATTGTATTATTATACAATAATTTGATATAAATCCATCTATTTCTAACAACAATTTTCCGAGCTTTTAATTTTATAGAAACTGTCGTTATATGTCCGTTTATTTTTCCATTTAATTTATAATATAAATACCAGAAATAGGACTATAGCGGATTTTCCGACTAACCAAGTATGTATGGAACAATTTGAAATGTGTATACCATAATATAATACTTTATAACTGAACGAAAGTACTTAGATTATGTTTGAGGAAGAAATAATAATGAAAATCTACAACAATAACGGTCATCTTCGAAGTTATATCGGGAAAAGGCTAAAGTATAATACAATAATACATATTTTGATGATAGTATAGTCCTTTACTTCCCTGTAATATGTTTGTGCCAAATGCTTTATTGCCGGAAAACTAGTTTATATGAAATAACGGTGTCATCGACTAAGTAAAATTTAAACATCATTTTTAGTTTTTTCTTCAGAATATTTTTGTAAAGTAATACACTGTTATAATAAAAACAATAATTAATATACTATACATAATATTATGACTACAACAGTTGATAATTTCTACTATTTCTGCTAATTTATTATACCGTATTGATCAATTTATGATTATAATATTTGGTAAATGGCGAATTCAATGAATCCTCATAAAGTCCTCGAACCCGTAAACAATAAAAAATTTCAAGTGATTTTCAAAATAATTTGAAAAAATAAAAAAAAATAAGGACATTTTTCCTTGTTTTATGCAAAAATTTTCCGGGTGTTTTTCTAAGCCGGTTAAAAAAAATGTTTATATTTGGTTGAGAGTAATTAAAATACAACAATACAACAATTAATTAAGTAATATTTTTTGTTTTTTTGTATTTTCTTTCTTACGATCTTATTATTTATAATATTAATAAATATTTGTTCATCTAATTGTTAATATTATTTAATGCATGAATATTGTAAAATTTAATGTAACGTACAATGTCCACAGTTGCGGCGGATTGTATGTTTAATAATAATAAAAAAAAAAAAAAACAACAACTTACACCAAAGATTTAAATTTTTCAGTAAATATTCATAGTATCATTATTATTAGACATTAAATAACTTTCTTAATATGTTGTTATTTTTGTGCTGTTTATAGACATTTGAAATGTTTATTTTTTAAAGTTTATTTTAGAAGACACTAGACACTATTTTTGCTTGTGGGTAACATTAACAATTTAACACAAGGTTCTTTCTTATCCTTACAGAAATTAAAAAAATGTTCAAGTATACAATATTGTCACATTTTGTTATTAAAGCATTTAAAATTCAAATATTTACAAAACGCATCTAGACTACTTATAACATTTGAAAATTATTTTGTAGTTAAAAATTTATAATCAATTTCAATTTAAACTTCCATAAGTTATGAAATTTAAATACAAGATTCTTCATAACATTTTTATTTTAATTCTAAAGTAAAAATAAAAAATTTAGTTGAAGTCAAATTAATTATTTATGAGCTTTTTGAAGTTTAAACTTTTACGACATTAAGTTCGTTTTGACAGTTGAGAAGTTGAGTGTGTATATTGTTTATTAAAACAAATATGATATAATAAAATCAAACTTTACAGTCATTCAATAATTTATAGTAATCGTAGTGTGAAATAAATCATTTTTGATGCGATAATATTAATATTATAGTTAGGTACTAGAAAAAAAATGTATTTATATGCATCAGTTTTACTTTACCTACTCAGCATGGATCACACTCTATTGCGAAAGCTAAGTTTCAAAACCTTAGTATTTTAGCAAGTTTTGGTGAAATTGAAAGCAAGTAATTATAGACAGTGGCGCAACTAGGGGTGGTTTTGGGGTTTTGCCCCCCTCCCCTACAACATGTTTCAAATTGCTAAACAAATTATGCATAGTATGTGGTTATGTACAGTAATTTGTAACATATAATATAATATTTGCAACGTATAGATCACTTTGTTTTCGAATATGCATTATAATAGTACACAAAAGGTAAACAATTGGGCTTGTGATTTAAAGATTTTACTCGTATAATTTGGTCGTACCTAATTTAATCTAACCTCCTCGCCCCAGAAAATCAACCAGGGTTTCACCACTGATAATAGGTAATAAACGTACCGATATAATAGAAACAGGGAGACATTAAGGGCGCTCCCTCTACCTATAAACTACACTCGGAGTACGCAGGACCATCATGGTGGTATTATTTTTCGTTTATAATCATTTTTTCCCGGTCGCATTTTTAACATTATCACTATATTTTGCATATTATTATTATATCCGTGTGCGCCAGTCGTCAGATAACCGTCAGAGTGTTAAATTATTCGTACATCCAGCATATTTACGATAATATGTCGGATTCCATCGTCATACGCACGTGGGTTTTTGAGACTCCCCCTCGCCGCCGCCGCACCTTCGGCTTCAATCCCCTCGTTTTCGAACGTTTCGCTCGTTAAAAATGATGAATGACCGTTTACCAATATCGCGTGTGTCCGGGAGAGTCGGCGAGAATATTTCCGCGTTATAATACAGCTGATGTACAATATATATATATAATATATTACACACACACACTCGTAATATTATATGCTTGTGCGCGTAATAAAAAAAAAAAAACGCTAAGGGTGGTGGCGGCGGTGGCAAAAAACCGTGGGGGGTGTGAAAAAACCGTACGATTACGGGGGCATAATATACGCGCCAGATAGGGGTTGAAAAAACCCCGTGCACGAGTACCCGATAAATATAATGTACTTGTGCCAATACTTGTTTGATATTATTCTATATCTCGCAAGAGCATATTTGGAATATCGGCGGCAGTTTATTCGAACGAATATCGTGAAATATCGTGTCGTCGTTTCTACCAGTACACATTATTATTATTATTATTATTATTATTATTATAGCAAATCAATATTGAATATTATGCTGCAATTGACCGGCGTGCCCCGTGGACACGTATATTATTATTGTATCCGTCAAAAACTTCGATCGGGAGGGGGTGAGGTACGGAAAATGGTTATCAAACGTTATTTTATTTATATAGGTGCGCCTGATATCACTACGAAGGGTATACTTCATAATGTATAACGTATGTCGTTATTTTATAGCGAGAAATACGTTTAGGCGCAATATTATTATTATGCGTATTGAAGCACACTCGCATATGTCACCGGTGAATTTTTTACGATTTTTTTAACACGGAGCACCGCGTCGTACAACAGGTGCCCGCGGCGTATCACAAGAACGATGCCCTGGTAATAAATGGAGCCATCTTGGATGGGTCTTAACGAGCAAGACATGACGCGTGATGGTCGTCGATGTACTCCTTTTCGTAGTGAAAGCCTCGGAGTCAGTAAAACAGGAAAAAAAGTCGATTTGGCCTTCGATTTTTTAAAAATTTAGAAGATTTTGTACAACAATGTTCAAAGAGTTTTTAACGACAAAATAAAAATTATCTAATATCGTCTTAAATCTTCCGCAAAAACCGAAAATTCCCATCAGTCAATATTATATGATAATATAATATAAATTTGACGTTTTTTTTTTTGTGTGTATCTTAAAGCATTGTGATTTTGACTCGAACTTGACAGTGAAACTTTTTTACCCTCAGCACTCTCCGACCGTTTACCACTTATTATCACTTTGTAACTGTTTAAAAATATAAACTGTACAGACAAAATCAAAGAGCAACGAGTTATATAGATACAACTATAGTATAGCATTGTATTTTACAAAGATTTGAAAGACCACTTTGGATGATCTTTTTAGAGCGACTGTTTTTAACAAAAATATTTTAGAGAACTATTGGAAAGTTGATCGCAATATAAAATTGTAATCACTAGTGAAAAAAATACATAAATTATTAGTAAAAAATTAAACATAACATAAAATTCAATCTGCAACATTTTTAGCACATTAGTCGATCGGTTTTACAACAAAGTTTGCTTAACGAAAAAAAAAAAATCGAAAAAATATATTTACCAACCGGTGGCCAACAACATACTTATACGAAAATGCCTAGTTTGTATGTTTTTCGTAAATATTTTTTTTGTAATACGCTAATAAAATTCAGTATACCTATTGAGCACTACTTAGTTAATTACAATAATATGCATGATGTGTTGTACCAACTGAATATTAAGTAAATATTTCATATTTTTACCCTACAACAATACAAGTATACATTATGAATTTTTTTTCACACTTTATCTTTGATGTGCACACATTCTGGAGGCGAGACTGACTATATATCACACAATGAAGTCACTTCATCATTAGACGTCAAACATGCAACAACCAATTTAAACGAAAAAACACGAAGATATATTATTATTATGCGAGATGAAAAACTGAATAAAGTGCTCACACAATAAATATTATTATCAAAAAAACTCTATATTTTACGGTGTTAGGTACTCGCTTTGTTGTGACTTATACAAAAAAATATTGTAATTTTGTTCACAGTTTTTCATGTCAGAATTAATATTATTGGTGCCATAGGTACTTTATTCCGTCCGTAATTAACAATTTATAAAGATATAGCTACACAGTCGGAATTGGTTTACTAATTTAGAGTGAAAAGAAAAACTAATAACAATAATTTTCAGTCAGGATCTGCCGAAATGTATTTCAGTTTGGGCGTGGTGCACATGATATTATAAAAAACATTGAATGTAGATAGCCGCTAGGTATTAAGTTTTACATAATATAAATACGTAGAAATATCAACACAATCGAACAAAGTTATTAGGAAACTGAAGTTTCTTATAAACAATTTTAAATTAATATTCTAAGAACCGAAAAATAGCATTATACGACAAACATTAAGTGTACAATGTAATTTTTTTTAAGAACAGATGCCAAGAGTAGGAATTAAATACGACTTGGTTTCCACTAAAGATGAAAAGTACCTAAAACGTTATATAATATACATAGCCACATAGATAAATATATCTGAAAAAAAAATTTTAATATTTATTTTTGATTATGGCATGACAGTTTGAAAAAAACATAAGTATTGTAATAGAATAAATACTGAAACTCGCAATTTAATTTTAAGATACGCAGTTTCAGAGATTTTGTAAGCAATCGTTTTCATAGATTGGTGAAAACTTAATAACGATTGCCGGGTTTTCCATTGAATATGAAATGATTTTTTTGATATTTATAACGAGATAAAATCTACCAGGAAAAATAGATTAAAAAAATATAATTTTCAATCTTCGACGTTTGGTTAGAGGAAAACATTAAAAGTAGGTAGCGAATGTACTTTCTATTATATTGCTATGATTATTTTTGAAAATACGATGAATATATTTTTAATTATGAATGAGGTATTAAAATGTTGACGAATTATTGAATTACAATAATAATTGATAATAAACAATGAACGTATTACGAGCATTTGTTTTATGCTCAATAACCTTTTGACATTTGCCTGGTATGACTAATGGTAGTTACCTACGTGCACGTATTAGTAAATAAATACATGACACTTGTCATCAGTAATTGTTTAATGAAATAATTTATAACATTAATTTAAAAACAATGCACCTAAGTAGGTTATTTTTTTTTTTTAAATATAATATTTCATCGAATAATTTATTGCATGATTTGGGTAACAATTTTATTTGTTGTAAAATATACCTTATTACCTTGCTACTAATGCTACCAATATATTTTCAAATATTTTTTTTTTATCACGATCGAGTCAACTGTACTTAAATTTTTTTATTTAGTTCAAATTGGCACGTTGCTAACAACCCGTACAATGTCTAAAACTATGAGTACCTACATCCGGAAAAAAATATTTAAGATAATTTATATATCTACTGATTTACAAAGTTAAAACTATATAACATTGACATAGTAAATACATAGCTGACATGAACACAGAAATATGTATACAACAACTAGATCCTTATTATTATCGTAGTTGGCCACCATTTACAAATCAGGCAATGTTCATAAAATAATATGATCGTAGTATATTCTATGATATGATAATTTTCGATATTGTTTTAAAACTATTTATTTAACACGATGTTATATGTACAGGAAAATCTGACAAATTCAATACATTTTATTCGAATCAATATATTTAATGAAAATGTAAAAATAGCCAATTCGTAAATTTGGTTTTAAACTTTTACTTGTAAACACATTTACTTAAGTCAAGTGGCTTATTCCATTTTTTTTTTTTTTTTTTTAATTAAAATATTTGTTGAGTAAGACTCATTCATTTGAAAGGTAACACATTTTTAAAATAATATTTAGATCTTAACAAGTAGGTACCTATTAAAATAATCTTAATACACATTAAATAAAGTTTATACTTATACAATATTTTTTTACGACTGGATCAACTTTATTTTACAAAAATAACGAGCTTTAAGAAAATTGTAAAAAAACAAACAACAAAACTTAAATTAACGTTTTTGCAATCAACATCATTCTAAAAGTCAGATTTACAAATTGTCTATTTTGAATTTTTCAAAAAAAAAGGTATATCAGATTCAAATATTTTTATTTTCTATATTGAAAAATTAAAATAAAATATTCACTGACTACACGTCATTAGACAATCAAACAAATATTCAGCACAGCATCTCGCAGATTGACACAATACTATTATTGTAATAATACACGTCTTGAACCGTTCAGTCTTCTGACTTTTCGTTATAAATATAACATAATATTCTCTCAATAATATAATATACCGTTTCTCCTCTATAGTATAATAATAGTCAACACGTTTGCATTGGCTTTACATTGATTTGTTTCCACCACAGTCGTGTACATTAGTTTCTCATCCCATCCTTATCCAAGACATACTGCCGAAAATCCCAACTGCGATGTCTCTTATTTATCACTCCTTCGACTTGCACGGTGTACAACAATAATATATACGTCTCGTGGGGAAAGTAAAAGAAAGAAAACCTTTCTCCGTTTCCCTGCTAGTATTATCTTGTTGTTATTATTATTATTATTATCCGAAGGAAAAAAATCCATTCCCTTCATTAACGATCCTCGCTATCGGTATTCAACGATCGTCTATATGGTTTTCGTCACATAATTCCCAGCAATTCCGATGGAGGAAAATCACACCTAAGTTCATCCGCAGCCGAAGTTCAATCGCGTATAAGTGTAAATTACGTTATATTACACATAATATTTGTGTAAAATGGAAATTTAATACGCCTCACGTTATTTCTGTGGATTTCGTGTAAAGATATTATTATTATTATTATGAATATGAAATGTCTGAACGGAGGGGAAAAAAGTGTTCAATCATTTTTTTTAACGAGTTTCGGCTTGTGCCCAAAACATAATCGACTGCTTTCACCTCGAATCAATGACTTCGTACGCGAATTTCTTATGCCTATTATATTATTAGAATAAAATTGACGGATTGAGCGCGACAGTGGCCTATGCCAACGGTTATGGGCATAATTGAAGGGTTGATAGAAATGTATTAATGCAACAATAAGCACATATAATGCTGCACCAAGTGTAAAATTCAAAAAGAGACTAGCAGGTTGCCAGTATTGAATTTAAATGTTTTTAAATTAAAACAATATTATCGAATTACCTCTTAAGAAAAAATAAAAAATTATGGGATAGGCCACCATATTATTATAGTTTAGCTCGTCTTCTATTTTTTTTATTTTGTATTTTTCATTTTTTAACATATAATAAATTTTATTTCATTCCATTTCACAAATATACATTAATATAGTCAATATAACAATAAGAATTTTGAAATGATGATGTCTCCAAAAAGGAAAGCTTGTAGAGGAGAATAGGAGATACAGAGATTTCTACTTAAATAACTTAAATATATACCATACAAATTTTAACTAGAACTTTCTGTTCAAATATAAGAATGTAAAATGTATAAAAATGTAATAACGTCTATATAATATATATTTTATACAACCAAAAAATTAAACTGATGTCCAACAAAAAATGTACCTTGGCTTTAAAATGTTTTTTTTCCTAGTAAAAAGTAGTAATAATTTTTATTCGTTATTCATATAAATACAATAGACCTGCACTATACACAATATTATGTGTGCAAACGTTTTACGAGCGACTGAATTATAATTGTTTAATGGGTATATAGATAAACGTACCTATTTCAGTAAGCACCTGATATTTGGTAACCTGTAGCAATTGTATAATATTCGTTTTATTACGTTAACCAGAACATTAGAGATTGTAATTTTCAACTACATATCGTCAAAAAGTGCAACTGCTTACGAATTAAAAATAATAGATAGTATTGTTGTTTTCAAGCTTTAGATTTGCTTAAAAAATGTTTTTTGGAGCAAAATCAGCTGAATATAGCTCGCAATAACCGATTGGATAATATTAGGTATTAGAACTTCGGAAAATGAAAAATGTCGACGATTTAAAAATATATATATTTACCCGATTCGGGGTATATATTTTTTGAGTCCTCCAATTCACCGAAATAGATCAGTTTTGTTGTCCTTGGTTTTAAATTAACAAAGTTTTACTGAAACCTGTGTCTATGTATTATAATCATTATAGTTTTTAAGTTTTTGTAACTCTACACTGAAACAAGGTCTGCTATAAATTATTAGCTTTAACGAGTATATCACGTGCTGAAGTCAAACAGTTTATTTTTCTTAACATTTTCAATTTTATCTGATATACTGCAGTATATTTTATAAATTAAAACTTTTATGTAATTAGGTGTTTTTTCCCATTTTATTTTACGGTTCAAAAATGCGGTTTAAATAATATTTATATTACTACTATTCATTTTATTATGATCTTCGGTAAGCGATAATTAGATGAAACACAAACGTAAACGGTTAATACTCGATCGTACATTAAAGTAATAATAATAACAAAAATAAAATATTTCACACCTCGCATAACATATTATTTTCCGGAGCGAACGCGTTCGCCCTCAGAGGTGTCCCCGTAATAACAAATAGCTTTTTCAGTCATGCCTGGGTCGTAATTAAACTTATAATTACTTACAACACCCGACAGCCGGCAAACTCTAAACCATTTGCTAAATCAATTTCATAAACCGATTGCCTGCAGTTAGTAGGTAGGCACCTATACATACGTAGCCAATCAACGGGTTCGATGATTATCGTGACAGTGGCCGAGCATGTCCAGTTTATTATATTCGAGTACTTTAACTGGTGTACAAATTAATAACTAATAATAAATGCTGTTGGATGAGCTGAATTGACTCTTTCAACTCTCCTATCGGGGCACTTGCGTGTTGTTATCATAATATGTTATAATATTTACAAGCAATTCGTCCCATACGAAACTAATATAATTAGTTATAAATATTGTTAGCGTCTTGTCCAATACTTTTCGTCAGCCTTAAATTTATTTGCTTATTATCAAATATGTAAAGTTTTGTTAATTATGAAAACTTTAACAAACTATTTACGTAGCCGTTGATTCATTATAAGGATGCTTATTATATAAGTAGAATGGTATAATATATTTTTGTCTCGTTTTTTTTTTCACTTGACATTCGTTCGTTGTTTTATTTAAAATACATTTTTGCCAATGTCGTTTTAGATTATCATCAAATTGTTTACTGAAATGAAGGCAAGAACCATTTCGATTTATGGTCTAGCCATCATAATATTCTAGGTTTACACACCTGCTGATTATTGCGTATGCATTTATTCAGTTATTCTTATATCGTGTGAATTTCGTCAATAAATTAGAATACACACGTGGTACGTGTTTGATCATTTAAGTATATTATGTTTTACTTGTGGTCGTTTGATATAAAATATAATAATGTTGTAAGTATTTCCCACAACTAAACACGAGCGTGGAATAAAGCCTTGTCATAATTATTATTTATACCCATGATACCTACCTACATATTATATGGCAAAAAATTTATTTTTTATCGTCCGCAAATCAGCCTGATGTGACTTTGAAAACATTTATTTAATTTTTTATGTATAAAATTGTATAATGTTTATTTATATTGAAAGACGCTACACTGACTGTATTATAATATTATATTACATATTATTATTATGTGTACATCAATTATGTATAGTAAAAATGAAATTATTTCGATATCTTACCTAAACATAATCGGATACTGCGATATAATAATAGAATATAATATATTATAATAGATAAATTAGAAAATAATGTCGTTGCGAGACCGTCTGCAAGTCTGCGATATCGGGCCGTACCTATTCCGTTTTGGGAGGTCAAAATTGTATAAAAGTAATTTACGACCGCCGTGATTTCGTATTATCCTCGCACAACTTTACAACCTTTTTCGACGCAAAGTGCCATAATATGTAAAAGTGACCGTGGCTAATGAGAATTCTCATTTTTCCTCGGGGCCACACGCTATCAGGTAAAACATCTTAAAAAAACCGTTGAACCGTGATGTTTACTTTTTCGCATTATTTTTTAAAGTGTACGCCGTCGTTGTTTTCCAAGCTTGAAATACATTTTGAGCTTCTTCAATTATTCACGTTCGCGTGAACTCGTATGGTAATAATTATTATTATATTATGCGAATGATGTTATCAATTTTTGTCGTTATAAACTTCTTGTACCGATAAACCGAAATAATATTTTGTCAATCCCTCGACGAGTAACATTCTAGACATATTATAATTCCAACTTACCCCCGAAGTGCTCGGTCGCAAAGCTAAAAATTCACCAGCCCTCCCCCCTCACCAAAGTATGTCGTCCGTCGTACAAAATGATGACTCTCAGAATTTCCCGTACGGATGACCCCTCTTATGACATTAGCCTTCGAATGACCCTCACTTGTGACTGTATTTACAAAGCGACCACAAGCTCGAAATGCCACAGGATATCATCAACACCGAGAAGTGTTGCTTTAAAAGTCAACTCAAAGACCGTTATGGGGCCACACCTCCCTTGTTATAAAGACCGTTGTATTCTCTGATAGGATAATTTATCCTTGTTCATTATAGCTTTATTAAGCTGCCGAAACAATAATATGGCCTTAGGTATACTTTGGTGGTATTATTTCGGGTTTTAGAAGAACAATAATTTTTAAATCATTACTCCCAACGAGATAAAATGTTAAATAAATTATTTTACAGGGAAAAAACTCTCAATGACGTGTCGGTAAAAACGAGTCGTGTTTGGAATAACCTTTAGATTTATTTTGATCGAATATTAAAATGATAGATATTTTAAATAATATAGTGTTTTATCACATATTTTTATAGCCTACATAATATATATTTAACATTAAACCTTCAAATACTTTTGATTAGTATGTGATCATTTGGTAAAATTAAAAATAGTTTTTAACTCTGGACGCTCCGTTTGAATAAATCGTAATATTTTTAATTCATACAGTAACATCGCTTTAAATTTAAAACGTCTATCTATAATCTATATATATATATATATATATTATATAGTTATGTTTTATATTAAGCCTATCTCGCTAAACATTTAAATAAGAATTAACATGATATTTCTTAAATAATTTACCCACGAAAAGTTCATAAGACGCGTTCAATGTACTCTTGGGAAACCATTTAACAAATATTTTGGTCGTAAATTCTATAGCAAAATATTATTAGTTTTCAAAACTATCGGCGGTAAACCTTGCACAAATGTAATAAACTTTTGACTGGATATATGGCAATAAAACAATCTACGTATTTTTCAGCCAAGTTAAATGGCTTAAATGATTTACATTGGCGTTTTCTTGGATGAATCATTATTGAACGCAAACACAATTGTAATCATTATTAATATTTTCAAACAATACCGTAGCGATCGAAATACCTTTTTGGGTATAATCAATAACCATACACGATCCCATTGTGTAATCTTTTGTAAAATTGTAAAAGTTTTATTATTTTTACGCTCTTATGTCGTATATGTTTTTATCACATTTATATGAATCTTAAATTTAAAAAAAAAAACAAAGATACAGCTAATAGACAATACGTATTGACTGTATGCGATGTACTACTTGTATATCACATATTTACCAATCAAGTAACACAACCCAAAGACATTATAAATTAAATTTTTATAACATTGTAAAGCGTTTTACCTATTATAATATTTATATATATATGTTTTTTAAATAAATTGGTTTGTTTTTATGGTTTTTAACATAAAATGCATTTTGTAATAATTTTATAATTATAGCTACGTGCGCGCACATAAAATAATATAGTTCAAAAATAATATTCCCTTATGTCAAAAAGCTAGTACAATTAATTGTAAATATAATTTCATGTTATTTAATTATTCTAATAATAACTGAAGTTAATATTATTACCTAATATTTAGTAGTTACAATATACCTATTGATTTGGGTACTTACATTTAGTCTGATATACATAGTTTATTTATGTATATAAACCTTGCTTGATGATATCTTTTGTTAGCCCCATCATCAAACCTTTAATTAAGCTTTTCAAAAATCATAATATATCATGCAATTTTAATTCGTAGTTAAAATACTCAATCGTTTAATCAGTTTCAGGTGACCCATTAGTTTGAGTATGCGTGATACCGTTGATAACAATCCAATTTTCCTACAACGTTCCATTTTTATTAGCTCGACAATTTGTCAGTTTTTTTTTTATTTATTTCTATGCGTATGAACTCTTACTTTACGTGAACGTGATACGGAAAAAATTTAATAATTTATTTAGTATTAGATTCGAATTTACATAATATTTTACATTTTTGAATTTTTCATGTTTCAGAACCTCGTACTGACATTATTGGAGGACCGGAAATATTCATTGATCGAGGAAGTACCATCAACCTGACATGTGTTGTACTACATAGCCCGGAACCGCCGTCTTACATATTTTGGAATCATAATAATGCTGTAAGTCACAAACTTCAACAAATGTTTCATCGATAATTATTATTGACATACTTTGAAAACATTTTACCGAAATCCATTAAACTATATAGGTAATGTATGTATTCCGCTGATTCGTGTGTTCATCATGAACATTTCGTTAAACAATAAACTTCTTTTCGGAAATCTGTTTTTTACAAACTTTAAATATTTGCTAATACATACCGTTGTCCATTAGATACCACGATTGACCATTAATATCAGCTTATCATGAAAAAAAAACTGATCGTAAATCAATTAACTTCACTCTAGTATTTTGGTATTTAGATCAATCGAACGATTTTAAATTTAATGTCCACTACAGTATTCAAAAATATATAGTAACTAAAAATAAATTGCCCATTTATATCGTGTTCAGATCAGTCAACGTCAGACTGTCAAATAAAGTATTGCATTAGAGTTTTATAAAGTTTTATTTTTTTAAAAGTGAAAATTAATAAACTTTATGAAGTTCCAAATTAATTAAACTTAAATCAAGTTAAATTTAATTTTAACAACATATTTAATTAGTGAAAATGTCTGTTTAGAAATAGAAATGTATAATTGATTTTGAGTAATTGGTAACTATTGTTAACACTGTGGTCTAAATTTCCATTTATATACTTTTGGACTGTTCTAAAATAAAATTATAGAATAAATATTTAACTGTTGCATAAAGCTGCATTCAAAAAAGGTTTATGCTGCTGTCTGCAATGGAGTACAACACATATTTATGTATTCTATCCAAAACGAAAATTATATCACAATGTTTTTGTACTTCACAGTGAACGCTGCTTACTTGATAACAAACTACATGGTTAGACGCTTAACACATCTGTGGTATACCACAAAGAGTGAAACCCTAAAAAATTGGTGTGCAACGATATTTAGTCAGTCTTATTGGTTCACTAGATATTTTTGATAACCACTAGCCGCTTGGTGTTCATGCGGATGAAACCATGGAACTTAAATCCAAACTCGTGTGGCTTGAAGCTCTATAGGAGCTTAGAATATAAAGTGAAAGCAAGTCTATTTTATTTAGGTAATTGAATTGTTCGACTAAAATATTAATTATTTACCGTGTGCATTAGATACGATTGTTCTAATATGAATACAAACACGAGATTCGAAATTAAAATAAAACATTATGATATAATATTACGTAAACAATAATAGTATACGTTCCAACTGTAATAACACGTTAAGTACGGTATACTCGGTGTGAGGATTTTCTTATGTTCAAACGTGTTTATTTGTTTCACTTGGCAAAACATAGTTATCACGCATTATTCGACATTTTGTGAATAATCTGTATTGTGGCAGTCTTTAACGTCTTGTGCACAATGATAATATTATTATTATTATTGTAAGCGTGCGGATAATACCGTCGGACGACAACCAGACACTACTATACATTATAAATTCAGTGTTGTACAAAGACAATAATATATAATATTATTATCTAAATAACAAGGCAGATAAATCTTACCTATCTAGATAAGATAATGATTACCGCATTTATCTAGAAAAAAAAACCCCAGATAGTTTTTAAACAATTCAAAACTTGCATTTATAAAATAGCATTTTTTCAATGAATATAATTAAAGATATACCTATATATATATATATATATACTATATTAAGTTTAATTTTTTACACTAGTTAATAAAATGTGTGTTAAATACGATTTGTCGGTGCTTAGTGCAGAGCAGTACAATAAACCAGTACAAAATAACTACAGTAAAGTAAACCTAGGTAATAAAATAGATACATAAAATTAACTGAATTTAAAATCGAATGAATAGCTTGTTGGAAACAGCTTGAAGAATTAACGATTCCACTTCAAAAAGACATAAACACGTAAAAATTAAATTGAAAATATAAAAAAAAAAAAAGGTGGGCAAGTGGGTGTCGCTCTGCTGTACAGTAGGTTACAAGTGGGTCACTGTATAATGGATGGTATTAAATTTGAATTCAATGATCTAATATCATTGTATAAGAAAAACGATTCTGAGCGGTGACGGTATGTCAGTCTAGTATAAGACATATTATATACATATCTATGGTATTAAACAAAAAATTGACCTATAATAGGTACCTATAATAAATTCCAAATTAATCATATCACAATATCCATTAGATACTTATAACGCGTTATACATCAACAAAAACCGTGATACTATCATAGATATATAATAGTACACTTTAGAAGTTTCAAGTACCCACGAATAATATTATTCAATCACAACAAAATAACTAAAATAGTTATTCTAGGTTTTTTAATATGTAATTTCGTCCAAATTTGAAATTAAAATGTCTGTAAAAAATAAGTGTGTTTATATATTTTTTAGATTTTTTGGTTACAGTATGAATTATTTAAGAGAATCTTTGTTTTAAATTTTCAACTCTTAGTTATAAAAACTGAACATTTTATAATTTTTTAATTCCAACGATTGATTATTTTCGAGATTTTGATAAATTTTGTCAAAATTCCAACTTTAAATGCTTATAAAAAAAAATCGTGCTTATGTATTTTTAAAATTTTTCAACTGATATTGTAACAATATATAAGAAAGCTTGTATTCAATTTTCAGACTTTTTGGCCCACCAAATAAAATTTTATTGACAATTATAAAAAAAAAAACTAAAAAAATTGAAAACTGAAAATGTCCCTAAACAGCTCAAAAAGAGTCAAAATATTTTCAAAATTGTATGGTGTATAGAAAATGATAATTTAAACATTCAGTGAAATTTTCATGTATCTTCAGTTGTTCGTTTTTGAATTGCAACAAAATAAAGAAATCGCTACATGAGAAATCGAGTGAATATCCAATGTTGTAAAAATTTTAATTTCAAGCGCTCATAAAAATTTAACTTGACTGTCCGGTAGAGATTTTTTTATTGATAAAGGTAGATAATCTTATAAGGAATCTTGTGTTTCATTTTCAAATCTTAGATTTAAAAAGAAAAATTTTTACGAATTCTTAACTCAAAATAATTTGCTAATTTTCGTGATTTTTCCATATTTTGTAAATTTTTGAACTTTAAATGCTTATAAAAAAAAATTGTGACTAAGGATTTTTAATATTTTTCATCTGCCTTTGAAACAACATATTAGGAGCCTTCTATTAAATTTTCAAGCTTTCGCAACCAACAAATAAAATTTTATTGATATTTCTAGAAAAAAAAAATGAAAAATGAAAATGTCCCTAAACAGTTCAAAATAAATCAAAATATTTTGAAAATGTTATCGTGTTTAGAAAATGCAAATATAAACAACCAGTGAAAATTTCATGTATTTACGGTCATTTGTTTTAAAGTTACACCAAAATCCAAATTTGATTTTTTGGAAAATCGATTTTGCGTAAAAATTCCCGTTTTTCCTTAATTTTTATGTTGTTTTTCCCGGCGCTTGTGAAAACTATTGGGAAATTTATACTTTTGACCCCCCAAAGTACCAACTAGATTCACTTTCCTATCAGAAAAGGTACTATTGAAGAAAATCGAAGCACTTTTACTGTCCCAAAACGTGATGACAGACACAAAAATATAAATAAAAATATATATAAAAATATAAATAAAAATATAAAAACATACATCATTGTAAAACCAATACATTCATCGCTCCGCTCAGAATCTAAAATATTTAAACAATGTTCATTAGATAACTAATGCATTCAAATAGACGGACAGAAAAAAATACCTTAAAATACCCAAAAATTTTTTTTTGAACAATATAACACTGGTTATATTTATTTCATATTTTTAGCCCTATTGATAGGATGCGCACAGTTAATGGTCATTTTAATAAAATAGCGCAGGCATTACAATCATTTATGCTTTCGAAAACAGTCCACATATTTTTTATTAATAATAATGAGTATAAGACATTCTCGTGAAATTCGTTTGGTTTAAAATCAAAAAATTAAGTTACCTCTTATAGGAAATATCTTAAATAAATTCACACTTCCACTACAAAAAATTTAATAAATAATATACATATAATATTTATAAATTATGATAATATAATTATACATATACATAAACAAATAGGTAAAAATTAAATTGAAAATCTTTTCACAAAAAAAGCATCTAAATAATTTGTCTGAGACGACCATTGTATCTAAACAAATTAATAAAACGATGCCTTGGTACTTCAAATAATTATTTTTATCCAGACATAACACTGCAGGTTATAATAATATTATATTTTCAGCCCTACCTACGATATATTATGCAATAGTAGATTTAATGAAACGGTGCAGACCATATATGCAATCGTTTTTGAGTTCGAAAACCGTCCACATATTATTTAGTAATAATAATGAGTGTACCACATTCTCGAGAAATCCGTTTGGATTGAAATCGAAAAAATAAGTTACCTGCTATTATAGGAAAAAGCTTAAAAAAATTGGCACTTCTTCCACTTAATTATATAATATATACATGAAAGCAAACAATTAAAAATCTCGTCACGAAAAAAATGGCCAACTAATTTGTCAGGGGCGACCATTGTATTTAAATAGATGGATAAAAAGATGCACCTTTTAAACGATCGTTTTTATCTAGACATTAATATTATATTTTTTAACCCTATACCTACCGTTATCGTTTTTGCTTTGGCAAACAGAAAACCGCATAATATTATAGCAATAATAATGCGCTTACGATATTCTCGATGAAATTCGTTTGGTTTTCTCGTGTACAGACGTCGTCGTCTGAGTAAACAAACATATCAATGGCAGAAATTCCGAGTCACTCCACTCGAGCGGACGAGCGTCTTTGAACCGTTTCTCGACTAGTGAACTTCTGCATTACTACTGAGAGTTGTAATTGTCGACGATATCAAATTATTAATCGTTCCACGCCGGGAGAGTCTTTTGTTATGCCGATCAAAACATTCAATTTCCACTTGATATATTGCATCCGATTGATACATTAGCGATATTATATTATTATTAAAATGTGTCTGTAAATAGCACCCGCGGTGGAGTGCAGCTATATGGGTATTAAAAATGTGGTATAGAAAATCGGCGTGGCCACCTTCCCGAGACTTACTTAACGCGCATCAATCGCGATACCCGTCTCAGAGTTCATTTCAAGGACTCGCATGAATATTGATTCCCACATATAAATGTCGATTACCAAACTCCAGCCTACAAACCAGGAGACACAACGGCGGGAGATTGACTGCAAATTTTATTAAGTCTGACAGATTGTCATATCTTAGTTCATTATAAAACAGTTAAATTTTTTTCACATTTTCCACTATTTTATAGAACGAAAAAACAATTGACGCATAAGTTATACTCCTCTTAACTTCCCCAGATTTAATTCATCGGTATCGAGATTTATACTCCGACCCACGAGAGTCCATACGTAAACCGCTCATCGATATAGTAATACGCGACGTCTGTTTCTCCCACCATGATGTCATTCCCACTATTCGGCAACATGCAGATGCACAGTGACGGACGCGTTTGGACATATGGACTCTCGTGGGCCGGAGTATAGGTAAGTTACTGATACCTGAGAATCAACTCGTAGCCAGCATATAATGGATTTCACCTGGAATGTTTCGGTTTCTAAAACAGGTTCTTATTACCCATAGTAAATTTGGCCCATAGTACCTACCCAAATGAGCTCAAATTCATCTGTCTGTTTTAAATAACGTTTTACGTGCATTGAGGTAAAATCCAAAGCTCATCACCATAATCGTTATATGATATTATCGATATAAATTATTTTACGTAATGAGGTTTTAGTCAGTCGTTTGTGCAACACCGAGTGAAATATCAATTATATGTGGAAATTATGTCAGATTACTTAGTCATTGTGTTGATTTGCGAAAAACACTTAATATATTATTATTATTATTCACTCTGTACCCAACAATTTTTACCCGATAAGAAATATTTTTAAATTACCCATTTTGTTCAATTAAAAAAATCAATTTATCTCCTCGTGGTGTCCTCTGCAGGTCAATGCCAAAATATAAAACTGACTTACAAATCATATTACTTTGAAAAACCTCTGGGCGTAAAATACTCCACAGGAATGACGGATACCAGATCGAATTCGTGTACTGATCGTAATTTACGATTTTCACGCACTCGGACCCTGTGCCGAAAGTCCATTTTCGCGACCACTGTCGTAGGTACTAGCGGTGAAAAGCATTTTTTTCGTAAAATCGTTATTATTCGCGGTTAATGGTCGTAACTTTACGAGGTAGGACGCGGTGGTAAACCGTTGTGCCGCTGTACTTTGGGAAATTACTTTCCTTCTTCCATCTATTCTTTCTTTTCTTTTTTTTATCTCTTATCCTTATTTTGCACGCATATGTGCTCACACGACCCGAAGACTTCGTCGGTCGACAGCTAGACAGAGCGGCTGAGTGTACGTCGCGTTATTACTTCACCTTTTTTTTTTTGTCGCGTCGAACGACATTACGATTTCTCGAAGTTTTGATGGTAATATTTTTCACCGCATTTCGCCTAGGTATAACGGATACAAATCGTTTTACGGATATTATAATATCATACATCATGTGCATACAGCTGAAATACGGGCTATCTATATCCTCCACCGGGCTGTATACCTACTTTAAATGTTGAATATAAATCTTGGTACCAACAGCCATAAATCGTATTTTAATATGGACGCGAGTGGGTGTACACTCGGCGTGACATTTTTCCTATATTATTGTTATTATATCGTCTGCCGGCTTCTAATAATAAAGTCGTAACTGAAATTTGTCTGCACTTTTTTTCCCCCCAATTTTTAGAAAATATCCATAAATTCAATACCTACATCCGTGATAATAATATACCGTTGTAGGTAAGTACATGTCTGTACTATAGGCCCACAACATCATATCACTACCTGTCTGGCACTATTTCCGCGGTGTTTCAAACCGTAGAATATTATTATCGACCAAAGTTCGGTTCCAAAACGCGTAGCCTAGTAAACTCCGCCATTACAATATGAAACATTATTTAGTATTTGAACGATATGGCACTGCAACAATATATTTTATTGATGGGTTTTCGGGTCGGGGACAAGTTGGGAAACATTGTTAAGACTCTCCGTGTGGTTGTATCCCCTGCACTTCCAACGTCTTAAACTAATAACAGGGTGTATCTGTACACGCACATATATACATTAACACATTAGCCACTGTATAAACAATAAACTTTCAGCCAACACGCTTATGTATCTATACCGTAGCCGTAGACGTGGAAAGGAAAAGGGGTGTTTTAAAGAAGTTTGCAGCGAATTCTACTTATCGACCGATGGTCCTCGCTCTACCCTCTTTTTCGTCGTGTGTTCCACCGGTAATGTAAAACAAATACGACCCTCGAAACGAAACAAAATCGAATCATTAGTCTAAACGTACATGAGACACTATTAACACAAACAATCATTATTATAATATTATAATGATAATACAAATGATCAATGACGATACAACAATAGGATTTTAAAATTTATTTCAAACCGATTTAAACACTGAACAAAACGTATTGAGCTAATGATATTATGTTTGTACATTTACAATTTATTATTATACATTCAACAAATATACTTAGGCTGTCCTATACTTTTAGAAAATATCTGGTCTCTAACTCGGTATAAAAATGTGTAACTAACCAAGTTTTCAAATCTTTGGAGAATATTACAAAAGTTTTGATGGTTAGCTATACGGTTAGTACTTTCAAACTTTCTCAACCGCAAGCTATGAATAGCACAACCATCAAGTTCATAAGCTCAGTATTGGCTATTTGTCAAATTGTTTTCTTGATAGTTCGGAGTCAACGGAATAAAACAAATAACTGATTAACTAGGTTGAAAGAAAACAAAAAGTTTAAAGCCACTGCAAGCAAGGGATACATTAAATACTATCCATTGAAAATTAAACGAACTAGATCTCTGAAACTGGATAGATAAAAAGGCATATTGGAAATAAAGTTAAGAACTGTTTAGATTAATTTAGGACTAATTATTGAAAAATAAAGTTATAATTAAAATGGTTTGCATATTATTATTATACTTATACCAAAATATTACCTAGCACCTTTTAGCGATATATTTTTGGATTTAAATGTAAAGGTTAAAATAAATAAAAAATTATAATTATAACAAGAAATATGGTTTTTAAGTTCTAAGAATCTTATAGAAAATAATATATTTATAATACAATGAAAACCGCTGAAAATAAAAAGGAAAATATAGTGAGCGGCGCAATATTATGCATTATACAATCTACTAAACGTATAGTTCAGTACACAAAAAAACTCAAGTTTAGTTGGAATAACGCCCTACAAACAACTACTCAGAAAACGTTTAAGAATTTGAAATTAAAAAAAAAAACTGCGTAGAAACATTATTATTGTTTCGATAAAAATTATTAACTTATAATATTTCTGCCTAAAAATATGATTAATGTTTGAAAAAAAAGTCGGATACCGTAAGCATGATATGTAACCTTTTTTTCGGAAAATTCTCCTGAAAATGGAAATTCGGGGCTACAACTCACGGTGCTATACCGGACAGTAGATTTCATAAAAGAAATTCAAATATTGAAAGCGATTTTAAATATGGCACAACGAATAGTTGACGCATTGTGTGCAATTATACGAAAAATCGCTTTCGAAGACGACTCTCTATCACAAGGTGACACTATATTTAAATAATAAACCAATAGTCACGAAAATAATAACAAATAAAGTGTGGTTAGGTTGAACAGAAATGATGGCCACAATTGTAGGTATCACCTATGAGGTATTTTCGATAAGTGAATTTCCCCACCCCACCTACGCGTTTCAGTGCAGTTGGCAGGGTTTGTACATACAAATTTAATTTCACAAAACCAACTATGCGTACATGGTGCGGTGCACTCAACAATCGACATAGGTTTAGTATAGGTAATGTGTGTTCAAATTTTTGGAACGATATTATATTTACCAATTCAAATTGCCCACTTCAATAGAATTTAGTTTACAGACGTAACGATATTAATGCACCCAATAATTGTGCACAAAGGACTATTGCAGGTATTAACTATTTTAAAGAGAATATTTAAACAAATAATATTTAATTCAGCAAAAATATAATGATATAAAATATGTAACTATGCCATGGTATGATTTTTTAATAAATATATTATAAGAAAAACTATAATTTTTAATCTTAACTTTCAGGTACATACATACTAGATAATATTATAAATTAATAACGTATATTAACTGTTATATATTATACATTTATACAGTGTGTAAACGGTAATCGAGAACACTCAATATCTTTGCGTAGAGACCTGCTTTTTGAATTCCGTTTTTTTGGCAGTTGTTATGACATAAAAATGCACATTTTTATGGTCTTTGATTTTTTTTTACTTAACTAGTCACGAGCATGCGCATGTCAACTTTTTTTTTTTAAATGGCAACCCCCTGCTTTAACCACTAATTATTTTTTGCCTATCTTTTTAATGAATTTTGGTAGTTGAATCAACTTTCTAAGTCCAAAATTGATCAAGTTACAGCCAATCAAAAAAAGAAAAAAATTAGAAAAAAAATGCGCTCAAATTTCAGCTTTTTGATTGTAACTCTGAAAATAATTATTTTAGGATTGTTAAACATTGACATTTTTGTAACTATTTATTACGGTGATATTCATACGTTATTTTAACTTCAATTACTGAATAATTTTCTCTTTAATTTGTGTAATAAATCATATAACTTATTATAGCAGAAAAAACGTAAATTAGTATGTTGTTTATTTCTTTGAATATCACCGTAATAAATAGTTACAAAAATGTCAATGTTTAACAATCCTAAAATAATTATTTTCAGAGTTACAATCAAAAAGCTGAAATTTGAGCGCATTTTTTTTTCTAATTTTTTCTTTTTTTGATTGGCTGTAACTTGGTCAATTTTGGACTTAGAAAGTTGATTCAACTACCAAAATTCATTAAAAAAATAGGCAAAAAATAATTAGTGGTTAAAGCAGGGGGTTGCCATTTAAAAAAAAAAAGTTGACATGCGCATGCGCGTGACTAGTTAAGTAAAAAAAACTCAAAGACCATAAAAATGTGTATTTTTATGTCATAACAACTGCCAAAAAAACGGAATTCAAATAGCAGGTCTCTACGCAAAGATATTGAGTGTTCTCGATTACCGTTTACACACTGTATAGTATATAGGTACCTAGGTCCACAATTTAAGAACATACGTCCTTCACTTTTATAGATAATAATATATAAATAATTATCGCTAATTGTAGTTGAAAAAAATATTTACATATTTATAAATCAAATCAAACAAGACTATAATCACACTGAATACGTACAGCAATTTATTTATTTATTTATTTATTTATTTATTTATTTATTTACGGAATAAATCCATTTACAATATTAATATATAGTGTACAGTGTAAAAAACATATGATGATATTTAGTTTAGTGATTACATATTATTTAAACCTAGATATAGTACAAGTATAGTTTACAATATATTAAATATAATTACATTTAGACTGAATTAACAGTGAACAATTAAAAACATTGAAACAAAACAAAAAATACATTTTAAATAATCAAACATTAAATGCTGATTTAATACTATTTATATTACAAAAAAACAAATCTAAATTAACTGAATTTGCAATAGACATCAGTGAATTTATTGGGGAGGAAAAAGAATAATTGGTTCGTATAATTTTCAAAGTGAATAATTATTATTTATTGTGAATATTTTTCCACTTATAATAATACTACTTAAATTAAAACGCATAGTATATAAAAGGATACTAGTTCTCTAGTAGACAAGCGTACTCAGCTGCCATTTGATGTGGTAGGAGAAACTTCATTCGACGGACAAGTCGATTTCTGAATCTTTAGGGGACTTATCGGCCAGGACAAGACAGAGACATGAGATCGAGTTGTGATGAGATACGTAACCATCACTTTCGATGTCTTAAATGTCAATGGTTCGAAAAAAGGGGTGACACGGTCGACGAGGGGTGGTCAATCGTCACGACACCGACACGTACACTGTACTAATATTACGGGCGTAAAACTTTGTGCATTTTTTACCTTTTTTTATATATTTCTAGAAAACAAAATATTGCTGCGATTGTTGCAGCAGAACACAATAATATTGTATCGTCGTACCGTATCATAAATGTATCGTCGGTTTTAAAGACACACAAAGGGCCGATCAAAGGGGGGGGGGGCTAGTGGCCCAGCGGATTGAACACCTTTGGTTGGTAGGTATACTTGGGTATCTAATAGTATATAGGTTATAGACAAACTCTGAGAGCCTTTTATAATACTTCGTCACTTTATTCACCGCGGGGTTTGATATCGAGCTGCGGACTATTATAATAATAATACTTCGTCGAACCACAAAACGGATTAGTGCGATGAATATTATTCTATATAATATTTACGTATGCAGACAATGTAATTACATCTCGTATGCAGTTCGGATGAGGTAATCAAGGCTAACTCGCAGACGTCTCAGTGAATATTAGTTAATCATAAACTATAATACTATACATGACAGCGTCTGAAGTGTGCTTCAAATAGAACACCTTATTATTTTCGAGGAATTGACAGTATATAACGGTTAAAAAATGCACGATCAATGGAAAATCGATATCGTTGTATTGATATAAAATATTATATATTATATATTCGAAGATTACAATACTCGGTAAGCACGTGCGAGATAAACAATTGAATAACATTCATAATGCACAATACCTATAATGTCCTAACCTTACGATCATATTTCGATGCAGGTGGTATACGAGTTAATAACTTATTTTGGAAAATCAAATTTTAAATGTTTAGCTTACTTATTATTGAAAACAGTATAGGTATAAAATATAATGATTGGAATGTACGCAACTTACAAAATTACTTAACGATCAAAATATTTCCGTGATTTAATCGTGTATCAAATTAATCGTATAAATATCATCAAAAAATATTTTAACAAACCAGATGAATCCGAATAGGTTTTTACTTGGATGAAAAATAAATAATGGACATGGAACATTTTATCCAACATATAAAAATCATTCAGTTCTTCCAGTAGGTATACCAACTATTTTCGAATGGAGTTAATTTTGGTATAATATTATTATTAAGTAAATTTTTTTTTTTTTTTACTTAAGTAGATATTAAACTGCTTGCAACTTAAATTATTATTCTGGGTAACAATTTCGGTGACATTTACGAAAACTTGAGATGTTAATACTAACAAAACATAAAGAAAAACTTAAAAACATAACATTTTTAAAAGTACAAAGATATTTACTTTAAATATTTAATAAAGCTAATAATTTAATAAAGTAAATTTAATATCATAACTTTCTATTTTCCAAATCGAAAAAAAAATAATTATATATTTATGAAATCTCCGTGCCATATAATGTTTAAGCATATTTGCGATTTCCTTAAATATTAAAGAACATTTATAGGTACACGAAAAAATGTTTAACCTCATTTTGTAAGCCAAAAAAATTCAACGTAAAAGGTCAAAAGGTCTCCCAATGCATTCCTTTAAATTTTAAGGAAAATTTTTAATTCTGTAAATTATGTCATATGTATAAAGTAAAAAATGGTAAAATCGATGGTCGCAGCTGTGATGTATCTAAGTGCATCATTTTATATTATTTAATTTCTAATAAAAATAAAAAAACTCCACATAGCCTTCAGCCATTCGTTTGAAATACAATATCGCGAAAATTGTAAGTTTACATGGAACTGCTGTGCATATCAAAAGTATTAAAAATTTAAGAATTTCAGAGCTGTTAAAAAACAAAAGTTTTATGGTATATACATGGTAAAAAGTACAGAACACCGTGTCCAAAGTTTTAAAAGGTAAAATCGAATTCCTTGTATCAAAAAAAAAAAATAAAATTCATTCTTGTAAAATTCTTCGAAGAATCTGCGATTTATAGAAAAACTTTTTACAGAAGTAACTTTGAGAATAACACTGCGTGTAATGTGCACTTTCTGTATTTTTATTGACATCTGAAAATATTAATCATTAACATTTTTGTTTCACATTACATTCAACAATGTTTAATTGATCCATATAGTATAGGTATTAATTGTTTTTGATACAAAATGTAATATTTTTAAAAAGAACGTAAATTGTACTCATACTAACTGTTAGTCTAATCGTGACTCAATTTCCTCGGGTGTCTGTTGATTGTTTTAAAGTACTGATTTATAGTTTTTTCTTTATAAGGAAGTCTGAGCCCAAGGTTTTAGCTTTCAGCACATCGTAATATCGTTATAAATTTAAGTAGGTACTAAAAGTTTTGAGTGAAACCTGGTAACGAAAAAAAAAAAAAAACTTTAATCATTATAAATATTCACATTTTATTTGTTGGCATCCGGTGCCGCCTAATAGGGATAGGTGCCTAATAGCTAATACGTGACTCCTAATATCGATGTATTAATAAGTACCTATACACCTACCTATGATGATGACATTGACTTATTTGAACATAAAATTACAACTCCATTTTGTCCTCAGATTATCAGTTACGATTCGCCCAGAGGAGGCGTGAACGTAGTCACCGAAAAAGGAACGGTCACCACCAGTCATCTGCTCATACAAGAAGCTCGGGTCGAGGACAACGGCCGATATCAGTGCAACCCGTCCAACTCACAGCCAAAGTCCATCAACGTACACGTGTTGAACGGTGAGCGATAGGGTTTTCGGTTTCTGATGAGACTGAGCGCAGTGTGTGAACGGTTTTACCCGGTCATCCATTAAAACGTAGGACACTTATTATATTTACAGAAACTATAAATGTTTTTGAAAATATTTTTTACATAATTTCAAGTCGTCGAAAAACAACATTTTTCTATAAGACAACTTTAATTTTTACTATTTTTAATTTTATTACTTTTTTTAAAAATATAATTTTCTTGTTAAAAATGTCTTTTACCAACGACTTATAACAATATCGTTATGTAAAAGAAATATTTTCAAAAAACTTAAGTGTTTTCTGAAATTATAAGCGTGTCATCGTATCGCTCCTCTGAATTTATATTTCCAATAGGTCGTAAACGCCATTATTATATTAATATTATTATTATAATCAGCTAGCATACTTTATTGGATTCCGTGGCAGAAACAGTAAAAACAATTCCAATACTTGCAGTGGTAGCGAATATTATATCAGTTTCTCGGTGAAGAGGTGGGGTGAGATGGGGGGAGGTAAGGTTTTATATTTGTAACCAGCTGAACAAAATTGGTGTCCGTGGGGGGTAGGAACAAATAACGAACACTGTATAATAGATAATAACCATATACAATATTAACTCACGACAACTGCAGACTGGATAAAAAAAAAACCAAAATAACAATGGAATAACTACCTCCGAGATCGTGGTTACGACTCACGGTATACATGGTAATAACAGCTGTATGCCTGTATGGTTGGTGATGTGACATAATAATATTTGTTATAATATTGTGCATTAGATTATTAGACCCACTACCTACCGAGTTTACGTTAAAATAATATGTGACCTATCGGATTCTGGTGATGTTTTTAAGACGTACAATATAAAAAAAACTGTTATGTATTCAATGATGATTTATAATTATTGTACAATGATAACAATAAACTCGTATCTTCAATTAATTGTATACATAAATTAATATGTGATACATAATATTAAAATAGTAAATTTTACTTATTAATCGCTATTATTTTAATATTGAACCACTATAATAATATTATGATACCGAGCTTTAACTGAATATGACGCGAAAACGTGTTATTTTGTCGCGTTGTGCCGTGCATATTTTGTCTTAAGATTTTCAATTTTAAAAATGGACCATAATATCATAACAGACACTCGATCGTTGGCGCCCGTTGTCCAATATTATATTTTAAGCCAGCATAATAATATTATATTTTTCTATTCTCCCGCTGTACAACTTACAACTGCAAGCATCTGCAGCACAAAGTTCTCCGTTTTCGTGGGGATGAGAATTTATTACAATAATATAATATTGCGAACATTTGGCCTGTCACACATATTACCACGGTATACCCCCCGAACCGTACGTTATCTTTTGGTTATTACACACAGCTGTGGGTCACTGGGTCACTGAAGAGGATTTTCGTAGGTCCCAAGCGCCACATAAAATATAATAATATTATTGTTATTGTTGCTCATGCATTATGGTATAGTACCTATATATAACGTGTGCGCATTATTGTAAGACTACAACAACAACAACTTTACTGTTGTTCGCAGGAGAGTACCCGGCGGCGATGCAACACGGCGGCCAAGCTCACCAGAGGACCACTCACATGTATTGTTTGATATTTTTCGCTTGCATGCTGTTGCACGTGTAAGCGGCCACGTCGACGGAAGCGCACCGAAAGACCGCAGCGCCTCGCCGGAAGTTCCGGTCCGGGTGTCGTCTTCGCCTCATCCATTTCGATCCGCACTCGACCCGTTCCGGACCGACCCCGCGACCTATATATTTTTGTTAATATTAATGATATTATTGTGTTTTGTATAAGATGTTATTGTCCGCGGTTCAGCGCGTGCGCACGCGCCCAACCACCTGCACCCACCACCCGCAGTCGGCGAACCCGCGAGCTACCCACCTGCACGCGTGCACGGGGTGCACCGGTGAAACGCCACCAACCGTGTGTGGTGTATGTGTGTGGGTGTGCGTGTGTGGGTATGTGTGGTTGTGTGTGTGAGTGCGTGTGCGAACGAGCGTTTTTTTTACGCTATCGATACGATGCGGGCAAAAAAAAAAAAAAATGAAACCCCTATGGATTGTACAGTAGCAATTTTAGAAAAAAAATATAATAATAGTAATATAATTTACCGCGTTCGACGACGACCGACCGACCGCCGAGTGAGAGACGGAGATGGAGAACGGAAAAAAGAAACTGTAATATTATTATTTTAACGACGGCTTCCGCCGCATTGCGTCAAAAGCGCTATTATATGTAAATGTATGTGTGTGTGTGTGTGTGTGGGTGTGTGGGTTACGATGACGGGCGACGTGCAGGGCGAACTGTGTGTGTTCGCCTTGTCGTGGCGGGCGAACGCCGTCAAACGTGGAAATTCAATGGTTCGATGATTATGGAAACTCTTTTTATTCCCTCCCCTCCCCCCCTCGACCAGCTACCGGTTCAGTAGGAATAAAATGTAGAAAATAATCCGTACCACACATAACCAACCCCTGCTGCAGTTGCTAACCTCAACCACACGTCGCGACCCGTCAAGTGAAGCGTATATACATTTAACATTTTTATTACTCACTGCAGTCGTAGTCGTCGTATTTGAACCACCGCGTAAAATATCCCCCCCCAACCCCCACCGTAAACACGAATCGACCGAAATTATAAAAATATTATTTTTGCCTCCGCTCTCCTCCTATAATATGTCCACATGATTGTTAGAACCATGTAGGTCAGGTTCCACCCCGACGCCGCTAGCGACGACCACGGTTAATCTCTCCAAACCCTCCATGCCCGCTCGACGATGTCTAAGCCCTCTGAAAAATACCAAGTGGGGAAGAGGGGGGAAGGGTCCAGGAATTTCTTCCAGTCACCATCATAGACGACGTCCGTGCACGCGACTCGAACGCCCTCGATCGCCGTCGGTCTCCCCCGTCGAAGATAAAATTGTTGTAATTTTGTAAAATATATAATATTATTACTATTAACTATACTATCGTCGTTAGATCAACATAATATCAATAATGATAATATGTACATTAGCTTCGCGTATATATAATAATATAATGAGTCGTTATTATAGTTATGACAATATATTGTTATTGTTGTGAATAATAATAATACTATTTTTGACGATTTTTTTTTTTTGATTTTTTTAGATTAATCCAATCGGTTTGTCGGTCAGAGTTAATTCTATACAACATACGTCATATTATAATATATAGAGTTATTTTAATGTGTTATACGTCTTGTATCATTATCTCCCATTCGGTGTAGACTCGCGCACTGTTTTTAGGAGACTTCAATATTACTGTACGATAATAAATAAATATACTAATCAATAATCATAATTGGCTGTCTGCTGATTACTTAATTAAAAAATAATATACCGCCGTTATGTGATGTGTGCCCATAACGTTATGTGAGGTGGACTAACGATTACCCGTGTGTAGAACTAAAATAATTATCATAATAATATAATATTATACAATTCAAACATTATCCGATTAGGCATTAGAAAAATGCGCTTCGTTTTTGTTTTGTTTTTTTTTTTTTTAATACTACAATGTAACATACGATTCTATTATACTATATTAATATAATATTATATAATAATTAATAATATTCAATACCTAACTGTAAGTGTGTATATATTATATTATAAAAAAAAATAATAATGATAATTTCTTCTTCGTCTTTTTCTATAAACCGTAAAATAATAACTCTTATATTAAAACTATAAGCCTCTGTATGGGAATAATCGACACCTATTTCAATACAGGTACTATACTATTATTATTATTATTACAATATATACCTAGCTGCAGTTGTCTGTTAACGCCGCCGTTAGGTACCTAAATAATATTATAATATTAAATATTGTAATAACGAACACTGTGCGTTGTACTCCGGGCTTGTTGTCAAAGTATTAACGATATTAATATTACAATTATAAAGTTTAAACTATTCGTTGTCCACATCAATTTTGTATCCTTATGTGTTTATATATTATATTATTATTATTATTATAAGTGTACATAACGTTTATTATATTATATTATGCCAATAACATAATAATTTATTATTATAATTGTCTAACCAAAAGATACATATAGTTAAGTTATATTATTTTATATATATAAAAAAAAAAAAATTAATAATTACAACAACAACAACAATAATAATAATAATAATACTTATAATACCATTTCAAACGATTGTTACCTATCTAAGATAAGCTAGTAAAACGAAAAAAAAAAACTACGGTTTTTTCAACCGTTTTCTGTTTTAATAATGTTGTAAAAATCGTTATACAAAAAATATTATGAATTATATATTACTATATGACATAATATTATTATGTTATATTATATTATTATTATATTATTATGTATTTATATTATATGTGATCACGCGTATTATATTATAAACAAAACAGAAATTATATTATTGTATTATTTATTTTCTATGTCCGCCAAGTTATTCTTAGCTTTACAATAATATGTATAATATGTATTATAATATGATATATTATTATGAACTCCCGTGACGTATAAGTAAATTTACATATTGTTTGTTTTGTTAGGTAAATTCGTCGTACGATTTTGAATTTAAAACGACGTATAATCCTTGATGTTTTGAATAAAGAGATAGATCATAAAAAAAGAATTCTGTATATTCAAGTATATACCTATACCTACTATTTTATATAACAAAATATTATATTGTTTGTATAATATTATTGTCTATATTTGTATGCCATGTCCGCCCAAACTATAAATAACAATGCGGAAAATTATAATAATAATTTGTAGTGAAATAGTTCCACCTTGTCCTTCTATATGACGCTGTTGAATACACAAAAAAAAAAACATTTTATTAAAATTACACTATTTGATACTTAATATGAGTGGGAGACAATACAATTTAATATTATGACTTATTGAGTTATAACAGTATTTCTGATCGTTTCGTTACATGACATTCGTAGTTTTGTCACCGAAAACAATTCGAAATCTATATTATTGATACTCGGAGATGTTTTTGTATTATTTCATGATTCAAAACTTATACTGGAAATGTTTAAAGTTTACAATGTTTTGTTCCATTTATTATTACTTCGAATCGTTTTTATACATCCTACCAGTTTAATAAATTACATTTTCACTCAGTAGCCGAGACTCCAAAATTTCCAATTAAAAAATGTATATAAATATAGGCGTACCTAATTAATAAATTGAACTACACAGCATAATTATTGTATTTGAGGCCAATAAGATATTATAAATAAACCTAATATGTTACTTTTAAATTTAAATTAATCATTTTGTTGTTAGGTATCTACATGCAAAAATATAAATAATTTTTATTCATTAAAGATATAATATAATATATATATATACATATGCCTTTGTGAAATACTAATTAATTTAAAAAAAAAAAAATTGATAGGTTTATTTTTAAAATTATTTACTAACTAATAAAAAAATTAGCATAAAAAACGAATGTCTACCTCAAACGGATGACGAAATTAATGAACGGTGGAGTTTATCTTCCACTGCAGCATCAATCGATATCGTTTTAGACGTTTTGCGTTTGTTTTTGGCGTTATTATTTCGATGAAAAAAAATAATACAACAAATCAAAACAAGGTCACACTGTTATAATATAGTAAACAAGACGTATATTCGTGCAATCTCGCAGCACCTATATAGGTATAAACTTATCATATTTAAATTCGTTTTACTTTCGACGATTATTTTTATGCTCGGAGGACAAGATTCGTCCTCGTCGAGTTTTTTCCACTCCGCCGGGTCGAACGCCATTCCGAGAGAACACAAATTAATAATAAAGTGTTAAGAGACGATAAAAACCATCGATTGGTAATCCATCGAAAATGTCTCGGAGCACGAATTTCATTAATGCAAAAGGTGGAGAGCAAAGAGCCCGGAATATAATAAAAGTCCACAGGTCTCAGATTAATATTTCGGTCGTGCCGAAAGCGATAAAAACCCCCGGTTCCTCCCCCCACCTCGGGGGGAGGAGGGGGAGATGGGAGAGACGCTGTATGGTTTTAGTAACCCTTCACCTCTGCAGTATAATATTGTGTGAATAGGACGGTTTTATTTTTACGGCCAGTTAACAATTTTACTACGGCTCCTACTGTAAAATGACCGTCACTGACATTCTTAGGTCGATGCTCGGGCGAAATGCGCACAAATTCTCTTTGTTTATAAATGTTTCAATTTGAGCGGACGACGATGTACTCGACCACTTCTGTAGAAGCAGACAAGTGCTCTCCAGTACCCAAAAGACGCTACAAGCGGCGTTAGGATCTCGTAAAGTAAATAACCTCTAAAATATGACTCGTAGATATAGCACGACGAGACTTCCGGCACGGTAAATTATTGAAACTAAATATTAATAGTTAACGATAATGATAATTATTAATAATATAATGACGCAATTGCGAAAAGTTTCTAGACCAGAAAAAAATATAGAAAATAATTTTTAATTAATAAAATCGTTATGGATATCATTTCGTCAAAACTTGGACTTGAAATATCGTTAAAAAAAAGTGTGGTGATTCGTTTCAAACAATTCCAAGTTGCTGTAAGAACATATCTAACCTCACATAGTAGGTATTCAATGTTCGTGACTCCCTTATATTGAGCATAGAAATTATTAACTCAACTTAACAACAATAAATAAATAATAATAATTAAAAAAATATTGCACACTCCTATGATATTTAAATTAAAAATTGTCTAAATATTTTGAAGATTTCATTGAGTATAGAAAATGATAATATTATTTATGTAACAGTTTATAGTACTGACTTTCTAGTGAGTTTAAAATTATAATATAATAAATATGTTTTGCGAATTACGCCGAAAAAACTAATGTCGTTTAATGAAAAACATTATTTTCCAAAAATTATCCAGTCAGTAATTGAATTAAAATTTGACGATCATATAAAACGTATACGAGTACTTATGCTAAGATTTCGTTATTAAATTCTAGGAAGGAAAACTCATGAGAAACCTTGTCTTCCATTCTCAAACTTTCAATATTGAAGTTCAAAATAATTTTACGAATTTCTAACAACAAAATAATTTGCAAATTTGACATTGATGTCTTTTGACACACTGCTTATTAGACCCGCCTTCGTTCTTAATTTTGTACCAAGAAGTGATAAACGCTCAATATTGTGTGCTTATTATGTATACGGAGTAATTATTATCATCTGATAAATTGTGAAATAAAATTCAAACATAATAATATTAGTGCTTTAGAAAAATTTTATTTTATTGTTGAATCAATTGTCGGCTAGTACCCATAGTTTATAAGTCGTTAATTATCAATAAATATCACGATTATTAAAATATGGTCAACCTTTGATTGCAACCTGTAATATTTTGTTCCGAATTTTAACAGCAGTTGTACATGCGTCTTGCCGAAAATGGCCAAAGACAGTAGATTCGACCGGATACCTGGTATACACTTACGCACCGTGCGTATATTATAATAGTCGGCTTGTGCAGGACGATTTTAATAATAATAGAATATTTGATGTCGAGACGGATCTTATGAATAACAATCAACTTAACTGCGGAAATATTTATGAACCGAGGTTCACTGAAACATGGTCGCAAACATTAAAAACCGTGTGGTTAACTCCTCATATTAATCATAATAATACTCCCATATGCTGTGTTACACTCATAATATAATATATGCAATAGGTGTGGACTTTTATTTATATTCTCAATGAGGTATTACTACTATTTATGTATTTTTTCTTTTTATTTGGCTTTTTAAAAAAAATCATAAAGCAGATCGAACACTTTAAAATTTTAAAAATAATTAGGCGCGAAATTTAATTTTCAACAGGTGTACGTAAAATAAAGAATATTTATATTAAATCGAAACATAAAAAAGAAATAAAAAAGTATTAAGTAACGACGTCGTATATTAGCGACTTCTCCATTGCGGATACTATTATTGTACACGACTGCTCCGTTTGATTATCTGGTAAATGCTAATACAAAGTCTTAGTTGTTGTTGAATATACGATAAATCGTGCTGATCATGTGAAGATTGGCTAGAGATAAAAAATCGATGGGCATTATAATGTTAATGACAAAAATCAATAATTCCAAAATGCGTTCAAAAATAATTCCAGCGGTTTTGTGGGTATACCTATACACTTTGTAGGAAAAAGAAAACAATACTGTTCATTTTTTATCCCGATTTAATTCAGTGACTCACGCGGGTTTATCCTCATATTAGTCATAAATACTAACATGCTGTGTTACACTCATAATATAATATAATATGCAATAGGTGTGCACTTTTATTTATATTCTCAAAGAAGTATTGCTACTATTTATGTATTTTTTTTTCTTATTTTGTGCCTTAAAAAAATTCTCAACGAGGACTGAACACTTGAAAATTGGAAAAATAATTAGGCACGAAATTTAATTATCCAACCGGTAAAATATTTAAATAGGTAGGCACCATGCAGATGAACCAATGTTTTTTTATTACAAAGTTCAAACTTTTTTAATCATTTATGTGATTGCATGCAGGATTTAGTTTTCTTTCTCAAAAGTATAACAATTATCATAATAATAACATTAATATTTAATCTACAAGTTCACGATTTACCGTCAGTCTTGTGAGTTTGTCAAACATTCACTGACGGATTTACTTGGAACACTGACATTTATTTTTTTCCCCTCGTTCGTGTATGAAAAAAGTTGAGCAATTAAAGCTATTTTTCAATCGACCTGAATTATTACACCCCTCGTTCACCATTTTCCGATTGGAAATGCAATAAATTGTGCCACCGCTAAAAAAAAATCTGGTTTAAAAATCTGTGTACCGTGAAAAATGAAGAAAGAAATACACACCAAGTCGTAAATGTTATCGTTCATGTTTGTTTTTTCACATTGCTTTTTTGGAAATCGATAAATATAAATTTGTCCAGAACGAAGTTAATTTCAAAACTTACTATGTATTTTATACTAAAGTAAAGTACCAATATTCAAAAACGAAACATATTTCTGTGAGTCAATAATTGAACATAAAATATATCAGTCGAAATTCCCTGTGCAAATATAATATGCAATCATATAATATGTATTTTATTTACGATACGATTACCGTATGGTTTGTTGTAAAATAAAGCACTACAATATTATTAAGGAAAAATAATAATTCATAAAATAACATTTAGGATTACATTTTGTTAAAACCCTAAGTATAGTAAAAAACTAGGATAGTAAAATACTAGAACCTATGCCTATGCCTTAAATTCAATCTGTTTATCTTAGTCTTCATAGTTAATAATTAAACCATTTTAACTTAGTTTCCAATCATCATAATATTATTTTACTCAGAAAAAACTTTATATTTAAAAAAAAAAAATATTGTATCTTCTTTGACTTTTACATGCGTTATTGCTTATTGAAAAATGGTGAATGTTTTAAATTAATTTAGAGTTAAACAAAATAGGTAGTCAAAATAATCAGTAATCCAATTTCAGTTTTAGAGATTAGATTTAAATTTATTAGGCACACCTCTCTTTAGGAAAACCCGAAAACAATTTTAATTTATTTTTATTTTTCTATCCAAACAGTAGTAAAATGGTTTTATTTTATATGATGGTGGAATGACATGACAAATTTACTATCGTTCGTGATATTGGTCGGGAGTAAAAGTGAGAAGATAATTAATACATCTGTCATCTTTGCAAACTTAATAATAACCAAAACCAAATCGGTATTGAGTAACTTCTAAAAATTATTGTGCCCAACTTATTAAAATACTATTTAACATTATGATTCTATAAGGAGAAAAGTTAATTTCTGAGGTATCTCTTTTTGATATAAATATGGTCAGTACTGATAAATGTACCTTAAGTAATACATTTTTTTTCAAAATTAATTTATCTAGACTATTACATCGTTTATTACATAATATGTCTTATATTCTATACTTATATCCTATAAAAAATTTAAAGAAATACGATGAAAAATAATGTCTATCTACAATCTACATAACAATAACACAGAATAGATTAATAGTCATTTTCACTGATATAATTTCATAGGTGTGTTTCAAGCACAGTTTCATTTATTTCAGTTAGGTGCTGATCACAAGTCTGCTTGGATGTTATTCAACCAAGTAGACTTGACTAAATCGGCGCCTTTCTCGCCAATCATATAGGTCGGCGCCACAGTATGGGCGCCTGTAATCGTGGGCATTATGGAGCAGTCTATCACCCTCAGTCTATTCACACCGTACACCTTCAGCTCAGGGTTCACTACGGCGTTTCGATCCCATTCCGGTCCCATTTTGCACGTGCCACTCTGGTGGTGCATCTGCATTGTCATCGTCTCCACGCAACACTCCCAGTACGGATCGGTGCCGAATTCCAAGTGTCTACACCCGAGCAGGGGTGTTTTGTGTAACCGGGAACCGTACTTCTGAAACGCCTTGGTCTTGCTGAGCTCGATCGTCATTTTGATGCCTTCCACGATTCGTTTCAAGTCCATACGGTCGGTGAAAAAGTTGGCGTTGATCACCGGCTTGTCGAACGGATTAGCACTGCGCAGCCTTACCTACACGTGGACAACGTATTCATCGATGATTAATATTTTCATATACATACCAGCTAATATATTTTACATGTCAACAAAACATCATACCTGTCCTCTGCTCTCCGGGTACATCAACATGACCCAAATTGACCACGTGTCACGTGCCAAAGCGCCGTTATACGTTTCGTAGTACAGCCTGTCGGGTACACCCATCGATCTCCGTCCAATACTGCCACCCAAACCCCCTTCCCCCGCCAAACTGGTAGACATGAATATATACTCGATATCGGGTATGTCTCCTACATCCGTGTTGTACTTGGTTTTCACGTAGCCAACACCTTCGGGTGGCAAGGTTGTCATAAAACTCCTTTTTTCGTTTATTTTAAATGCTTCGTTTATTAAGTCACGAAATATTCTGTCCGGAACAAACGATACAGTTTCGTTCACTAGAAAAGCCAACCCGGCAAATGCTGGATGTTCTTGTAAGTTGTCTCCCACGCGTAAATCACTCACGGTCTTTATACCTAAAGGACCCAGATGTTCTTTGGGCCCAATACCTGACAACATTAACAGTTTAGCCGAGTTGAACGTGCCTGCTGATATTATTACCTCCTTTTTAGCCAGAACTCTTCTTTTCTTTTTATTCTTCATAAACTCTACTCCATACGCCACTTTTGTTCGGTCGTCTATCAATATTTTTGTGACATACCCGAATTCGACTATGTGCAGATTATTTAAGTTGTCGTGGAGATAAGCTCTAGCAGAAGTTATTCGTCTGCCACTCGATGTTGTACTTTGAATTCTGGAAAATACCACATGACTACCCGGAGCGTTATAGTCACCAACAGACATACCGACCTCAGGTGCTGACTCCAAGAACGCTTCGACCAGTTTCGACTTATAATCAGGATAGTTAATTGGCAATGGTCCTCCCACCCCGTGATAGGGGGACCTTTTTAGTTCCGGTATGTTTACGTCTTCGTTTTTTAGGAAATAAGGTAGTACTTCCTTATAAGACCACCCTCGATTTCCTGCTTCTGCCCAACGATCGAAATCTCTTACATTACCCCTTGTGTACATATTGTTATTAATTATTGTGCTTCCTCCCAATCCTTTTCCTGCCGGCCAAGGGCAAGTCTTGTTTACAAGTCCTCTACAAGCATGTAACTCCTCCTCCGTGTGGTATGCCCAATTGTAATTTGTAAATTGTAAATAGTGAGCAATACTTGGAAGAGAAGTTATCAATGATTCTTCTCCACCAGCTTCCAATAGTAGTATGTTCCATTTCGACACCTCAGCTAATCGTCGGGCGACCGTTGCTCCTGCAGCACCAGCTCCTACCACTATAAAATCGTACTCATCTAATATTTTTTTATTTCCGAATTGAGGATCTTCGCGGAATTGAATTAAATGTTTACGGTAAGCCTGACCCAAAAATCCTAAGATATTTACGGAAAAACATGGACTAGAAATTAGTAGAAAAATTCCAAGCACGATAAGTCTGACAGTCATGGTTTCAACTGTATCTGAAAATAAAAAACACATATTATGTAATACGTTCAAATTTACATTTAATATGAAGCCCTAATTTATATGATTTTACTTTAATTAATTATTTCCATTGTAATAAAACAAATAAACAGTGCATTGTATTATAAATTGTAATATTAATTAGATTTAAATTTTATTTAGAATATTATAAAGACAGTCTATTTATACTATTTTATAATACGAGTATTATATTGTGTCTATAAATTGCCACAATAGCAAAATAAATATTTATTATGGGTATATTTCAAAGTTATATAGTGAAGTGTATAAAGTGATTTATAAGGTGTAGGGTCAGTTTCAAGCTGTTGTCATATTGTTCAAAAAATTTTAATTTGTTGAAACTTATTTGAATGTTATATTGATACTTTTTTTATAAATAACTTGAACACCCATCTCAATGTCTTAACCATGCGCTCCCTTATCATGTACATACTATTCATGGCGATATTACGATAAACTTGAAAATAATACCACTAACGATTTAAGATGGGTATAAACTTAAAGTTTAAGTAAACTATCAAAAATATGATTTAAGTTCATCCTTTACACATTGTTTGACTTATCACATTTGATATTCGGACTTGAACTATAACTACATAATATGTTTTCTTATAGTTGGACACACATTTGGGAATAAATATTTTCTTAACGATTTAGTACAATTGTAAAGCTGATTTTTTTTTTTTTTAGGTTTTGTATATACGCATAAGGCATTTTTATATCTATGTATAACTTTTAATAACAATTTATTGCAGATTCTTTGCAGATATTTATTTTTAATATATGAGTCACAAAGCAAACATAGAACATCTTAATAACTTATAAAAAAAAATATATTTTATCTTATTGTATTGGACTTTTTTCAATAATATAATATCTTAAATCCAAACATAAAAACGTTAGACGGCTGTCCTTATTTTATTACCAGTTGAAAAATAAATCAAAAGTGTCAAAAAAAAAACCATATTCTAACTACCTGCTGTTATTTCATAATTCATATAGGGCAATAACAATTAAAAAATTTAAAATCATAAGAAATACTATGCTCCTCAATTGTGATGAATAACTTTAAAAATATTTTTCTATTTTCAAATCATTATTTTAATAAACTGTATTCATTACGATTAATTTACTTAATTGAGTTAAATTTAGTTTTAAATTATTATACAATACATTTATAGTGCACATTTTAAATTATAATATTTATCATAACGATAGCAAACAAAATATGAAATAGTGGCTCAGCTCGGCCCAGTGGTTTAAATCAATCACGCGATGTAATTGAGGTAAGCTACGGACGCTGACATTAGTTCTCGGATGGGTGACCGCCCGAGTGCTCAAAAACCTTGCCACACACACACGTGTTCCTAACCGAACGTACCAACCGTTCCAACCCTACTGTACCAACCCAATCAACCTTCACTCTACAGGCTAATAACCTCGGTTGTCGAAGCCTTAAACCTAATAAAGAATACAAAAAATATATATATGAAATCGAAACAAATTTTTAGTTTGGAGTTTTATTGATCGATAGTAACATTATCTCCATAAAAATATCTAGGTACTTAACGTCAAGTCTCGTCATAACTGTAATAATTTTCAAACGACATTTTTAATGCATTTTTTAAATATTATGCACATACAATTTATTAGTCTTGGATAAATATATCATATCCGGAAAAAAAAATCTATGTTATGCAAATCGCTAACTGTATTTAATATTATATAATATCATAGTATTAACTGTGTTTTATTTTACTTTATTTCATTGTGATAAAAGTAATTTAAGCCACAATGTTGGATTTAAAAAGCGTAATTAAGATATTATTATTTAATTTTTAGATAAATAATTTATAACATATTTTATTGGTTAATTAAGAAGAACATTATATTTTTTTTAAGAACATCCCTAAGAAAAAGAATTTTATAAAATTTGAAAAACATGATAAAAAGCAATATACTGTAATTTAATAATAATATTACGTAAAGTGCATTGGTTATATGATTCTTTAATGTACTTCATTTTCAACAGAAAACCAATAGAATAATATTAGTTGAATTTAAAATTTTATATTGTGGAAACTGATAGATAATATAATATGTATATTGTATATATAAATAATGAAAAAAAAATTCCATCCTCACGAATGTCATTTTAATACGTGTACTTCCTAGTTTGAAATTCGAGTTTCAAAAGTATATCTACAGTTTTACATTTTTAAATTATAAAAAAAAACCAAAGATTATATTTTACCGAAATCTTGTTTTGATAAAAAATGCAAGTTTTTTTTCTGATTATTTAGAAAGTCGAGTTTGACAATTTTACTTTTGACCACCCAAAATATCAACTATAGATCCGATTTTCTACCAAGAACCACCTTTCTACTACTAATATAGTGTATTCTGACTTTATTTTTTATGTGCACATAATAATTATTATAAAATCAATTTGTAAAAGTTCATTGATAAGCTCAAAATCTAAAATAGTAAAAAAAAATAGTTGAATTGGAATTTGTTAAAAGAGACCCAAGTTAAATGTTGACAAAAATAATTTTATTGTATATTATTCATCCTCTTATGTAAACACGTGTCGTATATGCTTATAATTTGTAAATCTAAGACTGATTCAATAAAATTAGGTAGGTATATACGTTTTTCTTTTTTTTTTAATTTTAATAAAAAAATATTGTTTTTTTATGATTGTTTTCATTTGTTTATATTCAAAGTTTGTTATTTAGTTGCATCGGTATCTATTTAATTGGATAAAATAAATAAGAAGGTATTAAATTATTTTAAAATATGATTATTATATTAAATTATGATACCTTAAATTAATAAAATTATTAGAATTTGTTTAAGGGTACATATGTCACATTACGAAAATTCGTTATTTTTAAATAATTTTTTTTCTATTTATTTTTTATACAATACTATTAAATCTAAATTGTGATGATTTATATTATTATGCAAATAGAAATAAAGGAAAACTGTTTTTTGTTTCTCCTGAAAAGTAGTGGAAAATTTACATGGGTCCCTTTTAACAAATTGCCATTCAGTTGAAATTATAAAAAAAAAAAAGTAAGCCCCCAAAATCTACAAAATTTCTTATTATTATGTTGCAACACACGTATTAAGTAGTTAAAATTAAAATTGAGATAATCTTTATGTGCATCTAAAGAGATGCAAATTTGACATTTTACTGTTAGGTTTTAATATTTTTTCAGGCCGTTCCAACCATGGAATATATTTATCTTCTTTATAATGAAATGTTTATAACTACTATAACTATGCTGATAAAATGTAATCAAGGTCCTTTCCTTGTAAAAAAAATAGTTGTATGAATTAATTCCATACAAGTGATTTAAGATATTCAGAAAAGACAATTATTAAATACGATATAGTAGTACTTAACATCCATTATTGTGAACGCATAAATATTTTTTTTTACATTCGTTTTTGATGAAAATAGAACTAAAATAATAAAATTTATTATTTCATGTTATATCTTAATTTTTTGTTTAATAATAATAATTGCAATGCCAAAAACGAATCATAATAAAACATGTAACTATAGGTTCTATTAAAAGGTATATTGTAGATAGACATACATATTTTAGAACAATCCAAAATTATTACTCAAATATTATTTTAAATTCTATCTAATAAAAGTTTTCAAGTTTAAATGAACATCTAAAAAGTCATAACTGTATTATTATGGCCTTAGTATTCCTTTAATTTTGATTTTAATAAAGTAATAACTTCAGCCATCGAAGGCATTATTTAAAATTTACAAAAATCATTAGTATAATAATATATTATATTATTTCGGAAAAATTTTTAAAAATCTCTATTAAAAAGGGAACGTGAACGATAAACAATTATCTGCACAGAGTTTTATCTATAAATATTATGTTAATTATGTTTAGTGGTTTTTACTTCATGATGAATTAATGAAAAGTTGTATTTTGTTTGAAATTAATTAATTACAAAGGGAAAACTGTTTTGAATTACTTTTACATTTTCTGATTTTCTGCAAATTTACATTCATATATTTAAAATAAGAGGTTTCCGATAATTCATTATAATTTATAAACAAGTAACTTCTTTGGATAGAGTTGACATTCCCATGAATTCACATAATGAAACTTCCCATGAATGAACCTCAACTCTAAATGGACTGATGAATGGAGACTAGATAACCCTGACAAATTTAATATTATCATTGAACAACCTACGGAAAGTACCCAGGGATTCCTGCAACTACCTCGGAAGGAATGGGTGACCTTAAATAGACTTAGGACTGGCCACGGAAAAACAGGAAATATGCTGTATATATGAGGACATAAGGATACACCACAATGGGACTGTGGACAAGACAATCAGACAGCTTATCACTCGTCGAAAAATGTCTAGTACGCAACATACCAGGCTGAATGAAATACCTCCACAAGGTTACAGCAGTGGCAACAAAATGGCTGACCAATCCGGACATTAAAATCTAATACTATACAAATAGTATTCCGACTCACCATCCAATTATTCAATTATATATTTTATATTATTCTATCTCATTTTTTTTTTATATATTTAACTAATTACTACTATTTTATGTTTCTACATCTTATCAAAATGTTATATCTATATTTATATTTCTTACTAGCCGATCCCGTGCGCTTCGTTTCCCGTTAAATGTACCAAATCTATATTACTCAAACTTTGTTCAATTCGATATTTAATATTCGGTGTATGGTGTTCAAAATGTATCTTAACTCTTCTGTTGCTTGGGATAAAAATTATGATTCTCAGCAGTATATTATCACGGACCACGTGCTGTTTGTACGTAACTTTACAATTTAACTCTAAAGTATCAAAGTTGTACCAAGTATGTCACTGAACTCCTCCTAAACGGCTGGACTAATTGTGAATGTCGAGTCTGTCGACCAATATTTCCTCCTCATCCACGATGACGTGTCATTGTTTTATGTACGTAACTTATATGTGAGTATAATACTCTCAATATTTACGTAATTGCGATACATATAATATAGCACTTCGATGCCCGTTAAATGTACCAACTCTATATGACTCAAACTTTGTTCAATTCGTTATTTAATATAAAAAATAAAATTGTATTTATTTGCAAGTTATTAATTGTATGATAAAACGTTTTTTTTTCCTTCAAATAATAATATACTATTGTCAATAATTTTTGTTTTATAATAACTAATAAAGCATAGCCAACTTTATTTTTCGAACCTATAATCTTGTGAGTAGTGACAACTATGAGTAATCGTTAAATTTTAAGCCACCCCTCTACTGAAAATTCATCCGTACGACCATTAACTATAATAGAGTGCTGCACGGTCTGGTCTAAACCGGTCCGGTCTTTTTCGGTCTTAGTGTATTGTTATTTAGTGGGCGAGGCACGTTTGGACCAGGGACGTCACTATTAAAAATGCAAACCGTTTTGGGCCAATTTTTTTTTCAACTACATGTTAATAGAAAGCTCGTTTCGACGTTCAGTTAAACCGTGTAAACTAATTTGTAGATTATGTACAGCAAAATGTATTTATAGTAATTTCTAACGGTCCAAAAACCCACAGTTACATTATACGTTTAACAAGTTGACTGCCTCGAGCGTCTTATTTAACTCTCACCTTACCTTGCAACTTCGTTTGATAAGAAATTTAAAAACCGTCTGTATGAGCTTTGATAGTTAAATTTGATACACACTGTAAGTTTTTGTTGTTATGGGCTATGAGCATTAAATTTGACTGTCACATATTTTATTATTTTATTTTGTGAGTTGCGTTTAGCTCACATTTATATTATGCAACATTGGAAAGAGGAGAAGAATTGAATATTAGGTTATAAAAATCGGGAGCAATTTGTACGTATTGTGCTATAGGTATATACAAAAATGTTGTGAAAATACACTCATGGCTATGAGCATCAAATTTAACTCTCACCTAAAATCCCAGGCCAAAATTCAGGGGGGGCTATGGGCGCTCGGGCACCCCCTATCGTCTAAGGCACTCTAATCTACTATTAAAATACATTTTTATTCAAAATTGAAAATTCTAAAATAGAACTATGGTAACCATTTTTTTTTTTTTTTGTTTCTGTCATCACCGTATTTGGGGCAGTACAACTCCTTCGATTTTCTTCAAAAATACCTATCTCGAATAATGGGAAAGTGGATATAGTTGGTTCATTCAAAAGGTCAAAATTTAAAATTCCAATAGTTTTAAAAGCGCCTAGAATAACAATATAAAAATTAAGGAAAAACGGAAATTTTTAATCAGTTTTCGACAAAATCAATTTTGGTTTTTGGTGTACCTAACTCTAAAAAAAATAACCGTAGAAACATAAAATGTTTACTGAATTTTTATATTAGCATTAATCTCTGTACCAGATAAAATTCACACGATCAAAATATTTTGACTTGTTTTGAGCTGTTTAAGGACATAGTACATTTTCAGTTTTTTCATTTTTTTTTCTATGATTGCCAATAAAATTTTATTTATTGTGTAAAAATGCTTGAAAATTTGATAAAAGGCTCTTAAAATATTGTTACAATGACATTTGAAAAATATTAAATATACAGTCACAATTTTTTCTTATGAGCATTTAAGTTCAAATTTTGACAAAATACTTAAAAATCACTATATTGTGCAAATTTATTTGAGTTAGAAATACATAAAAATTTTGTTTTTAAATCTACCATAAGAAAATTTAATACAAGATTTCTCATAAGTATAATATGTACCTTTATCAAAAAAAAATATCTACTTGAAAGTCTATCAGTCAACTCGTATTTAAAAAATTAATAACTCAACACATTTTATATTGTATACCTATTTATATTTTAGATTCTGAGTGGAGCGAAGAAGCTATTGGTTATACAATGGTGTTTTTTTTTTATATGTATCTCCTGTATATAAAATATCTACCAGAAGGAGTGCTTCGATTTCAACATATAGTACTTATCTTTTAGCAAATTGGATCAAGATGGTACTTTAAAAATGTCATTTTTCGATTTTCTAAATATTTATATAATTGCACATGAAAAACCACCGACAAATTACTAAAAATGGTATTTCAATTTCTAACTCTCTGTTTATCACCAAAGAAAAGAAAAAAAAAAATAATACCTATTATAATATGAATTCAACTTACAGGGTATAATAAATAATAACAATATCCAGACTGACAAACCGTCTCCGCTCAGAATCGTTTTTCTTATACAATGATATTTTATCATTGAATTCAAGTTTAATACAATGCTTTATACATTGACCCAATTGTAACCTACTATACAGCAAAGCAACATCCACTTACCCACTTTTGTTTTAATATATTTATCTTTAAGACGAAGTAATCATACATATTTATATAAAAACAAAAAAACATTAATAATGGAAAATTAGAAGCAGCATTTTTAACCATGCCAAAGACAGTCCTAAGCCTGTTAAAACTAATATTTTTTAGTCCAAACGGGTCTTCAAAATTGGTCCAAACGAGTTGTGTTTTAGAAAAATTTGTCCAAACGGGTCCTGCCGAATTTAATGTGTTTCGGTCCTTAAAGAAAAGGTCCAGTTCCGTTCACCTTTAAATTTATATTAGGTCTATATTGTCCGGTCTCTAGTTTTGAACGTCGATTTGATATTATAATTTTACATATAATTTATATTACGCTGAAAAATAAAAATCATTATCATAATAAAATAATCGTTCGGTCAGTCTTAATTTGTATTTTATCGGGGTCTGGTCCTGGTATATTTGTTAAAATATATCAGTCCGGTCTGGTCTGGTTTTATTTTCAAATTATCGGCCCGGTCCAGTCTTGGTCTCTGTTAAAAATAATCATTCCGCTTCAGTCTATAAGAAAACGGACCTTACATAGCTTTATTATATAACTTATATTATTATGTAACACTCTACTACAACAGCAGACGAAATATTTTTAACCTGTTTTACGATTCTGGCAGGAATGATGAAACCGGAAAAAAATTCAAATACATTTTTTGTTGATTATTCATTGTTTGACTGCACTGGGAACGCTAACAAAATATTCATAGACATAAATAATAATACATCTAGTGTATAGAGCTTATCATTTATTTTATCTGTTCACTATGAATACCATAGATGCCGGTGTGCAGTTATGTACATTTTGCCCTGAGTTTCGTAAATTATTTTAGGCGGGGCTATAATATTATGCAGGTTTAGGGTGTTCAGAAGTTCCGGTGTCCCGAGAACCTTTATCGGTATAATAATATCAATATGTCCCGGTAATTTAACTCGTATTATAAATTCGTATTTCATCATTTGAACATTTACTGACATTATTCATTTATGTATTTATTTATTTATTTACTTTTCTGTGGTATCTTCCGTTTTCGTCATAACTATTTATTTAACGGTTGGATTTTGAGTGTTTAAAATTGTTTAAAATATTAAAGAAATATAAAAAGTTAAAAATATAATTTAGTATCTAAAATGTTTATTGTATGTTTTTTTATTACAGAAACACCCTAGCACGGTACTCGATATTTTTCGTCTACATGAAAAATCTATACGAATCATGTTCAATATGTTTCTGATAGTAATAAATGAACCATGACACCGAAAACCATACGAAAAATCGGCGAGAAACAATAAATCTTGTATCCAGTCCAATCCAAACACATATTTATGTTTAAATTTAGCAAAGAAATGTTATATTTAATTAAATGCATTGTTTAGCCTTATATGCCTGGACTTCAGTTGGTTCCCGAAGTTTCTGAGTACGACTCTCGCGAATTTCCATCCGGGAATTTTCGGGAATTCTCACCCAGGAATGGGAACTTCGCACTTAGCTATAGTGAGATCCCGAGTATTGCCCACCCCTAACTGTTATCAAGCTAAAGTTACGAATCTTAAAAATATATTACGATACAATATGACGATAATCTTTACTTACATTTACACCTTATGTATTATATTCACAACTGCGCGAGAGACTTAAACAATCTAGAGAAAAATATTCAACAACGATTAAAAAAGAAAACAAAAGAAAACAAAAACTTTAAGCGCGCAGCGGGCACATAACATAGGACGCTTAATGAAACATGGCGAAAAACAACAATATGTACCACGTTGTTAACTCCTTCAGAAATACCTGATTACTGCAACAATTTATCGTCGAAAATGACCACATGCGGAATCGGCGAATGTAATTATAGTAAAAACCAGTTTCTTTAAACCGACACAAGTTCAATATACCAACAACTGTGGACGGTTCGTTGACCTTCGAGATGGAACAAAGTTTCGTGGTTATACCGTTGTTGTGTGACCAATAAGTTAATGTACATTTTACGATACACTTATAGGTATAAGTCATATGTTGCGATAGTACTAAATCTGTTTCAAAATAGTATGGAGGCATCAATATATATTATACTGTGCCGGTACAATTTCGTGTTATTTAATAATATAACTCGCTCGTAACAGTTAACTGTGAAATATATAACAACTATAGTGGTTTTGACCTTGTTTCGTATTTGGATGTGCTATACAACTAACCGGTCTGCTACTAAGATTTACAATAAAAAAATTAAAAAAAGCCACCTGTAAACAAAAGTCTGCAATAATGTGAATGGTTTTTTCTCCGGTGGATCCGACTGGACTGTGTGAAAGAATGAAAATATTAAATTGGTTTATTACGATCAGACCGACATTTATAGATGCATTCAAGTTTTTGAAATGAATTTTTTAAAATGATTGGCGCGAAATCCCTATAAACAATGCTGTAACCATTCTGCAATTCGACGTACATTTGTTTTGGAAAAGTCCATTCTCTCTTCAACTCCCGAGTGACGGAAACATAATTGGAATTTCCACGATTCGGAGCCAATTTTTTGTCTACTTCCACTTTAAAAATATATTAACTACTTACCTGTCATTTGAAAAAAAATTGTATGCATATTATTACAACGATCGCACAAGGAAAAAAATACGACAATGAGAAATCAATATATATTTTTAACGTCATTACTATTTATATACCCTAACTTTGATTTATTTTTTCTCACATGAATGATATTACCTAATCTATTTAAATACAATATAATATAAATATTTAAATATTACATTTTTTACTAGATTTTATATGTTAAAATCTTTCTTTATGTGATTGTGTTTTAATCAACCGTTGAGTTCATACTTCATATGAATTAATGGCCAATGGCATTTGGTTTTTCATCGCTCGAAAAGCACTACTCTACCACAGTACCACCCCTAAAAACGTCTATGGTCAGTGTATTTACATAATAAATTGTACTTTTCAAAATGCAGTGACTCGTTTTTATCAAATAGACTAATAGTTATTAGAGTACAATATTTCCAAAAATATCAATGCAGCAAAACTACACAAAACTAAAATAGTTTCAAAATATAATTATTACGTTTTTCAATCATCTGTATCGATAAAAAATTATCATTTACTCGCAACTCCAACTCCGACAATGTTCTTTTTTGTGGACCAATATGTCATACAATGTCTATTTTTGCATATTATAAACTATTAAGGAACTTTGTCAAATTGTACGGGAAATAATCATTTATAGCCTAATAGCACGTAAATAAAATATGTATTACGTTCCACTTATTTTGAGTAACTGCAATTAATTATAACTTATTTAAGCGATCCAGTAACACTAGTATTCTGTGGTAATTAATACTCTATTATATTCTGTACGTTCACTGAATATTCGTTTTTCCGAGGTCATTAATGAGTTATTACAGCCAAATAAAACGCTTTCACGCTAATTTTAAATCCATTATTGAGTAAAAAACTAAAATGTTGTATAACAATATTATGAATTTAATACGTATGAACTTGAATCATGGTCAGTTTTATTTACAAATATATAGAGTGTAGCAGGAAGGCCTGACGATTAATAAAATAACATAATATTATGTTCTGCTCAATTTTTTTTTCTATATTTAAATATATTTTAATTTAATGACTCGTTTGCTACACGTATAATGTAACGTTGTATATCTTTGTTTTTAAAAATGAAAATAAAAAAATTCAATAAAGCCAATTTGTAAATCCAGTTTTTAGACGAATTTTGATTGTAAAAACATTTATTTAAGTCAAGTTGTTTATTTTATGTAATTTTTTAAATGTCAAATTATGTAAATCCTATTAGTTGGAAAAGTAATAACTTTTTAAGAAATATTTAAATTTTAACAATGAGGTACACACCTATTTAAAAATTCTCATAAAATATTTAAACAAATTTATACTTTTTGTATTTGAAATGTTTTTGCGGCAGGATCAACTTACATTTATAAAAATTATGAGATTCAAAAAAATAAAAATAAATAAGCTACATGACTATTAAATAAATGTTTTTACAATCAAACATGCTTGTAAAGCGAGTGTATGTAATTTATATTATATAATATATAAAAAAATATCCATTAGAACAAAAGTTATTTCATTTATTAGGTCTTCCTGTTTAACACTCTGTATATTATGAAAAATATCAAGCCCAAATTTCCTACCTTCTCATTCTCATCCACAACCTTCCTATACTAACTGTGAGTCAAGATGAATTTCAAGAGGTAAGGTTGAAATTGGTTGAAATTAGGTTGAATTATTAACATATGTAACTAATTTATCCAAGGTCAATATTCAACATTGCTCTATTTTATACATACAATTTGTTAAATATCTATTAAAATTAGGTACGACATTACGTTCACAATATTACTAAACAATTTACATGAAATATAATTATATATTTTAAATAGTTAGTGGAAATAATAATTTAACGGTTCTTGTCAATTATTCGTTCCAGCCATGTATTGGAATGATTTGAGTTCTGAACTATAACATATAATTTAATGGATCTACGAAGCCTATAAATAGTGCCTAATAAATTGTGAAAACAATTTACCAAAATGTAATAAACTTAACACGGGCACTGTTTATTTTATTACAAAAAAAAATACAAAAATACAAATGATGAATTAGGATATTAACCTGAATATAACATTACAGGTGAATGTACTATATTATTATAATATGTCGCCTGAGGTACTCATATTTTGCCCACTCATAAATGTTTCCCCCTCCCCACTATACAATACATAATATTATCATTAAATTAAAAGAAAATATAATGGTGGTGGAAGATTGTCCTTCGTCGCTTGGCTCCTTAGACAAAGATTGGGGACTATTGATAGGGGGAAGGGGTGGTGATTAGTATCTGTACATGTCAACTACTGTTTAGACGTATGAACGACAAGCAGTGAGTGATGACAGTTAACGGTTAGATTGTTGGCATTTACTAATCGATTCGGTAAATGTTATAAATTGTTACAAATATCTCACAATGTGGACATTTAACTGGTGTTTGTTTACAATATGTACAGTTATATTTATTTAGTGAATGTTGACATTTACGAATAAAAAACATAAAATTACAATTATTTTTCTATTAATAATTAATTTTAGACACAAATAAATATAGACAGTCAAATAGATAAATAAATAACAAATTGATAAATAACTATAGTTTAATATAGGTAATAACTAATTTCTTATGATGCATACCAGATAATTATGTTTTATTTATTACCATGGCATCTTACAAATCTTAATATACTATCCAACTATTAGGCAAGTAGGGTAGGTAACAACAGTTATCAACTGACCAGTGTCCGTAAAATAATTGTAATGAGAAGAATATAAGAAAATTCAGTTATTTGTAAACAATGTTTAAAAATAAATTTATAATTCACCATGAGTAGGAAAATTAAATGATACGCCTTCAAAGTAATAACCCAGCACGATGAAAGTGGAGCTAAACTAAGTTAAAAAATGTGAGTAGTCACTAACGTATATTACATGGCTTGAAACCGTAAATATTTTTTCCAATTTCTTTTTTGGTTTCGGATACTGGTATTTATTTTTTCTGATTTCGTTATTGATTTTGAATACCAGTTTTGAATTTTTCCGATTTCAATTTCTGTTTTGATTACTGATATTGATTTTTTTGATTTTGTTTTCGGTTTGGGTATCGATTTTCGTTTTAAATGGTTTTAACCGGTATTCAAAATCGGTATCAAATATCAATTTCAAGCCCTGGTACAGAGTTGTACCATTGAAAAGCCATGCTTATTTGTGCTTATCCGTTGGCCCACTCTACAGGACAGACAGCTGAACATATAAGTTCATATAAGGTATCAATCGATCAGAAGTATTTTGCAGATGGTAACGGGGGAACTCGCAAGTAGATTGGTTGGATGGATTAAGAATTACAACCAAAAATGTTTAAGCACTTTTAAGTACGGTTTTTCGTAACCATACAACGAAAATATTGTAAAATATAATATTTTCCCCCCGATCCACCACTTATCCATCCCACTACTCTCGTGGCTGTGACAATTAGTAATACAATATAAACAAAAGGAGTATTAAAAAGAATAATAATATTTAATATTATATTATTTATACAAACTTAAAGCACGTTATTACTTATTTATAGTCACGTAACAATGACTTACAAATAATAAGATATCGACAAAAAGTTAGTTACAGATAACCACTCGGCCAAACTCAGTGTGAAAAAACATTAAGTACAAAAAACCGCTCTAAAAGTTGGGTAGCAAAGGCTTGGCATAATAAACAGATATCTTTCGGTTTCCGATTCCCAAACCGTCAGACCAGTAAATTATCGATACCTGCTGTAAAAGGTTTTTTAAATGCTCTTTTGGTGACCACGATAATGAGTGCTGTACAAAAGAATAATTATTAAACAAATTCCAACCGGATTTAATTTATAAGTTATCTATTTAACACTATACAACTGTAAGGTTACTTTACTCTCGAACAACTGACCACAACAACGGGCACTGGATGTTTGAGGGTGAAATATCTTTAACCTAGACAAAGTCTTACTCTTTCTCGACTGACCACGAGAACTTTTCAAAAGTGCTATTCACCACAAAATCCTGAAATAAAACGTAAACACAATTATTTTCAGACAGAATCACTTCGCAAGCATGAAACAATCATAAAATAAAATACTTTGCCCGAGTTACAGCTGTTGTCGCTTACCCAAGTACAATCAACGCACCTAAGCTCCCGCCAAATTCCACGACGACAGCGAGACTACAGCGGTGTTATATGCACAAATATTATAGTGTCCCCTCAGTACATTTTAGCTTCATTGGCCTGAGTAATAACTAATAATTTACTTATTTGCTAAATTATATTTATACCTACTATATATATATTAATTTCTAGAGTAGAATACAACCGCTGTGATATAATTGTATAACTAAGTCTTTGAACTAAAGATATAATTTATGTTAAAATAGTCTGCTAAATAATTGAACTTAGGTTAGCGACTTGAATTAAAAATTTAAAAATACTATAGCATAATATTAGTACGTTCTACGTAATAAAATACTCTACTATCATTGAAATAGGTCGCCAAGCTAAGTTCAATTATTTAGCAGACTATTTTAACATAAATCATAATTATAGTTCAAAGATTTATCTATAAAATAATATCACAACTTTTAGAGCTTTTTTTTTTAAACTTGGAGTTTTTTTTTTTACACGGACTTTGGTGGAGTGTTTTTGTTGGGATAATATATGCAGACATCCACTACAGCAATACTCACGATAGACCATATAGTACGATATTATAAGATAAACTATACCAAAGTATAAAATATAGTTAATATGTATATATTAACTAGTCAAGCCCAGTTTGGAAAGTCGTTAGATGCAGTATCTGCTTTAAAATCCAAGTCAAATAAACGGCATTTGAAACATGTTTTCCATCCCTTTTATATTTAAAACTATAAATGAAATTTTTTAGATTCTGAGTGAAACGATGAATGTATTGATTTTACAATGATGTGTGTTTTTATATTTATTTTTTTATTTTTTAATTTTTTTATTTTTTTTTTGTGTCTGTGTACACGATAAGTAGTCGAAATAATGCTTCGATTTTCGACTTCAGTATCTTGTTCGATTGGAAAGTGAATATCGTTGGTGCATTGGGGAGGTCAAAATTTAAAATTCCCTGTACTTTTCAAAAGCGCCAAGAAAAACAAAAGAAAAATTAAGGAAAAACGGGAATTTTTACGCAAAATCGATTTTTCAGAAAATTGAATTTGGTTTATGGTGCAACTTTAAAACAAATGACCGTAGATACATGCAATTTTCACTGGTTGTTTATATTTGCATCTTCTATACACGATAACATTTTCAAAATATTTTGATTTATTTTGAACAGTTTAGGGACATTTTCATTTTTCATTTTTTTTTAGTTTTTTTTCTAGAAATATCAATAAAATTTTATTTGTTGGTTGCGAAAAGTTGAAAATTTAATAGAAGGCTCCTAGTATATTGTTTCAAAGGCAGATGAAAAATATTAAAAATCGTTAGTCACAGTTTTTTTTTATAAGCATTTAAAGTTCAAATATTGACAAAATATGGAAAAATCACGAAAATTAGCAAATTATTTTGAGTTAAGAATTCGTAAACATTTTTCTTTTTAAATCTAAGATTTGAAAATGTAATACAAGATTACTCATAAGTTTTTCTACCTGTATCAATAAAAAAATCTCTACCGGACAGTTAAATTAAATTTTTATGAGCGTTTGAAATTCAAATTTTTACAACATTGGATATTCACTCGATTTCTCATGTAGCGATTTCCTTATTTTGTTGTTATTCATAAACGAATAACTATAGATACATGAAAATTTCACTGAATGTTTATATTAGCATTTCCTATACACCATACGATTTTGAAAATATTTTGACTCTTTTTGAGCTGTTTACAGACATTTTCATTTTTCAATTTTTTTAGTTTTTTTTTTCTATAAATATCAATTAAGTTTTATCTGTTGGGCCAAAAAGTGTAAAAATTTAATACAAGGCTCCTGATATATTGTTACAATATCAGTTGAAAAATATTAAAAATACATAGGCACAATTTTTTTTATAAGCATTTAAACATCGAATTTTGACAGAATTTTTCAAAATCTCGAAAATTATTAATCATTGTAATTAATAAATTATAAAATGTTCAGTTTTTATAGCTAAGGATTGAAAATTTAAAACAAGATTCCACGTAAGTAGTTAATTCTCTTACCGAAAAATCTAAAAAATATACAATCACAGTTTATTTTTATAGTCATTTTATGTTCAAATTTGGACGAAATTACATATTAAAAAACCTAGTTATTTTGTTGTTATTATATAATATTATTCGTGGGTACCTACTTGAAACTTCTAAAGTGGACTATTATATATCTATGATAGTATCAGGGTTTGTTATTGATGTTGATGTATAACGTGTTATAAGTACCTAATGGATATTGTGATAATGTGATATGATTAATTTGGAATTTATTATAGGTCAATTTTTTTTTTAATACCATAGATATGTATTTAATTTGTATTAAACCTAGACTGACATACCGTCTTCGCTCAGAATCGTTTTTCTTATACAATGATATTGTATCATTGAATTCAAATTTAATAGCATCCATTATACAGTGACCCACTTGTAACCTACTGTACAGCAGAGCGACATCCACTTACCCACCTTTTTTTACTTGCAAATATGTTACTTACTGGTAAAATAAACATTCTAGCTTAGTTTTCAAATTCACTTGGAAATCCTTCCGCCATAAAATGCAAAAACAAAAAAGTGGGTAAGTGGATGTCGCTCTGCTGTACAGCAGGTTACAAGTGGGTCACTGTATAATTGATGCTATTACATTTGAATTCAATGATACAATATCATTGTATAAGAAAAACGATTCTGAGCGAAGACAGTATGTCAGTCTAGGTTTAAGAAAAATTGTATACATATCTATAGTATTAAAAAAAAAATTGACCTATAATAAATTCCAAATTAATCATATCATATTATCACAATATCCATTAGGTACTTATAACACGTTATACACCAACAACAAACCCTGATACTATCATATATATATATATATATATATGTACACTTTAGAAGTTTCAAGTAGGTAGTAGGTACCAACGAATAATATTATATAATCACAACAAAATAACTAGGTTTTTTAATATGTAATTTCGTCCAAATTTGAACATAAAATGACTATAAAAATAAACTGTGATTGTATATTTTTTAGATTTTTCGGTAAGAGAATTAACTACTTACGTGGAATCTTGTTTTAAATTTTCAATCCTTAGCTATAAAAACTGAACATTTTATAATTTATTAATTACGATGATTAATAAATTTCGAGATTTTGAAAAATTCTGTCAAAATTCGATGTTTAAATGCTTATAAAAAAAAATTGTGCCTATGTATTTTTAATATTTTCAACTGATATTGTAACAATATATCAGGAGCCTTGTATTAAATTTTTACACTTTTTGGCCCAACAGATAAAACTTAATTGATATTTATAGAAAAAAAAAACTAAAAAAATTGAAAACTGAAAATGTCCGTAAACGGCTCAAAAAGTGTCAAAATATTTTCAAAATTGTAGGGTGTATAGGAAATGCTAATATAAACATTCAGTGAAATTTTCATGTATCTACAGTAATTCGTTTTTTAATTACAACAAAAAAAGGAAATTGCCACATGAGAAATCGAGTGAATATCCAATGTTGTAAAAATTTGAATTTCAAACGCTCATAAAAATTTAATTTGACTTTCCGGTAGAAATTTTTTTATTGATAAAGGTAGACAATCTTATGAGTAATCTTGTATTAGATTTTCAAATATTAGATTTAAAAAGAAAAATTTTTACGAATTCTTAACTCAAAATAATTTGCTAATTTTCGTGATTTTTCCATATTTTGTCAATTTTTGAACTTTAAATGCTTATAAAAAAAAATTGTGACTAAGGATTTTTAATATTTTTCATCTGCCTTTGAAAAAACATATTAGGAGCCTTCTATTTAATTTTCAAGCTTTCGCAACCAACAAATAACATTTTATTGATATTTTTAGAAAAAAAACTAAAAAAAATGGAAAATGAAAATGTCCCTAAACAGTTCAAAATAAATCAAAATATTTTGAAAATGTTATCGTGTATAGAAAATGCAAATATAAACAACCAGTGAAAATTTCATGTATATACGTTCATTTGTTTTAGAGTTACACCAATAACCAAAATCGATTTTTTGGAAAATCAATTTTGCGTAAAAATTCCCGTTTTTCCTTAATTTTTATGTTGTTTTTCCCGGCGCTTGTGAAAACTACTGGGAAATTTAAATTTTGACCTCCCCAATGCACCAACGATATTCACTTTCCAATCGAACAAGATACTGAAGTCGAAAATCGAAGCATTATTTCGACTACTTATCGTGTACACAGACACAAAAAAAATAAAAAAATAAAAAAATAAATATAAAAATAAATATAAAAACACACATCATTGTAAAATCAATACATTCATCGTTTCACTCAGAATCTAAAAAATGTACGAAAATGGCCAGCAACAAGTGTCATCCCAGCACCTTAATAAAAAAAATTGTCATTTTCCTTATTTTATTTGGATCGCCTTGATCGTCATTTGAATGAATCTTTAAGCACAGTTTGGAAGGTGGCAAGACTTTCTTTCTGCTTTAAAATCTAAGTAACATAAACAGCACTTGAAACACTACGATTTTCCATTCATTTCCATTTTTTGTTTTTGCAAAAAATTACTGACCAGTGCCTTAAACTTTCTAGCTTTGTTTTTAAATTCACTCAGAAATCCAGCACCCATAGGTAAAAAAGGTTAAAATATTTTTTTATACGTTTAGATCGCTATTTACATGAATATGTAATTACTAGAATACAGTAAGTTCAATATTATATATTAATGATTTACTGTTGCTATAGTTACTGGTTATAGTTATTAATTTATACATTCTTCCTCTTATTTATTATTTATTAACGGGCAGAGCTCCTTACAACAATTTAATATTAAAATTACAATAATTAATACAATACATAAAATAAATACAAAATACATTGCATTAGATGGATTATAGTAAAATATAATAATAGTAGACTATAATAGTAATACCTAATTCTGACAGAAGGTATTAATGAGCGTTGTTCTTGTTACCCAGCCATATCATACAATCTAAAGGATTATTTCTGCCATAATTTGTAGTGTGGGCAGAAACTACTACATGAGGAACACGATATCTAGTGGAACGAGAATGAACTTAAAGTTCACAAATTAAAGCAGAGATTATTAGCATCTACACGACTATACTCCCAGCTTTTGCAAGAACTCTAAGTTGGCGTACCTATACTCTTTGGTCTGCGAATGAGATAAGTCAACGTTCTTGGGTAATTGGGGAATATTCACGAAGAGAATGATCAATTTTAAGTATAAAAGCTGAGAAAGAGAAAAAAAAATGAGTAAAAATGTATAAAGTATATTACTGGTATTATCTATATTCTATATTATGATTAATCGAACAAAAATTATGGTGTTATGTTATGAAATAGACACCTACTATTTTGTCTGATTTATCTACAGTAAAAAGGTTATTAGCGAACATTAAATTAATGTTATATTAAATATTTCAATTTTTAAGGTTACATTGTAATAAACTGATTTTCTAAGGAAGCAGACTAACTGGCAATCGAGTGATTGAAGATGAGCTACTTATGAATTATAAAATATGAACTTCAAAACGAACGTTGAGTGATTGGATACACACAATATTTTATATCTACAGTATAATATTAAATGTAATAATGGCACCAGAGCGGAGAGCGATGCTATATATTATCATTGAAAAGGGAAATTCATTAGGTAGTTAAAACATTTCCAATGGTTCCCGAAGGATCGCTATAAAGCATTGTATTTATATACATTATAATAATATAAGGCATTATAGGATGGATTACGATGGTCAATGCCTATTTGGATCTTTAGTAGCTGTATTGGCCACTACTCACTGTTGTATATTGTACCTTTCTACCAACATTTTTATGTTCAATGTTGATAGTTTGGTACAATGAAACGTGATTTATACGGAGAAGTATAATTATTTAATATCAAAACAATCAAATATAGAACGTTTAATGCTCATTACAATTTGTACCTATAGGTGTTCAATGTTCATTATACATATTATACAACACAAGTATATTTAAGCACTTTTACAATGTACAGGTATACTGCAGACATATTTCCTTATATGTTGAACATGGTTTTTTTTTGGTACTAAAAAGTAAACAGGTAGCCGGTTTGATAATTATTTTGAAAAATAATGTAAAAAAGTTTACATAAAAAAAATTAGCATAATGTCAAATAGCCGAGGTACCTATATTTTAGGTATAATAGCCACATTTATTATATAATCTTAAAGTTTAATGTTTTTATAACGTACACCTACAACCTACACCGTAAGTATAGCTATTATGATCATGCAGTAATAGCGTTGAAAGTTGCAATCAAGTTATAGACAAAAAATTGTATAAAAACATGTATATAAAATTGTATATTAAAGAAACTATAATAGAATTAAAAAAGTTGTAAATAATATTGAAAAATGGAAACAATGCACTTTTGGCCATACATTTTAGTCATACGATTCAACACAAAATTTAAAATATTTTTCATGGCTATTTATAGCTTAAATAGTTTGAAAATGTAACCATGTATGGATAATGCTAATATAAATATTTTGTGTAATTTCAAGAGTTTTCACTACGAATATTAGTTTTGAAGTTACAACAAAATATCAAAATCCAAAAATTAAATAATAATAAAATAAATATCAAATTCCAAAAATGGAACTTCTTAAATTTACCACTTAATATCAAATAACGTAAAATGTAATCTTCAAACGCTCATACATAATGTTTGATAAGTGACATAAATAATAAATTATCATTTGAATTTATTAAGAAATTTACTGTTTATATATTTTATGCCTGGAACAATTAATACAAACGATATTTAGGAAGGTTGGTTACTATTGACTCAGGAGGATCCGATCATTATATGTGCGGTAAAATAAATTGGTTGTACACTTTTACAACTAAGTATTATTTGACAAACCCGTATGAATAGGTGAGGTTTCAATTTGGTTAGCAGAAGGAAAAGGTAATTTTAAAATTGGTTGTATAAGGTTACAAAGGTTGTATGTACAGGTGAGAGACTAAAAACTATTTTAATTAAAGTTCAAAGTCATATTACACTCAATATTGAAGAACCACACTGGGATATATTATTGTTATCAAGGACATATTAAAATTGTAGCATGAATGGCTATAAGCTTTCAAAATATAGAGTATGTTAACTATATATTAGAAAAACATAATTAAAAATGTTAGCAGATAACGAAAATCATTTTTTCTATGCGTAATTATTGGTAAACTTAACAACATAAGTAATGACTATTTGATATTAAAATCAATATAAATATTAAATATTGATTATACTATAATAATATAATATACAAATAAGTAGGTAGACATTTGGAAAACAATATTTTTATCCAGATATCTATGTTATTTTATAAAATTGAAACAGCTATTTTTAGAGATTTTTTTCATTTATTACTCATAATATTCCTAATATATACATCTGTGCCAATGATTTTTTCCCATCAAATATAGCCACAAACCGTAAATCACAATGTTTTATGTTCAGTAAAAATGTATTTAATAAATAATTTTCATTAGAACAAGTAAGTCGTTGTTGAAAAATTAAAAATAATAATTTATCACTCGTACTTTTAGATTCTGTATTGCGAAGTAAGAATGCTTTAAACTACCTCATTGTCTCTGTGCGTCAGTTCAACTTTGTTGTGACTTTCGTTGACATGTCTCTCTAATCTCTACGCCATTGTTTATTTTATAAAAATATGATTTTACAGTACAGTCAAAACTTACAATTATTAGAGACATTGTGTTTGATATATTATTATTTTTTCTTTTTTTTTTATCATAGAATTCATAAAACAGTAAACAATTGTTTTATCCTTATAGCTACATTATTTGCCAAACAGTATCCATAAGCGTGTATAGTTATGATGAAGATGTGTTTACTATTATGTTATAGTTCTGGACATTTGAAAATTGAATATAATAATTTCCTACATTGGGTGCAATGATTAAATTATTTATTTTTTTACATAAATAAATAACACTGATTACATTTCATATTTAATTTCTAATTGAAACATTATTAAACACCAATGATACATACAAATTTGGATACACTTTTAAAATTTAAAAATATTTTATCTACATGGGTAATTTTTAAGACGAAATCTCAAATAAAATTATTAAGACTGCACAAAAACTTTCCAGGAGTTTTAAATAGGCAATTAAGACAAAATAAATGTAACTGTTTAAGTGCAATAACATAAATCCATTATCCCATCTAAAAAATAAAAATGCCCATTGACGGACGAAAGTATTTTTTTTTCATTAATTGTACAAAAATCAAATTATTTATAAAATTAAACGAGAATCTTTATATTTTATTAGCAAATTAATACAACTTGTCGGAAGCTTAAATGAGTTAAATGTTTAGACACTTACAATCTACAAGCAACTAAATCAATGAGTGGTAAAGCACCTAGAAAATAATTATAGATACGTTGTATGACATTTTCTTATAAATTACACACAGTACCAATGTACCATGATAGTCCATAAGTAAAGCTTATAATAATTTTATTCTAAATTTGTGAAATATAATTATTACTTAAATATTTTAAAGCTCAGCATTAATTCGCATGACTTATCAGTTAAATGTAATACATTTTTATTCTTATCCTACAAAACAGTATAATACTTTCAAATATACATATTTTTTTATTCAATAATAACTATATATTTATTTAATATCATTACAATGACATATTTAGTTGCCTAACTTGTAATAAATGGGCGTCATCATAATTGAGAAATATAGTAAAAATATATTTATTTAAATAATATTATATTATTTTCCAAATAACTAATAAAATACTTTGATATTTATTTGAAAAACTAATATGAAAAATAATCTTTAAGAATAATATCATCAATTCTAATAAACTACCTCACATCCTAGATCATAATTATTCATAATATTATGGTAAATGTATTGTGGTATACTGTTATTTATAATAATATTATAATAAATGACGGTTTGCTTATCAATAATTCAGTGTAAATAACTGTCTCGCGATAAATTGAATTCCGGATATTATAACAAATTATTGTAATTTTATGGAGTAAGTAGGTAGGTACAGACATCAAAATCAGGCAACTGATTCCCATTCAAAATAATATTTTTGTTTGAACGTCAATTTAATGTGTTCGAGGACGATGAAAAGATAAAATAGAACGCGTACTCCCTAGAGCCCTCTTTCTACTTGAAATTATAATAACTGACTACTCTAAGAAGAATACACTATTGCGTAGATGTATAGAAAACGTACATTTATACATTCTTCAAATGTTCAGCACAGAGCACATAACTGTTTTGAGATAATAACAATAAATACAGAAAGGTACGTTTGCAAGTCATAAGGGTGTGGTTTTCGGAACACGGCAACAAGTTGGTGTAGCCAATGGTGACGGAAATTCATCCCTGTTTAGCGCCAGTCTCATGTAGTAAAATTACGTAAGTGTAATCCAATACCGTCCATTAGGTTTCGTTCTCAATTCATGATGTCTCATGCGTGTATTTGATGTGTAGAGTAATTTGATCGATTGCCGGACGAAATGTCCAGACACAATTTTCGAGTCAGAAAAAAATCCAAATTAATCCATTTACAAAATTTTAATTTTTAAAATTTTTATAAGTAACTCGATCGCGAGTGATTAGAAAAATAATATAATTAATGTATAGATTAAAGATTTATCGATTTTCTGCCGCCACCAGGTCCTGATCAAAGAAAAGAGACACTTTCCTGTTCGTAACTAAATTTTTTTAACATCCCCAAAACTAAGGCTAAAAATGACCCCATTTTTTCTCTGAAAAAAATTGAAAGTGATGTAATTGTAACAAGAAATAGTGTACAAGACTGTAGCCCCGTTAGCTTCAAAATTAGAGTGAATTGACCCATTATGAAACTTTATGATAAAAATATTATCGGTGTTTGTATGTTGGTTTTTTACAATAGTTCAATTTTTCAGCAAGTTATGCGTATTGCGTATATAATATATTATCGTAAATTAAAAATTCTCATAACTCGCTTAAAAACTGAATTATTGTAAAAAACCAACATAATATAAACACAGATAATGTTCTTACCATCAAGTTTCATAATAGGTCAATTCACTCTAATTTTTAAACTAACGATGCTACATGTGTTCTGCTGAGAGTAAATTTGCTATAATACGCACTTGTAAGACGGAGACTACAAATACCAGTGTTACGTCCTCTTAACTGAGGAAAACTATGTACCAACTAACTATGCACTAATCATAAGATAGGTACTATAAATACTAATTATAAAAATATAACAATTATTATGGATTTCATTGTTTTTATCAGAACACAATATAGTTATTTTCGCACTTAAAAAAATTTAGTGCTGTGCATTGTTGTGTTCACAAATGCATATACATGTAAGAACGTACTCTACTACAACTACCAACATCTTTCATAGACATTTCGTACTATAATGACAATCGACTTTTTCTTGACACGAGACATGCATAAGCTCTTTCACCGCTACCAAATAAAACCAAAATGTCTTAAAAATAAGTTATTATTAATGCCGATTTGGGCGTGTGGCTTATGGATAATATGAGACGACACTAAGCCTTCGAATATCCGTGAAATCCATAAAATCCAATCCAAAAATAGTCTATCGCTATACGAACGACCATTGAGACCCCCTGCGTCTATGTCACCAAACAAAAATTACAAAATATTATTAAATTTCGATTCCCGGAAATCATCTTAAATAATATTAGAACGGAGGCTGTCATAGAGGCTTGGTGGTTTAGAAGATAAATCAGAACAACAAATAATTTAAAACTGTCGATATGAATTTTACGATTGTTTTACGTTATTTTTAAAAATGTTAACTACTTTGTCTATTATTATTTAAATTATTATTATTATATATTGTACGATTATTATTTATATGTTTGTATACGTATCTTATATTTAAATATATGCTTCAAGTAGAGTGCTTTATGTTACTCGGTGCATAATATAAGTGTGTGCAAGTTTATACGTCTGTATATCTGTTTTTTTTCATTCATATTCATACGTACCTATAAAGTATATTTTATTTATCAATCAAGTTCATTATACATTTTAATACATACATTTAAGTAAAAAAATTAAAATGTGCTACACATGCAATAAAATAAAAAAAGTACACTAATATTGTAATTGTAAGTGACGCCTGTATGTATCTATATAAATAAGTAACATTTTAGTTACCTAGTAATAAAATAATATTTAAAAATCAAGCGGCCTCAGCGGTCTCTTTCTTGGATTTCTTGCTGCCGCCCTTCAAGTCGAATTCTTGTAGCTCAGAGCGGGTAGTTCTGAGCAGGGCTCTAGCTGCGTTAAGGGCAGTTGTGAGGAAGAGGACGTACTTTTTATCCTGAGATGAAGAGCCTAGATTTCTTTTCCCCGACTTCTCTAGTTTTGTCTGCAGGAGACCCGCTTCTAGTTCACCCGTCGTCGGAAACCTGGAGGTTGGAGTAACAAGGAACTGATCTACCCCTTAGTCTCCTGCTATGGAAGTCCTTTTGTCGGTTCCGTTTAGGTTATTAGCCATGTCGTAGTTTACTAGGGTTTGGCCTGGGTCTTGGAGGGGGAGTTTGCCCCAAGGTGCTGGCGTATTTTTGGGCCCCAGCCCCGGAGGTTAGGTTAGGTTGACCCTTTTCCCGGACCCCACCGAAACCGGCGGGATTTTGGGAGCGTGGTCCTTGGAGGGTCGCTTTCACGGTTGCCGAGTCTCGGCGTGATCAAACTACTGGATTCCGAATTTTATTCAAATCCCTTGGAAGGGATTGTGTGTCTTCGCTTTGGGAGGGGACTTGTAGAAAATGAAGATCTGAGGCTTTTTGAGAAGAAACGGGGCTCTATCACGATAGGCCGCTGAGATATACTTAACCGAAAAGAGCGAAGCTGAGGGGGACTTTTTAGAGTGTAGTGTAGGTGTGCCTACTCTATGGTGTTGTATCGTCCGCTGTCTGATCGGTTAAGTATCAACATTCAACAGAGATATGGGCAATTAAATTGGTGCCCGTAAGCGTGGGTACGATCCGCTTGGATTGAGGCGGCGCTTGTCGGGAATTCAAGGTCGTTTGGGAGTGCACGTGGCTACGGAAGTGTAGGTTAAATTACTCACCAGATTCCGGCGGCCAGCAAAACCTTAGGCGGAGCTTCACTGAGAGCCCCACGGGGGCTGTGTTTATCGGGCCGACTCAAAATCGACACCGACCTGAACGCGAACTTCTTATCAAGTTAATTCCGTGAAAAAGGTGTAACTTTGCTATTTTAATTTGGCCTTTAGGCCAAAATATAAAACAGCCACTGGGGGCATGCCTCGGAGCGTCGGTAACGGAAAACACGTGTGAGTGGTGTACGACTGCCGCGCAGACTGATTACATACGTATTTAAATTACAAGTAGGTAGGTACTCAAATTTTCGCGAAATAGCATCTCTCATGGTCACGGCAGCGGAGGGAAAGGTGGGTTAGTTTGTCCTACAAAACTGATTCTCAAGAATAATTAATAGATTATAGGAACTAAGATTACCGAGGCGTTTTTGAATTTTTAGAATAAATTTCCATCTATTTAAGACAAAACGAATACTTAAAATCTTAAATTAACTAAAAAAATTACAAAAGCTTAATTTTCCGAAAAAACGATTTTTTAGTTAAGTACTGCTTTTCCCAGTAGCAGGGAAGAATTATAGTACTATTCATTAAATAGTAAACTGTTATTTCTTATAGGGATCAAAATTTCAGAAAAAAACTAGTTTTTTTCCTAAAATTTAAAAATTTCATGAAAAAATGTTTTTTTTTCTAAAGAACTGAAAAAGTAATGTATAGTGGAAAAAATCTAATAAATAATGATAGTTGATAATCACATTACATACATATTATAATATTATACTATACCTAACTTTAAGTCTGTAGTGGATAAATCTAGAGGATTCTATACTTGATATATAAATAATTATAATTTGTAAAATTAAGTACTAAAGTACTAACTATTAAGTATTTACTATGTAGTTATTTCTTATTAGTTATTGATTTTATTTAATATATTTAATATATTTTATTACCAACTCACTAAGTTTAAAAATATAAAAACGATCAAATAGTTACTGTCTAGTCATCACTCACCACTCACCAGTCACTGTAATATAATTTATAAACCTATCAGCCACTTACTATAATACTTTATTAGTTATTACAAAATAAATAGACAATAAGTATGTAATTTTTTAACATTTAAAAATACAGATGATTTATTTTCTGGGAAATACACTCTCCCACATAAATACTAATTTGGTATGGAACTACGTTTTTTTAGAACAAAATATATTGAAATATCCATATTAATATTTTTAAATTTTAATACATTGATAACAGTATTGGCAATTGTGAAATTACAATTACAGGTTTCCTTATCTATTTTTTAAAATGGTTTTTTTTCATAGATTAATTTTAATTTTTAATTTCTTAATTTTTTAATTTTAATAAAAATTCGTTTTTTTTTTAATTTTCCAAAAACTTTTATTTTTTTTGGAAATGTATTATATTAATATTCTCCAATTTTTCCACGTTTTCCGAGGCTCTGGGGAAAAAAAACAGTTTTTTTCCGAAGTTTTCCGGCATTTTGATCCCTAATTTCTTACGCCCCACAGGCCACAATATTGTTGTATAGTCAAACAATTACATCCAAATTTTATGAAATAAAAATGCCATGAAATTTTACATTTTTACCTAGTTGAAAATAAGCACATACCTAACTCATATAAATATTTTACTAAAATTGTACAGGTCGTGCCTAAACAATTCATAACGTACGTCCATAATTAAAAATATAATATTATGTGAACCTGTAAACTTATTCAATTTAATTACACATTGTGTATTAATTCATTAGTAATAATTCTGTAAACGCACATTTTGAATGCATTAATTTTAATTTTCTCGTTTTCATAATATTTTGACCTTGATATTCCTAACAACGGAATTCAGCCACTCCTCCATAGCATGTGACTTGCAGCAATAGACATTGCTACTTGAAATAAGTTTTAAGAGATCGCTAGTTACTATTCTGCCTAATGCCTGTTATTTAATATTTTACTAGATGTTATTATCTGCTCTACTAAGAGTATTTTATGATTTAGAGCACGTTTACAAGTTTATGTATAGTAAAATTAAATTTAAAAAAACCATAAGAATTACCGTTTGTTGCAACATTTTTATACTCTTAGTTTCTGTGTTGGGCTAGTAATAATAATTACAATCGTATTGAACTCTGATGTTGAGGTAGATAATATTTTACATCGTCCTTATGAAATGCAGCACTGCTGACCACTGACTGAGTTGTCTTGATTATAAATTGATGCAGTAGTTTTCAAAAATAAGACTAACGACAATTTGAAGATTCATTATATAATAATATTATACATTATATATATTATAGTATTCAGTTTGTATTACTCTGGCCGAGTAGTTGTTTTTAAATTCATTGAGAAAGCAAAACATAATCGAAAAATTTGTTAGCCCAAACTGGTGTGCGAAGGGGTATCTTCCATTGATTAGGTTCATTATCCCGGTGCGAATTTCTTTTACACCGGTTTGGACCTACGGATTTCTTGAATATTATCCATTAAATCAACACGTGTCTACACACTACGGTATTTATTGGTATAGCTGTATGATAGCAGCTGATGGTTGAAATCGAAATAAACGGAATGCCAATAAGAATCTAACGGTATTTGGTCAACATCTATATGGTAATATAAACAACAACCGGTGTATCCGTAGAAAAAGTGAGACATGGAGCGACAGGTAGTCAATCAAAAAATTGTTATGTATTTGTTAAATAATTAATTAAGCTTCTCAAACTAGCTCATTACGCTATCATTGATTTTTGTGGTGCTATCGTTTTTGGCTAAAGGTGTGGCCAAATATATTATGTTGCCACATCATCGATTTCTCCGGCAAGGCATGTTATATTTTATTTATTTATTTAAATTAATATCGAAAAGATTACTGGACCTTATTGATAAAGACTCGTGTGGAGGCTCAGGGTTATAGTACCTACTTTACAAATAAGTCTAATTGATATCGGTTCATATTGCAATATTATGTTTCTATATAAAGATGTAAGTATGGAGTTTTTTTATAATAAATCACATAAATAATTACAGTAACAGCGTTATTTAGTATGTTACATTGTCACATAAAATATTAAGTTTTAGTCCCATTATATTCATATCGGTGCCAGTTAAATTTTTTTTTTTTATATATAAAATAATATTATAAATAAACAATATAATAAATACCATATAGGTAAATAATATTATTATTTTTTTTTAAAGATTATGCACATGTTATATTGACGACACATCACTAAATAATAATTATCTATACCCAATCATAATGATAACTTTATTTTCTTAAACCAATGGCAACAATATGAATATACAAAACATATTTGATTTCTGTTTGCCGAATCAAAATCCCCGTGTGGGCCCATTTTAAATTTCGAATTTCTATAAATAATTTATAGTGTACTCTCATATTGTGGTACGAAGGTACCACGAAAAATCAAAGTCTCTAGATACCAAATAATTTTATCTGTATACCTGAGTTGGTTATTCAGTCAGGATATCTTATTTTTATTGTGTAGGTGAGAAATTATTCTCAATAATTACTCAATGTCAATACAAACGCCAAACTTAATCAATGCGCCCTTCGGATATAAATGAATGTACATTTCAAGTTTCAGGAAGATTGATCCTGTAGTTTCGGAGGAGATGGCAATCACAAAGTGCGTCGAACTGGAGGATAGAAGTGATAATATACGCTTAGCTCCGTCCAATAAATAATAATTATAGTGTCAAATCACGTCCATCGATACACATAATAGAGAGAAATACTTTGACACTGCCGACGCACCGTATACGGCCAACAAATGTTGAAGTATTGAAAAAAAATTGTCTAAATACATATTATTAAAATTATTCAGACAGTCGTCTTCAATCAAAACTCATGTTTTCCACGATACTTACTCAAGTTAAGTGTTACCCACATACAGCTGGTGTCATATAAAATTGCTATAAGGACACAGCAGTGACCGTGCACGCGAGAATAATATTATTATACCGATTGTACAGTGTCGCAGTAGACGGCTGCAGCCGAACCATAAATCGTTTATAGGTTTTATTTTTTTATACACAAGTATAATGTAAATTCCTATTATACTTGCGCAATGTTATATGATGTGGAATTTTTTCTTCTTCACATGATTGTTATAGGTACCCATATATTGGTCACACGCAATTATATTGCATTTGACGAACACTTTCGTTTTTGTTTTTATAATACAATATAATAATATTATATCAACATGTGTCTCAAGAGGAAAACGAAAGGTCATTTAAACTTTTTAAGGAGTTCGACATAGGCACTATAGGGTATATTACCTACTTATATATTGAAGAGAACGAGAGTATACGAGCCGAGTTCAGTTGTGTGTGGGTACCTATAGTTAACGACAATCCTATCATGAAAAATTATTTCAGCACGCACTACGACACTACCATATTGCAGTCAATTTTGGGTTTTTCTTTTTTTTAATTTTAATTTCATTAAATAAATTATTGAAATTCGTGAAATCTTAAGATCGCAAAACAAAAATACGTATTATTAGATTTTAAAATTTACATTTTAGAAAATTGACACGTCATTATCGAGTAAAATTATAGACAATAATATTATATCGATACAATCCCGGTAGAACATTCAACATGATACGTCTGGTTGGTTTTTTTTTGGATATCTGTGATTAAACGGATTTGCAAAACGTAACAGGTAGTGTGTGTTTTAATAGTTTTCAATGGAAACCCTTTTAAAATGGTATACCTAAGACGTATATAATTATATTTAACAAAACTCGGAAGTTTTATGATTTTGTTACGTCCAAGAGCGTAGGTAGGTACACTATTATATAGTGAACGCGTGACGAATGCTTATAAAATAATTGACATCTATTCGCAATTTACAATATTCCTTCAATGTTTAACATATAAAACGTTAACATTAAAAAATACGCGGCCACGGTAGTTATGATACTTAATGCGATAATAATAATAATAATAAAAGACACATATGATTATCTTAAGGTCCTAATGACGTGGGTCACGACTCACGACTTATATAGTAATATAATAATATTGTGAGTAGCGTGAACACATCGCGTAATCAACTTTAACATTATTAAAAATTCCATTGTAGAGATACATTTTAAAGTAGGTAATAATTGCAGGGACTTGAGATGATAATCTGAAACGATACATAGACGTTTCCAAAATATTCATTGGTTAAAATGTATTTATTTTTGTTTTGTTCGAGAAAATTTAATACTCGACGAATATTGTATTCGTTTATCATCCTTAGTAATCACTAGTAGTGTTCGAATGCATTCGACATTGGTATGACACCATTTTTTCAAACTTAATTTTAAAAATTTTGCTAGTAGTTTACACGAAATATGCACAATAATAATATATAAATATTTTTATAATTATTATAATTATAATAATAATAACGTTGAAACAAATGTCCCATTTTTTATTTATGTACATATTATTATAAATGTAGAAACGATAAATACATACATACTTTGTGTGGTGTATTTACAAAATGAGTCGCGTAAATTGATCAAAATGACCAAATTATCTTATGTGTATAATTTGAATTTCATTTATTTTGTCATTGAAGAAAAAAAATTTAAGATTGTACCAATTTCTATGGAGTTAGTTAAAATAATATGACCACAACAGCAACGATTAACTTACATAATAAATAATTAACTTTATTTATTTATTCTAAAATTATAATAATATGTTATAATCATTAATTTATTGACGGTTTGTAAATTTTTTGTTTAGTTCATTTTGTAAACTTTATTATATTTTTATTGAATATTTTAGCATATTCTATCCAAATTAAATGCATATATTATTAACCTGTCCCCAATAATCACATGATATTTTATTATGTTGAAAATATTATCTGATTTTAAAATGTTTAATAAGGCGCTAAAACCATTAACACATTGTACAACGGTTGTATTTTATCATTTAATTCTTTAATATATTAATGTTTTGATTCCATCGAAAATAAATTATGCACAACTAAAATAAGAAAACGAAAAAGTAGGACACGTAAAGGTACCAAGCGTAGACCGTAAAAGGAGGATTTTCTGAGAAGAAATCAAAAATAATAATAATAATTGAGGAAGTGCTCGCCGTTTAATTTAAAATTTTCAACGGTTGTAAAATGTCGTTGCGAAACCCGACGGTGGACATTAGCCAAGAAACCGTCTAACCAACCTGTAATATGATTGTATTCTTATTTGGTGAAAATCCTAAGAAAGGTACCTAGTGCAGTAGTCCGGAAAAAGGACGATTTTCTGAGAAGAAATCAAAAATAATGTTAATAATTCAGGAAACGCGCGAGCTGTTTAATTTTAAATTTTCAACGGTTGTAATAGCCAATAGGTGTATCTAAGTCCCGTCGTTGCGAAACCCACCGACGGACATCGACTAAGAAAGCGTGTGACCGTTAAACTGTAGTATTTTTGTATTCTTATTTGCTGAAAATCCTAACGAAGGTACCTAGTACAGTAGTCCGGAAAAGGAGGATTTTCTGATAAGAAATCAAAAATAATAATAATAATTGAGGAAGTGCTCGCCGTTTCATTTTAAATTTTCAACGGTTGTAAAACGTCGTTGCGAAACCCGACGGTGGACATTAGCCAAGAAAGCGTCTAACCAACCTGTAATATGTTTGTATTCTTATTTGGTGAAAATCCTAAGGAAGGTACCTAGTACAGTAGTCCAGAAAAGGAGGATTTTCTGATAAGAAATCCAAAATAATAATAATAATTGAGGGAGTGCTCGCCGTTTCATTTTAAATTTTCAACGGTTGTAAAATGTCGTTGCGAAACCCGACGGTGGACGTAAGCAAAGAAAGCGTCTAACCGACCTATAATATTTTTGTATTCTTATTTGCTAAAGGAAGGTACCAAGTGCAGTATAATAGTATCCGGACAAGGAGGATTTTCTGAGAAGAAATCAAAAATAATAATAATAATTCAGAAAACGCTCGAGCTGTTTCATTTTAAATTTTCAACGGTTGTAATAGCCAATAAGTATATCTAAGTGGCGTCGTTGCGAAACCCGCCGACGGACATCAACTAAGAAAGCGTCTGACCGTTAAAATGTAATATTTTTGTATTCTTATTTGCTGAAAATCGTAAGGAAGGTACCTAGTGCAGTATTCCGGAAAAAGGAGGATGTTCTGATAAGAAATCAAAAATAATAATAATAATTCAGAAAACGCTCGAGCTGTTTCATTTTAAATTTTCAACGGTTGTAATAGCCAATAAGTATATCTGAGTGGCGTCGTTGCGAAACCCGCCGACGGACATCAACTAAGAAAGCGTCTAACCGTTAAAATGTAATATTTTTGTATTTTTATTTGCTGAAAATCCTAACGAAGGTATCTAGTACAGTAGTCCGGAAAAGGAGGATTTTCTGATAAGAAATCAAAAATAATAATAATAATTCAGAAAACGCTCGAGCTGTTTCATTTTAAATTTTCAACGGTTGTAATAGCCAATAGGTATATCTGAGTGGCGTCGTTGCGAAACCCGCCGACGGACATCAACTAAGAAAGCGTCTGACCGTTAAAATGTAATATTTTTGTATTCTTGTTGCCGAAAATCCTAATGCGATCACGTAACGACGTGTAAGATAATAATGATTTTACCACGCACGTGCTCAAACGTGATTACCGCCCAAAACGAAAGCAATAAATATACTGAAAATACATATTAGATATAGGCACTACCGGCTAGCAATTTGCCTGCCACGAGTCTTGTACAACATCCAAATAATATAATCGTTTCCGTAGGTGTATTATATATTATACAGGACGATTCACAAAGCACGTTCGCTCCCTTTTTTCTTTCTAGTGCAGTTACCTGTTGAAAATATGATTTTTGAAACTTATTTGAATATATATATAAATACCTGTACCTATTTACTTACGAGGAACACATTTTAAAGTTATCGAGACTTACTCAATGAGCGTCCTGTTACAAACCTCTATTTTTCCCACACCAGTGCTTTTATGCTGTAAATTATCTAGCAACCGAGAATGGGTTTCTAATTTCGACGATACGAAATGGGGGCCATGCGGTGATTTGACATTAATAATATTAAACTATAAACATATTTACAATAAATTCAAAAATGGCCAAAGTATAATAAAATATACTAGATGCAATATAAAATATATTTTATGTTTTTTATAAAACCATTTTTAAGGTTTACTATTCTCGGTATAAGCATTTTTGAAACCATACTCGTACTGAATAATTTATTTTTAACTATAGGTACATCAACGGTTTCAAAAAAATTATCCACTAAATAATGTATACAGCGAAAGATGACGGTTCTCATTTGAAAAACTGAAGTTTTTATGCCCACAACACTCGGACACTCGTTAAGTAGAGCAAAAAAATCTCTAGAATTCGAAAATATGGTATTTTAGTATATTGAAAAATGTCAAAAATTTGAACAAATAAATTATTATTCGAGGAAAAAATGGGTGGTTGCAAGCTTGGTGAATTACTCTGTATATTATACTGTAATGGTATTAAGTTTTACCGAATTCGTGCGTCACTAACACCGCATAATATTATTACTTTAAACTGTTTGTGGATCACTATCGTGGTTTATTCCTGCCGAATCGATACCGATCATAATATTATTATTATACGTTACAATATGGCAGCTAGTGGCCATCTACGAGCAATTAGGGACACCCGTAAGTGCCTGTATAGTATTATAATAATGATATAATACAATAATATAATTATTATGGCCGACGGGTATATTGTAACCTATTCATTGTACATCGCGCGGAAATAATTTGAACGCGAGTTGTGAAAATCGAGTTACCTGAACAATATATAACGCACAAACAGACATTATCATATCATTATATACTTTATATTATTATTAAAGTGTGCATAGTAATATTATATGTAATCACAATGTAACCATTATTGAGGCAATAATAGCTGTCCGAACAGGAAACCCGAAAACGATATACCGCTGCTGCAGTTGTAGCATGTACTTAGTAGTGAATAATAAATTACCTTTTTAAAGCTATCAAAGAGAACTATGATAATATTTAGGTAAATACAACAACACTTGGACGCGTTTGACGCATTTCCAAAATAATAAATATTTTATACCTAGGTATACATACGTATCGACGACGATATTTAGACGAGTACATAACAATAAACTGGTTCATTGTTGTGGAGCGGTGTGGAGCGGTCAGTACACTCATCAGAAATGCTCCCAGTATCGGCCATTGTTTCTAGCTCCCGGATGGGTGACCACCAGAGATTTGTAGTTACAAATTCTTGCAACACATACAAACGTGTTTCAACCAACCGTTCCTTACTCCCCCCTACAAAAAAAAACAGATTATGAGTCGCCTGGCTTAAGCTAAATAAAAAACAAAAATAAAATAATTAAATCATCTAATCGAGGCACCGTCATATGGCGCATGATCTATTATTAGTAACCTGATAAATACGTCAGTATGGTATACATTCAGCAGGATAATATTTGTACAGGATTATTCGAAATTAACTGTCCGATGATTCGACTTCCTATAGGTAACCTGATCATACGTCATATTATTATGTGACTGCTAATTATTTTGAGGATATTAATATTTTATATGTTAAAGATACTTCTGTGTACCTCACATACCACCGTTATCATTAACCGCAGATGAACTGAAAAAACTAAGTCAATAACATATCGAATATGCATGCCAATTGAATTCAAGTGCAGACTATAATATGATGTCGTCTGTGTGACCAAGGGAAACCACATATTATAGAACATTAATTATATCTAAGTAGTTACCATTATAATATAAATTTGGAATATTATTTTTTTCATTTAATATTACTCAAAAACTAAAAATATAATACTAACATTTGAAATTAGACTAATCGTTTTGAATGACCCTGCTACTGCGTTATAAGAGATACTTATCTATTATTTACATTAATTATTATCATTTTGAATTTTTTTTTTTTCAATTTAAGTATCATTTACCTACCACAACGGTTTTGTAACGATAACGCAACACAGATCTGAAGGTTCCCAAGAGTCTTTAATTATCTTACATTTTTAATACTATAGTAATATTAATAATATATATGTTGGTACTGCTATTTTTATCATGTCTGCAATATCGTCAATATCGATACCATAATTTTTCCAATTATGACAATCGAGTATACCATATTTTATAATAATTGATACAATAGGTTTATACTAAAATGAGAGATGCGAAAGAAAGAGTTCGTTTTGTGTGAACTGCGCATGAACGAGTTCAATTCTCCAGTAATAAACTTGAAAATTACATAATATTACTTGTTATTTTGGGAGAACGCAATTTTTTTATTCTTTCGTCGACAATTTGACTTGCATATACCATTTTTTTTTTACTGTAATAATAATAATATATTCTATATTATGTGTAGGTAGTATAAATTACCGTGAATATACCCAAATTGTCCACAAATTACCATGCAGAATAAACAAAATATAATATAACGTCTTATTGTTGGTTTAAATATTCACTTTATACCTACCTATAATAATAATAAATTATCCATAAAATATTTTCATTTTTTCTAATTTATTTCTTAACATTGGAGAAGACCATTTGAAATTTGTACATTTATTTAAAGATGTACCTAGGTATAGAAAAAACGATATGCCGAGTGCTATATTTATGTATTTTCAATTGTCATTAAATTATAGATTCATATATTAGATTTTCTTCAAATAATACATTTCACGGGTCGTTGGTACCAACTTGGTATAATATAGCTGAGTATTTATCAGAAGTTATTTTTACAATATTCTTAATTAGAAAAATGCATTTATATATTTTACCTCTCAGTGTTTAGTATTTTAAATATTTGTACATACCTGAACAAAACCCGTCACATGGGATGAGCACCTAATTATTTTCAGTTTTGTTATTGACCATACACACTATGTTAAATACTAAATACTTGGTAATTAGTTATTACGCTTTTGTGTTCTGTTCCGTTGAAACATATATTTCACAACTCATAGGTATTTTATTTTGTTACTGTTACTGTATAATATCGATGTTATTAAAATAAATCTATAAGTACTAGAATATACTAGAGTTTTAACTAGTGTCCATTTTAATTAATGTTTGCAACTTGAACTTGAACTAGTTTGTTTTTAAAAAGAACTTTCCCCATGACTGATTTAAATGCCTTTTAAAATTAATAGGATTAAGATAAGGAATATTTTCATTAGCCATGTGTAACAAAACGAAAACCTATATAGGCCGATCAAACGAAACAATAGTGACATAATCGATGTTATAATGGAGAATACGTTTCGGTTGGGTTAAGTTAGATGTGGTGAAAATAATTTTGTTAAATATTCTCATCGAGCGACCGTCAACCGGACAGATATTTGACATTTCGATATAATAATTATACGAACACAACCAACACGAAATCTTAGGTCAAAATAAATAAATACCCAATCATAATTTCAATGAAATATAAAATGTACAAAAACGCTATAGACAGTAGTAGAGGCACTTAAATACAAGGAAACATCAGAAAAATCTCGAGCTCAAAAAATTAGCGTCCTCTTGTTAATTTTATGATATCAATGGATCGTAAAAGTGTCATTGAGAAAATCACGAAATAATGTTTCCGTGATCATATTATATGGGTACGAAAAGTAATAAGATGTTATACAATAAAATAATCTGAACACCTTATGATGGTTTGGCTGAAGAATTCGTTTTTTATTTTTAATCTTATTTTAATTATATTATTTGCATGTGTTTTCATGATGTGCAGTGAATTAGTGAATACATTATTCAAGTCCCCAGATCAATATGATATACTCGAGTACGAACAGTTTACTGAGTATATTATTATGTGTAATAGCCAGACTCAATAAATAATATAATTTACGAATTAACGTTTTTACTTAAAGCCGAAAATAAAATATTACGGAAAATCAATAACTAAAACAAATATATTGCTAAAATATGGAAAGTAATAATGTATGACATTGATTTTTTAAATGTACCTACAAGTGTTATTTATATATTTTGTACATCAATATACGCTAAAGGCGTGAAGGTCATTCTTAAGACAATTTAATATATGACTTCTTTGACGGAAAAATTGTGAACAAATATTTTTAAATTTTTAGTGATAAATTAGTTAACATATAATATTTAATTACTTAAAATGAATATTAATATTTTAAATTGTTAAGTTACTTGTACAGACTAAAATATGTTATCATCTTTTTCTAACATAAGTATGTGTATGCGTACTAACTTATAGGAATGTAATAATAAATAATAAATAATTATTATGCTTGCACAGTAATTATTATGATGTCAATAATGTATGAATAAAGTTTACTTAATTCATTATTATAAGTACAAGGTAATTGTCTTAACAGTACACATTCATTTCTTGAAAAGTATTAACGTATTTGGAAATACTTTTTTTTTTAGATTTTGAGAGTTTCAATGTATGAAAATAAAAATTGTGATTGTGAGGTTAGTTTGCTATAAGTCTAAATATAGAATTTTCATAATACACGAAAAAAAAACTAAGTGTAAGTGGTCCTAAAAAATGAACTCAGTTTCGTAGTGTCTATACCGATTACCTCTGTGAATTGGATTAGGAACTATGGTTTCAACGTTAATCCAATGTTCTTTATCTTCTAAAAAAATATTATTTTTGAGTACTCTCTCTCTCTCTCTCTCTCTCTCTCTCTCTCTCGAAAAAAACAAACAAACAAAACGCCAGTTATGTTTTTATATCGAGTTAGGTCTTGATCATGTTTCGTTTATAAAAAAAAAATACAACCTCCACTATTAATTTGTATTCTAATGCAACATTCTGTTTTTGCAACTTTCAAATATTGGAACTCCAGGCAAATGCAGTTGAACTATGTGCGGTGATGTACGACCCACAATGATAAAGTGCGATGGCGTAAGAATTTTCGATTGAAACCTGTTTCGATTGTTAGGTACTCATGAGAACTGCACGGACCTATAATAAATACATTGACCAAAGAACAACACTAATGCACTGTACTTAAAATTCGGTTTTCAAAATCATCTACGAGTAAGTTCACTCATCAAAGACGGTACGAAACAGAGTTTTTTCTTCCGTAATACATCTGCGAGCTGTACGTGTGAATATTCGTCGACAAAAAACCGGTCGTCACTCGTTGGCCTGTTGCATCCATCAACGTATATAAATTGATGAACTGAAATTGTTCAAACGTATAATAATATAATATAAACGATATGAACTGAAATAGTCTAAAAACCATTTAATGTGATGTTCTCATCGACATCGACGAATTAGTTAAAAATCAAAACGTAACATATTATTCGGGTATAAGTATAGTCATTTATTTTTATACCAACTCTTCAAGTATTACTTATATTCGTACAGTACCTATTATTAGTAGTAATTATATGTGCACATTAAAAGTTTTTTGTGATGTGTATTTTATAAAACGGGTGTATAAGTATCCATCCAGGCCTTCTAGACATTTTATACTCGGCCCTCGAGCTATATATTTTGTTATTTTTAATACTTTTTCGAATCTCACACCGCAATGGTGTAATCGTTGCCAATGGCCGAAAACGAAGGAAACAATTTACGAAAATAAAACAACTGGGACTCCAGCCGCAATGGCTATGCAAATTATTAGTAAATAAATTAATATTTAAAAATATTAATTAATAAAATAATATAATAATAATAATAATAATAAATTTCAATTTTTGAAACTATGTACTGATAGGCGTCATCATGGATTAAATATAATATTTAATCAATGCTGTCATCGTCGTATAGTATTGATAAATCGTATTCTTATCTATATTCTTTATTTTCATTCATAATACTACTACGAACTTTAAGATATAATATCTATAGTTCTCGGTACCTACACACATCTTGTCCACTGTAGTTCGACCAATAATTACCGTCAATTATGAGTATTTTACAAATTCTTTGTATTTACTAACTACTCTAAAGTTTATTGCTATTTCGAATTCCTTGTGTCGCCACTATTTATATCAGATCATTTGCTCTTGACGCGTTGGTGTGTTTGGTGTCTCATTGCTTACACAAAAGCCTACAGGTAAATGCAACATTTATTATTTTTATCTTTTTAAGAATTTTGTGTTTTTCTTAAGTCTTGAAAATGAAGCCGAAAAGTTTTAAGTTACAATGCAATTACCTAGTTATTACTTGTTAAACTAATACCAACAAAAACACTCCTCTAAACTCCATGTATAAAATCGGTAGGTAAGTTTAAAAATAGTAAACAGCTCTAAAAATTGTGATATAATTTATAGGCAAGTCTTTGAACAGTTAATATAATTTATGTTAAAACAGCCTGCTAATAATTTAACTTTGCTTGGATACTTTAAAAGTTTAAAACCTTTGATTGGTAACACACTATATGAAATGATACTATATCATAACTTTTGGGGTTGGTTTTTTATTATACTTAGTGTTTTTTTACCCAAAGTTTGGTGATTTTTATTTGTTTATCAGTATGTATCACTCATAATATATTGTTGTATTATTATTAATAATTTAAATAACGAATGTTTAGAGGGTGCACCGACTGGGTCCAACTGTCGACCGATGAGATTTTTTTTTTTAATGTAATTTGAAAAACTATATTTATTTTTGAAGTTATTTTATTTTATTTGTACTATAAAATGTTAACATATTAATATTCACGACAAAATAAATAGATATGTCAGCAATATCTACGTTTACAACAGATTCCGAGCAAATATGGCTGCTGGCGTTCGCCTCTTCTCATTGGACTAAATATAGATAGAATATATGCGATAACGTGATAGTGTGATACAATAACAATTGATAAATAGGCGAACGAAGTACGCCATTTTGTGCGTATCACAAAGGGGCTGACATATCTATTTATTTTGCCTTGGTAATATTCAAGAGGCTATTGTTTTATTCTATTGCAACATTACTACGATGAACTTTTTCAGATCTCTGACATTTTTTTTGCCAATTCCTTATAAAGTAATTTTATTCAGAATAAAAAATGTGACGCTAGTCGCTCGTTAGTCGTTTTCGCAGATTTGGTCAGCTTAAGGTCTCCTAAAAACTTATCCACCTAGATGGGCATCAGTCTGTCTCTGGCCTAACCTAACCCATGTCAATAGTTTGTACTATCGACTACCTGCGAGATTTAAAAATTATTATAAAAATATTATGTGTTTATATATTGTACAACGCATATTTTTATAACTTCCTCATTTGCACGCTATAAGTCTGTACCTAATTACACTCGAATGCAAGGATTTGATGCAACAGTGTTATGTTATTATACATTTGAATATTTACAAGCTCAATGATACATGACTATATAAGCGCTACTCTTGTAAACATAATAAAGTGAATAAAGGATACGAAATAACCAGGAAAACATCTTGCCCATTAACCATAACGTGTGTAATTATTGGAAAATTCAAGGACTAGCGTGATTTTCTGAAAATAAATTAAATTGTTCGATATTATTGTTGAATATTACGAAAATAGTATACCCAGGTTATATACTTATATCTAGATTAAATCGAGTCGTATGATACGGGGAGTAAATACGGTTTACACCACAATAATATAATATGATGAGATTTAAAACACAAATTATATGGTAGCATACTTCATGTTATAGGATATGTTATGGAAACAGATATTTTTAATGGAATTTAAAAAATACGTTTTAATGTATTCAATGAAAACAAATTACCGCAACACATACCTAGTAGGTACCTAAAAGGTATGCGTTTTAAAACAATTTTCATAGGATTGCAAATACATGCGGCGTATATCCCTATAAATAATATTGTGTTTTTGTTTTTGTTTATAACACGTACGAAATATAATATACGATTAGTTTAAATGTTATATTATATATTAGAGCCGCAGTGGTGTGGCTCCTGAAATTGCATAAATTAGGTATAATTATTTTAACATAAATAATTATATACAAAATAAAACGTCCGTGAGTTATATTATAGTTTACATTGAATTACATATTTTGTCTAGGTGGGATATTAATGAAGAACGAAATGGTGAATTAGATAAGGCCGATCGTACGACTGTAGCGATTTTTACACACCCATTACAACACATCGTAAAAAAAAAAATAAATAACTATCACTTCCAGCGACCACGTTAGGTTTTTTTATCAGACGTATTCAGTAACGATCGGTTTCACACACGCGAATCATACTTCTTTTTAAAAGTGAAAACTATGCACATGTGTTTGATATTTTTTTAACAAGTCGGCGATGCGCTTGTAAAGTGAATTTAAATAGTAAACATATTATTGTTATTTTATATTTTTTATTATTGATTCTCAGTCAAACATCACTGCACGTTTCCGAATTCGATTTAAAACAGGTAAATTTGTGTTTATAATATATATTTTATTAATATTAACAACTTAACAACAAAAAAAATTAAACCTCGTTAACACTGTATGGTTCAGAATTTAAGAAATAATGAATTTTCGTTGTTAGATAAAAAAAAAAATGTTTCACTGACTATATTAGGTATTACTACTATTGACGAGTCTTGGAATAATACGACGAGTTTTCCAGAAACCACGTGTGGATTTCCTACATATTAAATCGAATATTACAATTTACAAATATCATGCCTGTTCAATGTTTACTCTTTTGTGAAATAGATTCAATATAGGTACATAAAAGAGTTTGTACAAAACGTTGGAGAGTTCCTCCTTTTCGTAAATTTTGTTTAACAAAACTATTATTAAATTCTTATTAAAAATCACAGTCGCTGATTTAAAAACAATAAACACAAACCGTTTGCTATTTTTTTTTTTTTTTTGTTTTATCAAATTTAAAATATATTATATTATTTCAATACGATTGCACCAATTATACAACGCGTTAATGTGTTAGCATAAAATAAATTTGAGGAAAATCCTCAACGAAATTAATTATTATTTATTGTTATCACACATGACGTCCGTGCATGACAAGCATATTTGCTGCACAAAAGACCACATTTTGCAAATCTGCATACCTACCTATTATACACGCACACTAAAAAATATTACGTACACCTATATCATAATAATATAATATAATGACTGTATAATCGTTACTTGAAGTAGGCAGTCAATGATGTCAGTTTACACTTCAATCAAGCCAAGTTGGCCGTGTGTCATTATTATTATTATTTTTTCTATATATTTATTGCTAATTGTACCACATTTAATATGTGTACAGATTGTAAAATATAATATTATATTCTCTTACTTAATAATGAAAACATTTTTTTTTTTCTGTAATCGGTATAACAGTGAGTACCTACGTAATGATATTGTATTATTATATAGGTAATAACTTGTTATACCAGCTACACGTCTTGACATCGTTTCAAAAATTTGACCAAAATATTTGTATTTTTTCTATTTCCCGTTAGTTTTGCATGTTTTATAATATTAACAATAAAAACTATACTGCGACATTAAAAGGTATTTTCCACGATAACAGCGGCTGCTACGGCCGTGGCGGCAGTTTTTTTAAGTTCACTATATGGTATTATAATATGTATCATAAATTTAGGGTTTTAAAATTTCATGAAATTTATTATCATGAAAAATAAAAATAAAATGTTTATTAAATCTAAAAATGTATAGTTGTCAAATTCCAAGCGAACATTTTTAGAGGGTGGTTTGTTGTATGAAACAAAGAAAATATGTAACATATTTACATAATATAATTTATAAGTTGTTTAAAAAATCTATATATTATAATATAACAAATTTAAACATTGCCTTTCAACTCTTAAGTTACAAACTCATAAACCAACTCAACATCATAACATATTGTTGAGGCTCTGCTAATACATATTTTAATTATATTATATTATATTCACAATGTTTAGACATATAAACCACTTTTATAATAGTCTTGAATGGCAAACTTTTACAGTATACAAAATATGATCTAAGTATTAAATAAAAGAGTCCAGTCAGTCCAGAGCACCTTCACATAATCACATAACTCAGTCACATACACACATATACGACTTTTGTACACTTAATAGGTAATAACTGAAAATTCTCTGCCTATTATTTCATTCACTGGTTGAAATATTGACTTCAACATTATTTCAAACCATTATATTTTGGATCGCTGACGGTCCACATACAACAATATTTTAAACCTCACATATGTTTTTACTCTCAAAATAATGCTAGGAATATTTTTCAGCACTACATATAGAATATACAAATATGAAATAATAAATCAACAAAAATAGTATGTTTATCTTTATTTCTAAGTGTGTAATCAATACATTATTTTTTATCATCTATATAACCAAACACGTCTAAAAGAAGAAAAAATATTTTTCATAATTTCATTGAAATATTTCAGTTGAAAAATTTCAAGTGAAATATTTCATATTCAGAACCCTTAATCATAATATTATATAAGTAATTATTGCACCGAATTTTAGAAAAATGTTAGCGTCCATCGTTTTCAAAAGTCACTTGTTGGTCACCATGGCATTGTAGAAGGTACCTACGAGAAAGGATCGATTCGAACAATTAAATCATATTCCTAAGTATATTTTTATCACCGAAATAGACCACAGCCTCCGGGGTCCTAAATAATTATGTTATTGCGAAATCGAATTTGTACATGAGATACATTACTGTGAATTGGTCTGCAATGTTAATAGGAATGAAATTTTTATCTAATACATTTGGAGCAGGTGGTAAATATATTGAATATTGCACAATCCACGAAAATACTAAAACAGTACCTAGGTACTGGTAGTTAGTTTAGTTTTAAATATGAAAAAAATATTATTTTTTCAATAATTTATTGTGATCAATTATGTATGAAAAAAACATACATTTCTTATAAAAAGCTACCTATATAGTTTCTGTAACCTTCTTAAAGTCTTGCCATGTTTGTTTTGATGAATTAAATATGAAATTGTATCGAACAAAGTGTGACCGTACTGTATTATTAATGCAAATACAATATTATATTAAATTCAAATAAATGGATGCTATATAATTTTGAACATTTTATACCTATGACTTCCGCAGAGAGGTATATCTAGATTCGCTTTGTGATAAACTTTTTACTTTTCGTATCGAAGAATTATTAAAATACGATATGTGTAACAAGCGCATATAAACACAAATAAAGGTTAAACATTTTATTAGTTGACCTTTCTATTAAAATATCCTATTGATCTAACCTCAGTCTTAATATGGATAGTAGTTATATTCACGATTAAATTCGTTGGGTGTATTACGCATAATTACATAAAAATGTATTAATTGCATTAAATAATTAACATATGGGAAGTGACAAGCGAAGAGTCGCCACGTGTCTTCATAAATTAATAAAAAAAAAAGTACGTAGATAATAGGTTTGATCACAGATTTGTATGCATTTCCATATATTAGACCAACAAGTCTATCTAAACATTGTTGGACATATTTTGGAAAGTTCTGCTATCAATGTAATGCCAACTTCACGCCACTTTATTTTATTCTTGTTTACCGTATGATATGCTAATAAAGCATAGAATTTGGTTCGTGATGTAAAAACTGTCCTAAACTGTGAAACTTCTATGGTACATATTTCTAAATTTGTCGATTTTTCATTTGTTATTTTAGACATCATGGTAATATTATAGAAAAATAAATATCATATTTTTATAATTTTGTTTATTAATTAATATCAAAATAAATTAATAGCTGGTAGCTATAAATGGTTTTTCCAAATATATTTGGAATTCCGTTTTTTTTCTTATAGACCCTTCGGTCTATTTAATAACAACCTAACCAATAGACTCTATTAGACACAGATATTTAAAAAAAATTATTTTTAGCAGTGCTCCATACATTTTAAGTTTATTATTCTAATTAAATTTTAAGAAAAAAAATGTCTTTCTTGCTCATTTTTGAGTGCATCTCTTTGTATTTATTTAGCGCATATTAAGATTTTTTAGCGCATATTAGGTTGGTTTTTTATGCATACAAATAAACGCTCTAACTAATGACCATAATATAGTAAGAAAAAATATATAACACGTTTTAGAAAAATAAAACGTACTACTAATATTAGTTTGAAAAATAAACCGAAATGTACTTTTTAAAAAATACAGAACGTTTTTTAACAATTATGAGCTTTGGATTCTGAGTGACCCGATAAATGTAATAATTTTACAATGATGTGTGTTTTTTTATTTTTAGATTCTGAGTGGAACGATGAATGTATTGATTTTACAATGATGTGTGTTTTTTTAGTTTTTATTTTTTTTTCGTGTCTGTCGTCACCTTTTAGGACAGTAAACGCAGTAAACGTGCTTGGATTTTCTTCAACAGTATCTTTTCTGATAGGAAAGTGAATCTAGTTGGTACTTTGGGGGGTCAAAAGTAAAATTTTTCCCAGTAGTTCTCAAAAGCGCCGTGAAAAACAAAAGAAAAATTAAGGAAAAACGGGAAATTGATTTTGGTTTTTACTGTAACTCTTAAACAAATGACCGTATGTACATGCAATTTTGACTGAATGTTTATATTAGCATTTTCTATACACCATAACATTCTACAAATAATTTTCCATTTTTTTTTTTGGTTTTTTTTTTCATAAATACCAATAAAATTTTATTTGTTGATTAAAAAAGCTTGAAAATTTAATAGAAGGCTCCTAGTTTATTGTTTCAAAGGCAGAAGAAAAATATTAAAAATCCATAGTCACAATTTTTTTTTTATAAGCATTAAAGTTCAAATATTGACAAAATACGTAAAAATGAAGAAAATTCGCAAATTATTTTGAGTTGAAAATTCATAATAAAATTTTTTTTTAATCGAAGATTTGAAAATGTAATACAAAATTATTCATAAGTTTTTCTATCTTTATCGAAAAAAAAAATGTCTTCAAGCAAATCAAATTAAATTGTTATGAACTTTTGAATTTCATATTTTTACGATATTGGATATTACTGGATTTCTCATAAAGCGATTTTGTTATTTTGTTGTTATTCAAAAACGAATAATTGTAAATACATGAAAATTATACCGAATGTTTATATTTTCATTTTCTATAGACATTGTCAGTTCTCAATTTTTTTAGTTTTTTTTCTATAAATATCAACAAAAATGTATTTGTTGGGTAAAAAAGCTTGAAAATTTAATGCAAGGCTCCTGATATATTGTTACAATAGCAGTTAATAAACATTGAAAATACATATACACAATTTTTTTTTATAAGCATTTAAAGTTCGAATTTTGACAAAATATATCAAATTTAAAATTTAATAATTATTTTTGGTTGATAATGTATAAAATGTTCAACTTTTATAGTTAAGGATTAAAAATTTAAAACAAGGTTCCACTTAAATAGTTTATATATACCTCAATTACTTTTTTCACAATAATAATCATCAAATATACTTAGTAATATCATAGGCTGACTGACCGTTTTCGCTCAGAATCTTTTTCTTATACAATGATATTATATCATTGAATTGAAATTTAACACCATCCGTTACAGTGACCCACTTGTAATCTATTGTACAGCAGAGTGGCATCCACTTGCCCACCCTTTTTTCATTATAGTTTTATTCACCTAATTATTGACAATGGTGAATTTTAAAAATGTTGTCAAATATTATTTACCGTGAAGTACTAGACTTTTGCTAATACATTTTCGGTTTTTTTGAAAACCTCTTTTAATAGTTCCATTTGAGGTTTTTAGCTAGGTATTAAACGTATTATCTTTTATTCAAAAAGCACACAAACTATAATAATAAAATTATAAACCAAATAAAAAAAAAAATTATAATTTTTATATCACTTATATTATGATATGCGCGTAAACCGGATTATTTTTATGAATATCTGTCCATGTGTTAAGAAGAGACAATTTAATTTAAAATACAATACATGATATTTATTTAAATATTGTAATCACTAAATTCAAAATATAATTACTGTTTATTATTGCGCATTATTTAAATTTCACCCAATTTATAAATGTGGTTTTTGAATACATTTCTCCGTGTTGGTACCAGCGGCAGTATTGTGCGCCCATATACTATATATATATATATTATATATTATGTATGCTTTTCTTATACAACAAACTGTTTTAACTAATCACATAATAATATTATTTGTCTTAAAGTTTTAAGTAATAATTGTTATATAAAAGATCGTAAAAGGTCACATATTTCCTATATAGGTAGTTATAACAAACAAAACGGGTTTTTCATTTATCATTATTGATTATTATATCATAATCAGGTGTTCAGAGATAGATATAATTTTTACAAAATAATATACACTTACTATTCTAATAGGCAATTTAAGAACCGGACACATTATTAGTTAGATAAAAACGTCTCGCGTAAGCTATCATAGTTATAATAGCTAATATATACCTAGGTAAGTAATAACAATAAAAAAACTACTCTGTATAATTAAATATTCATTATTTTGTATATCATATTATCATATAATATCGTTTCCATGTCCAATCACATTGTATCTCGTCGTATTTTAAAAAACGGTTTTAAAGTTTGTGGGTTTCCCGCATAGCGCTGAAATGTATTGTAATTTCATTTGATTTTCGCCGAATTCAGAGTATCCTCAAAACTACACCCAAAACAAGTTGTTTTTAAAACATTGTGCATTAAACATAAAAACCCTAACCATAATAATGTTATAATATTGTAAATTGAAATTCACATAACATTATATAGTATACTTAAATTGTATTGGCAGTAAAATATAAAAAACATTGTTCTTGTTCTATGAACTATTATAGTTATTATTATCGGCAGCAGCGAAAGCCACCTCGTACCGTATGCAAACAAGTCTCTTACACCGTCCATTGAGTATACTATTGTAATTCCACGACAAAACAGATATTTTAGAGACTTCGATGCAGCCGAGATTGCGGGACGGGCGCGCTGGCGACTCACGAGCGTTCCAACTGCCTAGAACAATATGAAATTATTATAATGGCGATCATTCGTGCACGACCATTATTGTTATTGGTGTTGTGGCAATCGTTGTCCGTTTGTATCGGTGGACATTTAAATACTTCATGCACACGTGTCAGAGTCAGGATTCGTAAACGGGGTGCGTAGCTTTTATACAATTGCTTGAATGCAGGTCGCCAATTCAATGATAATATTATAATATGGTAATTATTACACTCTATAATGAGAATAAGAACAGACCGCATTCGCTCATCGACTTAAAATTATGTAAAAAAAATATTTTAAAAACATTAATGTTTTCGAAGATAATTAGTGTCTATTAGGTTACATGTATCACTGGCTAGTTTGGTTCGGTATTGGCTTTTGGGCTTCTTCTCATGAAAGTTTTACGTGGGGAAAACAAACACATATTATGTCCTATATCATATTTTAGTTTTTGAGTTAATAAGATACAACAATTTTAGACTTCGTCTTTTAATGTACATTTGAGTGGCGTGTATCATTTCCACCCACTATCGTTCATTTCTGTTAAATATTAAGGTTTTGTTTCCAAGGTTATGGTTTGAAATCTGTGTGAAAATTCTGATTTTATATTGTAATTTTTTATGGTATTCAGTAAATTATATTTTTGAAAATACTATGTAGATATTAGGTATGCACCCAATGTGCGATCAGTGATATTTATGCAAAACAACAATTGATTGTAAATCATCACATGCACATTTCAATAAACAACTTTCTACAAATTGCAGTTGTTATTTTTAGTTTTTTTTTTTTTTCTTCAGAAGGCCACGTTTATGTTTTATTTGGTAAAAATATATAAGAAAAATTAAGACGTACTTTGAAAATAATAATTTTTTTTTAACTCACACCTACCTTCAACCTATGTTAAGACCATAATATTTTGAGAAATTTAATGCGTTTAATATTGTGTGGAAACGAAACGGGACGGTATAATAAAATAGTTACGATTGTCAAATAACTTGTAAATGCCGTCGTCACTTATTTGTTGTCGTAACTGCGCTGTCTAATTATTATATTGTACGCATCTTAGCAGCGTTCAAGTCTCCTGCGACTATAAATTGTCGAGCGCATGGGTTAAAGGTCAAACTCGTTATTAACATAACTTTTATGTTATGATATAGGCAATGTCCTATGTACGCAACGGTTGCTGTACACACCGCGTATTCATGCGATCAGTTAAATAATATTAATTTTGGGGACTTAAAACCTTTATCCATTCCATATTTGATCATTTTATACGATGCACAAAGCGTAACTTTTAAAATATTTAGACTATTATTCTAAAGTATTTATAATATACGACGCTTGGTATCGAATCAATAATTAATAACGACAATAGGTAACATTATAGTCATTATACGATATTATATTATTATCATAATATTTGTGAAACGAGACCGTATAATAAAATACATAGTTACGATCGGAGTTACGATTGTCATATAACTTCTAACTACCGTCGTCACTTATTAGTTGTCGTAAAGACGGTGCCTATAATAAATTGTACCAACACATATTAGCAGCGTTCGTATATCGTCCGGGTAGTATAGTTATAAGTCAAACTTGTTATTTAATTTTTGTGATGAATATATTTTATGATATTATAATGTGAAATGTACGCAAAAGCTGTAACAACATGATCAGTAAAATATTAATCACGAGGACTTGAAACAATTTTCTCTCTTATTAATTAATAACGATAATAATATAAGTACGATATATTACTATCATAATATTGACGAATCGAGATACCATAATAAACTATTTACGATTATCAAATCTATAAAACGAACGACTAACCTCCACTTCTAAATAGTTACATTGTGAATACTTTCATCAATGGATAGACACTTCACGCAAACCCTCTGAAATGTAATTAATTAAATTAAATTAACTTTATTATAATACTAATACAGTAATACACTATATGAATCCACATCATCATTAGTTGTGCTCATTTGTAACTACTCAATCGTGAATATTATAAGTAGAATATGCTGCTAGATATTTTCCCTCTGCATGGGAAATTGAGGAATCATAGATATGTTTTTGGGTATTATTCAATGGAACAATATCCAAAAATATCTATTAAGATGCTACAATTTTTTAGGAATTTAATTCAATATATTATATATTATATATATATATATATTTGTTTATCGTTGATTAGCATTTCTATGGCAATAAACAATGCGTTAAAAAAATCAACTTCGGGAAAATCAGTTAGAAAAAAAAAGTTATATACAGACCAATTTTACCTTTGTTGAAAAAAAATACAAAAAAAAAATGGTTATTAAATAATTCTTGTAACTGCCATCGTAACTTATTATTCGTTTTCGAAACGAGTAAACTACACTATCTTTGTCAGCATCTTAACAGTGTTTACATGGTATTCGACAATAAATTGGCGAGCGAGGTTAAAAGTCAAACTTTTTCAAAATATTCAAATTATTTTTATATTCTATTGCCTATTTATACAACGAACCTATTCGCACTGTAAGTTCTACGTCAAGGTTATATCAACTAAAATATAATTAATAACAATAATATAATCTGATACAAAATATTATATAATAATTAATTATACCATCTATAATAATAGTTAAATATTAATAATATGATATTAAATGAAATGTTTCCGGAAACAATTAAATTATCCTACCTTAATTATTGTAATGGTAAAAAAAATTGATTTAATAACAATAACAAAAACCTATCATAAAATATATAAGTACCTACTTTATACTGACTGACCGTCTCCACCCAGAATTTATTTATTTTCGTATACTATAATGATTTATCTTTGCATTCAAATTTAACACATCCATTACAGTGACCCTTCTACTTGACTTCTAAATACCTACATGCAGACACGTACCCATTTGTCGATCTTTTTTTTATTTATAAATATCCGTCAAAATCCTTGAAAATTTAATGCAAGGTTCCTTGCATGCGTTTAAAAATATGTGTTTTAATATTAATATTAATTTAAAACATTTAAAACACATATTATTCGGTACATTATTTTGTGTTCGCTTTAAGTTAGAAATTTGTAAAATTTGTTATATTAATACCCTGGAGGTTTTGAAATTGTAATACAAGGTTCCTCATAATGTGTTACTGTTTGAATGTAACAAATTTTACCTTTTCAAAATAACCATGAAAAAAAAATTAAAAATTAAAAAAAAGGTAGTTTGTACTCAAAACTAGTAAGCATTCAAAAATTTAAAAAGATTAAAAATAATATATTATATAGATATAAATTTTCTCGATAAGCATTTGAAGATCAAATTCTCACAAAATTTCCCAAAAACAAATTCAATTTTTAAACCCAAGACTTGAAAATTTAAAAAAAATAGGCGTCTCATAAATTGGCGTACATTGGCGCACTGATACCAAATAATCTGGAAAATATATAGAGAATATATAGTTTTTATTATAGAGAAGTTAAAATTTGGACATAATCAGATATTTAAACAAATAGTAACTATTTTAGTTATTTTGTTGTAATTCAAAAATTATTTTTCATGGGGATTCGAAACATTTAAGTATTATACATTTTATACTGTATTACATTTACAAAACATGTAGTTCAAGGGTATGCTATTGCCTATTTATACAATTATACCGATCTACGGTAAGTCTGTATGGACTCAAAAATTAGTAAATATAATGTATATAAATGTATAATATAGCGTTTAGTCACCATTTAACATGAAAAAATTGAAAACTCAGTTTTTTATTCTCCTTGAGGTTAGGTTAGACTAATATCTAAATTCGTGTTAGAATAATTGCGCCTTCGGTAATGCAAAGCTGTGGATACGTATTGCCATCAAAATGATAAGATATGTTCGTCTTGAAAATGCATCGAATTTTCAAGCTATAGCGTTCTGAAATTCAGCGCATCGAATAAGTTGATGCACCGCTGAACATAGTAGTTTCAATCATGACTATAAGACCCGATCGTCAGATGGATATGAGTTTAAAATCACTGATAAGGCCCGTTATCACCGAAGGTGTTCTGAAATAAAGCGATTTGTATCGATTTCCATGTAGCATACTGTATTTCCATCAAGAATTGCAGCGTTGTATTACCGAAGGCTTAATTATCTACAATAATAATTAATAATATCTCGAAGCAATTTTTTTATCTCCCTTCAACATCGACTGTTATCGAGAATCGAATGTATTATACTAATATTATTATAATTAAATATTAATAATGCAATAATTTGGACGAATATGTATTTAACTTAGTACTTTTAACATTACTTAGTAATATAAATAGTAAAATTAATTACTATATATGACCTTAGGTATTACTTAATAATATCTATTTAGTTACTTTACTCAATATCCAATGACGACCTGACACTCACTGTACTACCAGTGGTTATCTACTACCACCTTTTTTTATAAACGGTTTTCAACGAACAATTTATAATAATATATTTCAAAATTCTATTTTACTCGATTTAAAACTGTTGATGAACACAACAATAACTTAATATGAGCTATTTAACAATAACATGTTTGTTTCAAAGCATTGCATGTGTGATGTATCTAATTACACGGAAACAATTCCTTAGGAAAATGGTGGGTAAGTGAGAAACTGCGCACTGTTGTAATTTTTTTGTTGTTTTTTTTTTTTTAGACATTTGTTTAGCATTATCAACGACGAGCTGGTTATTAGCAGATTAGGTTTTATATTAATTTACACTAAGAATATAATTTATTATATACTTGATTAGTTGACCAACATCGGCTTATTTTATAAATTATTTAATTCTACATACTACATAGGTACTAAGTATAAGAGAGGTGGTAGGTGTTTATATGTTATCTTATAGTAACATTATATTCTTAAATAAGTAAAAAGACAAAATATATTATTTACATGTACTTTATTATTTATTACAATTAATTATGAGAAAAAACAGTTTGTTAATAATTTGTTAATAAGGTTAGCTGGTTATCACTTATGACATTTACAGTGATACCACATCTCCCCCTTTTTTAATTTAAAACATCCAAAATATTCTTAATGCTAATTTACATAATTATAAAGAGATTTACAATATGTATATAATAATAAAACTTAGCTTATAACATCAACAATATTCATAATGCTAATTTACATAATTATAAAGAGATTTACAATATGTATATAATAATAAAACTTAGCTTATAACATCAACAATATTCATAATGCTAATTTACATAATTATAAAGAGATTTACAATATGTATATAATAATAAAACTTAGCTTATAACATCAACAATATTCATACAACTTACAACTAAATTATTTTATTGACTTTATTGACATTCCCTTGCCTACACACCTTTTTTTTTTTTTTTTTTTTTTTTTTTTTTAATTTTTAATTTTTTTTTTTTTTTTTTTTTTTTTTTTTTTTAATATTCTAATCTAACTGGTTTTTTAACCTGTCTACCCGACCTTGTCGTTATGGGTGTAGGAATTTTGCTTTTTTCCTTTATAGGTTTATGTTTATCTATGTACATAGGTGAAGTTGTAGATCCTTCTAAGCTTAAAACTTTCCTTTTTCTTATGTGAATCACATTTCTTCTCAATATTTTGCCATTTTCCATCTGGACTTTATAAGACCTAGGAGTTTTCAGTTTTTCAACAATCTCACCCTTCTCCCAAATTTGAGTTTTATAGTTTTGTACATAAATTTTATCACCCTTATTATATGCAATTTCTTTCTTTACAGCGTTTCTATCATAATATATTTTTTGTTTTTGTTGGTTTTTTATCATATGATTATGTGCATCTAAATTTAACTTTGGCAACATATTATAAAATGTGTTTGGGATTTTACTACGTAAATGACGATTAAGTAACAACTGTGCAGGAGTATAATCTAGTTTTGCTACTTTAGAATTTCTATAATTTAATAGATAGAGTTCAAGATCCTGATTATCCTCATTACTTTTTTGTATCATTTTTTTAGCGATATCAACTCCTTTCTCAGCAAGACCATTGCTCCTCGGGTAATGAGGACTCGACGTTTTTACCTCAAACTCCCATTCCTTAGCAAATCTTTGAAATTCCACACTACCACATGGCATATTGTCAGCAATTACCTCCATTGGTATACCAAATTTACTGAACAATGGTTTTAACTTAGAGATTATAGTCATGGTGTCTTTTTGCTTTATTTTTATAATTTCTAGCCATCGAGAGTAATAATCTACTACTACTAAATAATTTAAACCTCTAAACTCTGCTATATCCAATCCTATTTTGATAAATGGTAATTTTGGAATTTCATGATTTATCAAAGTTTGTTTGATTTGGTTTCTTTTAAATTTCTGGCAAATATTACAACTTTCAACCAAACCTAATATGTCTGAATTAATACCAGGCCAATAAAATATTGACTTGACTAGAGATTTTTGTTTTTGAGCACTTAAGTGTGTTTCATGAAGTAATTTAAGTATGGTTTTTCTTAAATTTTTTGGGATTATTAATTTATTATTAAAATAAACTAAACTATCTTGTACTGTTATATCTACTTTGTTATTACAATAATGTTTTATTTCTCCATTTATGTTCTTATTTACATTTTTAGGCCATCCCTCTTTATAATATTTAATAACTCTAGATAATATTTCATCGTCTTGAGTTTCTTTTTGAAATAGTTTAAGCTTTTCACCTGATATTATTAATTCTGGAGCTACTTGTACAGTATGCACTATTTCAGTCAATTCAGAATCATCATTAACAGGTCTATGTACTATATTTCTAGACAATAGATCTGCAATAAATAATTTAGGTCCTGGGACATATTCTAAATTAAATGTATACGGTAAAGTTTTTATTCTTAATCTTCTCAAACGGTTATTTTTTATTTTATCTATTGGTTTTTTCATTAAGGACACTAAAGGCAGATGATCATTATTAACAATTATTTTACTGCCATATATATAATTATGAAATTTAGAAAGGGAAAATGTCACCGACAACAGTTCTTTTTCTATTTGCGCATAGTTTGACTCAGTTGATGTTAATGACCTAGACGCAAAGGCCACCGGCTTGCTATCTTGTAACAGACAACATCCTAGTGCATTTTGTGAACTGTCACACTGTAAAACTATTGGTTTGTTTATATCAAAATTATTCAATATTGAAGCTTCTGATATTAAATTTTTAATTTTATTTAGTAATTCTGTATTTTTATCAGTCCATTGCCATATCACATTCTTTTTTAATAGTTCCCTGTATGGAGAGCTTATTTCAGATAAGTTTGGAATAAATTTCCTAAGGTAATTAATTGTTCCTAATATTTGTTGTAACTCTTTTTTATTTTTTGGTATTCCTAATTCTTTTATTGCTGTGATGCGATCATTGTCAGGCCTCATTCCTTCCTTTGAAAACAGTAATCCTAAATATTTTACTTCATTTTGGTAAAATTGTACTTTATTTGAATTAAATTTTATGTTATATTTTTTTGCTCTAGCTACAACTTCTTTTACTGTTGTATCCATTTCTTCAATGGTATTCGTCGCACACAGTATATCATCAAAATAAACAGTTACATTGTCTATATCCCCAAAGTATTTATTGGTTAATTTTTGAAAAATTTCTGGTATAGAGGCTAATCCAAATGGAGCTCTCAAAAATTTGTAGCATCCAAAAGGACTGCTAAATGTACAATAATCACTGGATTTTTTATCCAACTTTAATTGATGAAACCCATCTTTCAGATCAAAAACACAAAAAATATTTTTATTCGTTAATTTAGGTATGATTTCTTCTAAAGTAGGAATTGGATAAAATTCTCGTACTATGTACTTATTTAATTCACTTGGATCAATACACACTCTAAGTGTTTTGTTTGATTTTTCGACTATTACTATATTATTGACCCACTCTACAGGCTCATTTACCGGTTCTATGATTTGTTTATTAGTAAGAGTTTTTAAGGTTTGCTCTAATCTTGTCTTTATCGCTAATGGTACTCTACGAGGAGGATTCGCCTTTGGAACTACTCCATCAATTATTTTAATTTTTACTATATCAGGAAAAGTACCTAAGCCTTCAAACACCTCTTTATTTGTACAAATAAACTTATCAAGTTTACTTGATTTGTTAACATTTAATTGATTAATTCTTTGTACTAGATTTAAACTTATACAAGTATTTAACCCCAAAATAGGAACACAGTTTGGATGATCTATTATTATAAACTGTACATTTTTGACAAATCCTTTAATTTTACATTTTAACACTACAGTGCCTATTGTACTTAATTTATAACCACCATACGACTCTATTTTAGTCTTTGTTTGTTGTATTGGCTCTTTAGTATTAATTATTTTATACCATTTATACGGCAAAACATTGGTCTCAGCTCCTGTATCCAATTGAAAGTTAATTTGAACATTATTGACATAAATTATTTGAAACCATTTTTTATAATCTGTTTCACTTAGTTTAACTTGATTTATTGAAAAAATTAAATCATCATCATCATTAAGCTCAGTTTCAGAATCAACTGTATTTATTAAATTTTGCTTAAAAAATTTTTTATTTTCTTTTTTAAAATTACTTTTATTATTTTTATTGATTTTTGGAACTGTGTCAAATTTAGATTTACATAAGCTACTAAAATGATTTAATCGTTTACACTTGTTACATACTTTTCCATAAGCTGGACATGCATTAATTGAATGTGTATTACCACACCTTGTACAACTGTTGATGGTTGCTTTTGATTTTGAAGATGAAAACTTCTTGTTGACTATATGATGAACTTCCGCTGATTTCCCCAACTCTTTGCAATTAATTTCTGCCGCCTCCACCGACTGACAGAATGACACCACTTTTTCTAAGGTCATATCCTCTCGTAACAACCTCTCCAACGTATCTCTGCATTGTATACCCAATATAATTTGTGTCTTGAGTAACTTATCCTCCAGCACACCAAAATTACACGGCTTGATGAGTTCTTTCAATCTTGTTAGATACACATCAAAACTATCATCATTTTGTTTAGCCGTAAAAAATTTATAATGCGCCATAATTTCATTCGTTCTTGGTGAACAATATTTTTCCATTCTATTTAGAATTGCAGAAATTTCTTTATCTTTCTCTTTTTCAGGCGCTAAAGTGTTGTACACTTTTAATGCCTCTGTACCCATCAAGTTTAACAAACGCGCTACTTGTATTTCCTTAGACTTACCATCTGTTTCTGTGGCAGTCATATATATTTCCACTTGTTGTTTGAAAAATTTGAAATTCTGCGTCATATTCCCAGTCATTTTAAGTGGTGCTGGTTTGTTGAACTCCATTTCCGATTTTTTATTTTACAAATACACAATTTTATGAACGTAGTTTCCGTTTACGACTGCGCCATGTTTATATGTTATCTTATAGTAACATTATATTCTTAAATAAGTAAAAAGACAAAATATATTATTTACATGTACTTTATTATTTATTACAATTAATTATGAGAAAAAACAGTTTGTTAATAATTTGTTAATAAGGTTAGCTGGTTATCACTTATGACATTTACAGTGATACCACAGTAGGTATGTGTATTATAAATTAACTGCTTTGCTAATTGTTGAAGGTTGGTGAAGACTTTTTTACAGAGTTTAGTGCAGTCGATGTTTTTTGTATTTATTCGGTATATACTATATAGCATTCCCGGAATTCGAGAAATATGGGTATAATATGATTATTTAGGGTAATCTTCATTGGCCATGAGGTGTTTGGTGTTTTGGTAGTTTAACCATTAAAATATGGTTTCATGGTTAAAATATTGGCACTCGTGTAATATGCTACTATTACCACTGCTTCGTTGGAGCAGTATGTGGTATCGAACAACTTTACGAGTGTTTACCGTATTTTCCCTTCTGATCAGTGGTGGTCAAACGAATAGCGATGAGGTTGGTAGGGGTGGAGGAGAAGTGAGGGGATATTCTCCTGTCAAACAGGTCAAACTTTAACGAATAATATTTGATCCTTATATATATTTGAAAAACTAAAAAAAAAATATACATTATTCAATTTACTAATAAGATATGGTACGTCGTAATAGGTACCTACATATATGTTTGCTACATTTCAGCTATAATGATAATAACCCATAATAGGTATTGTGGATCGAAAAGGAACAAATCTTATTATTTAGTCGGTTCGTCAGTCAATGTTTAATAGGTACCTACGTATAAGGTATTAATATTTTAATAACGCTTTATGAGAAAGTCACGTCTGCCTTATTCCTCTTAAAACTCAAACGCTCAAACATAATTCTTTTTATGGATACACAATAATCTTATGCATGTGTATAACACCATATTATGCATACCTAATATATATATTATACGCACTAGCGAGAGTCAAGTTTACTAAAAATAACTTAAGTAGATACATCCGTGAGTAAAGCAAATATTAATAACCAAGTTTATTACAAACGTGGTGGGAGAGTAGACTTCATCGTTACTGTAATATTATAATATATAATATAGATATATTATACCGTCTTCTTGTGAGTGAACGCCCACTACACAATAAGTCTATAGATTCAATTTTCACGATATAAAACACAATTTTTAGAATATGAAATATTAAGTTTGCTCTTCGTGGGACGACGAGAGTTTTTCGTCGCTATAAAATTATGATAGTATCATATTTTATTTATTAAAATATATATGTGAGCTGAGCTCTTTTTACAAATTTTTGTGTCCGTGTAAAAAAACATACCTAGAGGTAGAAGTATATTATAAACGATTAAAATATACAAAATAAGATATTATTATACGACGGTACAATGTATAAGACAGAGATGTTATAACTAAACAACACATTTGTAGACATAATTGTCTTAATTGGTGTGTAAAAAACAATTAAAAACTAAAAGTCGGGCCCGTATTCTTACATTGATTTAACGCAATAAAATGTACAGAAAGGATGCATAAAATTAATTATAAGTTCCAAGTAGAGCGAAAATGCGTACCTATTAAATTATAGCGGTTAGTCGGTTTGTTTTTTTTTTTTTTTTGTCATCGCCTTAAATGATTAATAATATATTGATTGCAATGAAATTATATTCCTAGATCCTATGAAAACTGGATAGCAATGCAAAATTGAATACAAGGCTAATAATATATTAGGTATTGTTACAATGGCAGTTGAAACATATTAAAAATACAAAGTGACAATTTATTTTTTATAACACCTAATTTAAAGTTGGAATTTTGACAAAATACGTACAATTAGTTATATGGTTGTAATTTAAAAATATTATTAGTGGATATATTATGAAACTTTAGAGTATATTATTATATTTTATACACACAATGACATTTCCATTTAACCTACTGTAGTAGATAATAATGCTTTGTACTACAATTAATTATGTGGTATACTCTAATCATAATGATATCATAAACTTTACCTACTTAGTAATATTTATAGGCTGGCAGAAGGTCTTCGCTCAAAATCGTTTTTCATATACAATAGTTTTCTACCATTGAATCCAAATTTAACAACTTTCGATTACAGTGGCTCACTTGTAGTGTTTGAAAATTTCATGAAATTTAAAAAAATGAAATATTTCAAAATATGTGAAATATTTCAGTATTTTAATATATTTTGTTTAATTTTTAAATAATTTTTATATTTACATATTATAATTGTCATAAATTACCTTCATCACTATATGGCACCTGTATGTATACCTAACCTTTGGTATTATACATTTAAATTGGTATTCAAAATGTTTAAATATTTTAATGTTTAAATGATACAAGTAGGTATACAATATTATACATGTATATTGTATACTTACTGAATTCTGACATTAGAATTTAGAACACTGAACATTGTGTTAAAAAAATAAATAAATTGTGTTTTTATTTGTGTTAAAAAAAATTTCAATGTTTCACGTTTTTGTGAAATATTTCACAACTCAATGAAATATTTCATGAAATATTTCTCATACTTCAAACACTACTCACTTGTAACTTACTGTACAGCAAAGAGATATCCACTTACCAGCTTTTATTTTTTTTATTTTTTTATTTCAATTTAAATATTAAAATTCTTGACTTAATTTTACCTGTAAAATATGTAACAATATTTAAATATATCATATTACTTATTCGTAAGTAATTAGTATAAAATAAACATATACTATTATCCATGTCCTATGTATTATTTTAATTATTTTGTATTTTAGTTAAATATGTATTAGTAAAGGGTTCATACATTATAATAGAGTCGATGTATGTTAACTCCATTGCTCCATCGTCAAATGGTATTATTTGCTGGAAACAGTACCTACACAAAAAAACAATTATTCTGAAACACTTTTGCATAGGTACCTCTACAAAAAATAAATAAATACATTTTTTTTTTTAAAATCTATTTTCAGCTATTTTCTTAACATTTGTAACTCAGTATTGAATGCACAACAAAAAATTCTCTCAAACTCTCTCATAAATATTTTTCCTGAAACATTTTTAAAACTCCATTAGTGGGTTGTTATTCGTCAACACATGCATCGTGCTTAAATTGGCGATTTCACTATAGACTAATTAAGAAAAAGAAACGAATATTTTCATATTAATATCACGAGGACGATTTATTTTTGCAATACCTTAAAAACAACGTACCAAAGTACTAAAAATAACGAAATAATTTACCACTTTGTTTTAAAAACTACCATTTCATAGTTATTCAGTATAAAACCAAGGATGATAACTGACGAGACTGTAGATATAAAGAGTTTTAAATAAAAATATCGTTTTCTAAAAATATAATTGACTTGTTATTAACCTAAATATTATAATTATTAATATTGTTACTTGCGTGTGTTTCGGGGAAAGTATTTATTGATTTTATTAAAATATAACTTACATAAAATAGTTTTTTTTTTTTTTAAGAAGCCAGTTCATTATACGTACAATTAACACTCAATACAAGCATAAAAATATTATAAATTTAATGTTTTAAATAATTATGCATATTTTATGTATTCATATTAATTTTATTATTTCAAATGAATGCTATTTGTTTTTTTTTTTTATGTATACGACACTAAAATATTGTCGTGATCATACGAAAATACGCTTCATAGTACATTGTATTGATGATTATCGAATCGATTTCCACATTAAAAAATCTTCTTCACAATAAATTGTATCTAGTCATGCGTCCAACTTATTCCAGCTCGCCTCTATCATACTTTCTGAGTGACAAATATATTCTTATTTCATAACGGAAACCAATTAATTTTAAATACGTAATCTTAATTAATAGGTTTATCGTGACGACGGCAGTAATGGGATCCGATACGACAATTGTTTGTTTAATAATATTAACTATTATTAATTATTATTATTATTATTGTTACTATACTATTGCATACCTACCTACCTTAATGATGTTTATTTATTAACTTATATATTAAATGGACACCATTTGGATTTTTAATAACAGCAGTATGCATATAAGAAATATCACTGAATTAACAAATTTAACAGAACACAATGAACGGGGACAATATATTATTATTTATATTTTGTAGAACAATGTGGCCTTGGCACGAACGGGAGATTATAGGTTGTTATTGGCTATGTAATGGACATCATTCTCATTGTGGGGGGTATTTTTTTTCACAAAAATTTAACGGAACTGTCCTGTAAGTAATAGGACTCCTGGAACCTACGGGTGCTACTTGGGACATGAATCTAAATTCGCTTCAACAAGTGTGGTACATCTAAGTGACCTCAAATTATTAATCTCTGGGTGAGGTTAACAATACGTACTCTGATTCGTCGTTCGCTCTTCGTATAAAAACCATTTTAGTATCAATAAAAATATATTTTTATTTTTTAATTGAATTGAATACTAGTACCTATACTTATATTTTTCTATAATGTTTTAAAAAATGTAAATACACAACACGAAAAAAAAAGTACTCCCATAGTAATATTATGGCCTCCGAATGCAACAATACAAATTTGAACACGAACGTTATCAAATGTCATGAAATACTTACTTGCCATGACATAAAAATAGTGGATAGGTACTTGCAAATTATACTCGTATTAAGCGACTGATCCAAAATGTAAGTTGTACAAATATTTATCGGTCTACTCGGTCTGGACGTCCACATTATAATTCTTTTTTTAAACAATAAAAATGTTATATGTAAATATTTTTATTCAAATTCATTGTATGTTCTGACTTGCAGTGTATTTTTAATCATAAATTATTCTACCGATTCAGGTGGGTTACCTACTTCACAATAGAACATTTTTACAACTCATAAAATATCAAATATCAAATTTTAAAATCAACATCTATTATGTTCTAAAGTTATTATTGTTATTATTATCTTTTTTTTATATAGATATGTTTTTGGGCTGGTTACATTTTTTTTTTCTAACCGATTTTCGTAACGCTTTGTTTATTGTCATAGAAACGCAAATAAACATTAAAAACAAAAATAAAAATAAAAATGTAATCAAATTCCTAACAAAATATAGGATGCTACAATAGATACGTTTCCACTCCACTATAGTTACCCAAATATGTATCTAAGATTCCTTAATTATCCTTGCAGAAGAAAAATATAATTTAGTGGAATGATATTTATAATATAAACGAATGATTTTTTTTTTTAATGATATTTAAAATTCGTACTGATAGGTATGACCAAATAAAATGTGTAAAAAGAGAATAGATAATATTCTGACTACATATGTTATAGGATCCACCTCTGGTGATACGCTCAACCGTTTTAAAATTAATATTATTTTTACTCAAGAGAAAAAAAACATTCGGCATCAAATTCATTGAGTTGATTTTTTAGAAAAAAAATTTTATATTATTAATGTGGGAGGCATTTTTTTTTTATTTACATAAAATAAGGAAAATACAATAAAATATCAAACTTTAAATAATATTGATGATAGTAATAGCGATGATCGATTACATAGCTTATACATTAAATTAATTTATCCGATCCGGTTTTCAGGAGGAAATTTAATATCATTATCATTTCATATGTTATTTTAACTTATGAGTATGACTGCTCCTTGTTTATTCGATAAACTTCACAACACTTCATATTCTAATATTTGTCAAGTATTTTTATTGTATTCGTACAAAAACATAATCGTCTACAACCGACCCGCGGCCCTCAAAGTCTTATTTTTTAGTCCCCCTAGTAAGACATATTATTATATAGAAAATATATTTAAAAAATAATAATAAGTCGGTGGGAGATGGCGGCTGCCAGTCATATCATCGACTAATAACAATAATAATACATTATATTCAATTCATATTAATTTGTAATGTGATAACATGCGGTTCGTTATATAATAAAATATGAATAAAAATATTTATTTTTGTATAGTTGAAGAAGGTATGGCACTTGACAATTTATTATGTCTCGTGTATTTGATATTATAGTTTTATTAATTTAATGTACAAAATATAATGGGCGACAGTTGTTGTGTTCTAATGAATTTTCGTACATATGAAATTCAGATGAAAATGTTCTTCCCCACAGCAAAACGGCCTACGATTAGAACATAAACAACTATATAATTATAATAATAATATATTATTTAGTGCTGTGTAGCTAAGAGGACGTCTCACCGGCATATTGTGTTGGATCCGTCTTACAACATGGCAAATAATATTGTAGTTCACCAATTTATAGTGTTGCAGTTAGCTTTCATAAAATTATTAGAGTGAAATAGTGATTTGACCTATCAACTATATAACACAATATTCAACGAACATTATAATATGTGTCTGTACTTTGGTTTTTCACGATGGAAACAATTTCCACGCGAGTTACTGGCATTTTGAATAGTTATTTGCCATACTCATACCCAGTCCTGTAAAGTATTTGAGTAAAAGTATTCAAATACTTTTTTAGGTATTGAATAACTTTTTAAATACTTTCAACATGAAGTATTTTGAATGGTATTTTAAATACTTTTTGGTATTGAATACTTTGGTTTTTTATTTCGAACATTTTATTTTTATTCGAAATAATTTTAGAAATTTTAGAATGAATTAAGAACACAAAATAGGTAGTATCACCAATGGGTGGTTTCTTCCCTCAAAAAAAAATCATATGCAAATACCCTATGCACATTTGCTTATTGTTCTAGTTAAGAACCGATTGTAAATTTCATGTAAAAATAAAAAAAAAAATGTAATAAACATTTATTTAATAAATAATAAATAAAAATGATTATAAATTTACTACCTATGTGTCTATATTACAATAATAAGAAACCCACTTTAAAAACCAAAAGTATTTTAAAAGTATTCCAAATACTTTTTCAAAGTATTTTAGTAGTATTTGAAATACTATACAATTAAAGTATTTGAGTAGTATCTTAAATACTTAAAAAAAAATGTATTTGAGTACTTACTCAAGTACTTTTCAAAAGTATTCTTTACAGGACTGCTCATACCTTACACAAGTGTAGAGAATCGCAAGTGCAGGACACTTCGGAACATATTAATTGGACATATACATAAGTTACACTTTGAATTTAGATTAGTCGAAGTCGAGACGGTTTTTCGATAAGATGGTTTAAATATCGAAACACTATTATTGAAACTGTTAAACACGACACTTTAATATTGAGCATTTGTTATAATTTTAAAACTTCTAGCTGGGAATTACTTGGACAATAAAATATATCCTCTTCGATGATATGGCAACGACGGACGCAAGTCTGCACTGAGAGTTGTAATAGCTACCAGTTTAGAGTTGACGTGACTATAATATTGACAGTAATTTTTTCTAAGTATAGGCCTGTTTTATTCTAATAAAAGTTAATAACCATACCGAATAGGTAATATTATTATGTCACCATATTAATCGCTGGAGTAGGTTATACATTTATGCCGGGTTGCACGAACGATCTCACTAAACATTTAATGAATCATTTCCGAGCTCTTAAACAACGATTTAGTGGTGCCCATATAGATGATTGGTCCATTAAATTTTATTGAATAATTAAATCAATCAATTTTTCACGCTAACCGCGGCATATTATATATTATTTAAAACTACGAGTTCGTATTGTTGCACGTACACCATCGATAATTATAGGTGCATTAGGATTTATATTATAGTGAAAGACTAGCACATATTATAATTATCTCATAACGATCATATTGAATATAATCACACAAAATTGGTTTTAATGAAAGCAAGTAAACTGATATCATTGTCAAATTTGACAAAAAAGTTCTAATACTCTACGTATACAAAAAAAACACAATTTAATATAATTTATTTTCTAATCGTGCTCTTGACGTTACTGGTCAGTACCTACCTGCCTTATTTAACTGTTAGTTACCGATATTAGAAATATTATGTTTTAAGTCGGTTTCTTATAGGTATTTTTATTTGTATCAAATAACAATAAATATATTTAACCTTATAATTAATTGTAAAATGCAGGGCAAGTGGGTAACACTCTGCTGTACAGTTGAAGGTGTCCAGAGGGTCACTGTAATGGATGTGTTAAATTTGAATTCAACGATATAAAATCATTGAATACGAATTACGATTACGACCGAAGACGGTCTGTCAGCCTAATAATATTTTATGATATTATTATTATTGCTGTTAAAGGAAGACATTAGTAATACAGAAGCTTTAACTAAATTTTGCCAAGAAAACGTCGTTGTGTGCTTACTTACTTAAAAAGTTTCAAGTAACCTAACCTAACCTACCTATACTCAAGAATAATATTTTTAAATTAAAAAAAAAAAAAATAATAATTAAAAACGTTATTCTTCGTTTGAACATCAAATTTTTGTTCAAATTTTAACTTAAAATATCTATTAAGAAAAACTGTGTTTGTATATTTTATAGATTTTATGAGAAACATAGTTTTAAAGATTTAATGATAGCTATAAATTTGAATATTTTATAAAGTTTTTAATATCAAATAATATGAAGATTTTTGAGATGAATTTTGAACTATAAATGCTTATAAAAATAAATCTTGCCTTTCAAATTACCAAGCACAAATGACCAGGAATCAGAACACATAATGGATTTATATTGACTAAAAGTTAAAACTTTCCGTACTTATGAAGAAAGAAAATAATGTACAGGTGACCATATCGGTCGACTAACCAAGATAAAATTAGATGGTAAATTTACAACAATTCGACAAATAAGACAATAATTGAAGACGTTTATTAAATTAATTCCATTTAAAATTTTATAAAATCGAATTATGCAATATTATATTCGTTATATTCAAAATGGGTGAAAATTTGCAAAAAAGAAAATCGCTCTATTTAATTTAGAATTTTCCAAATCGTGAATATATCTAACAATCAATCAATTTGTACTAAAAAACACTCGAATGCATAGAAATTCCAGCCCTAGACTGATGACACAAACAATTATAATAAACAGACATTATTAAATCAATACAGTTATCGATTCGCTCAGAATCTAAAACGATTTTATGACAAATGAGAATGTACGCCGAGTGAAATACAAAATTATTAATTTATTTTTGACACCCAATTAACCGGGAATTTTTTTTTTTATTATTGAGGCTATTCGATACCTATTGGATGTTTTATGATAAAAATATATTATTATGCACAGGTATATATTTCTTTAATTTCGTCGATAAAACATGTTCCGAAAATTAATATGAAAATATATTTAAATTTTTTAAGATGTTTAATTCAGTTCAAACTCAGCCCCACTTACAAATAAATTCGACTTTTGTGTTCCACTTAAATTTGATTTTAAATTGTGGTACATTTTTCGAAAAAAAAAACCGTGTACAATAGAATATTCGACAGTCGTAAACCATACATCGGTAATAAAATAATTCGAGTACTCTCGAGGGAACTATCCGCTATACTCGTATATTTAAGTATTTTAAACTACAAGCACTAAGGATGAGCCTTAACGAGTTTAAAGTTAAAGTTAAGTTTAAAAGTTTATTTTATTTTATCATTTAAGCTTAACTAGTTACTGTTGGTTTTCTGTTAATTTAACTACTAGGTTAACTCAATTGTATGTTAATAAACGTGAAATCGACGAATTGTAAAGTTTACTTAAATATGGCGTCAAGTTAATTTAGTTTTGTTTTCAATTTTATTTTATTAGATTTTAATCGATTTCGTTTCCTTGTCAAGAAATATTTCAGGTAATGTTTGGCGTGAATTATTTGTAACAATATTGTTAACTTTTGTAGTTACGTATAACTCTAACAAATACTATATATAAATACTGTATCAAAACTATCTATATTTAGTTTTGAGTTGGTAAAAAGTAAAAAATAGGCTTGTAATGTTAAATGGCAAGGTGACAAAAATACCACAGGTGACAATAAAATCAACGAGGTGACAATTAGACCACGCAGTCTTATTGTCCTAAGTGTTTTTTTAATTAAATTGAGACAATAAGACGACAGGTTTAAAAAGGGTGATAATAAGACCATGCTTTCTTATTGTCCACAGTTTTTGTAAAACTGAATTGAGACAACGCGGTCCCGAGTCGTCCTTTTTCCCGTAATAGTATACAAAATCAATAATTGACTTTTATTCAAAAAAGTAAAAAAAAAAAATTGACTATTAACTGTCGTGCTTAACTATTTCCTCAGTTAACCACAAATTAAATCAACTTTAATAGAGAAGAGTATAAGGATTGTGGCTTTTTAGATGATAATAAGATTTATGATAAGGCTTTTGGCACTTTAGCGGTCTCGTTTCAATAGAGGGAACGTTTGAAAGTGGAGTTTAAGTGTCTGTAGCAATCAGTCGTGAACCGTGAAAATAGGTAACTGAACAGGCTAGAAAAGATTCCCCGGAGACTTTCTGGCGCTATTTCATGTGTAAAAATTTCTCAAGTCGAAAACAGTGTTTAAGTTTAGTAGGACTAGCAAGTCAGCCATCACTGGTGTAAGACGATTATACACCAAACTGAGCAATGCTAGCCTTTGGAGGACTGAGTACATGTCCATAATATGCAAAAGGTGTTAAGTTTAGCAAGTCGGTAGCCTCGAGCTAAAATCGATTAACGTTCAGCTAAGTCACCTAGAAATTAACTTTTGCCAAAAACATTGCATTTGAAAATGTCATCTTTGTGTGTATAAAATATAACAATATACCTACCTAAGTTAAAAGATTCAAGTGTACCTACGAATAGTAATGTTATTAATTTACAACATTTTACTTCAATCAGTGGCGGACTGAAATTCAATTTTAAATGATGCATTTTCATAACTAAGTATACTTAACACCACCACCAACATCCTATTTTTAATTACAAAGTTATGATGTAAAATAAAATGTGATCAAAAAAGCCAAGAGTTCAGGCTTTAACATGTAATTCTGCGCCACAGTCACGGGGTGGCACCACCCCCTTTGAAAAGTTTACACAACTTCGTCAAAATTGAGCGCTTCGGCTCGCCACTAACTTCAATCATCATTCACCGTTATAATTAAAATATCTAATTTTATTCAAATTTGAGCGTAAAATGTCTATAAAAATAAACTGCGTTTGTAATATATTTTTTATATTTTATGGTTACATTATTAATTACTTATGTTTAACCTGAAATACATATTCAAGCCACAGCTATAACCATGGAACATTTTACACATTTTTAACTACAAAATAGTTTCCAAATGTTCGTAATGTTGATGAATTTTGACATAATTTGAACTTAAAATGTTTATACAAAAAAAAAAAACGTGTCTTTAATATTTATAAACAGTTTGATAACAACCTAACGAGCCTTTGTGGTGAATATTTTATTCAATTTTTAAGTTTTTGACCAAGCAAAACATTTTTTATTAACAATTATTTTAAGGAAATAATCGTTTATTTCACACATGGCTCAAATAAATAGCTAAAAAAAATTCAAAATATTTAGAAAATTAAATCATATTATGTAGGAAAAAATAATATAAAAACTTGTAGAAAAATCAATTCAAATTTATTAATCATTAATCTTATTAAAAAATATTTGTGGATTAAACTCATCCATTTTTTTTTTTTTAATTCCTACAATAGCAAATAAATAGGTAAATAATATGTTGAACCTTGTATTAAATTTTTATACCTTTGGTATATTGTATGCACTTTTCTTATAAAAAAGTAAAATGCATCTGCATTTGGAATATATATAAAAAAAACTATGAAAAACCTTGAATTCAATTTTCAAAGTATATGGCTGAGCAAAAAAGGTGTATGGAAATTCATAGAAAAAAACTGAAAATAACAAATCTAAAAAGGTCTATACTATTATGCAGCTTAACAATTGTTAAAATAAATTGAAAATGTTACGGTTTGTAGAAAATACTACTCTAACCATTTGGTGTAAATTTCAAGTAATTAAGCGGTTATTCGTTTTTGGACTATACCAAAAAAATTTAATCTATTTTTTCGAAGTCACCAAATGATTTTGCGTAAAAAATTCCTTCTTACTATAGTTACTTTTTCTTACATGAACTTTAAATGTTTTTATCTTACAATGCAGCATTTCAATGCAGAATGTTTTAAATGGTATTTTTTACTTAAGAAATTTGCATCAGGAACATCATTCCAAAATCAAATCGTTCGTTGATAGGTATTATTTGTTTGTTTTGCTTATTACGATAAACGATGGGAGCCAGAGGAGAAGTAATGCTAACTTGGTCCCTCCTCTGCAGGCTCTCGATGCCAAAAAAAGAAAAAAAAAGGTATTATTTTATTTTTTATTCAAAATTAAGCTGTAAAATACAAGAATTTTTCAGATTGTAATCTGTAACCAATGGTGACCAACCATTTACCAGCAAAAAAAAAATCTTTACAATTTCCTTCGTGAATCTTAAAATGATAGTGTGAGCATAATGTATTTAAATTGTGAATTTCACAATAATCATTCTTAGTGTTTACTTACATCGTAAAGCTTTCGTCTGACAAAGTTCCAAGTCTCCGACTATTATGGTTTATACGTTGATTCTCCGTCAGTCATTAGGTCATTAATTTATTCTGTAAGTCAGGGAAAAGTCACTTATACATATGGAGAAAATATAATATTTTTAGGCAGGTAACAGTTGCAACGTAATAATCAATAATTATTTAATAGATTATTACTAATTATGATATTTTTAGGTACGTGACAATTGAAACATAATATTATAATTTATAATGCGATCATAAATAGCGTTTAAATCAGGCTTAATGTTCTACTTATGATAATAAGTAATAATAATTTGGAACATTTCAACAGGTTTTATTAATTTTAAATTCTATGCTGGTATAAAAAAATATACAGGATTATAGGAAAAACTGCAAAGTTGTCATAAAAAATGAATAAATAATTAGTGTAGGTACTGAAATATTCTTACTACGGTTGTGTCGCGCCGTTTATGACCGTTTAGTGAAAATTATGCTAATTGTGATACAGTGTAAAAAAAAAAATAATAATAAATAAAATGAATTCAAACAACTATAAAACAAATAACAAAGTGTAACCAGATACCAGTAATCGTCCAGCAACTGAACGAATGCTCAAACATACGAGCAGTACGGTTCAGTTATCTAGTGACAGCGTGCAACATTAGTGGTTTAACTCTTCTGCAGGTACATGGTTCGTTTATTCATTTTAATATAGTCATCAATATTTAGTTATACGGTTGTGTGATAATATTGTATATTTATTCGTTTTTGGTTCATCGATAATAATATTATTTAAATGTTAAACAAAACTAATCAACAAAAATAAAATCATGTGCGATATTGTAATATTATAATAATATACGACGTGATCCGTTTGAGCGTCCAGACGTCTACAACAACAATCGTCGTTTAGAAAAGTCTCAACTGTTATTTTCATAACACAATTGTTGGTGTCCTTGCAAGACGACATTTTTTTAAAAACTTTATCCTCATAATTTTTTTTGCGTTTTTAATTTATCAAATTTCGATTTCGACATTTTTAATTTATGTAGTTAATCACAAACAATTTTACCGATTATTACGATACACACAAATCGAATTTAAAAAGAGTGATTTTTTTTTAATTATTTACAAGTATTTAAGATTTGATGAAATGAGTAAGTGTCGGCACTACTGAGAAATCACCGTGACGGAATATTCCCGGAGTTCAAGATAATGTAAACATTTTTAAAATATTCAGTTATTATTGACAGTCGTGTCTTTTGATTTGTATATTTTTCATATAAGTATAAAAAATATAATATTACTTCGTATATTTTAAAAGTTTAAAGATTTATTTGAAAATCTTATTATAGTATATAAGAATATGATAAGTATTGATCACTAGGTACAGTTTATATTGTTAGTTGAAAATAGAGTGATTTTGTTCAGAGTAAGTACCTATGTCCTATATTGTATTATAAACTGCTCAGTTACTGATAAAATATTTTCAACTAGTTCTTAGATTCTAAAGGACCGAGAAAAGTGTAAACAAAAAATCGAATAATAGTCACTCAAATGTTTTGTTGTCTTAACTCACTGGGAACGCCAACAAAATATTATAACAATATATACCTTGTGGTTAGCTCCAAATTTATTTTATCTTTTCACTAGTTCCCATGATTGATGGCAACGTTATTTAAATTTTTTAGTATTTTACCTCAAGTGGTGGATACTACTTTAGGTGTGGCTATAATAATATAATAAGTTATTATACATTTGTATGGCATCATTTGATAATATTAATACTGATTTTCTGCGGTATTTCAAGTTTTCGTCGTACCTATTTATTTAAAATAGATAATTTCAGTGTATAGAATTTTTTTGTTTAAATATCAATGACATTTAAGCTGACTCATTTTATAAATCGTACCTATGAGTTTAAATTTTTTAGTATTAGTAGCTTAAAATATTTATTGGATTAAATTTTTATTGGCACATAGGTACATAATGTTTATTATTTTTTTGTTTATATCAGAGAACTTAAATCGATTAAACCAATATAGCATAATATTTTAATATACATTATATATGTTCCAATTGAAATCAAATGTCATATTTTTTTATATTTTTAATATGTAATTTTCTTATTTACTATTTAGTATATAATATAAAAACGGCTGACATGTTCTAAAAAAAATACTTAATAGATTTGTGCATTAATGAGTTTCTAGTAAATAATATGCTAATACAATATTAAGTGCTACATTTCATGCGGCTTAAAACCAGTTATTGTTTCATTAAATTACGGATTAAAAAAAAAAAAATTATTTTCTTTTGCAATGTTGCAGAAAATACCAAAAACGATTACACCAATGTGTGTTTAATTTTAATCAATTAAAGATACATTTTGAAAGTATTATTCATGGTAACATCATTTCATGAGCAACTAACAAAAAAAATTATAAAAAATTATAAATATTATCTTGTTTCCTTAAGAATCCATATTACAAATATCTATACAATTCACTAATATTATGGATTCAAGTAAAAAAAAAAAAAAAAAAAACAGAGGAACTCGCATCGACACTGCAACTAATATACTATAAGTTTGTGATTATTGTACTTCAGCCCAAAACAATATACATTATTTAGAAAAACATTATTTAATAGTGTAGTACGACTTAGAAGTTTACACACAATCATTAAGGAATTAAAAAATAACTATAAATGCATTATTCTCTTTTAAAAGAAAAATCGTATTTTTAAACATAATATCTATTGGATAAACATTCGAAAAATAGAATATTATTATTGCTTGGGATATTATTTAAAGAAATTACAGGTACCAATATATAATATTGTGTTTAAGTAATATTATAATAACATAACAACATTTTACGAAAAATGTAAACCAAACAGTTTGAGGTTATAATTATTTTGCTATTTTAGGTATAATGTTGTGAATTAATTATATCATAATTGTTCGAAAAAGAATTCAACCTTAACATGTCAAAAAAAAATATTCTGTAATATACAATTTGTTAATAATCATAACTAAAATACATTTTTTTTATCAGTTCATAAATACTCGAATGATCTTAACTTTCATTTGCAAGAAGGTTTAATTTTTTTTCTTATAGTTAAGATTTTATTAACAAGTTAATATGAACCTAATTAATTAACTTAAAAGTTCTTGAATGTCGTTTGAATTCGTCCTAAAGCTTATATAGATTTAATGTTAGATTTCCAAGTGTAGTACGAACATTATTAGTAGGCTGCAGCGTATCTCGAAGGTTGAAAATGGTTAATTAGCATAAAAAGTATATATTTAAATATTCTACTGATACGAAGTAACTAATCGTAATTAGTTAATTTCCTTAACACACCATGAAAATACTCCTTAATGTCCTCAAATGAACAATTCGTATTTCCAATAATTAGTGTACTCGGTCGTTTGACTACCTATATACTTAAAGCACGCATATATTGTAATATTTGGCAAATTATTGTAGGTATCTCTGGTATAGTCTGTTATATAATAATATAATATTATTGGTATTATTTTAATTTTCATTGTACTCATATTATAATTACGTGTACTTCCAGGGCAACATTTTACCTTGAATGACTTACAGACCAAATCATCATATTATACGCACGAATTGACACACGGCGACAGACATGGAGATATCGGCGTTTTTAGTGTTCGCCACGTGGCTCGTTTCTGTGCAGCAGTGTCTGACGTTAAATTTAAACGCACTGTCATACCTTGGTGATCGTTACCGCACAAATCTCATACAATTTAGAGAAGACCCTTTGTTCGGTAATAAACCGATACTCGACGAATACGACTTTATCGTGGTTGGATCGGGGGCGTCGGGTGCTACGGTTGCCAGGAGGCTGGCCGAAGTACCCGAATGGAAAATATTACTGCTCGAGGCTGGCAAACAAGAATCGATTGCCACTTCAGTGCCGGCCATAGCTCATTATTTTCAATTCACAGACTTCAACTGGGCTTTCAAAACCGAAGAGGAACCGAACGCCTGTCAAGGCGTCGTAAACAAGAGATGTTTGTGGCCCCAGGGTAAAGGTCTCGGCGGCAGTACGATCATCAACAACAACATATACACCCGGGGCAACGTAAGAGACTTCGACCGTTGGGCCGAAGCTGGCAACCCAGGTTGGTCGTACAAAGACGTTTTGCCGTATTTTTTGAAAAACGAAGACGTCACTATTCCGGAACTTAAGCGATCCCCGTACCACGGTGTCGGTGGACCAATGCCGATAAGTTATTCTCCGTTCAAATCGCGACTGGTCGAGGCGTTTCTGGAGTCCGCACCGCAAGTCGGGTTGAACGTGGTGGACTACAACAACCCGAATAGCCACGTCGGCTTTTCGAGAATCCAAGGCACGATAAACTTCGGCAGACGGGTCACGTCGGCCAGAGCGTATCTGCGAGGGAACCTGACCAACTTGCACATCGTCGACGGAGCATTCGTTACGAAAGTACTGATCGATCCGAATACTAAAGTAGCGTTGGGCGTGGAATTCGAAAAGGATAACAGGAGACGAAGGGCCCGAGCCAGAAAAGAAGTGATCTTGTCGGCGGGCGCTTTCAACACACCGAAGCTCTTGATGTTGTCGGGCATCGGGCCCAAGGAACATCTCGAACCACTGGGAATAAACACCATAAGCGATCTGCGAGTCGGTGACAACTTGCAGGAGCATCCTTCGTACGCGAACTTGGCGTTCACCGTCAATGAAACGGTGGGATTAATACCCGAACGCATATACAAGCAAGGGATACGCGAGCTTTTCAATTTCTACGACGGAAATGGCTGGCTTACGACCATGGGCTGCGAAGGACTCGGATACGTGAAAACCAAGTACAACAAGGACCCGGGGGACGTGCCAGACATCGAATACATTTTCGTTCCGATGTCCCTGGCCGGCGAAGAAGGATTGGGAAACAGTTTGTTGAGAAGAAGCATGGGAATACCGGACAGTACTCATTACGATTTGCATAAAGGAATATTCAACAAGGACGGATGGACGATATGGACAATGCTCATGTACCCGGAGAGCACAGGACAAGTACGTCGAATGTATTATTATTATGAGCTATACGCATAATTATTATTCCGAATTATGTCTGTACATAATTTGTATATAACATTGTCTATGCGTTTAAAATACCGTTTTGTTAATTTTTCGTACTGTGATTACAGGTGAGATTGAGGAACGCCAACCCCTATTCGAAACCGTTGATAAGAGCCAACTTTTTCGACGCTCCCGTGGACGTGTTGCGCATCGTGGAGGGCATAAAAATGGTCATAGAACTCAACAAGACACCGGCTTTCCAGAAGTTAGGCTCCACCATGAGCCTGCGAACGATGCCGGGATGCAGACACCTGAGTTACGGATCGGACGCGTACTGGGAATGTTGTGTGAAAAGACTGACCATGCAGATGCACCACCAGTGTTGTACAGCGAAGATGGGACCGTCAACCGACCGAAACGCCGTGGTCAACTCACAGCTCATGGTCTATGGTGTTTCCAAGTTGAGGGTCATCGACTGTTCGGTCATGCCGACGATTACCGGTGCCCACACCGTGGCGCCGGCCTATATGATCGGAGAGAAAGGAGCCGATTTGGTCAAATCGACTTGGCTGAGACCGACGAGTTGAGATGTATAATTACAATGATATTGGTAGGCATTATTCATTATTATTATTATTATAGTTTCTAACTAAATCAAAAGACTTAAATTAGTTATAGGTTACCAATGTCGAAATCGATCGTATATGAGGTTATTGTATTATTAGTGCATAGTATTATTGTTTGCGATTTAAGTCAATTTGTATCGTTTGTTTGATCAATATTATAGTACAGAAAGCGTAGTGTATATTATTATTATATTTTATTTCACTGTACTGTTACTCGGTCGACGAAACTTGAAACATTGAAGTAAAAGGTAACACACTTCTGATCATTTTATACGTATATTCATTTTTAATATCATAATATTATGTACTTTTCTTTTATTTATATTATATTATATTCTTATTTAATATTTTATACTGTATGAATATTGATCGAGTAATAATAATCTATTTTAGTAGCGATCATCATACATCATTATATTATTATTATTTTGATGTGTTTATTTGTAAGTAGTTGATGTTCCGTAAAGAAAAGATAAGTATTAAAAGTGTTGCTTTGTTTATAAACATGATGTATTGTACATTTATATTATTATAATTATTGTTGAGCATAATGAAAGTTCTTAAAATAAATTTAAATTAACAATCCAAACACGATATTATTTTAAATGTTAACATAATATTATTACGGTTCGTTACTAAGATAAGACACAATATATTGTTGAATTTGTATAATACAATATAATATAAATAGTCTGCAATGTGGACCATTAAAAAATATTTGTATACATAATAATAATTATATTATACGCATTTAGTTTCTAAATAGTTTGACAATAATAATTATTAGTGACATTGGCATTGTATATAGTGTTATAGAAAGTGCTTAATAACAATATTATAGACTGACAATATATTGATCAGAGCTTGAATACATACTAATAATAATAATAATAATAATATATTGTACATTTGAAATCAGTATGATGTTATGTTATTAACTACAAACGGGAATTAAAATTATAATAGAGAAAAAGAAATTGTTCATTTCATATTTCGTAGCGGCACAACCGTCCCGACATCGGGTCAACGGTTTAATCGAATAAGTATGTAAATATTACATCCGTTGGACCATGGTAGAAAACATAAATCATTTTCAAAACCAGTACCTATATACAATATACATGCAGAATACTGGATTCCGGAGTCGTCGGCAATTCGTCGAGAAAATTAAAGCGAAAATGACTTTATAAGCATACCTACGACAATTTATTATAACAACGTAGAGGTCATGAACGTGTTCTGTGGTTAAACTCGCAGATCTATATTTATGAGTTCTGTTGTAAAAAAAAAAAAGAAAAAAACCGTTAAGACACAATATAACTGTATATCTAGCGATCGCAATCGCCGTTATTATATAACATTATTATGCCTGAAAAATTCGGTACTGCTTCGTGGGAATAAACTGGTTTGAAGGTCAGCATAGAATAGTCGTTAAAAAATCGTAAATCGGCGGGGACGAAGTTATTTTTTCAAAACAGATTTAAATTGATAACTTATTCGCAATAATTATAATACTATGCAAATCGATCGAACGAGCGCACACATGCAAGTATTAGGTAAACTCATTTTTGTCTATTTCTCCTATAGAAGGATAAAGTCAGTATGGTAATATTATCGTATACGCTAGAATTATTAATGATAATTTATTGATAATACGATTTCGCAAATTATTCATCATGACCTTTCGCCGTAACACGATTTTATAACGCTATTATTTTTAAGTAGATAATTTCGACAAAATTTGCACATTAGCACCGACCCATGGCAAACACGGCACCCTGATTATGTAAATTTTCTATTCGCATTTTCTTTATTTTAACATTAATATATGTTTTTCTCCCCCTCAAAAACTTATTTACGATTCATAGATTTTCCTTGCATTGGAAAAACACCGGGTAGCGTGAAACGTTATTATTTTTTGTTTTGTTACAAATAAATTGTGTCGAAATTAAAACTTACATTTAGCATATTGATAGACTTTAGTTTTAATTTCGAAAAAAAAATCGTTGCTACCTTATTGTTGAAGAATTTCAAATAAACGTTTATCTATCCACTACCTTACCATTGCCGAAATTACGAGAAAAAGTTTGATGTGGGCGGCGGTCATGGTCATTGGAGGAAAGAGCAGAGCTCATTTATTATTGTGGTTAGATGTTCTAATAGGAAATACACTGTTGTAGGTAAACTGCGTTTGCAATCGGAAGATTGTATCGAAAAAAATGTTAGAGCAGTGGAACCAAAATAATATACGATGGAGATTAGTCTCAAAGTATGGGGAAAGAAGGCGGCAAATTTGTTTGATGTGATGGTCTTAAAGGCCGAACCCCAAAAAAAGAAATAAAGGAGAAAACCACTATTTATAACGCGGTGTCTCTATTTTTGGAACATTCTAAGAAAACGATTTTGCGGTCAAACCCATAGCTGGTAGTTACGTAAATTATTTTAAAAAGACATTTTTTTATCGGCGCCTCCAAGCTAGCGTATTCACTTGTACTCATCTTTAAACGAGTGCGTGTGGAAAAAAAATATAAAAATTAGTATAATAATATCTTTAATCAAAAAAGATAAATTAAAATACAAATCGTTCGGGTTTCACGTGTTTGTGACCTTAATTCGACATAATCGGGCAATATCGGTAAATAAATAGTTTTCTTACATATTATAATTATTCCGAGATGTTTGTGTTACTGATAATAATTTTAAAAAAAATTAAGACCGATAATAATATAAGTCGTTATATTTTGGACTTAATAGCCGGTAGAGTAAAATATAAAAAGGACAAAGAACTCGTGTTAATACATATATCAAAATTCAATTTTGTACTAAACATTTATTCGGTACGAGTGCCAAATTTCAGTAAGTATTGAAGCGGTCATAGTTAAATCGATGAATTTTATTGTAAAAATATTGTTATACCTACGTTTGCCTCGTAATTTATAAATATCACTTCATACCGTGAAAAGTATACGCGGTAATAATATTACTATAATATTATATTATAATATAATTTTTTTTTTTGCAAATGTTATTCATATTTAATTCCAGCTCACCGTTTTTGTTTAAGCTTTGTTATTATGAAAAAAATTAAACGTTAATATCCGTACTTATACAACCTGTTGAAATTATAAATAATTGTTTGCGGATAGTTCACATAAATATTACAACTATAATACCCTATACCTACCTATATATCGTATTGTTCATAAAAAGTTTTTTTTTGTGTTTTTTATAATATGGTTAGGTACTTAGAAATAACAATTTCTTGTTGCGTACAACGTGTACATTATTATAAATACTTACAACGATTGTATTTTATTTTATATACAACAATTACATAGAAATATTTTTAAAAACCTGTCAGTATTTTTTTATAATATTATAATATTAATTTAAATGATCAAGTTATTGTCTACTATATTATATAGCTACAGACGTTTTAAAAAATAGATAACAAAACCAATACGAAAATGTGAGTTTAAAATTATAAAAAAATGAACGAGTTTTTTTTTTTTAAATCTAAATGTAATGTTGTGAACTTTTAGTACCTATAAGTACTACGCTATTAAAAAGCGTTTAATGATTTATTTATTTTTAAACACCATTCGTTATAACATAGTTTTCCGACAACTTAAATTGGTGCAAAATATAATAATACTTAACGGTAAAAAATCCATAACCTGAAACTTCTGAGACATTTTAACAATAATGTTGTAACGATAATGACGACTCGTTAAAATGATATTATTATCAACCGCTTAACGTCGAGGTCCGTCACTGCAACTGTATTTTGATAATTTTTTTTCGCTCGCACGTGAAAATTATAACCTAATGTCATACGACGGACTATTCCAAATCGGACGTCGGAGAAAATTGCTTTCTAGCGATGAACGACAGGTCCCGGTCGATCGGCTTCGTGTCGTCGTAGAGCGCCGGCGCTTCGCACAGGATGAGAATTGTGCCCATAATGGACGCGACCGTGAATATCCACAAGAATAGTCTGTCGAGCACCATGGCCACGAAGCCCCAGTCTTGATCTTCCTGTAAGTGGTTGTTAACGGATTAATTTTTTTGACGTTTAAAACGAACACCTAGATTAAGCGTGCTAGGTCTATAACAGTTGTAATCGAAGTGTCGCACTACACGGTTTGCACAAAATGCTCAACCATACTCTATTCAGGATAAGAATACAAATATTATACGAATGAATACCGATTACTGAGCTGAAACTAATTATCTTATTAATTATTCTGGGGTAGTTGTATGAACTATGAGCAAATACTAGTACATATACATATATATTATATAGTATTTCTTTACTAAGGACTAAGGTAACTGCCGGTCGCGGTGAATCACTCATCCCCGAATTCTGGCATTCTTATCCTGAATAGAGTATACTAGGTGGTGACTTGGAGTGGTTAAGCTGTAAGTAAAGGTAACTTAGGTCGCTTTAAGTCATACAAATGGTGCTGTATGCACTTGACAGTGTAAAAATAAATAATGTGGCAAGGTTGAAAAAAGTTTGGGAACCACTGACTAAGTCTATCGGAATACAGTGACATATCTATTAATCGAATCGATCGCTGATAAAAATAATTTGGTTTATCGAAAATTTGACTTGTAGACTTTTGGAGAAGTCGAGGTTCTACTGTAATTGTACTACATTTAATATCCTAAACGGAGTTCACACCTGCGGAGTACCTATCCGAGATTTTTGCGATTATTTGGAACGATACGATTTATTTTTTTGTCGTACTTTTTGGCCCTTATGTCTTCAACCGATACCCATAACGCGACTCGACTATGGTTGTAAATCTATGGTATATTACCGTGTTGTATTAGTCTCCTGGTCCCTGGCGCTGCACTGTATGAACTTGACGGTGTACACTTTTCAGACTTTAAGTAATGGTCACGAGGAAAAAAAAGTTTGGGAACCACCAACCTAGTCATTCGGAATGCAGTGACATTTCAATAACTCGTATCCGTCAGTGACAAAAAAGAATTTGATTTATCGAAAATTTGACATAATAAATAATAACAATAATACAAACAATAATAGACTTTTCGAGATAACGAAGTTTCAATCTAATCGTCCTAAATTTAATATCTGAAAAACTGAAACGGAGTTCACACCTGCGGAATACCTATCCGGGATATTGGCGATTATTGGAACAATACGATTTTGTCGTATCGTTTTGGCTCTTATGTATTCAACCGATATCCATAACGCGACTCGACTATGGTAATAAATGTATGGTATATTACCGTGTTGTATTCGTCCTGGCGCTGCAAGTGGTGCTGAATGAACTTGACGTTATGGATGGCCTTCTCCAGCTCGAACGGATACTTCTTCCTGATGGCGGCCGGCACTTCGTTGAGCGTGTCGTCGATGGACGCCACGGCCGCGTTCACCAGCCGGCTGGCCGCACCGGCCGCGGCCGCTGTCCCGTTGCAACCGGTCCGGCCGGCAGCCGCCACGTACCGACGCAAAGAGTCGGTGGGTGAACCTCGGCCGGCGGGAGGCGAAGCGACCGGCGCCGGAGGAACGTTCAGCGTGGCACCCACGCTGGCCGCGTTCAACCTGTGCGGGAGAACAAAAGAAAATCCGTCAGGTGGCGCCCCGCGGTCTACGCCGCCCGGACGATTTCCGTTTCCGGCGACGGTAAAAAAAACCACAAAAAAAATACGGTTTTCGTTTCCGGCAAATGCAATAAATAAAAAAAGTTCGATTTCATCGTTTTCACCATAATAATTATTATATGATTATACTTCGCCCACAGTTGTTTCGTTCAAATTTTAAATATCAGATAGAGCATGGTATAAAAGATCGGTAATATTATTATGTTGCCGATGATAATGTCCAATGAGCAATGAGCGAAATCGCCATTACCATTAGTATATTGTCATGCAGCAGTAAAGGGTTGTCGAACTCTCGAACACCACAAACTTTGATAAACTAAAACAGCTTGAAGTTCGTTTTATACAAACTCGAATACTTAGAACTGCAGTTCGAAAAATCAATTTTAATATCATAATGAAATAATAAATTAAACACATTAGGTCATATAATTGTGACGTTATCCGATTAAAGACCAAAATGCTAGAAAAGTTTGAAAACATTTCTTGTGACTAATTTGAGTTCGATTTCGTAAACATTGAAGTTCGACTGCTCACATCGATATAATATTATTATAAAGTATAGCAGAACAATAAATTGTTCAAGCAGCATCGAGGTGATTTATTAGAAAAAACCAAAAATCAAACTTAATACCATCCAACGCTTATATATTCATACCACTTTTACTGGTCAAAGATTCCCGTTGTTGATTTTAGGTGGTGAAAAATGTAAGAACGAGAACTTTAAATTAATTTTAAACACGATATTATAGTGTTGAATTGATGGACACGGCTATTATTAATATGTTTTGCATCAATTTTAATTTAAACATTTGCGGAAACGAACGGTACATGGGTGGTATGACCAGGAACAATTTTTAAAACAAAAATACTAAACACTATTTTTCAATTAAGGTGAGTCATTAATCGTAAAACGTCAATTCCTGTGATTTTATCGAAAAAACAAACTTTCAAACACACTGTTCGATGTATTTACTACGGAACTAAGGTTTTTCTTCTTAGGGTTTGTCGTTTTTTTTTCACGATAATCCAACTTTAATAATTTGGACGAAAAATTAAAGTTTAGACGATCGGAGGAGTAAACCAAAAATGTTTTGGAGTACCACTTACCACTATGGTAGCACCAGGTGGCGGTCGAGATCAAAACAATATCTAAAAAAAATTCTAATTGCGGTCAATAAGTGACTGTTTATAATATATTCTTCTTAATTATTATGTTTATGAGTTGTTATGTGTAGTTAAAAAAAATTGAAAAACTGAATAATTTAAATATCATAATATTAGTACCTACTACTCAAAAAAATTATAATATAAAAATAAAATAGCATAATAATCGTTGTAATTAATTTATGAATTGTATTGATTATAAATCTATTTCATGCAAATACGTTATTATTATTATTCTGCGATCATCTTGTACTTGAAATCATTTATCGGAAAAAAAAAACTATATTTTAATGCAAGATTATTGGATCGGAATTTAAGTGAATTAAATAAATAAATCGGTCATATTTTAAAACAATTGCGTAATAATAATTTGTCGTTTTTGAAAATACCTGTTCGTCGCAAATAGTGTAACTATAATTTTGCATTAAAATGTTTATTAATGCTTTATGACTGCAAGGAAATTCACTTGTGTTTAGATGAATCTTCTAAGACGATGGTAATGTCTAAATTTGGCATGAATTATTAGAAGTAAAATCGAATCATTTTCACTAAAAATATTGTTGAATTTACTGTTGAAAGTAAGATTTTTAAAATCCAAGTGAGTACGTGAATGATGAATGCAACTTGGGCAAGCTTTAATCGGACAAAAAAAAATATACGAATATTATAGGACATTTATAGGACGATAACAATTAACCGACAATTAATGTATTACGACCACAATAATTCGTCTATACCGCAACCGCAACTCAGACACACAACCACCATATTATTATTATTATTATCACTCTTATCTAAATCATTATAAACAATTGACGCGAATACCGAACGGTTGACTTCACACAATAATCGTCTTGTGCAAAATACCACACCGCTGTTCCGTATTACACATGCGCATACCTGGCCAAGTTAAGGTTTAATTTTTTGCACGTCTTCATCTGCTTCTGTTTCAACGCTGAATCGGCCAACAGCTGTTCGGGCACCCTCATGAGCAACATTTTCGGCAGTGCTCTGATAAACACCGTCCGCATCCACGATGGTATCTTGTGCGTGCTCGGTTGCCTGCAGACATGATAAGACCGATAATTATTGCAACTTGCAAGTGCAATCGACTTAAGACGACACCATAATATATACCCGCATGTGCAGTTGTCTCCGTCTCACAAACGTACAACTTGGCAAATCTTAAGTTAACGATAATCCGTGATTGTACTCTGTCATTTTTAAAATTAGAGTGAATTGACCAGTGATAAATTTAAAGATACGATTATTATCTATAGGGCAACTCGGAAAATTTTATTGATTATGTTATTTTTAAGTAAGTTATAATCATTTTGAGATGTAAAAAAATACAATATTTTCAGTAAATAGATTTGCAGATAGTATGTGAGTTTGACAAAATGGCTACAATTCTTACATTTCTTACGGTCACGAGATTGTCCGTTATAAACAGATAATATATTATTAAAAATTCCTAAAAAACGACATTTACCTAATTAAATCCCTCAGCCCACTCCATTGAAAATCGTGCATAGTAATTTTATATGTAAAGTTTGTATACTATTTCAAAATGGTTATAAAAAAAAAATTGTTATTTGTAAAGAAAACCAAAAGGTTAACTGTATATTATAATATAAAAAAAGGGGCTAGTTTGAATGGGGAAAATTAAAAAATCCCAACTTTTTCAACTCCGATCGTTTGGACGGCTTTGAAAAAACTAAACTTTTGTTTGCAAAGAAAACCACAAAAAAATTGTACAAGCATTTAAAAACGTTGGTGTTGGGAGAGAGTGTCGTAACCCCCCACAAAAAAAAAACAATTTTAACATAATATTATTATGCTCATAATGTAGTCGTCTAACCTGTAATGTATGTTTATGATGATGATGGTGACGACCACGCACAGGGCGACCAGCAACATGGTGAACAACAGGTACTTGCCGAGCAGGGGCAACGACAGCGACGTCGACGGTATGATCTCGGAGATGAGCAAGAAGAACATGGTCTGGGACAGGAGGATCGTGATGCACAGTGAAATTTTCTCCTTGGAGTCGGCGGGCAGGTAGAACACCAACACCGACAGGTAAGATATGCCCACACAGGGCACGATCAGGTTGACGGTGTAGAACAGCGTCCTCCGGCGCAGGGTTATGTTGAAGAATATGTCGATGTAAGGTTCGGCGCAACACGAGTAGTACTTCTCGTGTCTCTCCGCAGGCACCCCGAGAATGTCCCATTCCACGCTCGGGTAGTACGCTGACAGGTCGATGCCCACGTCCACTTTGTTGGTGCCCACCAATTGGCCGATGTGCTTGAGGTTAATCTGTGAGCCGTATCAAGGAAATCGTCATCAGACCCATTTCGAAAAGCGAAAAACAACGAAACGCCGCTTTGGGATGCAATTACTACCCCATTATTAGGGCAGCCGAGGGTCGTGTCACGGAATTTCCGAAAACACTTTTTTATTCCCCTCCAACTGCGCAAAGGGGACGGGTGAACATTTATTTATTTTTTCGTTTTATCTCCGTTCATCATTGGTCAATATCGGGACCAAACCAACGGCGGTTAGTAAAAATATATCGCGTTACCGAGCAAACAGTGTCATCCGTGACTTGATTAACTACTCCTAAGGATTTTTCAAAAACTGTACAGGTACAAACAAGACGTGTTAAACGAAATCGGGGTGGTGGACATCAGACGTTAGAGAGTTCGAAAACGAGGAGGACCATTCTAATTTTTATTTTATTTTGTCAATGTGGGAAATCGAATTAATCATAACCCTATATTAAAGCGATACAGGAACCGTAGTCGTTTAATTTTTAATTTGAAAGTTGACCCTGAGACAACGGTATTGGTTCGACAACAATATTTACTTCACAGTTTGCACGCATAACGTACGGAGATAACAAATCAGAAAACAATTACGACTCATTACCATATTATCAAAAACAGCTGTATCATTACGAGTTGTTTATAACTATTTTGTGTTTACATCAATGTCATGTACCTGTATACTTACATACCGTGGTAGTATTAAGTTTTATTATACCGGTGGAGGGGTAGGAATTGGCCAAAGGGTCTGTTGGTTATTTGTAAGCTATTGTTAAGGTCAAAATAAAGTATATAGCTAATAATTATTATACACTTTTTAGAATAATTAATTTACAATATAGCACATACTTGTTGGTATGATTTTATGAACGCGGAAAGCACCTACAACTAATTACTAATAATCAAAATAGATTATTAGTTATTAAAAAGATATTAAGAATTATGAAATAATCACGCAGGTCGTGGTTTTATTGCTATACTATAATAAATATACCTTTTGAATATTATTTTAGTAGCATGATCATGATCATATTGATAAAAACATTTAAAAAAACATTACACGATTTCAATTTTTATGATTTTTTTACTGTCGTATAAATCTCGTCTTTCACATTCTGCTATGGTTTCGTGCTCAAAAATAATTAAAAATAATTTTAGTTTTTTATTTAACCTATCATAAATAAGAAAAAAAAAATGTTATTTCGACTTATTTCTACTCTTTGTATATGACGTTTTGGTCGTTGGGCTAAACTTAATAACAATATAATATTATAGGCTGTCGTTGGAATAAGTACTGTCGTCATAAATCTATCAGCATATTGAATGATGTATATGTAGACAAATTCCAAACTGTCTGCATAAGTAACTCGGCTAATGAAAACCACTGATCAAAAAAAAACTGGTAAAAACTAAGCTATAATTTACATCCAATTTACAGAAGGTACCAATTATATCGATACGATTAAGATTCAACTATGTTAAGTGAACGATGTATAAAAGAGTAATCGTGTGTAAGCGATTAACTTTAAATATTTGATTTTTAATAAAGTTACAGCAAATAGGACGTGCTTAATGTACATGGAAGCTGATGGATTTAAAATAATAATGTTTTGGTAGAATATCTGACCCACTGCACTCTTGCAGATATAATTGGTTTACACTCAAATAGAATTTTTTTATAAAAAGATAGGTAATCAATATCATTGATTAATACACTTAAGAGGGCGCTACACCCACATGCGTTCTCTCTGTCTCACAAACTCATAACCTAGCAAATTGTACGCTCAGCAGATCACACTCAGCTCTGTTAGTTTAAAAATTAGAGTGAATTGACTTCTTATAAAATGTAGAAGTAAGAATATTATTATCTAGTGAATCTCATAGGTTTTTCTTAGATTTTAATTTTGAAGCAAGTTATAAGTATTTTGAAATTGTAAATTTTTCGTACATTTTAAAGCACTCAAAACTTGCTTCAAAATTAAAATCTATGAAAAAACCTATGAGGTTCACCAGATAATAATCTTACCTTTAAATTTTATAAAAGGTCAATTCACTCTAATTAACAGAGCTAAATGTGATCTGTTGAGCGTACAATTTGCTATGTTATGCGTTTGTAAGACCGAGAGAACGCATGTGGGTGTAGTGGCTTCTTAATAAAGACGTGATTGACCAATAGTTCTGAAACCTCTTCAAGGTGGATGTGCTTGAACGAACATACAATTTAATGTTGTGAATAGTTATGGAAAACTTTTTCTCTCCACAAACACATTTTGTACACATCCAAAAACAAAGTTTTATCGAGTTTAAATGTGTATTAAAATACGAAATTCTAATAATATATCACGGTGTACTAATCCAAAACTCTAATAAATTTGGCAACCTCGGAAAGAATAATGGTGGTGTTCTTAACCATTCAAGGATACAAATATTTTTATCAAAATCTTCAGGACTAGAAAACAACGTTCTTATAGCAAGGTAACGATTTTGAAAGGTCACACATTGAACTTCAATTTTGTTGATACCAGCTAGGTCGAATATTAGATCCCAACCCATAATTAAAATTAAACGTCATAGTATAATTAATTAGTAAACGCACATCGTAATTATTCAGAATAATTATTAATATTAACAAAATAATTATAGTGTAAGATATCGTACGATTGTACTAAAAAAAAATTCAGTTAGCGATATTTACAGTTTCAGAGATTATAATATTATATATTGAAAATTATTTTCTAATACCTCTTGGAGCTTATAAATATTTACTAAAATCATTTTTACACAATCATTACGCTTTTTATTTATTTGTTTATATAAAAAAGTCAATACCGTCGATTTGGCTTATCAATAATAATATTCTGTTCAAATTAATTATTCATCCAAAAACAAAATGTGACCTGACCTAACCCGAATATTGTTATGTCCATAAGTTTCGGAAATCTCAACTCAGAAAACGTATTCCGTGTTGTGACCCACTGCTGCAGTATTCACTTTTTTTGATTACGTTACGCAATAATATGTATTATTTAAATGAATATCGTCATCAGCTTATACGAACGTTTTCAAATAAGAATATTATGGTTGAGATTTGAAATAAGCTATCGTATTATTATGAAACGACCAAGTGAATACTAAACTTATGACGATGATAGTTTATACAGTCGTAGGTAGGTATAATTGACTTGATGACACAAATCAACCTCAGTCTTTAACTCTACACCCACTGTGCGACGATAGGAAATCGGATTAAACTGAACTTTGAAAACACTAACGAATTCGCTGAATATCATCATCGAAATCGGTAAGCCTCGAGTGCAAATCTCTAGTAATAATAATTTACCGTTATGATAACGGCGTTATCGCATACTTGTTGTATGGACACGTTTAATTTCTTCGGTATTTACCTGGTTGCCGTCGTACGACCATGAGCCGAATTTCATAAAACATGTTTGCTGATCGAACGGGAAATAGCGAACGTCGATTTCGCACGACGATTTGAAGATGGCTGGCGGTGTCCACATCACTTTGCCGGAGTGATGAAGCACAGCCTTTGTCATGGTGGTGACCACGTACTCTCCGTCGGCGCTGTTGTGTGGCACAAAAGAATACATTAAGTCAGACTTGTATCGATCAAGTTTTAATATTATTCAACTTTGACTACAAGCGAAACGGTATTTATTATTATCTGTAAGTCTTAGACCAACTTGTTGTAGAGGACGATATCCGGCAGCCAGATATGCTCGGACGGCACGTACAGCTCTTTGACGCCTCCGTATTCCAGTGGTTCCCAAATGAATTTGTGGTCTGCCCATTCCTATGTACGCGATCGTTTAAAAGCGCTTCCTGCGTATTAAAATGTTAAAAAATATCACTTACGTGCTCCAGCCATACGTTCGTCGTTAAAATCTGATCCTTGAGATTCTAGAACAAACAAACAGTCAACAATTACTATCGACAATAAGTTTTTATCACACTACGACGATATTCTTGGACAAATCAGTGGTCATAAGTAATCATTTTTAGTTCCGAATAGTATTATTAACATCGCTTATGTCGACTGTTGACAATCTGTCATGCGTACAATAAATCATAACACGGTATGGATGAAAAAAAACTTAACGACTAGGTTTTGACTTTTTCGACACGTTCATTATTTATAAAAACTTGAAATCCCACAAGCCATAACACAAGCTATAATTAATGTATGCTGATGGTTCGATTCAAATACGGGAAATATTGTATAACAGAACGTCTCGACTAGGATTTAATTTAAATGGTCGAACGCGGTAATTAGATTCCCGACGAGTTAACAGTTTCTAAAAAAAAAAATTACTTCCAACCGCAGGCTGAAACCGCTCAAACGAGTTTTTTGTTATCACTACGACTTATTCATATTATTATTACAATTATGCTTACATGACGTGTTTTGATAAACTGCATGTCCGTACAAAACAAATACCAATGACATAATATTGTTAAATGCTTATTAGTATAAGTTATTACATAACAATTGACTTCGTTTTTCCCACAAGTTATATTTTGTTATTGCTAACTATTAGAGCGATTGAGCCGTCAAATTTCAAACTATATTTTTATGAATAACGAACGTCTTATAATATTTTTTTTATTCTTTTATCATCGACGTGTTGAATTAATTCACAGTATTCAGCGTTCACAAATTTAATCGGTTTGATAGTTGAGCGAATTATTAGTCAGGTGTAATAATCACAGACTTCTATACCCAGGGCCGCATTTACTGGGGGGCGCTGGGTACAACTGCCCCGGGAGCCAGTATTTTAGGGTCATTTTGTGGTCAGAAATTTGTTTACTTGTGATTTATTAAAATTTTAATTATTTTAATAACAGTATCTATTATATAATATAATTTAGTATAATAGTATTATATATGTAGTATTATGCTGTTTGGATTTTTTTTAATTATCATTGATTTGCATATAGTTTTATATAATTTTATTGCATTTATTCATGAAGTACCTACTTAAATATGTTAAAAAAATAACAACTTATATGCTGAATTATAAGCAAGGTTTAACTGACATAAATTCAAATGTATCTTTGCGGAGAGAGGATCAAGCAACTACTAAACAATATTTTTTAAAAAAAAGCAAAACAAATATTCTTTTCTGTGCTCAAAATCTAAAAGGTTAATGAGGATCTATTTCCCATATTTTTCGTGGGTAAGCCCTTTAGGGGGGAGCAATTTTTTTTCACCGGGGCTTAGTTGGTGCCAATTGTTTTTTGCACCAGGGCGCAAAATGTCTAAATGCGGCACTGTCTATACCAATAATATTATACCAAATAAGATAAACTAGACAATATAGCCTTATTTATACTACAATTGTGACCAATGTTGAAGTCGGTCTCCATTTATAAATCCGGTAATTTTTACATTTATTCATATATATATATATCTTGTGATAATATTATTTTGAAAACATTGCCTGCTTTGTAAATGGCGGCCGACTTCGATGATAAGAAAGAGACGGCTATCTAGTTGTTGTATATTATGTCTACGGTACCTACATAGTATTAGAGTACTTCAGCAGTGAAACTAACATATTATAACGAACTTTTTGTATATATCTATTATGGTAGGTACGCAGTTTTCATCCGACTTTGCGATTCGTACATAATGTTTTTATGACGATAGAAAATACGCGTGTTCATAGGTATTGTTCGCATGATAATATAATATGTAAATTCGTAGGGCTTCTAAGCATTTGCGGAGTTAATTATAGAGTCCTATTATAATTATAACATTATAGCATGGGTTAGGTCGTATAATGCAGTGGCACTCAGCAAAATTTTCATCCACTACAATACTATAATATGTTCATCTAAACTTTGTATACGTTTTATGGCTAATGGCTAATTAACTTACTAATAGCATTGGCTATAATATTATAATATACTCAGTGCTAACATTCGTTCGAAGTTATATTTTCTATAAATTGTGCAGACGTTTCCAGAAAGATATAACATTCTGGTTTGGAACACGAAATCCAAAACGCAAGATGAAGTTGAAAAAAATCATAACGATGAAAAAATTAATAATTTTTTTTTATCAAAAACGTGTTATTTTGTAGAAGGTAGAACCTAGTAATTTTGATAATGAATAGTGGATAAAATAAAAAAAAAATAAAGCTTATTTACGTTGTAAAATGTTGTGTTTGTTTACATTCAAAAGAATCGCTCTGTATACGTAAATCGTCGTGGACGTGGTTATAGTGTTATACCAGGTGCCTGCCTGCCTACCAGCTTTCGAGTGTGGTAAATCAGTGTGATCGGTTTTCCGCTAAACCTATCGTTTATAGTGTCAAGTTACGAGTGAACGACCGCGTCCGAAGCCTTACGACGAGAAGCACACGAGCGTGCAATGTATGACCCGCTGGCTAATGTACAGAGAGTCTAATTTGGGCGTAGTGATTTTAGTTCATGTCAAACACAAAACTAAAGAAGCTCATTTCTTCGATCAGTCACCGAAGTACGTTATGGTTTCAACGTCGATAGTACGCGATTTCAACTATTTTGTGATGTTAGATACCTCTATTCTACCTATATAGGCTAATTGAACCTTAAATAATATAATATCGTTTAGGTTTTAATAATATGCTCTCACGCGAATGTCAATTTTCATTTCGTTTTCCCGATCGCGATGATATTTTCCCGGGAACCGTTGCGCGTACTAAATACTTAGCCCGCAATCGTCTAAAGTTAAGACTTAAATTAGCACTTCGAATTTAATGGAGTTCTACAGTTAAGCAGCACGTGGATGGATAGTGGCGCAGACTGCATTTTCCTAGTGATTTGTAAACTTAATGTCGTTTGGTTTAATTATATTTTAGCAGTTTTCTTCAATAATAATCATATGAATTGATATTATAATATGCTGTCCTCGAAATCGAATTGTCTATAAAACACCGAGTATAGGTAATATAAATCGGTCACCTCCGGGGACTAACGGAGGGGTTCCGGCCATCACTGCAACTGGTCATCACAGGTAATATGTATATATGAGGCCGGAAGTACTCCAGTCATCGTGATCCGACTAAATACGATCGGGGAGACGTCTGACCCACATCAACCCACATCAACCCGCATTAACACATAATCACCAGCAAAAACTCACTAAAGTGCACTACTTCTACTGCTACCACTACTCTACATGCTATACTACCACTACGACCATCGGTACTTCTATACAATAATACTAATGCGGTACATCGACGACCGTAATAATATTATTATGACTACTGATATCCGGTAGCGGGTAAGATCTCGGGCCGGGCGGCGGGGAGGGGTGCGCGTGGGTCACGGCGGCGTACCAACTCGATGAGCTGCGACAGCCTGAGGCCCAGCTTGACCAGAACGGTGTCGGTGTTGTTGCTGACCGGCCGGATGAGCCGGTTGTAGTTGCTGAGCAGGTCGTCGTACAGCCGCTTGGCGTCCGGGTTGCACAGACATCCGACTGCGGACAGGAGCAGCAGCGGCAGGGACGACGTCAGCTGCGAGCAACCCCGGCGGCGGCGCCGTCCCCGGAACTTTTTGTTGTTGTGGCTGCTGCTGCTGCTGCTGCTGCTGCCGATGCTGCTGTTGTTGTTGTTGTGGTTGTGGAGGATGTCGCCGTCGTGGGCCGCTGCGGGGGCGACGGACGGCATCGCGTTATCCTCGGCGGCGGCGGTCGACTGAATCGATACGATTTTATGGAGATGTTCGGCCACGCCGCTGTGGACGACGGCTCGTCGGGTCGCGGATGCTGTGCGTACTGCACACTGTGCGCCGAGAGACCGCGACGGGCGCGCCGAGCGGAGCGGACGGCGCGGAGCGCTCCGGCCCGCCGATCTATAAGGCGCCGCGCGCACGCCCCTTCGAGCCCTCACGCTGGCGGCGGCCGTCAGACACGGGTCGGCCGATATGGGGTCGCGTACGACGCGTCGTCGTCGTCTCATTATCTCGCGATGTGGGTGCGCATGTGGGTGTGTGTCATTGACGCCGCGTAATCGTTTTTTTTTTTTTTTTGTTTCCCGACCGCACTTTTCCACGTCGTTTCGTTTAATAATTTTTCGATTAAAAACTCTCACCAGTCCTGCGACTCGAGTGCAGCCTATATAACGACGACGGTATTGTCCGACACGCCCGTAGCGATTCACGGCGGCAGTGTCGCAGGTGTGGGTGGTCGGGGGTGGTTGGAGGTGGTCGGAGTGTTTGTGGTCGGCGTTGTGGAGTCCGGGGTGGTGGCATCAGGGGGTGTCGGGTGGTTGGGTGGTACCCTTTTAGGTCAGAGCGTCCTCGATCCGCGAGTCTAGGACAGACTCTCGTTTGCTCTTCTCGACCCACGATCATCATGATATAATAATATAGGGGTCGCCAACCAGTCGATCGACTTATCGACCTTTAGCGGAATATTGGACGATTTAATTAATTATTATTCCAATATCTGTTGGTTAAGTGAATAATCATAAAGTATAAGACTTAAACACGCTGTGTATACTATATACACAAAGTAAAGTATTTATTAGCGAAGAAAAACACATTATGATTATATCCTATGGAGAAAAAATTAAAGAAAATTATAATTATAAAATGTAGTATTATGGTGTATCCTGCATGAACAAATATAAAAAGTTTACCCAAACAAATTTAGTTGTAGAGCGCCAGATACATAAAATTCTTTATGTGGCTCACTTATTTGGAAATATAGGCGACCTCTGCAGATGTAATATAATATACCTACTGATGAGTTTTGAATCAATTTTTTCGTCATGATTCGTTTTCAATTCTGTTTAAAATATTAGTATACCTACACTATATCGGTTAGAACCAAATTTTTTTTTTTTTTTAATTAGAAATATTTTGTTTAATTTAAATTACATATTTTAGAGAATGCTAATACAATATATACCTAACCTATACCTAACCTATATTACTAATCTATCTGTTTCTGTTTTGACCTGTCGACAACTACCTTTCGGAGGATTAATTAACTGAAAGTAATAATTATTGCTATTCATCAAAATATTGTATTATTACGTTACACATGATCTCGACGATATAATAATGAGAGTTCAATTCTGTTTTTATTTTTTAGTATCTATACATCGATCTTAACTCTTGACAGCCAGCTTCTATAACAGCTATAATTAATTTCAAAAGTCACATCGATGATATTAATTATGTTATACACAATTTGTAACTATTTCCACTGGATAAACAATAAGTCTCAAGTGATTACTTTCTACAAGTATATCGATACACTTAATATATAAACTCAAATAATACTGTGACAATATTATTTGTTAAGTTATCACAGTTTCCCCGTGAATTTAAAGTATCGGAAAATTTTTATATTCGGAATACAGATAGTATTTTGAGTTATTTATAAATATTACGTAATTGGTAATCATAATTTTTACCAATAAGGCACCAATAAACTATTTTGGAGATTTATCGTTTCGCATAAATAATTATGTTTAGGTCTTATAAAAAACAATGAATTCTGTTTACATATTTTATAAATTAGCTATAAAATAATCAAACGTTCTACACGCAGACGTAATGTTAAAATTGAATGTCTGCAGCATAAATTCATATTATTTAAATTTATTACCTTCATAGTTTACAACAAAATAATAATAATATGTTGTATAGTATATAATAACACCGAAGCCCAGTATAGTTTCAAGTTTGGTGGTTCTTAACAAAAGTAATTATTCGAAAATTAAACAAACTGACAGTCGAAAATATTAACATAGTAATAATATTTGTAATTCGCATTGTATTTACTTATTAATTTTTTTTCACGGAAAATCGCAATCATAGTGGATTATATAAGCGAATTAATATCAACCAGAATTTAAATTATAATTTTAACCAGAATAGTAATTATAATTTCAAGTACAGTCGACTTTGAAGTTTAAATACACACATTAAAATATAAACGTTCTCCGCTGATCGCGTGTATAACATTATAATATTATTATATATTATTTATCCCAAACCATAACGACCAGTGAACATAACCATAATATAGATTATAGAACGTCGATAAGAGCAAATATTAAGAATTTTCATACGAGATATCGAGTTTTTAAAATCGAAATTTTAATATTATCGACTTCGGAAATACGATATTGTTAAGTGTCATAACCACGAAGTATTACTTAAATGCTATTTTACAGTTTTGTATTTAACTTTTTTATCACGAGCAATACTCTGAATTCTGATAGGCTGTATTATTGATGATAAAAGTTATGAATTACAGTAAATTATTATTGAGGCATAAATATTATTAAATTACAGTAAAAAAATTATGAAATAGGTACTGTTTAGTATTTTAGCTATAATTCGATTTTTTTTCCCAGGTTCAATGGCGACAGGTAATGGGAGTTTCATCACGGCCAATGTTTCGCTAAGTCGGTTTTAATAATAATTAATTACTCATTACTATAGAGTGGAGTTTTAGGTATTATTTAGGTATATTAATTATTGACCTTATGCAGCTCAAAGGGGATGAAAAATGTGGATGGCTTATTCTCCATTACAGGATTAGTAGAAATAAATGTATTGGAGTTATTAATGAATATTCATTTTTCAGTTTATAACTATTTTATATTAAAAAATAACATAATATTGTATTATTGTATATAAAAAATCACTTCATTTCTCGAGTTGTAATTATTTCGACACAGCGAAAAAAAAATGTTTTAAATTTAAAAATGAAAAATGATAGAAATCTTATCTTATTTGTAATTAAATTGGGTAATTAATTAATTGTTTAATTTGTTTCATTGTTTTAAATGTGACTGAATTTAAATCATTTACCTGAAGAAAAGGTGGTCAATAATAACTTTACTATTTTCAAGTTTTAGTATGATATTACGTATTATCATACATTATGTGCAATAACATAATGATTATTAATTGTTCAATAATTATAATGGGTGGTAAATGTAAATATATTATAAACTTATACATTTTACTGTAAACATAATAAACTAATATAATATTTTGATATTTCTCATCTTAATATATTGTTTACATATTAATATTTTTGAATTATTTTAACTAAGAAAAAAGCATATTTTACCAGTTTGAGAGGATTTTTAAGAGAATGTCTTGGGAGTTTTTTTAGCACATACCTATAAGAATCATATTTTAAACTTTTAAAAACCTAAATATCCTCTCGTTACTAACAATAATTGACTAACGTCCCTATATATGAGAATACGCGAGCAGGTGGTCCTTTTGTTCAGCCCGATTTAATATACTCACCTGTGCACGACTGTGCGATAAATTGGATCACACGACCCACCGATTTCAACTCGTATATGATATAATAACAATAATATAAATTATAGTATACCTGTCAGACATCTGTTTACACATATCGTAATATTTATGGTAACAGATACTAACAATAATAATATTATGGTCCCAGAATTATTATTTCAGTTCACAGTATAGTAGCAGTCACGAGGCGTCGAATTCGCACCGGAACGACGAATAATACCTGTATGTATTCGAGGGGAGGTTTTGGGGGGTTCAGCTCCGCCCCCATCTGAAACTTTCCTTACATAGTTAATGAATTTAATTTATGAAACTAAATGGGTTATATTTAAGTATGCCTTACAGGTCTTTTTAGCTCTTTTGAGTGTGCATACCCAAATTTAAATCAATCCAATCCAGATTATGTGATCGATCGTTTCTCAAAAGAAAAAAAATAAACTATAAAAATATTTAACTTAAAATGTTATAAATTTATCACAGGTAGGTCATACATAAAACACCTTATTTAAATGTATTATTATAAAACTATGCGCCTACATTTCTTAAGTTCGTTTTCTTTATACTATGGTCTCAAACCCATCCTGAAAATGTGTTCCAGCTACAGCCTTGCCCGAGAGAATCCACGAAGGATAACACTATGGTAACCGGTTGGCGACGGTTTCCGGTCAAAACCGTAATAATTATTGCGCAATAATTATTGCGATGATAAACAACAGCGTTACGCGATGTACGCACACGATTTAATCCGTTTTATCTGTTCATCAATTGTACGTTTGTTTGTTTATTTTTCTTACAAAATTTCCATCGACCGACGTCACGTTACTTTACCATGATACCTACGTGTTTCACGGTCACGTAAAGCGTTGTGCGTGTCTCAACGTTAACATCCGAACAATTAAGACCTATTTATATGGCATTCAAACTATATGACTCTGAGCGGATATCCGTATAAGTCTTGAACCAACGAAATAATAACAATATTATATAATACTGTGCCTATACAGCAGGGGTGGCCAAACAGTCGATCGCGATCGACTGGTCGATCTTGGACGATTTCTAAGTCGATCTCCATTGTTAGAATTTATTAATTATTCTTATATATTTGCAATTTAGTAGATACACTTATTAAATACATATGTTTCGGATTAACCTGTTAGTGTGAAATGGCATTTTCTCACATGAAAGTTATAATTTATAGAAGCTGAGTAGGTTAGTTTTAGACTTTAGCACAGCGTCTTCGCTTGGTCATGATGTGCAATGACACGCTCCTACATCAACAATAAAATGTTATTACATTTTAAAATTACTTAAAAATTTAACATGAAACACTCATTTTAGGTAACTTAGCACTTTAATTTTATTATTTATATATAAGTATGTTTATTATTGATATTAAATATTTTTTTTACATTAGTCGATCCTAAAAGAAAAAATATACCCTCAGTAGATCTTAATCAAAACAAATGTGACCACCCCTGCTATACAGTATAGATTCTTATCATGTCGAGATATTCTGTCGTAAATTTGTCGTAATCTCCAACTAAACGAATCGAATAATTCTCGATTACATCCGATCGAAACAAATTATAGTTACCGTTGCAATAAATCACGATATCTGGAACTTTTTGTTGACTTGAACTTTTTCCGATTGGGTTTTGACACACAACGAGTGTTTTCTGATAATATTAATGACATAATATTATTATATGTTTTGGTTTTACATCCGTCCCACCGTCCAACGATAGGTAAAATAACTATCCTGGAATCGGACGAACCGTTTTTTTTTTGTTATTAACCGCATTGTAGGTATAAGTCTTGACATTGTTTTATACAGATTTATAATGGCGCTACTCTCGATTTAAAAAAAAAAGTTTTGCTTAATGCGTGTACCTAACATAAATATACATTTTAAACTAACTTTCTGAAGTACACGCAGCTACTTCAAGACTTACGATTAAGTTTTGCGTTTGTTTTTTTTAAACATTGATAATCTCCGAGGACCTAGTTATATTATGCAAGATCAGCACCATTAAACCTACATTAAACTTTATGCTTTTCAGACAACACTCCGTCGTTATAATTAACCGTCGACTTTACCATCTCGATAAAATATGTAATTATTTGATAAGTACCTACCTTAACAATATTATAGATTGTTGCACGCTCGATGTTTTTCTGATTATTTTAAACCAATGTCAGTTGTATTAAATTTTCATGATTACCGATTAGGTACAATATTATGTGAATAAAATACATACTAAAAAATAGATAGTCATCATATAAAAATTAATTGTTCAAAAAATATGTTTAGTAATCATTATTCATTATAATACGTGCTACACGTTATGTTATTTATTACACTTAACAAAATTATTAATGATGAATAATAGTGCAATTTAGTCAGATTATATTATTATTATATACCGACAGGAAATATTTTTATAATGAAAAATACAAAATCTGTTGGTTAATTTATTTGTACCTAACTGGAAACATAATAATATTATTGTTCAAAGAAAATATAAATACTAATTAATTAATACGATAGAGTTAATTAATGATAATACGATTGATAAAACAAAATATTATTAAAAATTAATTGCTTAGTATACTATAAAAAATGTATCATACTTAAATATTATGCTCAATGTCTGAAATTCTCAAGGAGAGTATAACAGAAAATATAGTGTAAGCTGAAATGAAATTAAACATAACACGAATAACAGGAATTTGTAGAAAAAAAAAACCAGAAAACAATATAATTTCAAATAAATAATGATTTGGAGGGTAGATAATAATATACACAAAAAATATCCAAATTATTTAAGTTATTACATTCTTTAGATTCTAAAGGGACATTATTATAGTCAGTTCTGTAGTGTTGTAGATAAGAGTGATTTTAGAGGGTATAAGCCCTTAACATAACCAATACAAATATACAATACAAATTCACGTTTATCAGGTATATAAATTATATATTAATAAAATATTATGTATAACAAATGGAAAGCAAAGAAATGTCAAATTTTAAAACATTTAGTAGGTATAATAATTAATTGTCAAACTGCACTAGTTTTGAAAAAAAAAAAACAAGATTTGATTATTATTGAGATCCAAGTTCTAATTCACTATTGTATATTTCAGACTTTAACTTGTGAATATTAGTAAATTCTAATATAACTACACAGCTATGCTGTCATGATTCATTATACAATTAATTATTCCATAAAAATCGAAAGATCACTATATAATTGTAATTCATATTGTCTATTGACAATATTATAAATTATAATATGTAATATTATGACCCATTATTACTATCAATTAATCTTGAATATAAAAATAATTTTTAAATTATCTATAATATGAATATATATGAGTAAGGTACAATATACATTAAAAAACACTTCCCTGGTAATAACCGTATATCTACACCACCCATGGAAATTCAAAGTATCTATAGTGAGCACTGTTGCAATACGCGTGTGTCGAAAGAATAACTCGATGTCTTGGTGTATAATGTATTGTATCAGCAGTTTCAAGTTCAACGGCGTATAAAAAAATAGTTTTTTCTGCTGGGTGTGAATTGTCACTTGCTTTCTGCACATTTCAAACTTCACAAAAAAAACAGCACCGAATCTCGTAAAATATTAATAGTAATCGACGAAATCGACGCGAATCAAACAGCTTTTTGAAAATTAGGCACATATGTTGTGTTTTAGTTCTCTAGTCGTTTTCTCGGTCGACAGTTGAAATCATAATATTATATCGTTTCAGATTTCACTATTTCCACTCGGTGCGGGGCATCCAGCATTTTTTTCCAGGTGGTGTTTAAATTAATTTTCAACACATTTAATCCGAAAATGATTTATCGATGAAAACAACCCCCTACCACGAGGATACGCGCCACACACGCGGGTGGGCACTTATCTGTCAGAATAATATATTATTCGATTATTGTCGGTTTCGATCTCATTTCCGCCTGCACTGTTTGGCGTCATAATAATATTATAATGCGATCGGTCATTAACGGGCGAAATCCCGGCGCCAAAGGCGTTCGCTTACATCGTTTTTATCGACTTACGCGGGTCCGCCCGCCGCCGCCGCGCGTCGGTCCCGTTCGTGGACGTTCGACCCCGCCCGCCCGCCCGCCGGCACCAGATGAGTCGCGTACGGACTCCGGCCCGAGATCAGTGCAACACTCACGCCCCGAACACACACGCGCCAACAGCCAACTCGTGCCCAGACGCCCTGGGTACGAACACGAAAGAGAATCGTATGATATTTAATAATAATATTAATATATTTAGTGCGTAACACGCGAGACATGGACGAGCCGATCATGTGCACCGTCTGCGTGCTGCCGTCGCCGTTGCGGTAGGCGCTTCGAGATCGCGTCCGGGAGGAGGACGACGTCGCAGGGTTTCCGGTCCTGCAGTTGAGCCGTCTCGAGACAAAAAAAAGTAAGACGACAGTGTTGCGTAGTTATAATAAGGAAACGACAAAACGTTTTCCATTAAAAAAAAATCGAGTAACGCTCGTTTTTTAGCGTCGAACCCTTCGGCGGGAGATCAGCCTGCGAAAAGAACCGTCCGCCGAAACCGAACGCCGCGCGCGTGCAGCGCGAACGGTTAAGCCGTCGAAAACAAGGTCGATCGATATAATATTACACGTTCCGCGTCTCTCCTCCTCACCCCGCAATGGACCATTTGCCTCTTGACGCACCACCAACACCACCTCCACCGCCGCCATTGCCTGGATCCCATCAACCCCTACACCGACTACCCCGACCGACACACCCGCGTTTCCGCGATACTTCCGTCTACCGCACGGACACGCCAAAGGGGGGTGCGTAATGTGGAGCGCCGATTATGATATGTTTTTTTTTCCGTCCATCTCTCCCTCTGTCTCTTTCAAACTTTCCCTCTCTCTCTCTCTCTCTTGTCATTATTATTGTTATTATATACACACACAAATATCGCACTCGGCACACGCGAGGTTTCCATTCGAGCATTATCACCATCGCGATACCTCGCTATTATACAATATACGATAACCCTTCGAAACGGGGCTTCCCTCCGCGCCGGTGAGGTTTTCGAGTAGGTATTAAAAAATAGTATGAAAGCCGAAGTGATCCGGGCGCATCGTATATATAGGTATATAACGTCGGCGTTCATCATTAGAATATTATTATCATAATTTATCGTAATGACTCGCCAACACGTTTCGACGACCGTCCGTCGACGACCGTTCGCGTCGGGTGCTATTATAATAGGTACTTATGTGCCTATACGATCATGTCGGTGGAGGTAATGATGCCATTGAACTCCGAGCACGTTGTGTGTACAATCACTTGATATCGTATCGTCGTTCCGATCAACACCAATCAACTCATTGACGTTCGATTTCTCGCGGTATTTACACTATAATAATATAATAATTATATTACTGTCAATGAAACATCCAATTTTTTTTTTTTTTTAACGCTATAAACTATTATTACACTACCTACAATAGATCAGGTATTTAAGTAACTAGGTACTTGATTGTTTTTTTTTAATCATCACAATAAGTATATGGGTATAGACAAATAAACGCACGATTTAATTTTTCTCTATAATTACCTAATACATTACTGCAGTCGGTCAATTATTCGGTAGTTATATGGTAACCAAATGCGTGGTTGAGTGCACGGTGTTTTTTGTGCACCACGCGTTATTCTTTATATTATTTAGCACTTTAATAAATACATTAGAGTAATACATTTTTATAGTGTTGAATTGATATATCACGTTAAAATAGTGCCGACAGGTTTTACAACACGAATTTAAACAGAATTAAAAATTCTTAACATACCTTACAAAACAATAAACAAATTTAAAAAAAACAACAAATTAATTACTAGGATAGGTAGGTATATTATTATGAATAAGAAAATGCATAGTATAAATTGTTTTAAACTTATTGTTAACAAATAACAAATGTATCACATAGTTCATAAATAATACCTACTACACCAACTATTATTATACATAATGACGTGTTGTAATATTAAAAATATTAAAAAAATATTAAAAATATGTTATGGTCTCTATTTTATAGTTAAATATATTGAACAATATTAGATAAAATATTCAAAACAATTTATGAATCTTTATTAGTTAATAAGTATTATCTTTTTTTATTCTTACTATATTTAACTAATTCGTGACTATTTACTCACTCACATTTGGCCTTGGATTTTTGTAAAATAAATTAAGCAAAACGTACTCGGATGACTATACTTTTACTTTACTTATACGGACTTTAAAATAAAAAAAATTGTACAGTATAAGGTACCTATGACCATTGAGTACCTATATTATATTGTTTACTCGATGCAACACCTATAGTAACTTACAGTTGCGTACCTTTATTCAAACTATTGTATACAAATTGTGAAATGATAGAACAAAATATTTTTTTATATTATAATATGTATACACCTATTTATTTTAACGATAATATGTGGAATATAGTATAATAAAGTAAACAAAACCGTGGAACAAAAATATAAAAAACCCATACCTATATACTATTATTAGTTTGAATATTACATTTTTAAATGTTGACGAATTAATTATTTGATTTTCAAATGTTAATAATTTACGTGTTTGTTTGGGATGTAGTCCAAGTTATGAATAAAAATGCTTTTAGACCTGTCAAAGTCGAGTCAGTCCTGATGGTATCGGTGGCTTTTGGTTAGGATGTATTTTATTTAGAGCCTGACACCGATAACTTGCTTTACATCAACAAAATAATGTATTTTACACTGTACCTACCACATGATTATCCAAAAAAAAAATTCATAGCCGCAATGAGTATAATATTATGTACGTTTGACCAAGCATACTCAGCCCATTGTTGTCTTCAATAATGTAGTTATTTATAATCTGATTCGTGGAACAATCAAGTATGCTTTATGACCATGTTTCAAAATTCTTGTACCACCCTTAAGGAGTGTTCCGAAGAGATACAACCTTCTGCATTTCTTATGAGAACCCCCTTTCTTTTCTACTGTAAGTTATTTAGAGGGTAATTTTTCTGAAAATGTTGACATATTAGAATCATAATTAGTATGAGAAGCTTTTGTATTATCATTTGTCAAAATGAACTTAGTATATTAAAAAATACTAGATTCAATATTACACATAATTTATATTTTTTTAATAACATTTTCGAGGACTATTATCCTTAGCACAAGCCTTTTAATGAATTAGTTAAGACTCCATCGAATTTCAAATTAAATAATTACAACATCTTCAACATTTTAAAAATTATCCTCTCAATAGTTTAAAGTAAAATAATAGGAGGATCTCGTTTGAAAAAATTAAGTTTTCTATCGCCACGTGACTACCCTCCTTAATTACTAATTAGTACGAAACATTTTGGTAAAATGTTCGTATTTGTGCATTTTTAAATTTCCATAAACCGTAATTTGAATAAACTCGTTATTAAAACAAAAAATGAGGGTCAGCATATTTGGCGAAACACTCTGTGTACCTATTATGTAACACACGAATAAAAATAATATTTATATATTATTACAACAAACGTCAAGACAGGTACATAATATAAATGGTACAGTTGATGCACGATCGTTGTCTTTGCAAACCCGCGATGGCTGGATCAGAAATAATATTACATACTATTTTACATTATAATCATAATATTATATTCAAATAATTACCTGAATAAAATTCCCTAAATGTATACAAACACACAATAACATTATACTTTCTATATGTCGCAATGCATACGTGAATTATTTCCAAAACACATACTATGTACGCCTACGCTCTCCGCTGAAAATGAAATATGATCGAATCAATTATCGTGTTTCGACCATTTATCATATTTTGATTGATAAGCATGTATGGTATTTATTATAAGTCTCGACGCCGTTGTTGCGTGTTTTTTTTTTTTTACTAATACCTAGGTACATTCGATATAGGTATTACAAATTTATGATAATATTTACGTCCAGTATCTTACTATAATATGTTTGGTACTTCTTCGTAATAATAATATTAAATTCTGTGGACTATTAGTAATCTATTACACAAAATATATCGTTACAACGATCACTGTCATCGTGTGTGTCGCAACCGAACGAAACGAATATAATTCTAAAATCTCGTCGATAAAATGTAGATGAATATTATATTTCATAAAAATAAATGTTTGAAAATTGTAAATACCGAGATCGGCCTATTTTATATACTCACTATACATATAACCACTCGGGTAAATTATTGAGTTTTGAAATAATCGTCAGGTGAAAGTGTCATTATATAGTTGTACGGCAAAGGTGTATAACTACTCACTAGGTAGGAACATAATATTATTTCTAATAATTCCTGTTTTGATACCGACCACCGATTAGTCTGCAGCGCATGATGTATACCTGCCGATCAATGTCATATAATAGTATTTCTGGGCGGCATTTTTCTCCGGACACCGTGACTTGCCCGGAGAACAAGTGCCGCCATCCCCCACTCTGGGGCATGGCAGAAACCTACGGGTGCCCTATTAGACATTTGGCCAAAAAATACACACACGTGTAACACACCTACCGTTCCAAAAACCTACAGTACCAACCCCCCTCCCAATGGCCTAAGTTGCCGCGGGATAATTAATAAAAAAAATAGTATTGTAGTGTGATATAATAAAAAACAATAACAATAATAATAATGATCGGTAAATATCGATGTTGAATTTTTTCCAGCGATGAAAATCATTTGCGCCATATTCGCCGCGGTCATTGTCGGTCAGTTGGCCATGCCGTACGCTTCCGTGTACGGAAGTGCCGACGCCAAACGACTTTACGACGATCTGCTGAGCAACTACAACAGACTCATCAGACCCGTAGGCAACAACTCTGACCGGTTGACGGTCAAAATGGGTCTGAAACTGTCGCAAATCATCGAAGTGGTAAGTTTCCGTCCTACTGTGGATTTTTAAGGTTGCTCGTCTAAAATAATACATCGTACGAATATTATCATAAAGTCCTAAATAATACCGAGCAAAGTAACAGTTGTTTGCAATGATTCATTCGATGTCAAACGATCGAACGTTTTTAGTTTTTAGGTTTCGAGTAATATACTATGTGTACAATCAAACAATTATAATAAAATGCGTTCTATCTGGTCGGAACTCGAATTAATTACATGCACGTCCGGTTTGATTAAAAGCGAAAATTCGCTCTTCTTGAAATATTTCGATGAATTTATGAAAAATTGTTTTTTCCTTTAAACGTAGGTTCTAAAATATTTGGTCATAGATGATAATAAAAGATTATTGATAATTGATTACACTCAACAATTATTGGTAATAAATTACTATTAACGACCAAGGTTTACGAATTACTAAGTTTATTATGGTTATAAATTAGGTACAAATATGGTAGTATCGGTTCATTTATCACTTATCAATGTCCCTGTTGGCTATTTTTTTTTTTAAATAATATTCGTTACAATAAACAGACTTTTAAAAATGTTCTCTTGCTGTAAGTTGATGACTATAAACTTTTAGATGTAATATACATTAATTAGTTTTTATTCATAAATTAAATATTTCAAAAAAGTCTCATAGATTAATATTTTAAGAAAATACATGTCATGAAATTAAGAAAACCTAGTGGTACTGACTCAGCTATACATTCTTAGCTCTTATATTACATGATGGTCGATGATATTATAATTTATTATACGTTTAGCCATAAACAGCATCATTAACGTCATATCCCCAAAATAAGTAGTGTCACATGGCCTAAGATCAAGTGACTTGGGAAGCCAGGGGCATCCAATGGTCATTTTGAATAACCCTGTACCTATTGTTATAATTGTATGTACTGAGCCGCTAAGAAGAGTAAACTAATTAGGTTTGTTATTTACCTAATTTTTATAATATTATAGGTAGGTAGTAGTCATTTTTATTAATTCTTGATTTCCAAATTTTCTTTTTCCGATAAACCAGATGAAAAAATAAGAGGAAAAATAAATAAAGTTTCGATGCACACTCTCAGAACGGTAATAATGAGTTGTAAGGCGAACGGTGGGTAAAAGGGAATAAAATATAGATTTGGCTGTTTTTCGAATATTTCACTATCTCGAAGAAATCAATGGTCTAAGTAGTTTTCTTGGCACCTTCCCCAATATCGTTCACGTGCATGTTTTTCCAAACGAATAAGACGCAATTTAATTTGCTGCTCTTTTGCTCAGTACATCGGATAATATTACAGTCGGTGGAAAATTCGAAGCAAAAATTCTTTTTTATATAAGTACATACTTTTTTATATTACTTTGTCATATTCATGTAATCCGGCTTGCACCTAAGACAGTAATACATTACAATGTAAGACTGTCATTTTTTTGGTAAATCGCCACCAACACAGCATGGTCCCGCCCCGTGAGTGTATTACAACTTAGCGGCGATGGGTATGTCGAGAAGAGGAATAATACATTTTGAAAATAATAATATTGGCACAGGTTAAACCGTCCGCAACTATATGCGTACTGGACCTGTATAATGCGCAGAAATACAATAATAAAATCGTAAAATATTATGGTACTTACCCTTTAGGTATAATGTAGCAATAATTGCTAAAAATACATATTTTATAATACTATGCCATTTTATGCTTTGTAAACAATAATAATATTATGTTCTACATTATTTTGTAATTTTCATAATAATCGTTTATTTTCATAATATTATGTGTGAGTGTGTGTGTGTGTATACAATATGATATTATGACTGATACAAAAGTACCATTAAAATAATTACTGTTATGGAACCCACCTACGTGTCTTTATTTTATGACTTCGTAAACCCATTATTATCGTTTAAAATAAAATATTATTATGTTATGATTACATATTATTGTCATTTGGGCGTTTTTCATTAAATTCGACAGTTTTTACTACAGTAATATTATTACTAATGTTCACATCGAGTTCTATGTTTTTATCCTTCTCTTGTCAATATTTCCCAACGACAGCGTTTAATCATTTCGGAAATGTGGTTTGACGTTTGTGACCTATACTGATGTGAATTTTGGTAGACAGCTGGGATTAATAACGCTGTCTGTCTCCCAAAGAACTAAATAATTAATCATTGTGGACTTTCAATTACTCGCTGCTCTATACGAAATAACAGAACGAGTGACAAATTTGATGTATTTCGTTGTAAATTGCTATTTGAAATAAGAATTTAGTAGATAGATATTTTATGTGCATTTAACCTCACACATAGAGATATGGAATTTACCGGTAAACTGTACATACGTTAACTTCGGTTAATCAGTAGATATTTTCAATAATTTTTTTTCGTTTGTTTCATTTTACGTATCTAATATTATATTGATTAAAATTGTCATACTGATATTCATTAATTAATCTTAAAGACTAATAAAATATTACATTAGTATTCATTAGTCATCTAAATTATACTATTATTACACTTGTAAAAACATATAATGGGCAATATTGGTCATTTTAACCTCTGTAAAATTGTAAATTTACCATTAAACTGTACAATGCTTCCATCTCCACTCCAACATAATATCAATATTAATATCTTACAATAACTGCAGTCCTGAAATAAACGAATTACAATAATAAATTTTTGTATTTTTTTTTTTTTTGGATAGAATTTAAGAAATCAAATTATGACGACGAACGTATGGGTCGAACAGGTAAGAAATATCTACTAGAATCGTATAATTGTATTATTATATTTTACGTTTACGTTTTATTGTATATTTCTAGGAATGGAATGACTACAAACTGAAATGGAATCCCGAAGATTACGGAGGAGTAGATACTCTACACGTACCATCCGAGCACATTTGGTTGCCAGACATAGTCTTGTACAATAAGTAGGTTTGACATAAGAATAAAAAATTATTGCAATTGAAATATTATGTACACCAATTTAATTTAATTTGGGCTTGATTGTTTTTAACAGTAACACGCGACGTATATCTGATAATATGATAATAAGTGAGATATACGTCTTAATATTATAATATGAAGAAAAAAATGTGATTTTTTTTCCCGATTCCGTAAACAACCTGACAGGTCTGTTCAGGCACACAACGTGACGGCAAAATCCATAAATTAGTTGTTAAATTCATCTTTACGAATTTATAAATTACCTATTTAATATGAATACCTATAAGGTGTAGTATTGTTTATAACAAAACTTAAGTTTATTATAGGACAATTTTTGAGAACCACGGACGTTTAAAATGTCCATGCTCTAAAAATTTACAAACATGTCATGAAAACTTTATACTAATATAGATTATGTCTTTATATAATATAATAATATGTCCTATATACTCATACCACACGCGGTAGTCATCAGCTACCATACCGTGTACCGTGTTTCCCGTGTCCGTAATTTATTTTTCTCGTTTACGTCATCGACAATAATATTAAACATGATAATACTAATATGAAAACAAAAAATGTACATTAATTCAATTTTTATATCGTATCTAATTTAGTTATCAGTAAAATCAGAATGTCAGATCAAACACGGGCAGCTTAGGACATACGGTATACGCGGTGTAATACCGCCCTTATATTGTTAATTAAACAGGGTGTGGTATCTGGTAAGTGATTAATATTCATTTAGCTCGTATATTATAATATATTAATGATTTTAATTTCTCAAAAATCTATTCACTCTCAACTCGTTACCGTATTTATCCGTTACTATAATTTTATAAGCATACTAGGTTTGGAAAATCTACACATCGATATAGTAATGCGTACCTATATTATTATAATAATTATATATTTTACAATTTTGATCACTTATTTCTGTAATAATTTGAATACTATACAATATTATAAAGCACTATTTATAAATTAGAGTACGGCTGGGCAAGTGTATATAATAAGTGTATATTATAATATTATTATTCAATGTCACAATTACACACTCTTATGAAAATACGTAGATTAATCATCACATAAATATCTATTACATTTGTACATTTTATTATATTAGAGATATAAAGTAAATTGATAACACTACGAGTATGAAAACAAACAAACATTTTAATATAATTTTAGGTATACTTCTGCAATTTGTTTGATCAGTTATAATTGATATAGGATAATAGTATGGGAATATAATATCATCCTGTAGGTGTTCGCCATCAAAGTTTAAACTCTAGTTTGATAGGCGACCTGCGATGTAGTTATACATTATGTTTCGGTTCAGACGAAATCTATATAGGCTTCGGTCATTTTTACGTCAGAAACGCGTCTTTGTTGCGACGATGATGATAATGACGACGACTGACAAACAAAAACCGTATTATTATATGACAATGCGATAATATTTGCAGCGCCGATGGCAATTACGAGGTGACGATTATGACGAAAGCGATACTGCACTACACGGGAAAAGTCGTGTGGAAACCGCCGGCCATCTACAAATCCTTCTGCGAGATAAACGTCGAGTACTTCCCGTTCGATGAGCAGACGTGTTCCATGAAGTTTGGATCTTGGACTTACGACGGATACATGGTGAGAAACCGCGCTCGCGGCCGGGTGGCGTGATGTGCGTCTCTGAAATATCGATTTTCTCTTTGTCGGTCTCGAGGTGAAAAGGTAATTTTCCGAGGGGGTGGGGGAGAGAGGGTCACCGGGAAAGTAGTCACACCAGTTGTACGAGTTGATTGATTGAACACCACAGTTGTCGTTGTTGTATAAATTGATATGTCGGACGCGGTCCGTCGTCGTGGCACCAAGCAGTTGATGATATTATTATTTTTATTGTTATTGTTGTTATTGTAATATTATAACAATGCGTAGGTATTCTATAGTCCGAGGGCCGTGAATGAAAAGGTTCTACGTCACAATTGTTCAGGAGAGCGATTTGTTAGCTTTGATACTATATAATAACCAGGCCTCGGAAGTTGTAGCACTAAAAACTTTACTTTTTAGCCCTTGAATATGTACTTAAAAACTTCCAAATATGCACTGTAAATAGTACAAAAAATCAAAAAATATGCATTTAACTTTAAAATATTAAAATTTATTAGAAAAAAAATTAAAAGCCATTTTACAATTTTATAAAACTGTTGTACTCATAGACGTCAAGGACTATGTGGACTAGTTGAATTAGAAACTGTTAACAAATATATTAAATTACTTAAATATGTTTGTGAAAAGTGTACTTATAAGGTCTATTTATTTCCGAACCGAGTTAATCATTATTTTCAACATAATGTGATAATTTCGTATAATATTTAGGTATATATTATGTATATTAAGAAAATGTACCCAAAAATAGCCCTATAAACCATAAATTATCGAAAAAAAACCGTAAATATGCAAAAAAAAAATAGCAAAATAAAATCTCTTGTATTACATCAAAGAAGTGTGATACATATTTTTATCTTACTTTAGATGTTCTAGGACGAACCAAGAAAAATATGCATTTGCTAGCCTTCCGAACCCTGAAATAACTTATTTTCAGGTTGTGTCTTATGAATATAACTAACGTCTTGATGCATATTGCATATTATAATATCAAAATAACTATTGTCAGAAACATTATATGTATTAAGTATTAGGCAACCAACCACAAAATGAATCAAAAATAAAAAAACTAGACATATTAATTGTATATGAAAAAAAGTTCATTATAATATTGAACCTTTTTATTCTCCCGAACAGGTAACTGATTTTATTTACATACAACTTTTTTCTATTAAATTAAAATATAAATTGGCTGCAATTAATCGATAACATTGTTCTCATCTATACGAAATTATGTTATTGTTATGTAAATTTTTTTTTTTTTTGTACCACTGATATTATCGATAAAATCACTTAATACTATCCAACGTTGAATCACACGACGATAAAAATTTTTCACTCTGTATATCTTACTAATTATTCCATGTAGAAAACCCGCTGTAGGTTATCAAAACATGGACGCTAGAAAATTAAACATATTTATGCAGCAAACCGACTTTTGAATAAAATTGGACGTAAGAACCTTTTCGTTCTCAGCCCGCGAACTGTTGAGATGATAATATTATATTATCGTGTACATTTTTTCTATTATTATTATTCACCTGAAACGCGTCACATTTAGGTAGAGCTCGTCTAGCATATTAATATTATTATCATAATACCGTACCTACGTAGTAGTTTGACAGTGACCGTTTGTTATTATTTTTTTTTAATTAATATTTTTCGTTTCGTTTCCTCTCTCCTCTTTTCAACCCGTTCTCGACACTCTCTCGACCACCTGCTCAGATGGACTTGCGGCACATCTCCCAGGCGCCCGACTCGGACGTGATCGAAGTGGGCATCGACCTGCAGGACTACTACCTGTCGGTGGAGTGGGACATCATGGGCGTGCCGGCAGTGAGGCACGAAAAGTTTTACGTGTGCTGCGAGGAACCGTACCTGGACATATTTTTCAACATCACCCTTAGGAGGAAGACGCTTTTCTACACGGTGAACCTGATCATACCGTGCGTGGGCATATCGTTCCTGTCCGTGCTGGTGTTCTACCTGCCGTCCGAGTCCGGCGAGAAGGTGTCGCTTTGCATATCGATACTGCTCTCCCTCACCGTGTTCTTCCTGCTGCTGGTCGAGATCATACCGCCCACGTCGCTCACCGTCCCGTTGCTGGGCAAATACCTGCTGTTTACCATGGTCCTGGTCACGTTGTCCGTGTTCGTCACCGTGGCCGTCCTCAACGTCAACTTCAGGTAAACGCGTTTGTCCCTCATAATAACAATATTATTTTGGGGTGCCCGGTAGTAGTAAGCCCACGTGAGATCGGGTACGATGCAGTGAAATACCTATTATATTGTTATTATTACATCTCACGCGCTCGTCGTTCTAGCACAAATGGTGCACCTGAATTGCCTACACGTTACTCCGTTCTACAAAAAAGTGATTTGAACGACTTAGATTTACAATTACAACAATATTAACCTTTGTTGACGCGCGTGGAGCAATTATTTACCACGGTCCACTTTAGATGTATTATGCTATAAATTATTTCGCACAATCACAAAAATGTCAAAATATAATCTTTGTACAACATAAAGTCGTATCAAAACAATTAATGTCTATGTAAAAATGAATATAATACTTAAATGTAGCGTAAACAATAATTGTTTTATAATTTATTATATAATATTAAATAAAATTGTAGTAATTTTATTATTATTTAAAAGAAAAAAATTACCCCTCGGGCTCAACTATGTGGTCTGATACCAAGCGAGTTACTTAATGTTAATCAACAGTAAACAGTAAATATGCAATTATTTTGAATCTTTTAAACATTAAACGAAAACAGGAGGTTACTTATTTATTCATAAAACTCGATTTTAAAAGCAAGACACTATTATATCATCTATAATGCACAAAACTATACAATTATAGTAATAATTTATTATTAAAAATAAAAATACGTTTGCTTAATTTTTACAAGATTTACAAATTATTCTAACCCATTTCTAAAACCTAGAAGTCTCGTGTTACATACTATCTTTAAATTACTATATAACCTACAATTTCATAAGAATATTTTCTACTTAGTTGCCTATAGTACAAAAGCTGGTGTCTGTATGGTCGAGTACTCAAAAACTTAAATATTTGAAGAAAATATTAATTTTTAGTGATTGATACATGCGGTTAGGACTGTTTTTAAAATCTTTAAAAAATGTCTCTGACTATAATTCAAATATGCTTTTACAGGTATCTATGCTAAATTAAAAAATATTATTTTGACACTTTGGGTTGTTATATTATTGAGCAGGTTAGGTTAGGTTGTCACGTAGTCAAGCCAGAAGGACAGGTGTGGCGATATTATAATATTATTGTGTATTGGCGTATAATATACAATTGACGTTTCGATTTCACAGGTCACCGGTAACGCACAAGATGAGACCGTGGGTGGTGAAGCTGTTCATCCAGATCCTGCCCAAGGTGCTGTTCATCGAGCGACCCAAGAAGGGAGACTCGATCGACGAGGACGACGACGACGATGACGAGAAGAACGGTGAAATCCTGTCGGGCGTGTTCGACGTGCCGTCCGAGATCGACAAGTACTTGGGCTACAACCGTGGTTACAGTTTCGATTACGGCGTACCGCCACCGCTTCCGTCGTCCAGGTACGCCTGCGCCAGGGCCGCGTGCCCCGGGGGGGTGAGCGGAGTCGCGGGCGTGAGCGCCGGTGCTGGCGCCGTGACCGGGTCCAACGACACGGTGGTGAACATGGCGTCGGACGAGGACGAGGACGCGATCGAGCTCGACGCCGAGGACGAGTACGACGACATGTTCAGCCCGACGACCACGACGGACGACGGTCTGGCCAGCCCGACGTTCGAGAGCCATCACCACCATCACCAGCACCAGCACGGGTGTCCGGTGGACCAGCAGCCCAGGCACGACCCGGCCATGCAGACTATCCAGGACGCAAAGTTCATTGCTCAACACGTCAAGAACCAAGACAAGTTTGACGAGGTGAGTGCAGGTGTCATCGCAGGTCACCTGGACTGCAGGGCTTGCGAAATGACCAAGTCTTTACTTTTTATACCAAATATTGTACCGATAACTTCGCCCGCTGCAGCTGCTGAAAACCTGCGATTTTAACTAGTATCTAAAACCCTTGGCGGAAAACCTCGGGGCGACCCTTAAAAGTGGTTAGGTAACTGGGGATATGTAGGGGAGGGTGACTATTGGCTGTAGGCCGCCACTGTGACACGTCCTCCATAAAGTGAAAGATATTGCTGCGGTAAAATGCAAAGTCCTGACGGGAGGTTTTTCTTTTGTCCGATAGGTTTTCTTGATTCTAGTCCGAATTAACGTCGTTAAAATACCACCTGTTACTTGCGCGGTTCGACTGAGAAAATCACTTCCACAGGTGTTCGAATTTTATAAAACCATACCTCTCGTACAATATTATAATATTATTGTATCATTAGTGTGACGTGTTAGAAATAGTCATTTCGAGCTCTGATGACTTAGGTATTCTGAGGTGCTCCAGTATACCAATGTTTTTTTTTTCGTTCTGTTTTCCGCAGATCATCGAAGACTGGCAATACGTGGCCATGGTCTTGGACAGGCTGTTCCTGTGGATATTCACGTGCGCCTGTCTCATCGGCACAGCCCTCATCATTTTCCAAGCGCCGGCCCTGTACGACAAGACAAAGCCCATCGACGTTGTTTACTCGAAAATCGCTAAAAAGAAACTGCAAGCCATTTTATGAGACACCACAACAATACAAAGCTCAATGACGTTTTTTAGTAAACAACTTAGTGAATACAAACAGTTAATCGATAACAATCCTATAATAATGTATAAATTATACTTCGTTTTACTAATCATCAAGTTTTTATTATACATTATATTTTTTGTTTTTTTTATAATTGATTTTTCATGAATGGCGTGAATCGTTGTCGCCAATAAAATAATATTATATTATCAATAATAATAATTATCGTTTTACAGTTCATATTTTATTTGTTATAAATAAATCATTGAAAATCATTAGATGTATTATTCAATACAGCCATTGACCGTGGTGCCATCAGTTATCATATAAATATTATAATATTGTATAACTTATATTATATTGTTATTATTTGATATTTCGTTTAATACCGAGACTAAGTATAATAATATATATGACCCGCATTTGTTTAAAATATTCAACTACCTAGTTGAATTATTTCACTAAGTTATTCAGATAAATGCTTTGTCATTGCAACTAATGTCATTTGGTTTCTTGGAAATAAACGAATGATGTAATAAATCCTTTTTTGTTATTTATTCTTTAAATACATAGTTAATACTAATTTATTAATAATATATTAACAATACTTAATATACTTGATTTACACTAAACATTACAATATTTTAGTCTAAGATATATTATAGAAATACACATTTTATGCAAGTATAAAAAAGTTGAGATATAATTTAAATAACTTTAAAATAAATACCTTATAATAACATTTTTATATAATTTACCATCACAAATTTTTAGTCCAAAATCAAAGTCTTAAACGACATTTTATCGTATGAAAACGATTTTTTCTTTTTCAGTCTTTTCGACTCATCTGATTTATAACTTACGTTGGACAAAAACCAATCGTTGTTCTTCAATATCAATGTTTTCCATTCCTCTGTAACATAATATTTTATTAATAGTTTTAAGCTTTGACGTGTTACAATAAGTTAAATAATTTCAAGTTATCCGAAACTAAGGATGACAAACTTTTGATAAAAAACTTGTATAGCTTTAAAAATTCATAGAAAGTAAGTTACAGAAAGACCTAACAAATTAAAAATTGATACTAGTTAAGAAGTGTGAAAAAAATTATGGAAAAGATGTGGATATTTAATTATTTAAGATTTACTTATGATTAATGCACAATTTTTTTTTTTAAATAATATTTTGAAGAGAGTTTCAACGTTTTTAATTAATTTTGGTATTACAAAAATTATATTGAAATCTTAAAAAATTTTATAAAATTAACTACCTGACTTCAATAAACAGTTTTTTAACAACATTTTTCAATAAATTAGATTTACAAATCAGCCAGTTTAAATTTGTTCATAAAACATATTTTTATTATATTTAAAATTTTAAATAAAAACTTTAAAATATTAATATTTTTTTTTCAAAACTTTTTATTTGGTGACTCTGTTACAAGTTTGTACAAGAACCTTATTTGATGATAATAATAAAAAAATTAAATAATGGCATGGACATAAGTGAGTGAAGAAGTCCTCCCAGTAGGTACCTACCTCCCCTCCCTCCAGTAACTTATCGTGAAATAAATTATAATTTAGAACAAAAGTTATTTAATTTGTCAGATAATTCTGTCACACCTTATACAACAGATATACATTAGTATAGCCCATCTATGTTTGAATCATAATAGAAGCCAATAGAACTCATTATTAATTTTCTTTTTCACTAATTGTATAAATGTTATGGAATGACTCTACCATTAAAAAACAATGTCAATACATTATAATAATGTATTATGAAATAATTATTAGTGAGGTACTGAGGTCAATACAACGTATAGTTATTTTTACCTCTGATCACGTCCAAATTTCCATTATATCCTCCGTATTCGATGGGAAGTACATCTCTTGGTATGTGTTCCCATAGACTTTCGAGGTTCTTGTGGAATGATAACTAAAACATATTATAATAGTATAAAAACAATATGACGTTTTTGATTACGTAATGTATACTCGGTGTAGGTACTAAAGTACACAAGTCACACACATTTCAAGTGCGAAATTAGCATAGCACTTACTCTGGCAAACATTTTTTTCGACACAAACGGTTTTAAGATGTTTTTGGCTACGTCAATAAAACTCGGCGGGAACAAAATATGAGTGTGTTTCAGACGCAACGGATACGCTTTCTGAAAAATTACAATAATTTAATACAATATTATCGATAGTCAAATAAACATTTTGAGGTCGTCAGACGTTGTAGGTATATATATATTATAAGTACCCACCGAAAGTGAGAATCGCATTTTATTTATTTAATAATATTATATTGTATTTCCATCTCGATTTATGAAAATTATATCACACATTGGGAGTACGGGCTGTGATAAACAATAACTCATCCATTACCACACCACCCAATTTGACCGTGACACGTTTGGGTACACAACCATTTTTTACCTGAGGATTGGGCACTCACACACGTTTAGGTACAAATTTTTTTTCAGACGCTAAAAATGAACACAACGTTTATCAGGTACATATCATGTTTAATCAAAAAAAAATCATAAAACTCTAATACCTATATGTTTTTCCTCTAAAGGGAAAATCTATTGATCATAAATATTATGTTTTTGTTAATAAGTAACCATGACAACGAAAACAATATGAAAAATCAGCCAGAAACATTTTATCGTATACAGACAAAAAACATATTTATGTTAAGACACTAGTTGTGGGTAAAAGTTTTTATTTCAGTACAATTTTACTATTTTACTTTAACGTAGAGCCCATTTTTATTAACGTTGACCAGGAGACATACAGTGTTAGGTGATTGGCTCTAAATAGTTATAATTGTCTACCAAAGACTTTTTCAAATTTAATTTAAGCTAATATGTTGATCATATTTATGTATAATATTATAATATAAAATCTATAAAAATCAATAAATACAATCACAAAAATAACATTAAATATAAATTATAAAATTTCAAATATTACTGTATAAAAATATTTTGATCTCTGTGCATTATATGTTATTAAATCTATAAAAACCAAAACATTTTATTTTCGTCTAAAGCTTCTTTCCTTTGCGACTTAGTCGAAAACAGTAAGTTTTACATACGTGTATTAAGTATTTTATATGGGTCCATAAAGTAGGTATAAATATGGTATTATATTATCGGTTCATTTATCACTTATCAAGTTCAGTATTTATCAATTTTACTGTACCCAAACGTTCTCCGATTTTCCCGATAACATTTTTTTTATGATTTAATTCTATGTGTCCAAAAACTTTACGTCTATTTGTGTCCCAAATTTTTGGATTTCGGCTTATTGTGTCCAAATATTCACCGGCCACCAACTTGTCTAAGACATAATTGTATTCATTATTATGCTTATTGATATCCTCCGTGTTGTTCTGGTATATAACATTACGGTGTTGTATGTAGGTAAGTACTTGGATTATTTTTCACTTACACAATAATAAAATATTATATTATATTATAATAATAGGTACTATACAATAACTATTTAAATATTGACTATATAATTATTATATGTACTTAAACATTATTACTAAAAAAACTTTATATATTAAATGAAAAAAAACGAAAATGCTAAACTATTCGCGCGTTATACCAGTTTGAATTGTATGACATTGAAAACATTTCAATATAATAATATGTTATTATTTGAATCGGAGTTTACTGACCTGTGCGTGTTTAATGAGATTTTTCAGCTGGAACAAGTCAAACTGACTTATGTGTGACAAGGTAATGTGCCTCGTGTCGATCAAAACGTGTATACCGGTAAAATCGATACCTTTCTTCTGATAGATATCCAACATCAAGCGCATTCTCTTATATATCTCGATCGGACGAAACAAATGCGAATTCTTATCGTTGAAGTTGTAGTACATTATCTTAAGTCCGTCCGGAGTGTGTTTGGGCATCATGACCATGGTCCTGTGCAAACAAGTGTCATACGAAAATAATTAGATTCGTTTACGCAACTACGAGTTTCAAAGTCGGTGATAATTGTATTGTAATTTGTTCAAAAAAAAAAAAAAAAATTGAAAATTACGAGTTTCAGGAACTAACCGGAATTTAACTGATAGGTACTATAAGCTAAATTATTTTTTAACATATATAATATCCTGTTTTTGAGCTTTAAACATATTTTTTTCTTACCGATTTTGGGTAACGCTTTGTTTATAGCTATGAAAACACACTCAACAGTTTTTTTTTTCACTGTGATTAAAAATATATCGCACTAAAAAATAATTTAAATAATGAGTATATTATAGGTTTTGAATTGTCTTTATTAAACTAAAAACCAGTCTATAATTGTTAACTCATTAAATTCCTAACAAAATGTAGGTATTATCATGCTACAAGATATTTTTCCACTGCGCTACGCCCAAAAAACAAATATATATAATTCCTCAACTTTCCTTGTAGATAAAAGTAGCATGCTATACTGTTCTAAATTTATTTTCACTAGAATTGAAGTATATAGGTATATTAAATTATATATTTGCCACTTGTCAAGACGTGACAATAATAATAAATTAACCTATCAATTATTCCCATTAAGAATATTAATCATGTAAATAATGATTATTTTTGCTGTGTCGGAGAATCGAAAGCGTGATTCCTACCAAAATAGGTAAATCTAATAACAACTTACAACACCTGATTTTATTTTTAAACTGAAATGTATGTTTTAAACTAATATCTTACTAAATTATTCAACCAACTAACAATTGCACTGCTCTGAAAACCAATAATGTGTGGTAAAAAGGATTTACTTACAAATATTCAAACAAATCACTTTCCACATAATTTGGTAGATCACACACATCATAGACTTGTGGAAACAACGTTTTCAAGCGAAAATGGCTTTCCACCCCTAGTTTGGTTTTTTCCAGATTATTTTTCGTCAGCCGTAAAAATCCTTCGATCCAAAAATCTATTTCATCTAAATCGTCAAATAAATATTTTTTAAATATAAATTATAAATTTAAATTAATTGTTGAAAATGTGTATATAAAAAAAAAAAAATAGTCTTATAGGCCATTATAATATAGAGATAGATGGTTACCATTTTTAGATTCTGGAAACTTGGGTAAATGCGGTTGTGTTAGCATCCAGCTTCTGACCGTGGCTACATCTTTAGTGATTTGATCTTTTGTTAAACCGTACTCTTTCTTTAATCTCTTCACTTCTTCTTCGTTCGGTATCACGTGATATTCCGGCATTTTTATTCAAAGTTTTTATGACTGAAAAAAAATAAATACATTTGTATTTAATAAGTATAGGCACCTACTTAAATAAAAGTGTTTGAATTGTACGACATAACAAATAAATCTAGTAACTATGAGAGGATGTAGCACACTGTTTGTTTTCTCTCTCTGGTCCACGACCAAAGTAGACACAACGAATTCACTCAAAAATATTTAATTTTTTTATGTTTTTCTAGGGTAATCATAGATTAAAATCACCCATTGCTAAAAATATAGAGAGTAATATTTTTGAAGTTATGACGTCATATAGATTTGTCTAATTATTGTTTGAAAACAATTTAAAATTAATTTAAATTTACAATTTTTTTTTTTAGTTGTGTACAAATTCAATTTACAATAAACTATAAGACCAAGATGCCGAACCCATAAAAATATCATCCTCTAAACGAGAATAAATTTTGGGCCAACACACGACAGTTCGGTCAGTGGTGCCCAATATTCCTATTATACTTAGGTACTATAATATTATGATAAAATAAAAATCTATTTTGAGCTTGTATCCGGGAAAGATAACAAATATAGCGATGATGACATCCCGTTTAAACGTCGCTGGAAATGTTAGGTTGTATAATATTAAATATTATGAATAAATATATTATCTTATAACGTCATATGCGTATCCCTCTGATATTTTATGATGGACATTAGATTATAATAACAAACGAACAAGTGATTTTCCAGTCACAACTCACTGTCATGTCCACCAAACAAAGCAATAGTTCGTCATGGAAATATCTCAGAACAGCTATTGATCTAGGCAAATTTTTATTCAAACACTCCTAACGTTAACACTATAGTGATCGTCATGGCTGATAGGTACATGCGACTATTGTGGTCAGTGGTCACATTCGAATAAATTACGACAAACCGTCGTCGACTGATATCCGAAATTATTGTTGATGAACACTTTGACGCCCAAAAACGTGTTCTTCAAATATTTAAATGTCATTGTTGCTCGTCGTTCGACATACTTACGACCTACGGAAACTATGGTGAAAAACTACTAAATACCTGTAGGTACGTGTTTCCGCATTGGCTACATAATATCATTACCTCAGACAAGGACGACTGCAGCGATTAAAACTATGATCACTTAAGAATAATTAATCGATGAGTTCGCCGTTGACGTATTGGCGTAACCTAATAATTATTACTACCTACTTTACAACAACAAGTCGAACAATATACCACAACTTAGCTTAACTGCCGCTTTATATACTACGAGAATAGGAATATCGGTGGGACCGTGTGACAATAGGTCGGGTTGCTGGAATAATTGTATGCTCTTATGTCGGCTGAAAATGTCATTTTTTATTTGCATCCTTCACTCGTAATCGACCGTCCATGTACGACTGAGTGTAACGTGAAGTGTGTGTGTACAATATTATAATATTGTTATGACGTACCTCATGCAATAGTTGTACACTTTTTCTCAAATGTCGCAAATGTATTCAACGCGATGCCATTGGTATCAATATTATAGACATGACTTTTTGATATTTTAGATACACGTGCGTACCACGCAGGCGTGCAAGAGAAAAATCATGTTTTGCAAATCACATACTTTACAATATCGTGTCGAAAACATGCAACTTACTACAATATAATAATATGCCATGTCGAGATTCGCATAAGGTTTTAGACTACAGACAACGACGAAACTATCGGAAAACTAATATCATTATCACCTGCAGACAACCACCAACATGATAATATATCGTTAAATGTAGAAACGAAGCGACAACTACTAACACCGGGTTAAAACATATCATGTACTATTTAATGAGGAATTTATACAAATTCACACTATTTAAAATTTTTTTCAAATATGTTTTAATTCATTGATTTGTGAATAATTTTTTTCTTGAATGTCTTTATGGTCATAATACGATTTCAACAACACAGTATGTTCACATTCCAAGTGAAGACAAATTATTCGAGATATAGGTGTAACGAATTCATAATAATTACAAGAGGACTCAGATTTCTGTACATATGTACATATTTTTTGGCTTTACTCCAAATACATTGCTTGTCATTTCGAAGTCCACGATTTTGCTCTTACTGGATTGAATAGAACAATTTCGTTCTTTCACATTTTTGCATATTTTCATCAAAATACATGTAATTGCATACTTGGAGTTTTTGAGAATTTATTTGAAAAAACAAATGTAAAATCGTATTCATGAACATCTGTAATTATTGTTTTATATGTCGTAAATAATATTAAATTTATAAACTGACATAATATGGACGGTTGAATCGAGTAAAAAGTAAGATTTCATCTTAATACAGGCTTATTAACTATGGGATTGCACATAAGTTAATTTAATAATCATAAGTAAGACACGTGTTTACCACACCATGTAGATACAAAATTTAATTTTTTTTTTAAATTTTGAGTGTCATTTAGTTTTTAGTTTAACATTTACACAAAATTAACGATTTAAAATAATGAACAAAGTTCAAAGCGAAGGTGCCAAGTTAAGAAAAAATGTTAAAGAATTATCTATTGAATTTTGCAAGCCTGATGATAAAATACTTTATTGTGATATTTGTTATGCTATTTTTATACGAAAACTATTTAATGATTTAGAAAGTATATCTTAAGAGTTTATTATTAAAATAATAAATTTTTTTTTGCATATTTCTATATATTTTAATGTTTTTAATCGCATAAAAATCCTAACCATAGTAATCACGATTAATAATTCCAATAATTGCTTTTTATTACGTATTATAAATATACGTACAATTTATATGTTTTAGATCTAAATGTAGGTATTCGATTCAGTACAGGTAGATTGTCGTAATTTAGCCGGAAAGTCGAAAACCATAATATCGACGAAAAAGTATCGCTACAACATTCAATTAGGTGACTTGGACTATTTATAAACAGTTGTAAAATATGAAAATATAACAGACATACAATTGTTATGAGAGTTCATTTTGCATAACTTTAAATTGTTCGAACCAATAATATTAATATCAATGTACCCATTAAAAACTATACTATATTAATAAATACTACCTATATACATATAATGCAATATACGGACAACAGGTGTTCAATTATTTTCGTAATATCATAAACTATTAAGAAATTATAAATATTTATTATTATCATCGCATCTCAATGCGATTCCAATCATAGTAAGATGGAACTGACCAAGTCGTTTTTTGTCGCTATATGTGGCAATTAAATACCTATTGTAAAATGTCTAGAACTAAAGAATTAATAATAATTAATGAAACAATACAATTCTCATTCAAACTATATTGTAATTTGATTATTTTCTCTGGGTAAAACCGTATACGACTCATAGAATCTAAAAATAATATTTCTGGAAATGACATAAAAGTCTATTCATATTATAACATACAACATTTAACAGTAAAACCGGCGAAAAATCCGATATTAATGCTTGACAAAATAATAATTAAGATTTTATTCCCGATATTCCAAACAATTCTATGAAATCCTGAAAAAAGTAGTACACTGAACTGTAACAAACCTAAAAATCAAAAAATGTATTTATTGCCGGAGTAAAAAAATAAATAAGTATCACTGTTCTTTAAGATATAATATTATGAAAACACTTGAAACTGATATGAGTAAAATTATTTACCCTGGAAAAAACAAAATAAAACAGAATATTTATGGACATAACATACAAAACCATGCATCTCATAAAGTACAAGATTTAAGGGGATTGGAAGCGGCGATTTTCTGTATTTGTCAAACACACGTGCAACATAGTATTACGCCCCTATAATAATAGACGTGTCCTATTTCTAACGTAAAGATTAATCTAGTGAAGCGATAAGAATATTCTGAAAACAGATTTGAATTTGTGGTCAGTTTGCTTGAGATCGACTTTCCCACATTTTTGATTTTAGATTCTGAGTGAAACGATGAATGTATTGATTTTACAATGATGTGTGTTTTTTTTTTTATTTTTTTATTTTATTTTTTATTTTTTTTGTGTCTGTGTACACGATAAGTAGTCGAAATAATGCTTCGATTTTCGACTTCAGTATCTTGTTCGATTGGAAAGTGAATATCGTTGGTGCATTGGGGAGGTCAAAATTTAAATTTCCCAGTAGTTTTCAAGAGCGCCGGGAAAAACAAAAGAAAAATTAAGGAAAAACGGGAATTTTTACGCAAAATCGATTTTTCAGAAAATTGAATTTGGTTTTTGGTGTAACTTTAAAACAAATGACCGTAGGTACATGCAATTTTCACTGGTTGTTTATATTTGCATCTTCTATACACGATAACATTTTCAAAATATTTTGATTTATTTTGAACAGTTTAGGGACATTTTCATTTTTAGTTTTTTTTTTGTTTTTTTTCTAGAAATATCAATAAAATTTTATTTGTTGGTTGCGAAAGCTTGAAAATTTAATAGAAGGCTCCTAATATATTGTTTCAAGGGCAGATGAAAAATATTAAAAATCCTTAGTCACAATTTTTTTTTATAAGCATTTAAAGTTCAAAAATTGACAAAATATGGAAAAATCACGAAAATTAGCAAATTATTTTGAGTTAAGAATTCGTAAAAATTTTTCTTTTTAAATCTAAGATTTGAAAATCTAATACAAGATTACTCATAAGATTGTCTACCTTTATCAATAAAAAAATCTCTACCGGAAAGTCAAATTAAATTTTTATGAGCGTTTGAAATTCAAATTTTTACAACATTGGATATTCACTCGATTTCTCATGTGGCAATTTCCTTTTTTTGTTGTAATTAAAAAACGAATTACTGTAGATACATGAAAATTTCACTGAATGTTTGTATTAGCATTTTCTATACACCATACAATTTTGAAAATATTTTGACTCTTTTTGAGCCGTTTACGGACATTTTCAGTTTTCAATTTTTTTAGTTTTTTTTTTCTATAAATATTAATTAAGTTTTATCTGTTGGGCCAAAAAGTGTAAAAATTTAATACAAGGCTCCTGATATATTGTTACAATATCAGTTGAAAAATATTAAAAATACATAGGCACAATTTTTTTTATAAGCATTTTAACATCGAATTTTGACAGAATTTTTCAAAATCTCGAAAATTATTAATCATCGTAATTAATAAATTATAAAATGTTCAGTTTTTATAGCTAAGGATTGAAAATTTAAAACAAGATTCCACGTAAGTAGTTAATTCTCTTACCGAAAAATCTAAAAAATATACAATCACAGTTTATTTTTATAGTCATTTTATGTTCAAATTTTGACGAAATTACATATTAAAAAACCTAGTTATTTTGTTGTGATTATATAATATTATTCGTGGGTACCTACTTGAAACTTCTAAAGTGTACTATTATATATATGATAGTATCAGGGTTTGTTGTTGGTGTATAACGTGTTATTAGTACCTAATGGATATTGTGATAATGTGATATGATTAATTTGGAATTTATTATAGGTCAATTTTTTTTAATACCATAGATATGTATATAATTTGTCTTAACCTAGACTGACATACCGTCTTCGCTCAGAATCGTTTTTCTTATACAATGATATTGTATCATTGAATTCAAATTTAATAGCATCAATTATACAGTGACCCACTTGTAACCTACTGTACAGCAGAGCGACATCCACTTACCCACCTTTTTTCATTTAAACTTCTCCAAAAATTGAAATATGTCAATTTTTTAATTACTCTTTTTCAATATATCGTTTTTATGATTTTTGGGGGATAATATCAAACATTTAGGAAGGTCGATCTCAAGTAGACTTGACGACAAATTCAAATCTGTTTTCAGAATTCTTATCGCTTCACTGGATTAATCGGTACGTTTTAAATAGAACAAGTCTATAATCCTATGTTCCAGGTGTGTTAGACAAAGACAGAAAATCACCGATTCCAATCCCCTTAACCGGCCAAGACTCCAATATTAATGCTTAACAAAATAATGTTATCTTACGATTTTATTCTCGATGTTTTAAAAGTAAATTCTGATCGTAAATCTACAGACTATTTACGTTTGGAAACTTCCAATTTACGTAATAGGTGTTGGAAAAGGTCATATACTGCAGAACTATAAAAAAAAAATCAAAACATCTGTTTATTGCTGGAGTAAAAAAAAAAAATATTATCACTATTAGTCTTTGTGGCATAATAGCCATCGGATTGATCTTTACGTTTTCATGACATTGAATTTTTAACTTCCTTTTAAACGTCACCCGTGAATTTCAATCCAAGGCTGGATCGACGAAACTACAGTTTAATAACCGGTTGGGTAACATAGCTGTACCACAGTCCTTTTTGTTTCGTCGCATACATAATATGATATTATATCCGAGCATGTGCGTTTCATGGATGCAGAAAAACAGGATTAAATGAAACGATATTTCGATTCACATTAACAAAAACTAGACTTCCGCAGTGTATATAGAGTTGCAACTGTTGTGGCATACAGTACAACAACTTAATATCGTAGTAAAATAATAAAAGTTGTCAATAATTTGTTATGTTTTTATACGATGTGATAAGACATGTTATTATAATACGATAATACATTATACTAAATACTTCCGTGTTGTATTTAATGATATTTAAAATTTTGAGTTAAATTGAAAACAGCAAGTGCTATTAAATAAACACTCGTTTAGAACTCGAGAGAATGTTTACTAAAAATATTGCCGACGATTGGCTCTAAAATAAAATTAGAAAGAAACAGCTTCTAAATTTTAAGCCTCAAAAGGTTCGTCTGTTAATTATTTTCAAAAAAAAAATCTTAACCTGTGACGTTCATGATAAATCATGGAAAAGTAAAAAAATAAGAACTTCAGTCTCAAAAGTCACTGAAATTTTTCTAAAAAAAATACTTTTTAAAAACGATCAGTGTTCAATTTAATATTATATAATATTGAAGTAGTGACACGGGAATTTTTACTACCCCAAAAGCAACGGTTGGAAGACATAAATTAAAAATTCAAATCCCATGTCATAAAAATTGTATGGCCAATATGATTATAAGCTCTCCAACACTGCTGGTTTTCTAAATGTTTTCTTTCTGACATTATTTAATTACGTTGACACATCTTGATAAAATTAAATACTTGGATATTTGGATTTTCATATATTTCGTGGTCCATTATATGAAGTGTATTATATACACATTATTTTGAAACTATACGTTAGTATACCATTCTTATGTTATACAATTTACTTATAATTTAATTTGGAGCTTGTATGCTTACTATATTATAGAGAAAACATAATATTGAAGCTAATTAAATACACATACAAATAATTTATTCATATTGTAGTTGGTCACCTAATGTAATATAAATTAACTCTGTCACAATAATATGTTTTATTGCCTCAAAAGAAAAGCTGTTGACTGACAAAAAATTTAAAAATTAAATCACACTGCATAATAATACTATAGAACCAATATAAGCTCTCCAACCAGCGGCGCTGATGTCTGTTTCATATGGTATTGCTTACAAATAAAATCTGAGATAGGTACCACCAAGTAGATACACATAAAAATAATTAAAGAAGCCGAAATCAAATAGAGCACCTCATCATTATACACATCAATAACGATGATCTTCATATTTTTCCAAGACATAAATCTAATTTAAAAGTTGTACTTTTCCCCTAACGTTTTGTTATATTATCAAGGACATGATGTATTTTAATAACTTATATTTTGTTTTTTTTATTAACTTTTTTATTCTTATATAATATCAATTAACTCTGTACGAATCCTCCAACTCAATAAACGAATCGAATCGTCATGTCAACCTTCCATAAACGCTCACGTCACATATTATTTTCTTCCGCATTATCGACGCTTATATGTAGTGTCTATAAAAAATAAATTATCGTACGACTACCTACTTTGACTTATTGCAAATATAATTTTGTAAGGCCTAAGTTCTGAACATTTAAACAACGCACACTTCAAACATGTTTGGGAGTTGTTTTTTTTTAAGAACATTAAGCCTACCTGAGCATTTAAATATCAAATATACCATGCAGGTATTATATAATTTATATAATTTATTATTTAATCATTTTTCCATACAATTATAACCAAAACACCGTACATAACTACACAGTTTAATTATCAATTAAATAAAATTGAGCAATTTTTTTCGTATTAATGGTGTATTAAATTTGTGTTTAATCTGTACGGTATAAAGATAGACAAAGAAAATAAAACGTAAGAAATGTAAGTGCCTATATTTTGTAGTCTATAATAATATAATAAAAAGTAATTTAAAATTACGGATTCATTAAAATTATACAAAAATAAATATAATTTAAACTTAAACCCCAAAATATTACGAATCACAATCAATAGGTAGTAAGTAGGTACATATATTTTAGTAACTTAATGATTTAAATTTTCAACAGCCATTCTAATATAATACGATTTATTTATATGTATTCTATATTTTAAATATTACGAATTATTATGATGATTGAGTTTAAGTATCTATGGGTGTCATTCAAATTGTTATGTTGGAAAATCGAATTATAAAAAATAAATAGGTTTTATATCATAATAATTCGATGTATAATTCATGATACATTCAAAATGTACTATATTATTAAACATAATATTTTATAATACAAAATATGTTAATAAAAAAAAAGTGTTAGTAAAATAATAAGCAAAAATGCAAGGCTGGGCAAGTTAATGATTTTTTTTTAAATAAGTCAAGTTAAGTTAATAAGCACCAATAACAAAAAGTTAAAAGTTAATTTAGCTATAGGTTAACTCAGTTAAGTTAAATTTAGTACACACTTTTTGAAAAATTTTTATGAATATAAAAATAAGTTAATTTGTTTATAAAACGCTAGCGTACCTAATTTTTCCCAACCCAAAACTAAATTATAATACAGGGTATACCTAGTGTTTATACTTTACACAGTATTACCATACAAGTGAGATTCGAATGATGTAATTGTTTAGCTTTAAACAATTCACGGTAAATATTTTTCCACATGAAAACGAAATATACTGAAATAGTGAAATATAAAAAATTAAAAACAAAATAAATATTAACTCAACTTACTTCTTAAAATGAAAAATCAATTCGTCGATTTCACGTTAATTAAAAAAGAAATTTAGTAAGTTGACAGTTAAGTTAATTAAAAGTAACGTGTTAAGTTAAAAAATTTAAATTAAATTAACTTTTTAACTTAACTACCTAGTTACTTTTTAACTCGGTAATGCACAGCCTTGCAAAAATGTGTTACGTATTTGATATTATGACAATAATATTATGTTTTTTAAAATAATTATTTGAAATTAATTTTAATCAAATATTACATTATTAACAAAACGATAGGACTCAATTATGTTGTCACGTTAAATTTCAAAGTGAAAATTGTATACGAAACTCAATAGTAATAATAATAATAATAATGTGTACTAACCTTTTTAACAAAAACGCGAGATAATATCGAAGCACAGTGATTGTGTTTCAGGCGCAAATTGTCTCTCGGTACTACATGTGTACGAGCTAACTGCTGTAAATGTTAATAGTTCTGACGTAAATATAAAACACATACCCAGGAACACAACAAACCAAATTCTACTCGTTTTCCTTGAATATACGTCGGACGGTAGAGTAATACGCAAACGAGTTTTTCATATAAGCGCGATTCTTCAGCAAACTATGCGAACAAAGTGCATAAAATGATTAAAAATATACAAACAAATATGAATATAAAGTGTTCGTCACATACACTATAGCTGTGCGTCTTCTCCACAGCAACAATATCATTTGATTCCGATGAATAAAATATAATATAAAATAATAATAATACTAATATGCCGTCGGCTGGCAGCTCGCAGTGATTTTTATTTTCCAGTTTATTTTCCTACACTCGCTACGCACTCAGTGTTCGAACAACGTCGTCGACTCTTCAGACCCCCGCCTCAGAGGTTCTCAAACTTTGGTCGTCTAGACGTGTTTGTTGGGCCATCGATTACAACTGATCGGCCACGTAATACCGACGACTAAAAATAGAAATGTTCGAAATCGATCGATAAATTATCCATGTCGAAAATATGACCGAAATGTCATAAGTCGTTTCAATAATATTATTATATTATCCACGTCCATCGACGATTACTGAACGGCTCATTGGCGCTTATAATATGATATTATAATATTATTCGGGAATGGATATCAAAGTATAACGATAGTAAAAATGTACACGAAATATAAAACAATATTAGATCCTCCACAAACTCTCACGAACATCGACTACAGTTGTTTTCCGCACAGCCGTGTGGTCTTTGAAGTACCACACTTTGGGAACCCCTGCTTTAGACACTCGTTATACAATGCGAATACCGACGGAGTCGTACTTACCACAATAATAACTACATTAGATATAGGAAAACTGTAATGGGACGTCTAATGGACAAAATAAAAGGGTTAGAGACCACTTTTATGGGTTTATGATTTTTGTAACCATTGGAATGATAATTATTATCCAAGAAGCAATCGTTGCATAAATAAGGCCGAATCTTGATTGCCCGAAGTCTGTAATTTTAACCTGATCGGAACTCGTTTCGGGCACTGAAAGAAATGAAATGTACTACTGGTTTGCGCACACAGTGATAATTTTTGTATAGCGATTGCAAGACATGTGCTCCGATTAAATTGTGATAACGATTTAAAACACATAGCGATTATTTCAAAATTCGAAGCACTGTGGTAGAAATAAAAAAAAAACATTCTCCTAATCCCCCGCGAAAGATATCAACGTTCAGGCAATCGACCGGCTTGAAGAAAAGCTACAAAAACTACGTTTTTTTTAAACATGTGAAAATAGTTTATTTATTTAAGTCACTTCGACGAAAACGCAATGATTCTAACTGGTTGGAAAAAAATTTAATATTTTAGTTTTTGGAGATGGCACATTTAATTATAATCGTCCAAAAATATGTACAGGTTCAAGGTTGTACACGATTCGTAATAAACTTATCAAAATCAATAATAATCGTATGTGCCTATAGTCTTTTGTTTTATTAAGAGTAAAATATCGATGTAAACGCAATTCTACATATTTTGTGTTCTTAATCGAGAACTAAATATTAAAAAGTTACATTTGGGATAGCCAAATGCTCGTTGGTACCTATACGGCTATACTAAATCTTTATCCCACGTTTGTAAAATTGTGACTCTACTTTATGTGGGTCCAAAATTGGTTTCAATAGATTCAAATTTATAAATAATATTATTACTTGAGTACGAATGTACGATGACAAAAATCAAATATAATTGGTAATTAGCTGAAAACGTTTGTACACAATAATTGTTATCAGTTTCCCCGACATTTTCCCAAAGAAGCGTTTCATAGGCTCATTTCAATGAGCAATTTTACGCTCCACATACTTAATTATTAATTATGTATTATTTTGTCATTAACATAATTAAAACTAATAACATACATTGTCAAAAATATAAATAATTACTGTCGTAAAGACTCTATCAGTTGATTACCTTATTAGCTTATAATGGACAAACCTTCACGACCTGGGAAAATATTAACCAAATTAAATGGGAAAATGTACTTTGGTAAGTATTTTGAAAATTGTAAATGTGCGAAACCTGTGTGTCTTATTTATGGTTCAACTTAATTATACTCAAACGAATGGTAGTTTTGTGCGCTAACAAGTTGTATTTTTGGTATTTGTGCGCAAACCAGGACCGCCCATAAGATATAGACGGTGCCAATTTTGTACCAGTGTAACACTTTTCGGACCTGCAGGGAAAGAGTCGTACAGATAAAATATAACCTAGATGTTTCCTAGTTGGTTGAGGTCAATGCGAGTTTGCAAAAATTGATTATTATAATTTGTTCGACCGATTCATCAAATTAAAATTAATCGAACGGCCAAAAATCGCACACGAATAACATGTCACGTGTGGACCAAATAACGTTTCCCCTCGATTTATTACATATTAATTTTATAAAAAATTATGTGAATGTTAAATATTATATATATTCTGTAGAGCAAATTTTGAATTTATATTAAATTGTATTCTACAGATCAATGTACACCTACCTTTTAAACATCAAATGTGATAACACAGTTGTAACGACCCTGATGTGGGTACTACTTGAGGGCGGTAAATATTTCGCTTTCTTCGGAGTTTTGCACCACCACCAGACGTTTGCAACCGCACAATTATTATGATATGAAATAATATTTAATTTTAAACTGTTATGTTTTATCAAACAGATTCGTGTGTACCTATTTCATAAATTTATTTATTTTCACGGAATACTTAAGGCGCTCGAGCTCGAATGGTACGAGCCAAGACGTGCACTCGTGTGAGTATCGCTTACAATATATATGCGACCTGTACCGATTTTCCCCTACTCATCAACACTGCTTACACCCATTGCATTAGCTAACTAATATTTGCTTTAAGATCAACGAAACACATACAAACTGCACGTCTAAAATCCATTCAAAGGTACCCATGATAGTTTTTAAACCGGTACGAAATACTATAATAGCATCAATCATTTCGTAAATCGTTACTCAATGAATATGAAAACGAAAAACGTAATATTTTACTCAATGAATATAGTCGAGAATGGATTGACCTCAAAGTACAAATATTATATAATAGTTATTATTATTATTATAATATAAACAAATATGCACAATATACAACATATATGGTGTAAAAGATTTTTTCCAATACGAACTGAGGTTTAGGTAGAATAATATGTTTAAATCAACAATTTTTTTTCAATTTTTTTTTTCTTATATATCATTTTCTACAGAATAAAAATAAAAATTCCTAAATACACGCCAATTAGAAACAACATACAAAACCTAAAATTGTTTACTGGACCATTTCCAGTTTGAAAATTGAATCTTATATTAAAAAAATATAATAAAAAGTAATGAACAATGGACAGTAATCAAGTAATCAATAGTAACTAATAAAAATAGCAAATAATTCTATTAAGAAATTACCAAGTATAACACGATAGTAGATTTGTATTGTATAAATTCACTTTACTTGGGAAAATATCTCTTTCTGTATTCAGCGTTCACAATAATTTGTGATTAAAAATAGATTTGTGCTTTATGAAAATAATAATTTATTCTCATTTACCGATGTCGATCGGAAATAAAAGTACCTATAAAACTACTGTGCAGACTGAATAATTATATTTAATTAAATAAAATATTCATACGGAATCAATAAAAATATAATATAGTATATTAAATACGATTTTACTTACATAAATACCGAGGTCAAAAAAATACTAACGAATGTTTTTTTCCTATAGTAATTCTATATCATTATAACAAATACGAATACTGGATCGGTCAATTCACATATTATTTATTATTATAAACAACTTTATTGAAAAAAAGCAACAAAACACAATTATGTAATGTTATTTAACAATCAATTTGAACTTTTTGGCTCTATAAGCTAGACTTATCCAAATTATTTTTACATTGCTCAATGTAAGGTAAGTCTTGAATTTCATCTAAAGGTGGAGCATAAACAATAACATAACTGGTAACCGGCAAACTACAAACCGAACCGCATGGTTTTGGCTGACTCTCGGGACTAACTCTAGTAAACCACGGAAGGATTTCAAGGCCGGCAGGGTAATTGATTAGCCAAGTTCTTCCGGACAGGAGTGCATTTCCGGGATGGTTCTCGTCCCTCCACAAACCAGTGGGTAAGTAAATATTACGTTTAGTTGCACCTTCGACGAGAACCGGAGCTACCATTATTTGTTCACCCAACAGAAATTCTATAATCAAAACAAACACATACAAATAAACAATTCATTGTAAACAAATAAATATTTCATACAGAAAATCGAGTGTTGATTGGTATTTAAATTGAAAAAAAAAACAAATTATATCTAAAATAAAATGTAATTAAAATGAACAAACATAGAGCACTAAGTGACTATGAAAATCACAGAAAAATGGTATCATAGAGTATGTAATGAGACAAAACGGTGTGGCCATTAACGTGGCGCACTCTCGTTGTGATCATTACCCACGGTCAAACATCGCCCGCCGCGTAGAAACATCGACCGCCCAACCGCAAACCGCAAACCACAGATAGCGCTCCGCCGCGCAATGATTAAACAACGCATGCCGCCCACGGAAAACCTGAGTTTTCCGTGGGAACCAATAGAGCTATCAAAACGTTACGAACATATTCAAAATCAGCGTTATTTTCACCATAATCTGGTAATCTCCAAACACTCTGAACAATAACCTGCAGTTTCGAATCACGCAAGGTGTCAGATAACATTCGAGACGGGACCAGCGAGCCTCGAATGGCATAAATACAGGCCGCTGGCCGCCGTACACACACAGTTCTCCAGCTGAGAGAAGCGAGAATAGCAAGCCGGACGGTATTTGTTACCGCCGAGAACGGATGCTAATTTCGAAACTCTATTACAGCAATTCCTGCCCACTAGACTCAATGAGCCGGACGGTCCTTTTTGACCGCCGATAACGGACATTGTACAGTCTTTCCCGGCACTCCCTACGCTACCGACCATCACGTGTCGAGAACGCCGAGCCGTCGCCGCCGTCGTCCGATCAGTTGTTCATCGCCGCCCGTCAGAGAAGGTCAACCGACTCCTGTGCCGCCTTCCGACCACTGTGCTGTACCCGTAACTCGTCGCCACCGTCTATTTGAGAACGCCGAGCCGAAGCTGCCGCCGTCCAAACCACGTGTCTGCCGACCTGTACGAAGTTGTGAATGTCGAGCCGTAGCTGCCGCCGTCCAACCATCTACTCACCGTCTGTCGAGAACGTCGAGCCATAGCCGCCGCTGTCCGGTCATTGACCTACCTCTTGCCGGTAGAGTTGAATTTGTCCTACACACCACCAGTCGAAAAAACCAACATACCGCCACGCAGAGCTGAGTCACTGTTGTTTACCGAGAGTCGAGCCGTTCACGCCAGTAATAATCAATTATTACCGTGCCGCCGTGATCGCGCCACTGTACGTGGATGCTCATTGCCACCATCGTCCCGCCACATACCATTCTACAAACCGTGAGTTAAATGTTCATGCTGTTCCCCCCCAATATTTTATGTAAATCCCGTAATTAAAATATTTTTTATGTACACTCGCAAGAGTATAATATATAATAATTCAAAAGAAATACTGTATTACACATCACCAAATTGTATCTGTATAACGAATTATTACGTATGTGAAATAAACGTGAAATAATAAATTGAATAAATACCAACACGTTATTTTCCTTACATTTGGCGCCCAACTGCAGTGCTCGAGTAAGAAAATAATTCTACATCGACCCACGAGATTTAAAAAAGAAGACAATTTTGTTGAAGAAAAACTACATCGTGAACATGGCTCCAAAGAAGAATGTCACAGAAGAAGCATTTAACGCGTTCAGGGAGGAAGTAGAACGAAACAGTCAATATTTAGTAAATCAATTGTTACAGAAAATTGAAAGCCTCAAAGAAGACTACGTCAGTAAAATAGAAAACATTGAAGAAAATTGGGCAAGAAAATTAGTAGAAATTGAACAAAAATATGAACTTCGGGAACAACGAGCATCACCACCACCAGCGCATAACTGTATAAATAATAAAAATTTGCATCACACAGATATTGCACGACCTACATTTTTTGGAAACGGACGAGACATACATCCACGAGATTTCTTAAGTCGACTCGAGGAATATTTCGCCATTAAACAAACGTACGTGGGAGAAAAAATCATTGTCGTGGGAGATTGCCTAAAATCGAACGCGTATAGTTGGTTTTCAACGGTGCGTTTTCAATTATGCAATTATGAAGACTTCAAGAGAGCATTTATCGATGAGTATTGGTCCAGGGAAATTCAAATTCAAGTCTGGAGCCAATGCTTAAATGTGAGTCAGGTAACAGCAAATTACCGAGAACATTTTGCGACCTGGGCCACAAAATTGCGACACCTGGAGGTACCAAGACTATCAGAACCAGAAATCGTAAAACACATTGCCAAACATTATCCTGGGTACTTAAGAGCAATACTTGTATCACTACCTGAGAGGACAATAGTAGCTGCCATGAAAATTCTGGGAGAAGAAGAAAACACAAACGAAAAACCAGAACAGACAGCAACGGACCGCAATAACAATCAACAAAAAAGCAATAATTGGAACAATCAACGGAATAATGGATGGAACAGTTTTCAGCCGCGAAACAATCGATGGAACAACAACCAACCATACCGGCCAAACGATAACAACAAAGGTGGAGAAGCGCAACAAAAAAGCACACCACAGACTGAACAAATCAAACAAGTGTCAGTAAGTGCCGACCCACAAGCTGGACCAAGTGACAGTGAAACTTATGCAGTAAACTCATTAAATGCTACAAACGCATCGATAAGCCCGTATTTAAAGTGTGAGATTGAAGGGGAGGAAATGCTATTGTTGGTCGACACCGGAGCCACAGTAAGTGTGCTCACCAAGGAAGTAGTTGATGTGGTCACGCAGAAAAATTCTAGAATACCACAGTTCCCAGTCACGGGCATACAAATCAGCAACGCCGTAGGAAAGAAGATATGCAAAGTGTCTAAACAAATATTTTGTGAATGCAAGATAGGGGACATTTACCTACAGACTAATTTCATTCAGGTAGAAGGCCTAAATGAAAAAGGAATTATTGGAGCAGACATATTGAACAAATATTCAGCACAAATTAAATTCAACAAACAGACAGTACAATTCAACGTCAATAATATACCAATCACTGTACCATTCGCCAACAGAGAACCAAGGATAACCAAGGATCATCTGCGTAACGTAGAAATTAATGACAACTTGGATAATGACCACGTCAGTCTAAACGATCAAGAAAGTCAAATGTTTGTATCATTGTTAAACAAGTACGAACACATTTTGTCTGAACAACCTGGAAAGATTACCGAGTTTCAATGTCAAATACGTGTCAAACCAGGGGACCCAATTTACCAGCGACCCTATCCAATACCAGTATCGAGGATACCTAAGGTGGATGCCGAGATACCGAGGATGCTAGATTTACAAGTCATAGAAAAATCAACATCACCATGGTCATCACCCATAGTATGTATTGAGAAGAAAAATGGAGAGATTCGATTATGCCTAGATGCCAGAAAAATTAACACAGTCATAATACCGGATCGAGAATGTCCAACAAATATGGACGACACTCTCATCAAGTTCCAGGGAACGAAATACCTAAGCTCGATTGACTTGACGGCAGGTTATTGGCAGTGTCCACTAAAAGCCGAATGTCGGGAAATTACAGCATTTTTGCACAAAGGCCGTAATTACCAGTTTAAGGTATTACCTTTTGGATTAATCAATTCAGTTGCCGAGTTCCAAAAAATCTTAGATCAAGTATTAGGACCGGAAATTCTACAATTTGCCGCCATATATGTCGATGACATACACATCACTTCCACGAGTTTTCAAGAACATATTTGTCACTTAGAACAAATCTTTGAAAAATTTGCACAACACCACATCACAATCAACAGAAAAAAGTCACAATTTTTGAAAAAACAAGTGATTTTTCTGGGTCACATAATAAGTGAAAAAGGGATATCTATGGACCCAGATAAAATACAAGCCGTGATGAACTTCCAGCCGCCCAAGACGAAAAAACAGGTACAAGCATTCATTGGTTTCATAAATTTTTACAGAAAATTCATCAGGGATCTATCTCAAGACACCGGACAACTTAGTAAATTAACCAAAAAAGATGCAAAATGGATGTGGGGAACCATACAGCAGCAAGCTTTTGACAACATAAAACAAAAATTCCTCGAGGATATAATAATTCAATTCCCAGATTTCAAGAGAGAATTTCATCTGAACACCGATGCCTCCACAACTCACCTTGGGGCTGAACTCTATCAAATTACGGAAGAAGGACAACACCAAACCCTCAGTTTTGCCAGTAGAACATTAAAAGCAGCTGAGCAAAACTACAACACCACGGAGCTTGAATTGCTTGCAATAGTTTTCGCATGTAAAAAATTTAGAAATTATTTACTTGGACATAAGACCAAAATATTAACCGACCATCATGCACTTACATTCCTAAATACGTGTCAACTACTCAATGCTCGACTGGTCAGATGGGCTACATTTCTCCAGGAGTTTCAGTTAGAAATAACACACATTCCAGGGAAAGAGAATGTCGGTGCCGACACACTAACACGGTATCCGCAGTCACACACCGACGACGCAACAGCCAGCAACAAGATAATCATTATCAACAAATTATCGCTATTAGAATACAGCAAGGAATTAAAAGAACAATTCAAAGACTTCGAGGTGTTACAACAGCAAGATGAACACATTCAGAAACTTAAACAAAGGGTCACGCAAAGGACCAATCATAATCTCATGATACATCAGAACCTACTATTTCGTCAAGCGCCCTCGGGTGACTATCAGATCATGGTGCCAGAGATAGCAGTAAAACAGCTGGTGGAAGAAACACACAAAATATATGGCCATTGCGGGACGTATAAGACATATAAACTGTTGCAGCAGGACCACCAATTTAAAAACATGTATCGGACGATTAAGCAAATAATCAAAACATGTGATCTGTGCCAGAAGGCGAAAATAAGCAATATAACGGCTAGGGGACCAACGTTAAGCCTCCTACCCACCGAACCAAGGGAAATGGTATCTGTCGACCTAATGGGCCCGCTACCCAGGGGACAGGGAGGATGTAGATACATCTTGGCAATATTGGATGTGTTCTCCAAATATATCAAACTATATCCGTTAAAAAGAGCCACTACCGACACCATAATAAAACGACTAGTGAGTGAATACATACCCACCATTGGTTTGTTCAAGAAGATCCTAACCGACAACGGAACGCAGTTCACCAGTACTAAATGGGAAAAAGTCATGCAAGGATTGAAAATCACCAACCTGCACACAACGATTTATCATCCGGAGAGTAATCCAGTAGAAAGGGCAAATCGGGAAATTGGCCGCCTACTAAGAACCTACTGTCATAAGCAACATACAAATTGGTTAAAATGGTTAGATAATGTAGAATACTGGATCAACCACACTACCCATACAACCACTGGTTATACACCAACCTATATAATGTTTGGGGAGAAAACCAAGTTATCAATAAGCAAATTGGTAGTTTTTCCTAAACACGAGGACCTGAAGAAACCCCCCGACATTATACAGATTGTAATGAAACGGTCAAAAAAGCAAGCTGATCTGCGAAACGCATACAAAGACAGAGATAAACGATTCCCTCAGTATAACGTGGGCGATCAGATCCTGATCAAAGAACATAGGTTATCCTCCGCTGAGGATAAGGAGACCCATAAATTATTCCTGATCTACCACGGACCATACCAAATACAAGCAGTACATAATAATAACACGGTAACTATCCAAATCAATGGAAGTCATCGAACCATCAACTTCAAAAACATCAAGAGATACTACAAACCCGTGAGCGGAGTATCTCAAACAAATAATTAAACAAAAAAAAAAAAAAAAAAAAAAAAAAAAAAAAAAAAAAAAAAAAAAAAAAAAACAATATATATGTCGCCCAAAATAACTTGCTTGTGAATCCATGTGAGAAACTTTTAAATTCTTATGTAACACAAATACCCCCCCACTATGTAGGAACCAGAAAGATGTTCGTACAGATTCCATTGACCAAAATAAAAAGCAGAAAGGTCTTGCACAAAATGGAGGTAACCCACATCGACAAACTGCTAACCATCGAAGAAAGACGCAAAATAGCCATGTTCTACCGTCAGGAGGAGGCAAAGAGAACTAGATACAACCCGGAACCCTCATGGAGCCTTCCACCTACCATGCAAGCCACCCGAAGACCATCTGCCACCGGGATGACGTGGGATGATTTTATCGCACATTGGGAGCAAAGACCAACACCATGTCACACTCTAACTCAACCACAGGAAGCAGCACCGACTACTGCACATGAAGAAAAAGAACAGTCGCCCCGGTCCAGTAATTTAAGTGAAACCGAATCAGAGGTTATCATCATGACGATAAAGCACTTAATCGACCGCCATCCAGAATCCCCGGTAGAGATCAGAAAGAGTATACTAAAGGTCGGAGCCTACTTGAAGGACTTTGAAAATGTTTCCAAGACTCGCCTGCGAAGACTGATCTACAAGGAGAAGAATCAAAGGATAAAGGGTATGAAACAACAATATCAACCATAACAACAGCAAACTAATAATCCACTACACCACAAACACACAGCGTCAAAAATTTTAAAGTTTTTATTTTTATTTTTTTTTCTCACTCCAAAATCTTCAAAAAAAAAAATAATAAATAAAAAAGGGGACAATGTAATGAGACAAAACGGTGTGGCCATTAACGTGGCGCACTCTCGTTGTGATCATTACCCACGGTCAAACATCGCCCGCCGCGTAGAAACATCGACCGCCCAACCGCAAACCGCAAACCACAGATAGCGCTCCGCCGCGCAATGATTAAACAACGCATGCCGCCCACGGAAAACCTGAGTTTTCCGTGGGAACCAATAGAGCTATCAAAACGTTACGAACATATTCAAAATCAGCGTTATTTTCACCATAATCTGGTAATCTCCAAACACTCTGAACAATAACCTGCAGTTTCGAATCACGCAAGGTGTCAGATAACATTCGAGACGGGACCAGCGAGCCTCGAATGGCATAAATACAGGCCGCTGGCCGCCGTACACACACAGTTCTCCAGCTGAGAGAAGCGAGAATAGCAAGCCGGACGGTATTTGTTACCGCCGAGAACGGATGCTAATTTCGAAACTCTATTACAGCAATTCCTGCCCACTAGACTCAATGAGCCGGACGGTCCTTTTTGACCGCCGATAACGGACATTGTACAGTCTTTCCCGGCACTCCCTACGCTACCGACCATCACGTGTCGAGAACGCCGAGCCGTCGCCGCCGTCGTCCGATCAGTTGTTCATCGCCGCCCGTCAGAGAAGGTCAACCGACTCCTGTGCCGCCTTCCGACCACTGTGCTGTACCCGTAACTCGTCGCCACCGTCTATTTGAGAACGCCGAGCCGAAGCTGCCGCCGTCCAAACCACGTGTCTGCCGACCTGTACGAAGTTGTGAATGTCGAGCCGTAGCTGCCGCCGTCCAACCATCTACTCACCGTCTGTCGAGAACGTCGAGCCATAGCCGCCGCTGTCCGGTCATTGACCTACCTCTTGCCGGTAGAGTTGAATTTGTCCTACACACCACCAGTCGAAAAAACCAACATACCGCCACGCAGAGCTGAGTCACTGTTGTTTACCGAGAGTCGAGCCGTTCACGCCAGTAATAATCAATTATTACCGTGCCGCCGTGATCGCGCCACTGTACGTGGATGCTCATTGCCACCATCGTCCCGCCACATACCATTCTACAAACCGTGAGTTAAATGTTCATGCTGTTCCCCCCCAATATTTTATGTAAATCCCGTAATTAAAATATTTTTTATGTACACTCGCAAGAGTATAATATATAATAATTCAAAAGAAATACTGTATTACACATCACCAAATTGTATCTGTATAACGAATTATTACGTATGTGAAATAAACGTGAAATAATAAATTGAATAAATACCAACACGTTATTTTCCTTACAAGTATGAATTTTAAATTAATGAAAAATCATTGCAAAAATGATTTTGAGTGTTGGTCCGAAATTTCATTAAGTACTTAAAACCACGCTTGTAAAAATCTTTTTATCGGTTTTACAGTTTTCTCATCTCAGTTGGGTTTTGACTAACTTAAAAAAAGTACAGTTCAACGATTCGTAAAAATACTATCAAATATTTTAGCGAAAGTGATTTAAAAATATGTAACACCACTAAAAAAAAAAAAAAAAAATAGTTTTATTTACATAATAAATAAATAAAAATATGTTTTTCGAATGTACCTGACCATATTTAAATACTTATTTTTACAATAATATAAATTATATTATAGTCTTTTCAGATTGAGAACGAACCGGGCGGCCACGGGCAAAAACCGGTTTCGCTGCTTAAATCTGATGCGTTCTTATCGTGAAAAGAGTATAGTTAACAAAACGTGAAATGCATTTCCTTACGGTCGTCGATTGCATGTGCTTTTGAATCTGTGGGGTCGATCCACCACACCGGAGGGTTCACTGGGCTACCATGTGCGACGGTATGTTTCATCAAATCCACTATTGTGTCTGTGTAGTTATTGCGGAGATCCATGAAATATCGGCACAGCTCCAATGTCTGAAACGTATGAGATACCGCCGACGTCAGAAATAAAACGATTTACTCTGTTTATCATGTTACGAGGCCTAAAAATTTCTCACATTTCGTTCGTATTGGGTACCTGTGCGTCAAAGTCCCAAGGAGGATATGAAAACTGCACGACTGGCATGAAGACGGCGGCCTGCATCCATCTGATGTACATTTCTTTGGAGGGCGGTAAGTCGAAGTAACCGTTTCCGCCGATCATATCCGGCAACACGAACGGATATCCGATCATGTTCAACTGTATCAGAGATGTTACTAACGACGGAAGTCCCAGTTGGAAATCCCACCGAGATTCACGGCCATACATCCGTACCAAGCAGCCCAATTCCTGACTCCTTCTGGATGTCCTGTATTCTATACCGTTGCCAAAGGCCTTAATAGTTTTAAGGTATGCGGTTACAATGTTATCGGGGTAGTATGTCAAATCCTTATCGTAAAATTCCGGAAGTTGAGGGCTCCTACAAGTACGACGATACAACGGATAATATTATTATTCAAAATTGTGAATTTTTTTTTATTTAGAATATATTACGATGGAATATTTTCGGTAAACTAATATTGTTAATAATTAACACCATATAGTTATCTGTATTTATGTATTTTCAAGTTTTAGTAACGCATTTCAATTTTATATTATTATGTTATCGTAATTTACAACATTGTACTTACTTGATTCTTTTTATCTAAATTCACCTTCAAATTATTAACGATTCATTTACCTGGCAAATCATAAATTGTATAATTCCCTTTTCTACCGTAAGACATATTATAACATAAATACCACCGAAAAAAAATGATAAGAAATGCAAATTCCATTGTTACGACCTTTTGATGTGAAACACTTGTAACTCCACCGATGGTAAAATCCATGGAGTACACATTTTTTAGTACACATTTTTTAGCTGCACATCAACTGTTTTTTATTTATTTTATATTTACTAGCTATAGTTCACATTTTTTACTAGTTTATATTTTTTTTAATTAGTGTCAAAAAAGATACTTGTATCTAAATGTAATATAAAAAGTTTCTATATGTATGGAATTGGATTTAACCAATAAATAGGTAACTATGTATCATAGAATGATATTCTTATTTTGTGGTAATTCAAAAACGAATAATAATTATAATAATATATAAAATTAAATTTTTACCAAATATTTATTATATAATTTCCTATATTCAATTTGATTTTTTTTTTAGATTTTTTTTTTATAAATATCGATAAAAATGTTTCACTGGGTCAAACAACTTTGTGAAATGTTTATGTAATTGAAACTCTGAAAATATATTATTATATTTTATACACACAACGTAGTTTTCAAACTAAATACATTCGGCAACAATTGATTCAGTCGAATGGTTTACAATTTACAATGAACGTCTAATAGTTAAATAAATTTAATTAAATAATATCTATAATATCAAAAAATATACTCAGTAATATAATACGATGACAGACGAAAGGAATGTTTTTAGTATACTCTATAGTCTATACAATGATATAATATTACAATTAAATTCAAATTTAACACTTCCATCACAGTGACCTCTTTAGGCACGTACTGAACAGCAGAGCTGAACCCATCTGCCCAATTTTTAAAATGTTTATTGTATGTCTGTATACGTACCAGCTGGCTTCTCCCGCATCGAACTTGAATGTATCTATTCCAGATTTTGCGATTAAATCGCGTAGAGAATTTGACCACCACTCAGCAGCTTCGGGATTTGTGAAGTCTATAAAAGAGGCATTGCCATTCCACCACGTGGAGTTCACTGTGCCCGATGTACTATTCACAAAGTATCCCTTATTTTTGGCCGTCTCGTGAATAGGGCATTCATTATTTATGAACGGATGCATCCACAAGGAGGTCTTGAAACCATATGATTCTAAAAACGATATTAACTTAAGACTCACTGTTTATTTTATTAATAAATATTTGTCGAGCGTGTATAATTCCCAAACAATAGATTATTTTTGGAACTTTATGAAACAATAAATTGAGTTCAGTCAACGTTATAAGAATATTAAGTTATGTGCCATTATAATTAATAACATGTTTACGAAAACGTACTTAAGGTGGTCCATTTGCACCACCTGCAATTGGTGGGTGGGTACTGGCCACTGGATGTATTTAGGGGGGGGGGGCGACGGTGAGCAATTTACCCGGGGCGCCAAATTCTGAGTCCTCAAAGCGGTGACGTCGCTAGAGGTTATAACAAACTATAACAATATCGTTTACATTTCTATCTATATATATATATATATATGTAATGTATTTTAATATATTGTCATAAGTAGATAAAATTTAGAAAAAAAAAAGGCTAAAATCCAAAATTATAATTTGTTTTATTTGATTTTAAAGGTTGACTTTTTTATTAGGAATAAATGAAGTGCTAATATTAAAATAAAAGTGTTCTCTAAATTAGTTGAAGCATAAATGCAATAAGGGGAAAATATACATTTTCCGATTTTGTATTAGGTTTCAGTTTTTTACGATTTATATCGGTTTCTAAAATCGGTTTCAAGGCCTGGACTATTTACGTTCATTCTTAGTTTATAATTTTTTTTTTTTTAATCACCGGATCGAGACCAAAGTACCGTTTTTTCGATAACGGATGATGAAAATTATTTTATTTTGATAATAATATATACCAATAGGCAATAAAAAATGAATTCTTTACGACCATTTATCATACATGTTCATAAATAGGTGGAAAATATGAATGACTGCTAATTGCTGATTCCTTGTTATCAACTACAACTGATGTCGTATTGACTATTGTGTGTTCCCTACATTATTTATGGCCCTTCGTATTTCTTGTACATTACCAAATAAAAGTAAATTGTTTATAGATCTTAAATTACTCATAACTAGCTTAAAAATTAAAATATTAAAAAAAAACCTATGAGTTTGTCTAGATAATAATCTTACCTTTAGATTTTATAAGAAGTTAATTTACTCTAATTTTTAAATTAACAGAGCTACACGTGCTTTGATGAGCGATAATTTGCTATTTTATTCACTTGTAAGTTGTAAGACGAAGACAACACATGCAGGTATCACAGCACTATGAAACAAGATCGTCTTGAGTAGTTGAGTCATTATTAAAAATATCATGTGAGTAAGATGTCCACATAGATAATGATGAAGTGGTTGAAGTATTTGCAAAATGTAGTTTAGTACTAAGCAAAAAAGTTATTGGTTGAAATTTAAAATATAATAATTAATTATATATTATCTACATATTATACACGTATTATAATAAAAATTATTATGCGATATATAGATGTATCGATGCATGTATAAAACAATATTTTACTAAAGTTTTATTGGAAAAGTTGACTTTGGAAATAATATTTGTATGAGTGTCTATTTAGGGGTGGGTGGTTGTTTAAAATTTGTGTTTGCACCACCTACTAAAAAGTAGTTCGGCACCACTGTACCTGGGTCACACAAAGTGACTGAGTAACTTAGAGTTGTCATGAATAAAAAATAAACATTAATTTTAATATACATCCTAAAGTGCATTCTTGTGGCTCACTGCTCAGCATAACTAAACGCAGTTAGATAGATGTTATACAGTGAAAACTGACAGTCACGGGATCATCAAAAGTTCCCATTATAGACAGGCACATTGAAATACCTATTTTTTTCAGGGACATTATTATAATATTGTCCGTTCCAGAGAGGTTTCACTGTATATACATAAATTATTTTAACTTGAACTATTTTTTTTTAATTAACAGAAAAAAAACTTAAGTTAATTACAAGTTTAAACAAATAATTAAGTTAACAAGTACAAAAAAAACTGATTTTTTACTATCCAGTTAATGACAATCTTTGGATTCTTTATATTTACTATACTTATATAGGGTAGTCTTACACGGTTATTAAGTTAACAATTTTGATAAATATTTATTTATCTTTTTTTAAATATACTAATATTGTAACTTTTAAGTTTGAAATATTTGATCAAATTCGATATATAATATACATAAATAATATATATATAAATATATTATACATTGTTGACAGCAATATTTCAGTTATAGTTAGTAGTGAAAGGATTAAGGTTATTACCTACCTACTATAATACATAATATACTAATCACTATAATTATTATTCATGGAGTTAATTATTCAATATAATATGAGCGTATTGTGTATATAAACTACAAAATAACTAAAATAGCCATAATATCCGTATTATAATACGCAGATTTATGAATGAGTCTTATGATTATAAAACGCATGCCTTAGATATATATTTAAAGTAGAACGGATTGTAATGCCTATCTATATTATATTATACTCAGAAGAAGAAAAGCATTAAGTCATATTTTAAACGTACCTAGGTATCGATGTTTCAAATTATATTATAATAATATATTAAGAATATTTCAGTACTACAGGTAACACGGCTTCGACCGTGTAGGTCTAGCCAGGGGCGTCTCTAGACAGTTTTCTAGGGCGGGTGAATCTATTTTTAAATCAATAATTACCCTACGCGTATTTAATTTCAATAGGTTGGGCGAACTTAAGTCAATTGGCTGACTTAATTGTTCTTTTAATGCGACTACATTACAAATATGTTTACATAACAAAGTATAGTTATTCACCTTTAATGTTTAATTTTTAGTGTTGCTAATATAATAAAGTATAATTACTTATTATCTTTATTGAAACAGTAATGGTTATCTATAGATAATCATTATTAACTTTGGTAACTAGTTTTTCTACTTAGGTATAACGGTATATTAAAATGTTGATCATTATTAATTTGTTGACATTGAGAGTAATTTTGTACGTTAAAAATTTTTATGGTGGTGGCGAAAGCCCCTTCAAGCCCCCCCCCCCCTCCCCATTGGGGACGCGCCTATGTCCAACAGAATCTATTGACGAAGATATAAGATATAACAGTCAGGACAAGTTCTTTCATACCTGTAGTATAAACATAATAGTATGCTCACTTAATTTGTTTATCATCCCTTTAATATCCTCGAATCGTGTAGTGTTAAACTCTGCACTGCCGTAACAGTTTTCCCAGTTGCCGTCGATCTCGAAAGTACCTCTCTGGAATCCGTTGTCGACTATTTCCCGAGCGTAATTCAAAATTACAGATGTGTTGACGTCATTTTTATACCTGGCCCAAGTCGACCAAATCGGGTGCTTCACTACGTAAGGATCGGGTATGGACTTGGGCGAACCGAGGAAATCTTTAATGGCGTTTTCGTGGGCTTTTCGGGGATCGCTAAATTTGCACACCCGAAATTGCATGACATTCCTAACTTTTCTGTACGGAGCGACAACTTTGGCCGTAAAACACATATATCCGGGTCTGGGGCCGTTAATGTCTACAAATAAGGCGACCGAATCGTTAATGTGTATGTAAAACCCGTCAGAATTGAAGAAATACGACTCGACGATCTAAAAGAAAAGTAAAGTTTTATATAAGGTCAATACATAATTATTGTAACAATTTATAAAATAATACAATCAATCTATTCAAGTTCTAGATTTGCCAGTGTTGGGTAGTAACGTAACGAAAGTAACGCAAGCAAATGTTTGCAACGCGTTACGTAATATCATTAGAATTATTTCCAAGTAACGAAAATTTAATGGAAATTACTTTTGAAAAGTAATTCTATATATACCTATTGTGAATTGAAAAAAAATATATGTATAATGCAGGTATTATTATGTTTACCAATTTAATATGTATATAATATATTTAATTTCAACTCAGCACAATTCAGTTTTCAATGGTTTTGACATTTTAAATGTCTAATTGCACCTTAAATCACGAGAACAGTTAATTAAATGTATTATTTGATTTGTTTCCTTTAAATAGGTTTCTTATGAATAAATCTTGTGTGGAAGACTAAATGTTATATGATCCTATTAATTATACAGGTTTTATAAAGAATTTGCTTGTTCAATTTGCCTGCAGAAATTAAAAAAAAAAATTTTATTTTTGTAACGAGAAAGTAATGAGTTACTTTTCTATTTAAAAAGTAAAGTAATTTCATTAAAATGTTATTTGAATAACGAATAAAGAAACTTAATTACATTTATCTCTTATTAACGAGTAAAGTAACTTAATTACATTTATCTCTTATTAACGAGTAAAGTAACTTAATTACATTTATCTCTTATTAACGAGTAAAGTAATTTAATTACTTTTTAAAAGTAACTTACCCAACACTGAGTTTTCCAATATAAGATTTTCAATCGCTGAAGACGTGAGTCTTATTATGTCTAAAATATTAAGAGATCGGTTATTCGATTTAAAATGAGATAACCAAAAGGAAAAGTCGTATAAATATCACGAAAAATCAAAATCAATTTCCTACATATGAACATTTTCCCAAATCTGCTTTTAGTTAAAATATTTTAAAGTCTATTTGGATTTCCATTGAAAAATAATAATGTTATCATGGATAAAACTCGGTTTATATATTAAACAATACCATAGCAAATTTGGTTTGGATATTTTCAATAGCATAATAATAATAATTATTACTTACTGCTTGATGGTCCACCTCTTTTGTCACATACGATCTGTCTGTCCAGTTAAGTTTATTTAGAGGCCATTCCTGTAAACCCGTTTCAGCGCCACCAAACCAATAACTTCCTTCTATATCGACACAAAACTGCAAGACATCATTCATCGATTGAGCTATTTGTTCAAAATGTTTACATTCTTGTTTTTCTGATTCCGAAAAGTAAGGTAAGTAGTCTGCATTGCCCTTTGTTTTTGGGGTGCAAACACTTGGATCTTTATCGATGCAATCTTCATAAAAGCTTAGCTTCAGATTCTTCGATGTTGTACTTTCTGAAATTCATAAGCTTAGTCATATCAGGGGATTCATATGAATATGATTATCGGTTAATACTGACTGACGGAGCCACAATGATAATAAACCAGAAAAATATTTGAAAACCAAACGAAAACCTAAAAGGGTAACTAAGTATCAGTCATTTAATATGACTGGCATGGCAGTGATATTGTTAAGTATTAGATATAAAACTCGTTTCAATAAATACTTCAAAAAATCGGGAACAAAATTTTCACTTTAAACATGTTATATAAAATCAAATTGTGACAAGTGTTTTTGATACTTTTAAACTAGATTTGGAACAAATTAAACCTATTCAATTGTCAGTCATTGTTATTAAAAAAAAACATTTTGTCATATATACATTGAAAACAATTTTAATAATTACCAGAAAAAAATCAATTAACTTAAAATTCATAATATAATGGCTAGAAAATGATAACAATAATATGTAGGTACATTTGGTGAAAATGTCAAGTCTTTACAACGATTAATTTTGAAAACTGTTTTAGTGGTTTCACGTTTTACCATACATTTATTTTCCAATTATTTTTAAAAGAACTGAGCATTTAATTTGTTTTTAATTTTGACCTCCTAAAGAACCAATTTTCTACGAGAAAAATCTACTCTTAAAGAGTAAAAGATTGAGTTACTTTTACTGCTCCACAATGTGATAACAGACTAAATTAATAAACGTAGAGTGTTATTGAGTTATTGAAATTGTCTCCTCTTCATGGAAAAACAACAATAATATTATGTTATTTTGGATCCGTTTTTTTTTTTTTTTTACTGCTATGTTAACGTAAGGTATTATATTATCATTCAATGGTTGCTTGTGGCGACCTAGGTACAGTAACGCTAAACTATATCTTACAGTGTAACGAAAAATCTCTTACAATTATAAAAAAGATAAATTATTGTATCCAGCCAAAAAAACAAGTTTTGAGCCATCACTGTAATACCAATACATTCATCACAGGCCACAGCCCTCAGATAATTATAAATATTTTAAATGTTAAGTATTTGTATATAAACTTAATATTACTTCCATACTCCACTTTTAATTGTTTCTCATCTTCAGAATATAAAACGATATTGTCTGAAGCCAATGACACAGGTGCTAACGTCAATGCGATGACACAAAATCCTAAACATGGAAACAAAACTCAAGTTATAATATAACGGTACACTTGTGAAATACATTTTATTAAAACGTTATAATATTATAGCCTATAGATAATAGGCTAAAATAACATCTATAATTTTGAACCAATGTCTTTTTATTCTTGTATATTTTACAAAAAGTAATTTTCTTAAAATCAGTATATTATATTATACATATTTTGGTAAAATTAGGTTAAGTGCAATAAGAATTATTTGAGTCATCCGGAATACAAATTATTTTCAAAAAAAAAGCTGAACTCCTGGAGTTAAATTTTAATAAACATAAACCAAAGTAAAAACCTAGCTATAGTTACTATGATTGAATATAACTATTTTAAAATTGTATTTCAAATGTTTTGTTCAAAACCATCAAAATTAGTGCGATTACTAACCACTCTAATCACTGTTATGACTTAGGGCCCATTTTAGAATCATAGTTTTACCTGCCGAATTCCACGGTTTAACCTTAGTTTAACTATAGTAAAACGGTTCATTAGTGAAAAATCTTTAATGTAGATGGTTGGTATAAATCCACAAGAATTCGTCTCGGGAAGTTTTGAATATCACTATAATGACGAGTTTAACACACATTTTTAAGCATGTAGAGTTGGTATTTTTGATCAGCTAGCTTAATATATTTTAAAGAGTGCTTCACGTTCATATAAAATGAAATTTTTATAGTAAATTTATAAAAATTAGTTTTGTAAAATGAATAATTACCTAAGATTTTAGCCATTTATCTGGTAAATGCACAACGACGTACTATAATACATGGAGAGCGTCTTTGCATCAATGCTATTGAATATTAGCGTTATAGTATTATAATGTTGACATAAGTAGGATAGGAGATAAGACTTATGATATGAGTGTCATACACTATTTAAGATATCATACAGGTTAAACATCGGAATACCTATAACGAATAGTGCTTTATGATGACTGGTGAACCAACTATTTGAAACAGCTGAGACCACCGAATCACTAGCGCTCGTTGTGGTTTAAATATGTTGAATATATATATATATAATCTCTATAGGAGTTTCCTATAGCCTATTTAAACTGTGTAAAATACAGGACAATTTGTTATACGACATAACTAATTTTCTAATGCATCAATTAACTCCTACCTAGTAAACTTCAAAACGTCAAAAATATTGTGTAGAACGTGCTTTTTAAAAAATCATTAAAATCGTACTTTTAAAAATTAACTTATAAATGAAAAATTGCGAACTTTTAATGGAAATTTATATTAAATTCAGAATCACGGTAGCCGTCGTCGTCGTCGTAGTCATCTTCGCATCAGCGTTGCCAATAAAACCAACAATATTACCGTTCTTATAGATTATTCAGTAAATACTCAATACTTAATAACGATCAACATCTAAAACCAAATCACAATCAAACCCCTTCGTGAAGTACGTGTAAAAATGTCTAAGTAAAAAAAAATATAAGCTTTTAAGCGCTATAAAGATGCGATATCATGAATAAATGCTAAGTATATTGAATTTAAGTAAGCTTATTTTGTTTCAATAATTTAATTACTTGGCTAGGAATTATTTAGAATAGTATATAAATATTGATAAGAAGTTATATTTTAATAATCCTTCGCCATAATTATTTTGTTCAACACACTTTGTTTCTTTTAAGAAATAATTCCTCTCCAAGTAAATAAATGATTTAAATAAAATAAGAATACTTATATTCAATACATATACTTAGCATTTATTCATGATATCACATCTTTATAGTGCTTAAAGATCTTATATTTTTTTTACATAGCCATTTTTACAAGTAGTTTACAAATGGTTTTTGTTGTTAAACATATACGCGAACATCAGTCAGGCAATATCTACCTACTTTAAAATATTATTGTATTATATATATATATAGATTATATACGGTACTTCTAGATGACAATATTAAAAAATATTCACTAATATATATTTTACTCGTAATTATATATATAACTATATAATAATTATAATTTTATACAAATGTGGTGATGACAATATACTATTTTCTTAAACCTTCAACAGGGATTTCTCAAAAGTATTAAGATGGAATAACGAATACCTACATTTTGAATGCTAGCAAGTTTGCCATGAAATATATATTTAATCGTCTTTGCTTCTTCGGTCATGGTTTTCACATAATATGGAGTTCATTGTGAAGAGTATATTATAGTTTTAAATAAAAAGAGGAACACTAAAATGGAGGAGGAGGAGTATAATAATTTTGTAAACCTATGACTTTGGACGTCGATTGAGGCCACCACACTACGTTCACTACAATATCGATTACCCGACTTCGGCACTGGGACCAGTCATCTTCTGGAGCCTAAGCCCGACAGCAACCATTTTCCGTTTTGTGAATGACCGTCAACTTCGTGTTTTGCAAAGGATCGGTCCCCAGGATCTATGTCAACCATCACCTGAAAGATTTCCGTACCACTTTTATGTTACCTAGTTTCAAGAATTTTGTCCGATATTTCTTACAGTCTCGTAGTCATTGTCTCAAATCGACTCGATTGCGGATAGTCTACCTTCCCCTCACAATTGTAACTTGCATTTTACTTTTACATCTTAAAAATTATTCTCTGTCTCTCGTCACCATACTGTATGAACTTTGATCACCCATACTTGTTGAAGTCAGTGTTTAGTATCCGGCCACACTCAATGGGGTAAGTATGGTTTCCGACCCAGTCGAAAACCAAGTGCTGTCGTTCTTTTATCACATTTTCTGTAAACTATTATATTGGCATTGAGCTGATTAAAAAAAATTTTTTAATACACCATTTCTATGACAAACCTAGGAAAGTCGGCGGGCAGATTGATAAGAAGATCATCCTAGTTCCTGTAAATTGAAATTTACCTACCTAACGAGTAAAAACCCAGGACAAAAAAAATTGCATAACCACCCATTATATTTTTATCATTATGAAGTATAACAATTTAAATTATTTATCTATAAAACACAAAAATACAACAGATTATAAATTGATCTAAGAAAGTTATAAATATTTGTTATAATTTATTAAACTATGCCTGAATTAAAAGGCATAGTTCATTATTTTCTTCAGTATCTACGAAACAATTTTAATATAAACGTGTATTATAGGAAAAGCAATTAATGATAATATAAAAATATAATACAAAAAAAAATGCAATCTAAACAGTCCTGAAAACTTAAATATACCAGTCCATTTACTAAAATATAATCAATCAAACAATTTTAACTTTTTAGCTTACTGTCACTCTATAAAGCTTCTTAAGTAGTATCTATCCCAAGAGCTTCTTAGTCAAATTATTCTGACTATTGACTAGTAGTGACTAGGTACGCTTATTTTCTCATTAAAGCCTTGTTCTACACTCTACACACAATTCGGCAAGTTTTATTTCAATAATAATAAACTATAAAACGTATAGTGACATCGAAAGTAATAATTATAATTAGTAAATTAAATCAAATTAAAGCTAAGTTATTGGGCCACTGGCTGTACATCAAAATATACCTATATACAAATTATATTATAATATTACATTTATAGTAAGGTATATGTATCTATATGAACTCAACGATTTATCATGAATTGCATTTTAATAAATACGCTATTAAACCTAAAGCGATAATATAAGTAGCAGACGACATATGGCAAACCGAACTGGATGGTTCTGGTTGGTCATCGGGACTAACTCTAGTGAACCACGGAAGGACTTCAAGGCTGGCAGGGTAATCGATCAGCCAAGTTCTTCCGTACAGGAGTGAATTACCGGGATGGTTCTCATCCCTCCACAAACCAGTGGGTAAGTAAATATTACGGGTAGTTGCACCTTCGACGAGAACCGGAGCTACCAGGATTTGTTCGCCCAACATAAATTCTATAAACAAAACAAACACATACAAATAAACAATTCATTGTAAACAAATAAATATTTCATACAGAAAATTGAGTGTTGATTGGTATTTAAATTGAAACAAAACAAATCATATCAAAAATAAAATGTAATTAAAATGAGCAAACAGAAAGCAATAAGTGACTATGCAAATCACAGAAAAATGGTATCATATAGTATGAATTTTAAATTAATGAAAAATCATTGCAAAAATGATTTTAAGTGTTGGGCCGAAATTTCATTAAGTACATAAAACGACACTTGTCCAAATCTTTTTATCGGTTTTTACAGTTTTCTCATCTCAGTTGATTTTTGCCTGACTTAAAAAAAGTACAGTTCAACGATTCGTAAAAATACTATCAAATATTTTAGCGAAAGTGATTTAAAAATATGTAACGTCACCAAAAAAAAAAAATATATAGTTTTATTTACATAATAAATAAATAAAAATATGTTTTTCGAATGTACCTGCCCATATTTTCATACTTATTTTTACAATAATATAAATTATATTATACTCTTTTCAGATTAAGAACGAACATTGTGGACACGGGCAAAACCGGTTTCGCTACTTATATCTGATGCGTTCTTATCGTGAAAAGAGTATAGTTAACCAGACGTGAAATGCATTTCCTTACGGTCGTCGATTGCATGTGCATCCGAATCGGTGGGATCGATCCACCACACCGGAGGATTCACTGGGCTACCATGTGTGACGGTATGTTTCATCAAATCCACTATTGTGTCTGTGTAGTTGTTGCGGAGATCCATGAAATATCGGCACAGCTCCAATGTCTGAAATTTATGAGATACCACCGACGTCAGAAATAAAACGATTTACTCTGTTTATTGTGTTAGCGTGTTCACGAGGCCTAAAAACTTCGCACAGTTAGGTCGTATTGGGTACCTGTGCGTCAAAGTCCCAAGGAGTATATGAAAACTGCACGACCGGCATGAACACGGCGGCTTGCATCCATCTGATGTACATCTCTTTGGAGGGCGGTAAGTCGAAGTAGCCGTTTCCGCCGATCATATCCGGCAACACGAACGGATATCCGATCATGTTCAACTGTATCAGAGATGTTACTAACGACGGAAGTCCCAGTTGGAAATCCCACCGAGATTCACGGTCATACATCCGTAAGAAGCAACCCAACTCCTGACTTCTTCTGGATGTCCTGTATTCTATACCGTTGCCAAAGGCCTTAATAGTTTTAAGGTATGCGGTTACAATGTTATCGGGGTAGTATGTCAAATCTTCATCGTAAAACTCTGGAAGTTGAGGGCTCCTATAAGTACGATGATACAACGTGTAATATTGCTATTCAATTATGAATATTTTTTTTACGTAAAATATTACGATGGAATATCTTGTAAACTAATATTGTTATTTAACACCGAATAATTAAGTATACTTATCTGTATTTAATTATTTGCAAGTTTTCGTCAAGCATTTCAACTTTATAATATTACATTATCGGAATTTACTAGACTATACCTATTTACTTGATTTTTTTTTTTTTTTTAATAAATTCACATATAAATTATTATTTAACTAAAAAAAAAAAGTTTATGTATATAAAATAGCGTATTTTGAATAGTATCGAATGATCTATTATAGATCTACAATGATATAAACAATTGAATTCAAATGTATCACTTCCATCACAGTGACCTCACTAGACACATAGTGTACATCAGAGCTGCAGAGTTATTTAATGTTTATTATATGTCTGTATACGTACCAACTGGCTTCTCCCGCATCGAACTTGAATGTATCTATTCCAGATTTTGCGATTAAATCGCGTAGAGAATTTGACCACCACGCCGCTGCTTCGGGATTTGTGAAGTCTATATAAGAGGCATTGCCATTCCACCAAGTGGAGTTCACTGTGCCTGATGTACTATTCACAAAGTATCCCTTTTTTTTGGCCGTCTCGTGAATAGGACATTCATTATTTACGAACGGATGTGTCCACAAGGAAGTCTTGAAACCATATGATTCTAAAAATGACAGGAAGATAAGACTCGCTGTTTATTTCATTAATAAATATTTTTCGAGTGTGTATAATTCACAAACAAAAGATCATTGTTGAAACAATAAATTAAATACAGTCAATGTTATAAGATTATTAAGTTATGATATATTATAATTAATATGTTTATACTATGACACAAAGTTACTGCTTAACTTTGTTGTCATTAATAAAAAATTAAAATTATTTTTAAAATACACCCTAAAGGGCCTTCTTGTTGCTCAGCACCAGTGATACAACAACCTCAGTTATATAGATATTATACAGCCAAACCTGACAGTCACGGTAGCATCAAAAGTTCCCGTTATAGACAGGCACATTGAAATACCTATTTTTTTTCAGGGACATTATCATATTGTCCGTTCCAGAGAGGTTTCACTATATATACATAAATTATTTTAACTGAAAAAACATAAGTTAATTAGAAGTTTAAGCAAATAATTAAGTTAACAAGTACAAAATAACTAATTTTTAACTACTACCCAGATAATGACCTTTATTGGATTATTTAATATACTATATTTCTATGGGACAGTCTTGTACGGTTATTAAGTTAAAGATTTTAATAAATATTTCTTTATCTTTTTTTAGTTATACTAATAATGAAGCTTAAAATATTTGATCAAATTCAATATATAATATACATAAATATATATATAAATACATTATACATTGTTGACCGCAATATTTCAGCTATATGTTGCAGTGAAAGGATTAAGGTTATTGTACCTACTAAGTACTAATACATATTATACTAATCACTATAATTATTCATAGAGTTAATAATCAATGAAATATGAGTGTACCTATTTTTGTATAATATAAATCACAAAGTAACCAAAATTTGTATAATTTATGAATGAGCCTTCTGATTTTAAAACTCAAATCTTAGATATATATTTTATGAACATTTAAAGTAAAACGGCTTGTATGCGTATCTATATTATATTATACCCGGAAGAAGTAATAAGCATTATATCATATTTTAAACGTTCCTATCGATTAGGTTTCAAACAATAATTCAGTACTACAGGTGACCAGGCTTCGACCATGTGGATTTAGCAGAATCGACTGACGAAAATATAACAGTCTGGACAAGTTCTTTCATACCTGTAGTATAAACATAATAAAATACTCACTTAATTTGTTTATCATCCCTTTAATATCCTCGAATCGTGTTGTGTTAAATTCTGCACTGCCGTAACAGTTTTCCCAGTTGTCATCGATCTCGAACGTACCTCTCTGGAATCCACTGTCGACTATTTCCCGAGCGTAATTCAAAATTACAGATGTGTTGACGTCATTTTTATACCTGGCCCAAGTCGACCAAATCGGGTGCTTCACAACGTAAGGATCGGGTATGGACTGGGGCGAACCGAGGAAATCTTTAATGGCGTTTTCGTGAGCCTTTCGAGGGTCGCTAAATTTGCACACCCGAAATTGCATGACATTCCTAACTTTTCTGTACGGAGCGACAACTTTGGCCGTAAAACACATATAACCAGGTCTTGGGCCGTTAATGTCTACAAATAAGGCGACTGAATCGTGAATGTGTATGTAAAACCCGTCAGAATTGAAGAAATACGACTCTAAGATCTAAAAAAAAAGGACAGTTTTATAAGGACCCATAATTATTGTAACAATTTATAAAATAATACAATAAATCTATTGAAGTTTAAATTTTTAAAAATAAGATTTTTATTCACTGGAGATGAGAATTTTATGTCTAAAATATTAAGAGATCAGTTATTTGATTTGAAAAGAGGTAACCAAGGGGGAAAGTCGAATAAAGTCGTATAAATATCACGAAAAATCAAAATCAATTTCCTACATATGAATATTTTCCCAAATCTGCTTTTAGTTAAAATCTTTTGAATTCTATTTGGATTTCCATTGAAAAATAATAATGTTATCATAGATAAAACTCAGTCGATAGATTAAACAATACCATAAAAAATTTGGTTTGGATATTTTCAATATTATAATTATTATTATTATTACTTACTGCTTGATGGTCCACCTCTTTTGTCACATACGATCTGTCTGTCCAGTTAAGTTTATTTAGAGGCCATTCCTGTAAGCCCGTTTCAGCGCCACCAAACCAATAACTGCTTTCCATATCGACACAAAACTGCAAAACGTCATTCATCGATTGAGCTATTTGTTCAAAATGTTTACATTCTTGTTTTTCTGATTCCGAAAAGTAAGGTAAGTAATCTGCATTGCTCTTTGTTTTTGGGGTGCAAACATATAGGTCTTTATCGATGCAATCTTCATAAAAGCTTAGCTTCAGATTCTTCGACGTTGTATTTTCTGAAATTAATAAGCTTAGTTATATCAGGGGATGCATATGAATATGATTATCGGTTAACACTGACTGACGGAGCCACAATGATAATTTCTACGTGACTTTGGTAGTCACACATGACTTACAAGTGACAAAGTGCCAGAATACAAAGCAGAAAAATATTCGAAAACCAAACCATGTAACTAAGTGTCAGTCATACATATAATATGACTGTAATGAGAGTGAGAGGGTTGAGGATCAGATATAAAACTAATTTAAATAAATATGTTAAAAAATTGTTAGCAAAAATTTCATTTCAAATAATAATTTTATAAATTCAAATTGTGACAAATTTTTTTGATATTTTTGAAACAAACAAAAATTTGATTATACATACATCGAAAACCAAACTAAAATAAGAAAACAATTTTAATAATTGGCAGAAAAAAATCAATGAACTTGAAATTCATAATATTATGGCTAGAAATGATAATAATATGTAGGTACATTTGGTGAAAATGTCAAGACGTCTTTACAACGATTCATTTTTGAATTACAATGCAAAAAATAAATCAATTTTTTTCGAAAACTGGTTCAAAGGTTTTACGTTGTACCATACATTTATCTTCCAATTATATTTAAAAGAACTGAGCATTTAAGTTTTTAAATTTTTACCCTTTAAAGAACCATATTGATCCGATTTTCTACCAGAAAAATCTACTCTTATGTTACTTTTACTGCTCCACAATATGATGAAAGACTGAATTAAAAACGTAGCTTGTTACTTGAAATTTTCTCCTCTTCGTGAAAAACGAATCATAGATAATTTTATGTTCTTTTGTATCAGTTTTTTTCCTTCTGTGGTGACGCTGGGTTTTTAAATTTGGACATTCAAGGTGCAGTAACGTGAAACTATGTCGTTAAAGTGTTATAACGAAAAATCTTTCACGATTCCGAAAAAGAAAATTTTTTGTATCCAAATCAAAAACTTAACATGTTAAAATATCATTGTATACCAATACATTCGTCACAACGCTCAGGATATAAATATTTAAAAATTTAAGTATTTGTATGTAAACTTAATTACTTCCATACTCCACTTGTAATTGTTTCTCGTCTTCAGAATATAAAACGATGTTGTCAGAAGCTAATGACACCGGTGCTAACGTCAATGCGATGACACAAAATCCTAAACATGGAAACAAAACTCAAGTTATAATATAACAGTACACTTGTGAAATACATTTTATTAAAACGTTATAATATTATAGCCTATAGATAATAGGCTAAAATAACATCTATAATTTTGAACAAATGTCTTTTTATTCTTGTATATTTTACAAAAAGTAATTTTCTTAAAATCAGTATATTATATTATACATATTTTGGTAAAATTAGGTTACCAGCAATAACACTTATTTGAGTTACCTATCCAAACAAATTTATTTCAAAAAATGAGCTGAACTCTGTTAATTAAATGTGAATAAACATAAACCAAAATAAAAAAGTATAATATATCCCTTATTATATACCTTATAATACCTTTGAATATTTACTCCGTTGTTAAAAAAATAAAATAAAATACATAATATTAAATAAATGTAATGCAATTGCCAGCTAATATAGGATAAACATTTTAAAAAGTGCTTTACATTAAAAAAAAAATAAAATTGTTATACTAAATGTATAGATATTAATTTTGTAAAATGAATAATTACCTAAGACTTTAGCCATTTCTCTGGTCAATGTACAACGACGTACTATACACGGAGAGAGTCTCTGCATCAATGTTATTGGATATTAGAGTTATAGTATTATAATTTTGACATAAGTAAAATAAGAGATAAGACTTATGATATTGAGTGACAAATAACAATATATAGTTATGTTTACATTAACTTATCTTTACTTATATACCAGTTTTTTATTGTACACCACAATCAACGATTAATGTAAAGTATTTTTTAACAGTAAATTTCCATCGAAGCTCAGTTCACTTAAATGTATTATCGTACCTATACTTTTTTAATAGAAGTTTTGAGATATTTTTCATGTCAAATGTATAACTATCTCCATTAAAAATAAAAATCTAAAGTTACAAGTCGTAAACATATTATTTGATTTACTTGTTATAAACGTATATGCGAACATCAGTCAGACAATTATTATAGCTAGGTACTTTATAATATTATTGTCTTTTGTATATAAAGATTATACAGTACTTCATATTTGACAATATTAAAAAATATTCACTAATATATTATTTCTTACTAGATGTCCCCCTATCTGCAAATATAATTAATGTTTTTTTACAAATAGTAACAAAAAAATATTTTTCAAAAATATTGTATAGCTAATTATTTTTATTTTTAAGAATTTAAATTAGTTATTTGAGCATTAGCTGTATAGTGTTATTATTTGTGCATTCAATATGTACAGTAAGTGTGTCAAGTGTGTCTCATTAATGATTGTAAATAGTTTAATGTAGGTACTTGATTTGTAATGGTTATGAATGTCATAAAATGTATAATCTTTTAATCTTGTTCTGGTTAGATAATATTAGTGATAAACTGATAAATAACCAAGTACCTATTTATTGTTTTTTTTTTTTTAAATGCATACAACTTGTATGAACAAATATTTCCGCTGTACATTTCATCCTTGTCTTATGTCAACTTCCTGCGGTTTCAAAATATTTTAAGGTTATTGGCTATTGATATATCAATAATAAAATAAGTATACTTACCGACATATTAATATTATACATAACTACATCGTTATTAAAATTATCATATTTATATGAATATATTTTAGTGTTAATTAATTTTTTTCTTTTTATATCAAGAAATATAGTATAACATTCTATAAAGAAATACATAATATGAATATTGGATCGGTGGTTTACTGATTTTAACGTGCCCGAAAGAATTGATTAAAAACAGATATCTACTCGTGGAATTTCTGATGTTGTACTAGTAATATAATATAATATGTATAACTATATACCAAACTATATAACTAAGTTTATTTATAATTATAATATACAAATGTGGTGACATCATATTTTCTTAAAAATTTAAAGGATTTCTCGAAAGTATAAGGATGAATTAATAAAGAATAAATTCAGGATACTGGAAAGTTTGACATGAAATATATTTTTTAAACGTTTTTGGTTCTTCGGTAGTGACTTTGACATAGACTTTATTGTGAAGAGTATATTGTAGTTTTAAATAAAAAGAGGAACACTAAAATGGAGGAGTATAATATTATTGTAAACCTGTGACTTTGGACATCGATTGGGGCCACCACACTATGTTCACTACGATATCGATTACCCGAGTTCGGCACTGGGACCAGTCATCTTCTGGAGCGTAAGCCCAAAACCAACCATTTTGGATTTTGTGAATTACCGTCAACTTCGTGTTTTGCAAAGGATCGATCCCACTATGTCAACCATCGCCTGACCGATTTCCGTACCAATTTTATGTTACCTAGTTTCAAGAATTTTATCCGATATTTTGTGCGTGCTTTGTATTCACTGTCCCAAATCGACTCGATTGCAGATAGTCTACCTACCCCTCACAATTGTAACTTGCATTTACTTTGACATCTTAAAAATTATTCTCTGTCCCTCGTCACCATACTATATGGACTTTGATCACACATACTTGTTGAAGTCAGTGTTTAGTATCCAGCCACACTCAATGGGGTAAGTCTGGTTTCCGACCCAGTCGAAAACCAAGTGATGTCGAACTTTTATCACATTTTCTCTAAACTATTTTATTGGCATTGAGCTGATTAAAAAAAAAAATTTAAATACACCATTTCTATGACAAACCTTGGAAAGTCGGCGGGAAGATTGAGAAGAAGATCATCCTAGTTATTGTAAATTGAAATTTACCTACTTAACGAGAAAAAACCCAGGACAAAAAAAATAAATAACCATTTGTTGATTAAAATTGTAAAACACATTATATTTTTATCATTATGAAGTATACAAATTTAAATTCTTTATCTATAAAAAACAAAAATGTAACAGGTTATAAATTTATCTAAGTAAGTTATAAATATTTGTTATAATTTATTAAACTATGTCTGAATATAACGCATAGTTCATTTTGTTTTCTTCAGTATCTACGAAACAATTTTAATATACCCGTGTATTATAGGAATAGCAATTAATGTTAATATAATAATATTATGCACAACCAAATGTAATCTAAACAGTCCTCAAAAACTTAAATATACCAGTCCATTTACTAAAATATAATCAATCAAACAATTTTAACTTTTTAGCTTACTGTCCCTCTATAAGCTTCTTAAGTAGTATCTATCCCAAGAGCTTCTTAGTCAAATTATTCTGACTAGTGACTAGTGACTAAGTACGCTTATTTTTTCATTAAAGCCTTCTTCTACACTTTACACACAAGTCGGCACGTTTTATTTCCATAATAATAAACTATAAAACGTATAGTGAAACATCGAAAGTAATAATTATAGTTAATATCACGTCAGTTGAGAAATTAAATCAAATTCCAGCTAAGTTATTGGACCACTGGCTGTACAATCAAAATTTACCTATATAAAAATTATATTATAATATTACACTAATAGTAAGGTATAGGTATCTATATGAACTCAGCGATATATCATGAATTTCATTGGAATAAATACGCTATTAAACCTAAAGCGATAATATAAATAGCAGACGACATATGGCAAACCGAACTGGATGGTTCTGGTTGATTCTCGGGACTAACCCTAGTAAACCAGGGGAGGACTTCAAGGCTGGCAGGGTAATCGATCAACCATATTCTTCCGGACAAGAGGGGACTTGCGGGATGGTTCTCGTCCCTCCACATACCCTTGGGCAAGTAAATATGACGAGAAGTTGCACCTTCGACGAGAACTGGAGCTACCAGAATATTTTCACCCAACATAAATTCTATAAACAAAATAAACACAAAAAATAAATAAATAATTAATTTTCAAAAATAACTATTTTTTTGGAGAATCAAATATTGATTGATATTTTAAACTAAAACGAAACAAATAGAATCGGAATTATAAAAATAAAAATTAAAAACTGTAAACACTAGGAGTCTAGGAAATAGCATATTATTATGGAGCACATCACAGGATAATGGAAAATGCCAAATGGTACTTATAATATAATATGAATTTTAAATTAATGATGAGCTAACATCATGTCGTCTTATGATCAATTGTTTCAATCGAGAAGAATGTTTTTTGTGAAGTAGAATTTAGACCCGATTTATAATTTTTAAATGTTTTACTAAACACGATTGAAAATGTTTCAGAAATCGAAAAAAAATATTGATTTACAAGACTTTTCCTTTTGTAATCGATGTCAAAAGTTTGATTTAAACAGTCGACAGATAGAATTACAATTATGCTATACAATTTATAGTACCTATAAATAACGTTCCTAAAATTATTCAATTATATGATTTTTATAATCATAAATTAGAAAACATGGTGATAATAGTGATAAATATAATGTAACGATAATCTACCTAAATGACCAATAGCTACCGATAAGTCAAGTTTCTTACACTGTCTTTATAATTCGATTACTTCCACTTAGGTACATACTTATTTTTATTTATACAATATATACAGAGTGACCGAGTGCACTTTTTTCTATGAATCGTCCACCTTCAATAAGTACCTATACACGTCAATTTTTTCACATTTTACATTTATATATTTTCACACATTTTAAACCCAGGTCGTCTGCGATAATGCGAGTATAAATTATAAACTAGTCTAGCCGTTAAGGTATTGGAGACTGAAGTCGTTGGAATACCCGCCACCACTTTTGCATGAGGCAGCCGCCTCATAAAATAGCTATTTAAGCCGCCACTGAATACCCCAACTACTATATCAATACGTTAATAATAATGTCGAACGTATAATATTATCAATTGTTATAGCCTATAGTCTACAATAATCAATAGTCATCAAATGCATTTCCTTACGGTTGTCGATTGCATGTGCATCTGTACTAGTGGGATCGATCCACCAGACCGGAGGATTCACTGGGGTACCGTACGCAACAGTTTGTTTCATCAAATCCACAATTGTGTCGGTATAGTTGCTGCGGAGTGCCATGAAATGTCGGCATAACTCTAACGTCTATAACATATCAATAATATATATATATATGATTTATTGTCTTAATTTATTATTAGTGTGTAACACAGTAGTTGTATAATGTACCTGTGAGTCGAAGTCCCAAGGAGTGTAGGAAAACTGTACGACTGGCATGAACACAGCGGCTTGCATCCATCTGATGTACATCTCTTTGGAAGGCGGTAAGTTGTTATAACCGTTTCCACCGATCATGTCCGGTAATACGAACGGATATCCGATCATATTCAAGTGTATGAGAGATGTGACTAGTGTTGGCAGTCCCAATTCGTAAGTCCACCGGGACTCGCGGTCAATCATTCTCAACAAACAACCATATGATTGACTCCTTCTGGAAGCCCTGTACTCTATACCATCGCCAAAAGCCTTGATTGTTGAGAGGTATGCGTTTACAATGTTATCGGGGTAGTATGTCAAATCTTTATCGTAATAGACGGGAAGTGGATGGCTCCTGTGAAAAGAGAAACAAAATTATAATTATTTATATAATATTTTATGTTGGCAACAAATCGATTATTGTTTGTATATTATATTGCATAGAAGTATAATACCTAACACGTTTTAATTCTGTATTAACTGTATAAAAATATTTCTTAAATAATATTAATTATATTTCGTTATAATTATATTTTCGACAGGGTGTCTCATGAGAATTTACCTATTGCAATATATCCTGAAATAATGGAGATATCATAATTCTGTGTTTTTTTTTTAAAGTCTCACAAGACGAAGTCTAAAAATATTTTAATTTAATCAAATGTTTTGGTAAAAAAGTTTAAAAAAAATTGTATTTTATTATTTTCAAAACAGTGGAAGATAGCCGTTTTGTTGAGTTTATTTTTCTGGAAATTTTGACAACATTTTATTTTCATTAAAGTTAGGTTAGGTTAGGATATTGTATTAATTGTTTGAATAACTTTGATACTTTAGAGCAGAGGTCTCCAACCTACAACCCGCCGAGGTTTATGCACCAGTCCACCAAGCTAATTAATATTTTGAAAATAATATATTTAATATATAGTTTTCATTGTTTTTCATTTATTGAATTAGATAGTTAAATAAAATTAATTTATAATTGTATATTTTGGTGTTATTCATTACAGCTTATAATGGTCGTACATAAATACCAACACCATTAATAATAGAAAAAGTTGTTGTAAAATAAAAAAATATATAAATAAATATACATTTTTCTAAATAAATCTTATCTATTCTTCAATTTCATATCCTCACTATTCCTCTATAAACATTGTTATGCAGCATACTGACTTCCCGACCATTTACTATTTGCACTTAAGGTTTTTAATATTTTCTACTGTACACGATTAATACGTACCAACTGGCTTCGCCTGCATCAAACTTTAGTGTATCAATACCAGATGTTGCAAGTAAATTGCGTAAATTGTTTGACCACCATGCCGCCGCTTCGGGATTTGTGAAGTCTATATAAGAGGCATTTCCATTCCACCACGTAGAGTTCACTGTGTGCGCTGTACTATTGACAAAGTAACCGTTGTTTTTGGCCGTCTCGTGAATAGGACAATCATTGTTTATGAACGGATGTGTCCACAAAGACGTCTTGAAACCTTTTGATTCTATAAGATAATTATAACATAAAACGTTTTAAGAGATATTCATCAGACACATCCCGTAAAGAAGTCTTGAAGCCATATTATAACAATATTATGTAATATTCAATTTTAACAATTGACAGTTTTTATCATTAACATCCATCTATATTAATATTCATGAGGATTATCAGCTTAAAGAAGAATAATCAATAAATAAATACCTAATGAAATAAAATATGGGAAGTGCAATGCACATACTGCAGTAACATAATTTCATACGTCATACCCATAATAATCTTAGATACTTTTGATGTTTGAGAGTTTAACTATGTAATCAAATATATAGAACTTTTTTTTATAAGTATTTTGATCGTGGAAAGTTCGTTCAATATTCAATACAACACCCACACCTATTAATTATTATACGCAATTTATTATTGCCAACAGTTTTAAACAAATATCGTGCTTCAAATTATACAGTAGCCAGAGTAAAATTATACTTAATAAATAAAAAAAATATCAGTGGACACGCTAAAATAAGGATGATAATATTATATAGCACACTCAAATTGCATGCAAAATAAACTTTCTAAAACGATTATACAACTTCTTATCAATAGGTATGACGTTTGTCACAGTGAATCATTGGTAATCGTTTGAAAACTAAATAATGCAATATTTGTGTTAACTAATAACGAAGGTTTACAATAATATTACCAAACCTTAGTTAATCTATTATATATAAGCTTTCCTTAATAATATAACCGAATATAGAAATTAAAATCAACTATAGAGGCTATTATTATAGTATATTATTTCGTATAATATACTAATTTAATTATTAGGTACAATGATGTATTAAACAAACCATTAATAACAATCTAGATGACTAGATCGGTTAATCATCAACAATAAATAAAACACTTGGGAAAAAATATGTGACTGTATTGTATTTACATACTTATCATCATACCTAACCATTACCTACCTAATAAAGATGATAACCTTATTAAGCACAAAATAAGATCGATTCTTACGTTTATAATTGAATATTTTGAAATTAATTATTTTTTTTTTTGAAATTATTTTAAAATACTTACCGACATCCTATATAGTGCCTAGCAGTGGCGTAGCCACGGCGGGGTTTTGGTTGTTTAACCCCCCCCCCCCCCTATGACATTTATTACAACAATAAATGTAATATTCATATACGAAAACTGTAAAAAAACTTTGTTTATGCAGTAATATTGTTGAAAAACACCCGAACGGTTTATTTATAATATTAAACATGACGGTGGCAACAATTTAAAACTAACATAATAATATATCTAAATACCAATAATAATTTACTTACTCAGTTTATTTACTGTGTCTTTGATATTACTGAATCGCTTTATATCAAAAGTTGCACTGCCGTAGCATGTTTCCCACTTGTCGTCGATCTCGAACGTACCTCTGTCAAATCCGTTTTTGACTATTTCGTCGGCGTAACTCAAAACGGAAGTCGTGTTGACGTCAATCTTATACCTAGCCCAAGTCGACCAAATCGGGTACTTAACTACGTAAGGATCGGGTATGGACTGGGGCGACCCGAGGAAATCTTTAATGGCGTTTTCGTGAGCTTTCCGGGGATCGCTAAATTTACAAACGCGGAATTGCATGAAATTCCTATCTTTTCTGTACGGGGCGACCACTTTGGCGGCAAAGCACATTTTTCCTGGTCTGGGGCCATTAATGTCTACGAACAAGGCGACCGAATCGTTAATGTGCAAGTAAAAGCCGTCAGAGTTGAAGAAATATGACTCGACCACCTAAAACAAAAAGTACAATAAAATATGTATTAAATCAATTATAACCATTAGAGAAATGAATACGGCATGTCTCCTGACGTATTATTTTTTAAGCCAAAATGCAATTGAAAATGCGATTTCCATTTTATTGATTAATAACGTCATCTTTCTTAAATCATAATTACAGAGTTTAAAAAAATCGAGGGCGTCCCTAAACACCGCACTGATAATATGTAAAAAATAACTTCCTACAAACGTGTTCAAAGTTTTTTTTTTAGTCTGAAGAGGAAAAACGTAATTCTAAATACAATGATACAAGTCAGAAAACAAATTCTAATGACAAAAACGAATTTAATAATAGTATTTTAAATTTCTTAATTCATCGTTTATAACAGACTAATACTCACTGCTTGGCTGTGTGATTCTTTTGTCACATATTCTCTGTCTGTCCAGTTTAGTTTATTCAGAGGCCATTCCTGTAAACCAACTTCGGCGCCACCGAACCAGGAACTGTTATCGAAATCGACGCAGAATTGAAGGACATCGTTCATCGACTCACTGATTTTTCAAATGCTTACATTCCTGTTTTTTCCGATTCCGTAAAATAGCGTAAGTAGTCTGCATTGCCATCCGTTTTTGGGGTACAAACACTCGGATCTTTGTTGATACAATCTTCAAAGAAACTGAGTTTCAGATGTTTCGACGATGTACTTGCTAAAATTAATACAAAATGCACGACGATAAAATATGATATTATACTCCTTCACATAAAATTATTATGTTTATATATTATATATTTTAAAACATCTAAACAGAATTTTTTTTAATTTAAATATTTAGAAACATAAAAATATAACAAACGAAATTACTTCCATATTCCGCTTCTAATTGTTTCTCATCTTCAGAATATAAAACGATAAAGTCTGCAGAAGCCAAAGACGATGATACTAACGTCAACGCAATGACACATAATGCTAGAAAAAAACACTCATGTTCAGTAAATATAACTAATGACATATTTTTTTAATATATTTAAATATATCCTAGATAATACAATTATATTCAAATTTTACGTAAGATATTTTATAGGAAAAAATTAATTGTATATACTATTTATAATACCATAACATAATATGGTTCAGTTGAGCCAAGTTATACTAAAAAATTATATTTATCTTAATATTATTTTTAAATTTAACCAAAATAATTATGTAAAAACCCTTGTTAACAAAATATTTTGTACAAAATACAAAGTCTGAATTTATGCATATAATTTTATTTTTGAAGGTTACGTATAAGTTTTATTATATTGTATTTTACTTTACATTTGTCTATTAAATATTATATTAAATTATTAAAATATAATTTACATAATATAATATTATAATATATATTTTAAAGTGTTGTCTCTAATGTGTAATGTAAAAAATTTAAATGTAAACCCTAACTAAAAACACTAGGTACTTTGAAAAATATTAACTTGCTTATTATTATACTATTTGACGATGGTTGACGTTTAGCAAAAAGAAATAAATAAACAATAAGTAGGAATAAAAAAGTAATAATAAAGTAGGTAATGTAAAATTATATCAGAAATATTATAAGTTTGTAATTATTTTGTACATCGCATAATTACCTAATATGTTAGCCATTTTAATTTTCGCGTTAAAATGCTGACGATGCATGCGTGACAAGAGTCGGCATGACAATGATTATTGTTCTTCGGATATCGTCGTTGTAATATAAATATGACTCGAATCCGATAAGACCTATTAACTATGAACTGAATACTATATCGTAATGTATCATGATATAATGCAAACAAATGAAACAACAAAACAAATGAAATTGAAGTGTTCTGTTTACATAAACTAACCATTATTTGGATAACAAATAATTGAATGTGCACGATAATTGTCGGGCAAAAACAACTTTTCTTTAATACTTAATCGATTCCGAGCGAAATCGGTCTACTGCAATTTACTACTGTTTAAGGATGTTATTTTTATGTATTCCTAGTTCCTTCCTAGTGTGTTGGTTATAAAAAGGTTTTATGTTTGACGTAAAAGCATTCAACAGGTACATTTTACTTATATTCAACGGCACCTACATTCTAACCAGCCGATCGAGATTTTTAATAAATTTTAATATTAAGTACATCTCAATTTTATTTGTTTATTATAAACAGTTTATACATTATATTTTACGTAGACGCATTAGTCGGTTACTTTTTATATGGTACTTTGTATAAAATTTTATTTTAAAAAATGTTACTCATAAGTTATGAGTCATAACATAAATGTTTACTGAGCAATATTGTTGGACGTTGACGTTGACGGTGTTATTATATTACTTCTATCCTGATGAGGTTTTCGTTTATTTCTACTAAACTACACTGGATTATTAATATTTGATTCGTTAAACAGGTTAATATACATGTTCTAACTCTAAACATTTAAATAATATTTAGATTTTTTTTTTAAATAAATAATTATTCATTTTAATTATTATACTTATTAATTTTTTTATTTTTTTTATATAAAATTAAGATTAATATTTAATTTTAAAAACTAACTAAAAGTATCAAAATACACTATACAGGATGTAACAAAAAATCCGGTTGTATAAAAATGTATGGAAACAATTATGAAAATGATATAAGCAATGAATAATTTCAGGTTCACTTATGTCTGAAAATTCCAAAAATGAATATTTCGAAAAAAATGTATTACGTTTCAAATGTATATACTCCAAAAAATATTGATACTTATACTAAATAATTTTAAACAATTTTCTACTTGACTAAATATACGTTTTTACCATAAACATTTTTCTGAATATTAGTTATTTTGAATTTTTCTAAAAAAAAATGTAATAAGATTTAAAATGTACCTATAATAGGTATAATAATTATAAAATAATTAATATGTTATTTTACAGGTCATTCTACACCTTGCATATTGGTAACATTAATCAGCTTAATTTTCTATTTCTTATTATTTTAATAATTTAACTATTTTCAGTGTTTGTTAGCTTGCGATATTAAAGATTCATTCGGTATGATTAGCGTGCCAAGTGTGGCTCTTACGTAAAAGACGACTTTCAACGGTTTTATGAACGTCATTTAGTTTTCTATTTATTTAGCTTATCGTATTAGCTTTATTTGTTTGGATTACTGACTTTTATTGCTTCATTTTAATTAATATTATTCCTGTGAATGATTCCCTCGTCGTCACGTCCACTAGTTTACATCCAATATCCAGGTATTGTATGGTTTCTGATATTTACCAGCGAAAAAATAAAATTAAACGATAATCAAATATCATAGTTTTAGAAATACTTATTTTTAATGTTAGTTCTTAATTATTTATAATATCGAAATCCTTACTATTCACTGGGTAATTTTAAGTTTTAGGTAATTACATTGTTTTTCTGATCGAAAACGACGAAACTGGAGGTACCGCAGAAAGGTAATATAAATTATGCAATGCGTAAAAAAAATATACTTCTGGGACATAAAAACGGCACGTCTGGACACACACCTAGAGTCAACATTATATTATAACCACACCTAAAATTAACTCGTATGGAGGTAAAATCTATGGCTGCACGTCGGCCACTACGGTATAACTAGTGAAAAGATAAAAAATGAATGGGAAGCTAGGCAACTAGGTTAAGGTTGCAAATCCGTCCTGGTTTTTTGGGCACTATGTCCCGGTCAACATATTCGCTGGCGATATTTCACCTCCGAATATTTATTGTAAATATCGATACAAATTGTACATCCACTGGGGAGTGGAGGACTTCTATGTTATCAGCTGAATGATAGACTTGGTTGTTTCTAGGTTGACAGATGGACAAGTTAACATCGGCAAGTAGCATTTTGGATGATTATTAGGTACTAAAAATTCGAAGGTATTTTCACTCGAAAGTATTCCGTTATAAAAAAATGAGTTTAAAGAAAATATATTTTGATTTAAATAATTAGCCAATTAATTTGGCTTCAAAGAGTCCGATCAAAAATTACCAAATATCATAGAACTTCTTTTTTTTTTTTTCGTCAATAAGAATTTTTAAATGTGCAGTTCGCGAAACAAAAGTTGAAGTGTGGGGGGTGTCCCATCACCACGTCTCACTTATCTATTCCCAACCAATTACCTAATAATAATAATAATCAATAATTTAATATTTGCTATGTATACGTCATCATTCAAATATTTTGTAACAAATTTTAAATTTAAAACATATTTTAACATATTTTGATTAGAGACAATATTAAAATATTAAACGTCTTCTAAAAGTGTCATACATTTGAAAATCGTAAAACCCGATTGAAAAAATTAGTAGATACCGACTGATAAAAGAATCACTCTGTATATTTCAACAAATAGTTATTGTAATTACTCTCAATTATTATAATATATTATTGTGAAGCTCCAACATTTGGATTTAAAATTATTCAACAATTCAATCGATTTAACTACTAAGCTTAATATATTATATTAATTAGTTTTCACTTTACACGATTTGTGGGGGTTTCACAGTTTCTATCAGTTCATTCCAACGACTTTTTTCCTCTGAGTCCTCTCTAATCTTGATCATTCTTATTAAATATTTCTCCAAGCTGTCCAACCATCTCTGTCTCGGTTTCCCTCGTGGTGTCTTTCAAACTGGCTTATTGTGTAAGACGTTATTACTTATCGATGAAGTCTTGCTTTAACATTAGATACATTATAATATAATATTACAGTTGTATTTTTATACCTGTAAATACATAGATATAAGAAAGCATTGCATTTCACGGCTACGGATAATATTCAAACTGTGTTCATCTTTCTTCTTGTTCTGGGGACTTACCGGCCACTGGGACTTCCCGTTACACAGCCAATCTTCCAATTATCTCTATCAACTGCTCTTGCTTGCCAGTCTGACCTCCATTTAGTATTCTCCATCTCTCCTTGCCACATCTCCCCATCTTAAACGGCGAAGTCCAAGAAGTATTCAAGTATTTTTCCTTCTGGATTCTCTACCATTACCACGAGCAATAGCGAGAGGGTCCTGACTATGACAGACGTGACCACCCCACAATTTATCTTATTTAAATTAAACTAAATAATACATATAAAAAAAATACCTAATATTATGATCGTATAATTTTATACCACACGGATATAATTTGGTTTGTTATTAATTTAATAGTAATAGTAATATGGGTAAGTATGAGTGCAAGGCGAGAGAGAGAGATAGAGAGTGACTCTGATAAGGCTTATCGATGGATTAAAGTTTCAAAATTTCAATCCCTATAATATTTATTGTAATATAATGAATGATGATATATCTAAGCTTTGAATTAAACGATTATACAATTATACGATTTATTCTATCAATCATAATAATATAATATGAGTTACCAATACTAAATATCATGTTGAAGTGTTTTGCTTGACTAAATTATTATCAATCCATATTTACGTACATTATAAATCATATTATTTTATATTGTTTCATTGTTATTAAAAAAAAAACCAAACAAGATAATATTGACATTGTGTTGGGGTGTAACGTCTTACTTCAGCTACTTTGGTAACTAAAGAATTGGATTATATTAAACAATTACAGTCTCATATTATTTAAAATTACTCGTGCAATGAATGTACAGCTAAATATTTAACCATTTTTCGTAAATAATGAAGATTATGATACAATTTTTTAATAGCTAATATTATATAAATCATATTAAATAAAATATCAAAGCATACCTAATCGTAAAACTTCAAATAATTTATTCATAGGTTACATTTTTTTAAAAAATATTTTCGTAATTCAAACTGTTAGCAACAGTTTTTGAAATGTTTAATGGTGATTAGATATACCTAGAATATAATACTATATGTAATTTATAACTAATTAATTTTGCTTTTGGTCTTCAGGTATAGCACTATATAAACTAAAAATTGTTCAATGTTTTATTTGATATATCGTTGTACATTAATATAAGCAGACAATACTATAAAACAATTAAAAAATTAAAACTTAAAATAAACAAACCTAATTAATTTTAGACTTTTTATCGACTTCAATCAGAGAAACGTATGTTTTATTAAGGTTCAAAACGGTTTTGGTTTAGCAACTTTAAACGACATATTTGTCTTGTCATCTTGTTTACTTCTTCACTTCCTGGCATCTTTACAACAGCTCCATCCAAAATTTAACAAACAACAGGTATTCATTCAAATACTGCAAGTTTTCACATAAAAAAATTTCATATTAGCAGTATAATCTTCAATCTGTATTTTTTAGAACCAAATGAGATATAATAATATGGCAAGGGCAAAACATACTATAGTGCGTTATTTTATATAACAACTAATTTTATTTTAGGACCACAACTAATACAGTCATTCTATATTTACTCTGCACACATTGATTTCAACACGTTTCAAAAAATAGTTTTCGTAATCAATTGTCAATATTATAACCATATTTAAATGTCATGAACTTATGTATTAGGTACATTTTACAGTGTACGCAACGAATGCCTATTTTTTTATTATTATTATACTTTATCGATATTTGCTTGCATATTTTTCTATATATTTTCTACATATATCTATTTATTTTTATTGTGCTTACATAATGTAAAACCCATTTCGAGTGACGTGTTTAATATCACTATATTGAATAAAACTTCATTTATTTTTCTTAATGTTAGTCATGTTTATTAGTTCAATTTATACTGTTCCTCGATTTTATAACACCTAGTCTGTAGACAAGTAGTGATACTGTAGAATATACAACCTGTTGTATATACATCCGGGATACCTATAGCTATAGTTAATGCGTATAAGTAACTTCATTGTATTCATAATAATTATACCTTACAAATGTCTACACAAGTATTTAGGATAATTATCATATTTTTGAACAAAATTGTGTTAAAATATTATATGTTTTATAAATTAAAAACAGGAATAAAGCTATGATTATACCTATACTTTATCTATTATCCGACCATCCAACACGGCAACAAACCCTGGGAGTTTTTAAATGTGTATGAAACTATATTTTATTATTATTAACCTATTTGTAATTATCATGTGTATATAGTAAATTCGTACCTGATTAGTAAATACCATCAAAAAGTAAATTATAATAATGCCACATGTGTTATCTATTCTTGACTACATGTGGATGTTTGATTTGTACGAAATATTAGATATTATATTGTGTTCATATAAAACGCAAACCCCGCTGAAACTAAGTAAAATAATAATTATTAAGGGGCCTCACTACCACGTCTTTTTTTTTGTCAAAAACTACTGTTTCTAATTCCAACGATACGTGTCGACAATTATAACGATTTTCATTCTGAAAAAATATTCTGATTGTCCGTAATATATGTATACAAGGGAACGATCGAGTCACATTTTTAATTTTTGTAATTTAAATTGCAATAAAAATTGTAAAAAATTCAAAAAATGTACACAATTTTCAACTTAAATATTTAATTAACTAAATACAATTTTAAAAATGTGCATCGATCGATCCCTCGTACATGCTGTGGAAAATAAGAATATTCTGTCAGAATGAAAATCGAGGTAATCGTTGAGACGTAATATTGGAATTAGAATCGTATGTTTGAGTGAAAAATAAACATTTTTTCGTGATCACAATATTATATATTGACATGTGTGTGCGAGTGCGTGCGAGAGCTCTCCGCACCGCTAATATTGACCCGCATGGACGCCACACACACTAATAATCATTTACGACTAACACATGGATCTCGGGTGGCGACGACGAGATTAGAAATTGATTGTCCTTAAATCAATGCCATTGCGAGGCCCCTTAATGTGTCCAACGACCGACGATCGAATTAATTTTAAAAACCTGAAAATATAATATTATATTAGCCGACATTTCAATGCGTTGCTATTGCTAGGTTTTTGTGATTATGCGAGCAGTATATTATCAGGTAATCAATTTATCAATCTATCTGTGGTAAATCGTGGACCCTGCGTGGTGCATACGTGAGTGTATAATTTAACTCTAAAGTATCAAAGTCATGTAATCAATTAATACAAAATCCTAATCTAACCAAACCGCACTAAAAGCCGATTAATAAATAGAAAACCAAATATTCGTAGGTATGTATAGATAAAGAATACATTAGAAAAAAAGGTGCTCTGCTGTACAGTAGGTTACAAGTGGGTCACTGTATAATGGAAGGTATTAAATTTGAGTTCAATGATATAATATCACTGTATAAGAAAAACGATTCTGAGCGGAGATGGTATGTCAGTATAGGTATAGGTAAGACATATTATATACTTATCTATGGTATTAAAAAAAATGACCTATAATATGTACCTATCATAAATTACAAATTAATCATATCACAATATCCATTAGGTACTTATAACGCGTTTTACATCAAGAACAAACCCTGATACTATCATAGATATATAAAAATGTACTTTAGAAGTTTCAAGTACCCACGAATACTATTATTCAATCACAACAAAATAACTAAAATAGTTATTCTAGGTTTATTTTATGTAATTTCATCCAAATTTGAACTTACAATGATCATAAAAAAAAATTGTACATATGTATTTTTAATATTTTTCAACTGCTTTTGTAAAAATATATCAGGAGCCTTGTATTACATTTTTACACTTTTTGGCCCAACAGATAAAACTTGAGTGATTTTCATAGAAAAAAACACTAAAAAAATTGAGAACTGAAAATGTCCGTAAACAACTCAAAAAGAGTCAAAATATTTTAAAAATTGTACGGTATATAGAAACTGCTAATATAAACATTCAGTGAAATTGTCATGTATCTACAGTTATCCGTTTTTGAATTACAACAAAATAAGGAAATCGCTACATGAGAAATCGAGTGAATATTCAATGTTGTAAAAATTTGAACTTCAAACGCTCATAAAAATTTAATTTGACTTTCTTATAGACATTTTTTTTTTGATAAAGGTAGATAATCTTATAAGGAATCCTTTAATACATTTTAAAATATTAGATTTAAAAAGAAAAATTTTTACTAATTCTTAACTCGAAATAATTTGCTAATTTTCGTGATTTTGCCATATTTTGTCAATTTTTGAACTTTAAATGCTTATAAAAAAAAACTGTGACTAAGGATTTTTAATATTTTTCATCTGCCTTTGAGACAATATACTAGGAGCCTTAACCTATTAGGGATTGTCCATTAGAGGAGGTTTCACTGTTTTTTGTTATAATTATTGTTATAGAGTCACAATAATAAATTATCATTTACAAATTCGGTTCTATAATATTATGTAGGAACAATAATGAATATTGAATATATTTATTATATAAATAATTGTACATAATATATAACATTGTATAAGTTATAATATACTATATATACTATATACCTTGGTAATATATTTTATAATAAATTTATATAATTTTACTAACTTGATGCAAAGAATTGTCGTTAGAAAATAACTTTTAGAAATGCTCAAAAGATAAAGTAATTGGACAAAAGGTGTAAATTAAAATGGCCCTAAAATGAATTTCTATATGCCACACACGAGGTTTTACATGTCCTCTTGCCAAATATCGTAAACACTTCAAGTACCTCCAATCTCCATAGACGTAAGTGTCGGATACAATTAAACGTGTTCGATAATATTATTAGTGTCAAACTTCTAATCCGTCTGTCAGTCTGTCACTCATTCAGCCATAAACATAAGACTTAATTACGAATGAAAAGGATTATTTCACGATAAGAATAATAATAAATGTAGGAAGAGAATTGTTGTCATTGCGAAATGTTTGAATCGTTTACTTTTTATTTGCCTATGTTAAACAATTATAGGTATCTCTTGTTTTCTCCGGACTTCGTCAATAACAATTTATTATTTTATACTATCATTAGGTAATAAAAAAAAATTTTTTTTTCTCGTAGTTATAACACGTAAGTTATAACTTACAAAATGTATTTACAATTTAGTATTAAGATTTTTTTTAAGAAAATCCAAAGGTTCACATTTTCACAATAAATATTACTCCAATGCCCCGGTTATTGAATAGGTTAATTTATTAAATAATTAAATAATGAGTTGATATTCAATCGTGCAACAGTTATAATAGTGTCCAATTGGTAGGTACTCGACATGAAACAAGTACCTAGATAATATGCAGCCAGCCAACATCTATCTGCACTTGCGATGCATTATATGGAACTAAAGCAGCCAGTTGTATGTGAGTGAATCATTGTGTATTAAAATGTGACAACAACATTTTAATATATCGATAGCCAGCTATTTCACTACCTCCTCAGAATGTGATATAATAGATAAAAACAACTAAGAATGGACTTTACAACGAATACTCGATCCATTTTGTGAATGAACCTAGTTAAAAAAATATGTAATTTTATGAAACGCACTACTTATGTCAGATCCCAAGAGAAGTATATTAAGCTAATAAATTATTCACTATAATGACATAACTACTATAGTAGATACACATATTACCAAAGTTTGCAAGTTAGTGAAATTAATCAACTAGCTTTGGCGAGTTAAGTTAATTCAATTAAATTGCCTTCAGTTAAAAATTATAAGTTAAAAAAAAAATTTTACTTGATAAGTTTAACGTTAAGATAAAGACTTAACTGAGTTAAAAAAAGTTAATTTTTTTCAAATTAAAATATTTTTAAGTCATAAGCTACCCTAGTATTTTGATTTATACAAACATTTACCAAGACGTGTAAACAATTAGATTATTATAATATATAATTAGTAATAAATTACCAAAATTGAAAAAGTCAACGAATCAGTATTGTCTAACTGGTTCCACATGACACGAAAAGAAAATTAACTTAACTGCACGAAAATGGTAATTAACTAAAAAAAATTACAATTTTGTATTTTAAGTTTTTTTTAACTGTATATTTTAATAAGTTAAAAACATAAATAATTAACTGGTTAATTACCCACCTTTGCCTATGGCTATTACAATCTCTTTAAATCAAAAATTAAACAATAAAATCGGTGGTTGGAGCCTTACCAAAAAGAATCAGTTCTTTGACCAGTACCATTTGAAAATACTGGAACCATTATTTAAAGTTTAAACATGATAGAATCTGAAACCGAAACCTATACTTGTGAGCTTACCTACCTATGTTAACCACCTTGATCATGCTTGTGTTCTAATAAACGGTATTATATATTTTGGTATTTTAACCTGGCATAAACGAGTGTCGAAATATTGAATAAAACCAGTACAAAATAGAACTCATTTTGTTTATTTTGAAGAACTGAAATTGGATTTTCCGTTTTTCGCTGAGAACCAAAAAATGGAAACGATTTAGTGAAAAGGCTGCAGGGTATTTTTCAAAATAATCATAGCAACAATTTTTAAAAAATAACTGTATTTAATTGTTGTTTGTACATTCAGAAAAATAACATTATAAAATTTTATTCAAAGTAACTTCGCAGGATATTTATTTTAAAAATGGTGGAAAGCTTTAACTCTGGTAAACAACGGAAGAACATCGAGCTTGGCAGGGTAATTACGCACCACTTCCTACCAGTAATCAGATGTGAATTTGTATGGTTCTCGTCTCTCCACATCCCAGAAGGCAAGTAGACATCTCGGGATGTAGCACCTTGGACAATCACTGGAGCGACAAGAATATTTTCGCCCAAAAGATATTCTATAAATTGTGCGAATAAAAATAAATTATTAAACTGCAATATGAAAATATAGTTACTTTAAATTTGAAAGTATTAACTTACCGTCGGAAATTTTTTGTGCAACGGGATCTGTGGGGTCGATCCACCAGACTGGAGGATTCAGTGGACTACCTTTACTGACACACTATCTCATTAGATCGACAATGGTGTCCGTATAATTAGCACGGAGGTTCATTAATATTCTGCATATATCAACAGTCTATAAAGAGAAGAATTTTAGGTGTTAATACGTAGTATATTAATTTGGTCAATGGCCGTTGTTGTCAATAAATATTAGCTTGTCAAACACAGTCGAGTAGGCACCTGTTGATCGAAATCCCAAGGCGTGTACGAAAACTGTACGACCGGCATGAATACGTTTGCTTGCATCCATCTGATGTACATCTCTTTGGAAGGCGGTGCATTGTAGTAACCGTTCCGCCGATCATACGGGCAATACAAACGGATATCCGATCATATCATTTGTATCAGAGCTTGTTATCAATGTGGGTAGTCCGAGTTTGTAATCCCAAACGAGACTCGCGGTCGATCATCCTTAAAAGACCACCGAATTCTTGACTTCTCCTGGATACTCTGTACTCGATACCGCTACCAAAAGTCACAAGTGTTTTTATATATGCGTTTACGATGTTATCAGGGTAGTAGGTCAGATCGTTATCGTGATATTCTGGAAGTTGCGGGCTCCTGTGTAAACAACAACAAAAAAAATGATACTTTTATTATATTTTATGTACGTAACAAAACTAATTATTGGCTGTATATTAAATTGTTATATACGTTGATCATTTTAATTCTATATCAACAATAGTTAAACCGTGTACCTATAATATATTATTCATATTATTATATTTTTATACAACAAGAGTTTTGTAAATGTTTTTTACTGTAATTATATATTTATTAATGTTTTAACATCGAAGCCAAATGTATTGCAACGACCATGTTTAAGCATAGATATAAAACTGCTGTTATAGGTAGGTATATATTATAAAATTTATTTGTATTAAGAAAAAAAGCTCAAGTAAAAGCCTTATAACGATACGTTCTTAATAATATTCATGTTTATAGTTTTCAAATCAGCCACAGACTACTACTACTACTACTACTCGTAAAAGGCATTTTAATAATTTCAACATAAACATACCAACTGGTTTCTCCTGCATCAAACTTGAATGTGTCGATACCAGATTTTGCAAGTAAATCATGTAGAGCATTAGACCACCAAGTCGCTGCTTCGGGATTTGTGAAGTCTATGTAAGAGCCATTGCCATTCCACCACGTGGAATTAACTGTGCCTGATGTACTTTTCACAAAGTATCCCTTCTGTTTGACCTTCTCGTGAGTAGGACATTCCAAATTTATGAACGGATGTGTCCACAAAGACGTCTTGAAACCTATTGATTCTATAAAATAATTATAACACAAAACATTTTAAGAGATATTCATCAGGTGAGTAGGTATAATATATGTAAGTGTTCTTCAAGAGAACATTCATACGAATAATCATTATAAATTTAAAAAATAAAACATTAGCGATGTGGTTAATTTTTATTAAAATCTTATAATTAACAATGAGCATTCGATATTGTATGAGCATGACAAATTACTACCTAACTGTAATAACTGTCGAAGTAAATCAAAAATTATTAACATATTAATGTAATATTTGAATATTTTATACTATTTAAAAATCTAGTTGTGAAATTAATTAAATTTAATAAACTCAATATTCGTTAATAATGTATGCAATATGCGTTTAGTTACACTATGTACATGTGTTATTGAGTAATATGATTATTTTTATGGTTAAAATCTATAGCTTAGTTTCATTTACAAATGATACGAATTCCACATTATGGTAAAAATAAATATCAGCATATAAGTTTAATTGCAATACACAAGACGTCTTAAATTATATGTATAATTTTTGTATCAAATATCACATTTAAATATTCTGTGATCGTAGTTTATTCTCACCGTTTTTTGTTTAATTTTTATTCAAATTATTCAAATTTAATAATTTTGCAAACGTGAAATAATAATATTCTTTTAAATAAAAAAAAACGTAGGTAGTATTATTATTACAAAGTATTTTGTTTCGAAGTTTTCAGAAATATCAGTTGATGAAAATCTTAATATTATGTGTTATTTGGCATACCTATAGTTATTAATTATCGCTATATAATGGTCTGGTGTTCATACCAGACATTTAAACAGTACCAAAAATAACTGGCATAGAACCAAACCTAAACTGACCAGTAACCGGACTGAACTTATTTTAATTTTGGGGAACTGAATTCAAATCAATCTTCTTATATATATAAAAATGAATTGTTGTTCGTTTGTCTCGCTAAAACTCGAGAACGGCCGGACCGATTTGGCTCAAATTTTTTTTTAAGATGTTCTTAATTGATAAATTTTGAATACCATACACTTCATATTAAATAACGAATTGAACAAAGTTTGAGTCATATAGATTTGGTACATTGAACGGGTAACGAAGTACACGGAATCAGTTAGTAAAATATAAATGAAATAAATTTTATAATAATAATGGGAAAGTTTTTATATTTTGATGACTTTGGTTTTTTCGTACTACGGAGTATTTTTGAAAATATCTGAATGCATATATTTTTTACGATATATTTTATCTACAACTGTAACTTCCGAACATTATAATTACTAATCATAATAGTATAAGCCGTATTATACATACTCAAGTCTTTGACGAGTTCCGATATGTTCGCAAATCTCGACGTATTAAATTCTGCACTACCGTAGCAAGTCTCCCAGTTGTCATCGATTTCCATTGTACCTCTGGGGAATCCGTTGTCGACGATTTCTTGAGCAAATTCTCGGACAGACGACGTGTTGACGTTGACTTTGTACCTCGCCCATGTAGACCAAATCGGATACTTTACGACGTACGGATCGGGAATTTTCGAAGGCATGCCGAGGAAATCTTTAATGGCTCTTTCGTGTGCCACTCGAGCGTTCTTGTACTTGCAAATTCGGTACAGCATCGCATTTCTAGTTTTTCTATACGGAGCCTCGACTTTGGACGTAAAGCACATCTGACCCGGTCGCGGACCGTTTATATCTACGAATAGGGGAACCGACTCGTCGATATAGATATAATACCCGTCAGAGTTGAAGAAATAAGACTCGATGACCTAAAACGACAGAAAAAGAAATTCAGGTATATTAATTTATGATTGTAAATCAATATTAGTTATAGCAGCCTCGAACAGAATTGAAATTAAAATATACGAAATAGATTTGAGGTATGATCAAAAAATTTGGAATACACTGTGCCTGCTGTACTTTACCCGGTGCTATAGTTTTTCAAATATTCCACAATTTTATACATTTTGAAAATTAAATTTTATATTTTAGATGTCACCTCAATTATAAGACTTTTCCACTAATCTACTACCCGATACCTATTTAGGGGAGGTTTATAGGGTGTATTATATCGAACAAATTACTTAACGAGAATAACTCTCAAGCTTTGTAGAATTGTCGGATTTTGATGACTATTTTTTTATCTGAAAGAAGGAGACTTCCTACAGCCCACATCGATCTCTGATTTTGTATTTTATTTCAAATAATCGTATTAACAATTTTGTAAGAAAATTCTTTTAATCTTGTATTTTTTTAGACACATTATAAAGTTTGAGAATAAAATATTGAAAAACAGAGATCGATGCGCGCTGTAGAATATTTCCCTCTAGCAATTAAAAAAAAAAAAAATTATGAAATTTGGTTGATTCTACAAGGCAGTATCGTTATTCCCGCAGAGTGTAATTTTGAGTACAAAATGTCATCGGCAACAGGTATATAAGTACACGAATTATGATCGGCGGAAGTTCTGGTTCGGAAAAATATCGTACAAATATTCTAGCTTACAGTTTGAGTAAAAGCGATAGTATTAAGAAAAAATTCTGTAACCAAACGCCAACCCTTTAAATGTTCAACGATTAATAGGTACTCACGGCTTGGTCACCCGATGATTTGGTTACGTATGGATTATTCGTCCAGTTGAGATTGTTTAGTGGCCAGTGTTGGAAAGTCACTTCGGCACCTCCATACCAAGAACTGCCCTCCATATCGACACAAAATTGCAAGACATCGTTCATCGATTGAGCTACTTGTTCGTAATTCTGACATTCTGGCTTCTCTGACTGTGAAAAGTAACGCAAATAGTCTTCGTTGCCTTTTGTTTTTGGTGTACACACACCCAGATCTCTATCAATACAATCTTCATAGAAGTTAAGGTTAAGGCTCTTCTCGTCAGATATCTCTAAAATGATTAAATATATTTTATTCTTGTTAATTCAGCACACAAAAGAATAAATTGTTATAGACAATAGTTATTTATAATAAATTTTGGTAATTACTTCCGTGTGCCACTTGCAAATTGCATTCTTCATCGGGGAACAAAACAATATGCTTCGACGACAAACACACTGACGAAAATGTCAGTGTTATCAAATAGAAAACTAAAAATTATTGAATTAAGTATAAATAATAATATATTGATTAATTAATTAATTATTATAATCTTATTTACCTATAAAATTATAAATTAAAAATATGTGGATCGAAATTTGAATAATAAGTATTAATGTTGTAAAATTGGTATTAAAACATGACTACCTAGGACCTACTAGATACCTACTCACAAATTACTATATTATTAAATTGTATACAAACTAAATAATTATTTAAATGTAGGTATCTACTACAATTATAAGCTGAAATTTCATTTGTCAAAAATATTAAACCAATTGTTAAAAACTACTCAATCACAATAATTATACATTACTAAATACAGTTTTGTGTCGATTTAAAAAAAAAATCTATTTTAAAATTTATCAAAATCACTTTGAGTGAATTTTGATTGAATACTTATTATGATATTTTGAATATTATTCAGAACTATTATCATAAATGTTATCTATCCAGTATCCAGTGGTTTTAGTTCTGTGAATATTTTCTTTAAATAATTTTTTTTAATTTAATAATAATGAACGGTGTTGTCATTCCAGTAGTTAACTATAACGTACAAGTAATTTATTTTTTAAATATTATTAGTTATGCTAAGCATTAATTTTTGAATTCAAAAAGTATGAAAGTGTAGTTCAAAATTTAATAAAATAAACTTAAATGTTTGTTTTAAGTGTTAAAAGAAAACAGGTAATAATTTATTAATATCTGTAAAACGACCATAAGGTTCTGTGTCAAATCCTATAGCAGCATCACTTGATTTAACAGTTAAAGAATCAAAAATATCGGATAACATTATAGAAATAAACACACATATTATTAGAGACTGTTAGGTAATACGTCTATAGTATGTATAGTGAGCAAAATAGTTAAGACGGTCACATAGTGTCGAGACCTTAAGTTCGAAATTTATAAAAACAAATTATATTCAATGCAAATTTAAATTGAATAAAATTAAATAATTGTATAAAATATATTCACCGTACATGATTAAGCATTACGAATTACGAAACTCAATTCTTAATTTAAAATTATAATTTTTATAAATATATAATATAATTACCCAATAAATTAGCCATATTTTTCTGTTTTATTTGAAATGTAACGTACATGATGGCAGTGCCGGCGGCGAAAATGGTATTGTGCTTGCTCTAAGCTAGTAGCGTTGCATTTTATAGTTTAAGTTTGTTTGTTATAATAATTGATGATTTCGATAACACTACGAAATTACCAACGTCATTGTACAAATTATAATATTTTTTGTTCAATTATTTTAAATGTTGAAGTATTTTGTTTTGCTTAAGTTAATAAAATATAATTGAAATTTCAATTAAAATAAAAAAAAAATCATTATTTACATAATTACATAATGTTAAGTATTTAAATAATTCACTAGATTATAAAATGAAAAAAAATATGAACAGGATGTAATGACAAGGCACTCATTTTGCTTCACACACTTCGACACGAGCTAGTCTAAAGTTTTATACTACTCCATACCTAAAGTGTTTACAAACTATTTATTATTAATTTTTATTTTATAAGACAATATGATAGACTATTATATTTTAAAATGTATAATTAAATTCTGTTGTCTATAATATGATTTTATTCCGAATTTCACATTGTTATAGTCATATATGATATTTAAAAGTTTTTTTTTTTACTTAATAAACAATATAAAGTAAAATAAAATAATTTTAACTATTGATTGGACCTTAATAGAACCAATTAATGTTGAAATGTTAATTATTTATGAGTATAATTATTACAAGTTATTATTACAAAATAAGTCATACAATATTTGCGGATATCAAAATTTGGAAATTTTGTTTTTGTAATCACAAATCTCGCTTTACATTTTGGAGCCGTCGGAGATGTAACGAATAATCAACCATCAAACCCGTGACTTCAAAAATATGTTTTTTTTTAAATATATAATAGTATTTGTTACTAGCTGGTAAAAAGTTACAACTTTAAAAAAAATTTTAACTGTTCAACTCCTTTTGGGTACAACTCAGTCTCTCCGGTAAGCAATCCGACTACGTAGGATAATGTGTGACATCATATGAATGTGGGCAATGTGCGAAAATTTTATTCGATGCATGCTTGCACTCGATCTGCCCGATTTATCAATGGTAACCATATAATAAATTCTAGTTTCTTATTTCTCAAATTACTACAGTGCAGAGTATAACTTGTGAGTTATCAGTTATCACTTAGGATATTTTACTGTTTTACCACAACTTATTGATAATAATACAAATTAATAAAACTAGGTATTGATAATTCACAATCATCGGGGACATATATTATTATGATTACTGATAGGTGACTTCTATCGAACGACTTATGGATATTATATGAAATATTACGAAATTGTCCAAAACTCGCTTAAAAATATCTTAAGAAAATCAACAGATAATGTTCTTACATTTTAATTGGCATCGTTTAGACTTTTAGGGTCATAACAAGCGTTTTTATTATTTTTTTTTTAATGCATAATATAACAATAATTATGAATAATGAAAATGTATGTATGTGTAGTGTTTACTCTTTAATTAAAAGAAATGTATTAATATATAATAATATAGGTATTATAATAAAACATTAATCTAATTGAAAATAGAATACTTCCTCCTTTTTAAAATTTGATCTCCGAAGTTTCTTATATACCATCATATTATTATATTTTAATAGCTTCTGTAAGAATAACTTTGAGTCCGTGGAAACTATAAATAGTAAGACGTATTATATTTTTTTTTTCTTTTTCTATATGGCCTTGTATAAATCATATTCATAATAATATGTAATTTAAGTATTTGCATAATCATTCATCGAAATACATACAATTAATATAGGTAATGCAAAAAGATATAGTGAGGAAAAATTGAGTGAAAAATCAAATTGAAAAAAAATGATCAGTACATACCTAAATATTGTATTACTTATCGAATTTAATACAATCACAAATTTAATTATATTGGTACCTACTCCCTGCTTACAGATTTATTTATTTTAATGAAATATAAAATAACCTTATCAGTTATTATAATATAATGTACATAACAATAAGTTACTATATTGTAATAACTATATGCCAGTGATTTAGGACGATTAAGGAATTCGTCCACAATTAACACTACCAAAAATGTATTCACATGGACTGTAGTCTATCGTCTGATGTCTATGACAAAAGTAAATCATGATTCTAGATACGTTTAAACCTACAAAAATTCATAATTTGACAGCTAAAAACCAAAATGACTATAATAAGTGATTTTCAAAGGCTAAGCGACAGCGACATTGTGTATAACACAGGATATTTTTGTGGTACATCTATTATAGGTAAAAGTGACCCTCTTAAATGCTGTGTGAAATAACCGACAATCACATAACGCTTGTTCCCTACAATTTTTGCTGGTAAATTTGTTTAATCTTTTTAAAGGGCAGGCATGTTTTGATAATATAACAATTTACTGGAGCGGAGAGAGATAGTGATTTTTGATCATATTCACTTCAATAGATTTATTTAGTCAAGCAGCTGTTGAACTAATTAAGTATCTATGCGATTTAGAAATTCTATTGAAGATTCTGTACTTCCGTATTAGGTATAATACATTGAAACTTCCATATTATAAAGAATTTCAATTTAACAAAATTTTCTGTTTGACGAAATATTTTTATGTATCGAACCGAATTCTAACCAAATTTGATTAATACAATTCACTATGGTAGGTACGAATTATGGAAGTTTCTCTGTGATTTCTTATTTCAGGTTAGATTTCCTAGGTTATTGGAACATTTTAAATGTTTATTTTAACGTCGGTTATGTACTATATTTATATGGTATTTGAAAAATGTATTTAAATTTGATTTACATAATATATAACCAATTAAAATAATACATAATATTCCTAAAAATGTTTTAAGAATAATATTGTATATACTATATAGGTAATATATTATGCTTTATTTTATGTTTGGATAAACACCTATATAAATATTAAACTTAATAAATAATTTATGCTCCTAAATACGAATCTTAGGTATTTAAATTCTAAAAGTAATTGTATACTGAAGAAAAATAAATAAATAAATTTAAGTTGGTTATATCATGAGTCAAACTTAATTTACAACGAAATGCTGCTGATAATCTCTTACGACAAGTGGTGAAATGTTTGGAAACAGTCGATCGCGAGGAAATGCAAGAGGGAAATAGGATATCGCGATAAATCGGTTGCTTTTTAATTAGATTAACTAACCTACTTGTTAATTTTAATTGTAATAAGTTTATACTTATCTAAAATAAATAACTTATTGTGGTATAATCGAATATAAACGGTTGCCGGTAGTCCTTCAATATTATTATGATACCGTTATGACATTTTATCTTAATTATTAACGTAATCATAATTTAAATATTAAATATAATAAATAAATAAAATATAGCCACTACAGACAAGTAAATATAATATGAGTGTACAGGTCCGGGGTATAATGACCACGGTATTTCCTTTTGATAAAACACCACATAGAACAAATACAATAATAATAAGGTAAAAGTGGGTGACTTGAGGGCAGTTGTGACACCAGTAAATATACTGACGATAATATCGCTATAGTGGCCCGATTTTTAATCTAAGTAAATGGGATGGGTTTAGCAAATATCCATTTTATCGTATGATATTCGTTGGAACAAAACAAGTTTCAAATAATAATTCCGTAAATTACAGTAATTATATACCTCAAGTCAATTAGTCTTGACATTGAAGGGTATTGTCTTAAGAAATCCCGACGTTGATTATTGTTGACACGTGGTCGTGAACATGTTGAAATCAAAGAATCCATTGTAATTCGTTTTCAAAATAATATGAAAAAAAAAAACAGTAATCTTGTACATGTTAAACATTATGTGCTAGATTATATAAAACAATTACAATTTAATGAAGATTATAAAACATTAGAATTGTTATTTAATATTTTTTAATATCAAAAAAAAAAAAAAAAAATACTTAAAATGTGTTAGATTAGATAAACCAAGTGCTTCCCGTCAGCCAAGGACTTATAAGTCTCAATAAATTGAAAGTGGGAAAGTACCAATCTACTTTACTGTAGATATATCGTGTACCTATAGGTACATATAGTCATTGAGTAGGTCATTGTTGTTATGATGGGCGAAGGGTCGAAAAACGGTTCTGGCCGGAAACCGTCAGTTAGCATAATATTATACTCGTAATATTTCTTAGTACAATATATTTAATCATAAGAGTACATTTTGTACTGCTATTTAACTAAATTATTTTACAATTGGTATCACATTAATAGTAATAATGATTTATTGATATGTATTAATCTTTGCGGAATACAACCGATTTATTATAATGATAATTGATATTGTATATTTGTATAGGTATGATAATATATTATAGGACTATAATACCAGATACCTACGTTATATGATAATTCATAATAATATATTAATATATTAAATTATTATTGTTACTTACTGACTTTTGAATCCATACCAATTCACCTTAGAACGATTTGGTGGTATAAACTGTCATTACCTTAAAATTATTATAAATATTTTGAAAATACGTTTCATCAGTGAAATATGATAGTCGTACAGTTCACGTAATAAAAGTTTCAAGTCTCACAAATGTATTTTAATAACAACAAATTAACTAAAATCGTCGTCAACTACATAATATAATATAATTCTTCGTTTCAATAAATTTAATCAAAATGTAAACTTTACATCTGTTGTGGTTCAATATGCTTTAGATTTTTGAGGTTCAGTAAAAGCTACTTATAAGAAACCTATTGTGTTAAACTTTCAGATGCAAGCTATAAAAATTGAAAATTTTATAAATTTTTAACTAAAAATTACTAATTAGTATCTGGTATGAACATTTTCGTGATAGTTATGAATTTTATCAAAACTAGAATTTTAATTACTTATAAAAAATAATTGTGATCTTGATATTTTAGATTCTGTGTGGAATGTATTGATTTTACAATGATGTGTGTTTTTTTTTTTAATTTTATTTTTTTTTGTGTCTGTTTACACGATAAGTAGTCGAAATAATGGTTCGATTTTCAACTTCAATATCTTGTTTGATGGAAAAGTGAATATTGTTGGTGCATTGAGGAGGTTAAAACTTAAAATTCCCAATAGTTTTCAAAAGCACCCGGAAAAACAAAATAAAAATTAAGGAAAAGCGGGAATTTTTACTCAAAATTGGTATTCCACAAAATCGATTTTGGTTTTTGGTGTAACTTTAAAACAAATGACTGTAAACACATGAAATTTTCATTAGTTGTTTATATTTCAATTTTCTATACATGATGAATTGTTAAAATATTTTGATTTGTTTTGAACTGTTTAGGGACATTTTCAGTTTCAAATTTTATTAGTTTTTTTTTCTATGAATGTCAATAAAACTTTATTTGTTGAGTAAAATTACTTGAAAATTTAATACAAGGCTCCCACTATATTGTTACAATGACGTGTGAATAATATTAAAAATCCTTAGTCACAGTTTTTTTTTATAAGCATTTAAAGTTCAAAAATTGACAAAATATGGAAAAATCACGAAAATTAGCAAATTATTTTGAGTTAAGAATTCATAAAAATTTTAATTTTTAAATCTAAGATCTTAAAATGTAATACAAGATTCCTTATAAGATTATCTGCCTTTATCAAAAAAAAAATGTCTATAAGAAATTCAAATTAAATTTTTATGAGGGTTTACAACATTCGATATTTAGTCGATTTCTCATGTATCGATTTTCTTATTTTGTTGTAATTCAAAAACGAATAACTGCAGATACATGGAAATTTCACTGAATGTTTATTTTATCAATCTTATACATCATAGAATTTTGAAAATATTTTGACTTGTTTTGATCTGTTTACGGACAATTTCATATTTCAATTTTTCCATTTTTTTTTCTATGAATTCAATAAAATTTTATCTGTTGGGCCAAAAAGTGTAAAAATGTAATACAAAGCTCCTCATATATTGCTACAATAGCAGTTGAAAAATATTAAAAATACATAAGCACAGTTTTTTTTTTTTATAAGCATTTAAAGATCAAATTTTGACAACATTTATCAAATTTAAAATTGAATAATTATTTTGAAGTTAAAAATTTATAAATTTTTCTACCACTTGTTCAATCTAATAACTTATAAGTAAAATTAAGAAAGTACTTAAAAAGTATTTAAATACTTGCCAAGTATTTGTATTTGTTCTCAAATAGTTTTTTTTAAGAAAACGCTACATATGCTTTATTATTGTGATATTATAGTGAATTTGCTTTTAATTGTAAGAATATCTGTGCCTGCTTATCGGTGGTTTTTTCAATATTTTAATTTTCAAGCTAAAATTCAAGTAAAATGTGAAAAGTTTTTTTTTTTTTTTACCAGACTGTTTGTGTGTTGTGTGTGATGGCGTTTTATCTATATCTAATAGTATTATGTAATAATATTAGTAGTAAGTTAAAATTATAAATATAAAAATCGACACGCAATAAGCTAAACAAGGGGACAAGACAATATCTAAGTAATAATAAATAATTATTGTTGCTTGAATATTCGAAATTAATTAGTGCATATTCTCGATCGGAATCGAATGTATATGTATCGCAGCCGCGTTGTGTGTAAAGAGTTAACACAGTAGCGAGAGTCAGCTGTTACGTTTGTTATTAAAATATGACAATATTGCTGCCTAAACACTTACCTAACCTGGCCCGCAAGATCGAAGATTGTGTTGATCGCTGCAGATTGTGTGTTTCCACAGTTTTCAATGTTTCGAGTTAATAGACTGTTATATTTTATTCTTGAGGTGGGCTGCGTCTTTTGTTTTAAGTTTTATTGTTAACACACGCTGAACTCTATTAATTTTTTGTCAAAACTACCTAAAAACTAATACCAATTAAGATACTTTTAATGATTTGAATTAAAAATATATAAATACATGATAAAGAAGTATGCTTTGCATAGGTCGGAGCATTTTGTATTCAATAATTTTAATAGTTTTTAAGAGATAAAATATGACAAAAAAAAAAAATATAAAAATTGATAAGATTAAAATCCCTTTAAGAATTTGCTAAATTTAAAAAATTGTTCCAAAGGGAACATTATAGAATATAGATACCTACATTCAAATACTTTCAATTTTTTATACCTTTAAATCAACTAACCCGATATTATGTCTTACGTTAATTTTATATATTATATATTATTATATTTTACAACGTATCATTATTTGGTGACACTTATCTGTTTTCTTTGTCAAATAATTTGATTTTCACTTATTTTGACTCAGTTGAGTAAAATATAATTCACAGTAAAAAAAATATATTGCTATATTGTTCTCAATTTTTAATTGTATTTTACCTGGTAAAATTAAAATGGAAAATAATAAAATATAAGCTAAAAAGAATAATTAAAGTATTTGATTTTAAATACAGATAGGTATCTGCATTGAGAAATTATTAAAATACATATTTGAGTAGTATAAAGTATTTGAATACTTTTACTGAAGAACAACACTGGGTGGGTAGTAAAGACACACAAATTATCATTTACTACACACACACAAAGACGAGAAGTGATAGTGAGGAACGAAAGATTGCCTAAAACAACTCCTTAAAAATGCCACTTTTACAGGGTGAGATTATTAAATACTTTAATAATTGTTTAACGGGGGGACACGTCACTTGTAACAATATTTGGGAAGAGAGCCAAGTTAAATCAAAAACTCGATTAAAAATTGTAACTGTGAATCATGTTACAATAAAACGTTACATATAATTTTAAATACTTTCTCAACCTTATTTTTAAAACAGCAATTTCGTTAAGTATTCTAAACGTATTGCACTCTACAAACATTGCATCTTCAACTTAATGGGATAATATGAGACCTAAATAATTAATTGAACAATTTTAAAATAGTAAAATTAAAAATAAAAATTAATTTAAAAATGTCGAACAATTTTTAAACAATAAATGTAGGTAACAATTTATAAAACACTAATTTTATTCAATTTTCATTTGTACATTGAAGATAGTTATAAATGTATAAAATTCAAAATAAGAATAACATTGTACACAATTTACTGGAACATATGGTGACCTTTAACTCTGGTGAGCCACGGAAGAACATCGAGCTTGGCAGGGTAGTTGCGTAACCACCTCCTGCCAGTAATGAGTCTTGAATTTGGATGATTCTCGTCTCTCCAAATTCCAGAAGGCAAGTAAACATCTCGAGAAGTAGCACCTTCAACAACGACCGGAGCGACAAGGATATTTTCACCCAAAAGATATTCTATAGAAATGGAGGTTAAAAATAAATTATTTAATTGCTGTACAATTAATATTATAGTTAGGAACTTAAAATTGAAATGTATTTTCTAACTGTCGTCAATGATTTGTGCTACTGGATCAGTAGGGTCGATCCACCAGACTGGAGGATTAAGTGGACTACCCTCACATCGACAATGGTGTCCGTATAATTAGCACGGAGGATCATTAATTTTCTGCATATATCAACAGTCTATAAAAGCAAGAGTTTCAATGGTTGTACGCAAATGTATAATTCAAACTATTCAATAGCTACAACACGTTGAACTCGTGCAGTTACCTGTTGATCAAAATCCCAAGGTGTGTACGAAAACTGTACATGAATACGTTTGCTTGTATAAATCTAATAATCCCTAAGTGAAATGAATAAATAACAATTATAGATTATAGAACATAAAATAATAAATTACTGTGATTACATGTTAAGTATAATATTAATTAGTAATTACTTCCATGTTCCACTTGCAATTTGTTTTCATTATCTGAGAACAAAACAATATGATCTGACCCCATACACACTGACGTAAACGTCAATGTAATCAAATAGAACACTAAAAATAATAAAACGAGTATTATTTAATTTTAAACATAATAATTATAACTATGAAATTATACATTACAAATATGTAGACCATAATTCGCGTAGGTATTAAAATTAGAAAATTATTTTTAAATACGATAACCTTAGATACACGGAAATTACTATATAATTTATAAGTACCTATACTGAGTTTCTATAATATTATAAACTAATAATTTATTTTACAATATAAGTTATTCAGAGCATTAATTAAAGATATCTGATACTATAGGAATTTACATAATATAGATTATTAGAAACTGGTTAGATAATACTACTATTAAGTTTTATATAAATGAATTATAGTAAAATTGGTCATACATTTTGTATACCAAAACCAAAAGTTTATAAAAAAATTCAATGAAATTTTAAAATGTAATAGTTGTATAAATAAAAAAATGAACAACCGTGCAATTTTCATTAGGACTTATTCAAACAAGATTACTAACTAAACCTAATGATTTTTATTAAACAAATAATTACCCAATGAATTAGTCATATTTATCCGTTTTAATTGAAACTTATCATTCATGATGGCAGTGCTGATGGAAAATCGGACATTGTGCTTGCTGTGGGGGGATAGCGTTCAATTTTATAGTCGAATTATATTTGTTAAAAATTGATAATTTCGATAACAGTATATGAAATTATCTGTGTCATTGGGCATTTTTTTCTCATTTATTCTTTAATCAATTATTTTGAAGTTTAAGTATTTTGTTTTGTTTATGTTGGTAAAATATCATTTAAATTTCAATCAAAATTAACCAAAAAAAAAAAAAAAATCATAGTTTAGATAATCACAGAATAATATTAAGTATTTAAGTAATTCGCTGGATTATAAAATGAAAAAAAAACAGACATGTTGTAATGACGAGGCACTTGTTTTGCTTCACACACTTCGATAAGCAGGTATATAAGTTATATCCTACCTACTCTGTAGTGTTTGTTATAACTTTTCATTTTTGAGATATGATAAACATTTAAAAAATATTAATCCTATAATACTAGTTTTTTATCTGAATGATTTGTACTAGTATAATATTCGTATGATATTCAAACTTGTATGTCTTACATAATAGCTATATAAATTATAGTACGATAAAACATCAACAGATATCAACATTGGGAAATTTCAAATTTGGTAGGTAATCACCTAGATAGCTTCCCACTTAACTTTTTCAGTTGTCGAAGATATGGGTAATGAAACAAACTACCAAAACCATAATTTCATTAAATGTAATATGTTTTTGAAATATACATAATAAAAATAATAATATACTAAATGGGAAAAAAATGAACATTTTTTTTTTATAAGAATTTTGTTTTAATTCATTATCAATAATATTATGATAACTAGTGTAATTTGCACAGCTTAATTTTTAATTGTATAAAATTTGTATCACGCAATAGACAAAATAATAACCGTGAGGTACCTACTTTGTTTTAAAGCAAATCTCATTACTGGTCAGGTGGCACTGCTGGGAGCCTTCCTATTAATGTTATTATTTTACATAAAATGTTCAACACACTTACTTATTATACCTTATCGTATAGATTGTAAATATTCTTTTTAAAATAAAAAAAAAAAATTTGGAAAATCCCCCACCCTTTCAAAACTTTTTACTGAGGTCATAAAATACCAATGGGGGGTCTGACCCCCCACGTCCCCCCTTATCTATTCCATTGACCATACCTACGTGGCTACGTCTCACCGTGACGAACTATGATGATGGATGTAGAGGTGTATAGGTACTTACCTATTGTTCATAATATATTAATATTATATGAAACTTGTAATCTGTGCTATTTGCAGCCATTGTGCCATCGAGTTGTACTACCGACGGTTTCTATCGATAACAATATTAAATCCGATGGAATTACCGATTACGTATATTTTGATAATATTTTTATACCGTTTTTTAGTATATAATAATATTATATTTACATAGGCAGGTATTATAATAATGAGCACTTAAAAAGAATGAAACGTCGGCGATGATGTTTCTCTCCTTGAATTTATTTCTCCGCGACAAATAATAATTGTTATGGAAACCGATGTATATACCTGTAATAGCTGTCTATTATTCCGTTATTCTGTAGAAAAATCGGATAAGTGGAGTATAAGTGAGATATAAGTGGGGTGACGTAGTGATATTATTATTCTAATTTTTTAACTGGTCAAAATAGCTTATTCACTTACAAAACATTTCGCAAACAAGTTGTGTCGTTTTTCCGTATTAGTATCAATTAACTATCTATTGATTTATCATTCAACAGTTCGTTTCGTATTGCTAATAAAGTCGTAAAAACGTTTGCTCGAGTTCACGAGTTCTGAAATCGTTAAGGGGCCTGGTCGCGACCTGTTTTTTTGCTCAAAAACATGCCTTACAGGAAAAACTCTCACGCCTTGTAGATTGGTCCGATTTCCGTAATTTTTTTTTTTGTTAAATAGAGAAAGACGTATTGCAGGGCGCATTGGACTTGGATTTTCAAAATTATTTTTCTAAATCTTATATTACAAGTTTAAATTTAATCCATTTTTACAACTTTTTAGTTTTTGTATTATTATTTATTTTTAGCAACGTAATCAAAAATCAAAGTCCAATGCGCCCTGTAAAAAATATTCTTCTATCTAACAAAAAAAAAATTACGGAAATCGGACCAATCTACGAGGTGTGAGAGTTTTTCCTGTAAACTGTGTTTTGACCGATATAATACACCCTATCAACCCCCCCTAAATAGGTATTGGGTAGTAGATTAGTGGAAAAGACTTATAATTGAGGTGGCAACTAAAATATAAAATTTAATTTTCAAATTTTATAGAATTGCGGAAAATTTGAAAAATCGCGACCAGGCCCCTTAAGATGCAACAACGAAAAACCAGGGAACATCCATTCTACTGCCTTACTAATGTAGCAAGTCCCGAGTGTAATTTAATCAACAACGAAGAACTGCTATAGATCAATTAAATGTGTTAAATTCTAATTCAAACTCAAAACTGCCCGAGGTCAGTATTGGAAACATTTTTTTTTTTAAAACCAAAATAGTTTTAATGTTTCTTCTAAATGTTTTGAGATATACCTTATATTTCATGTAAAAATATTAACTATACCTATAATTAAGAAAAGCAATTTTTAAATAAAAGAATAGGAACAGTCTAAAAGGACAATGATTTTAAAAAGATCGAATAATTTTAAGATAGGTATATTCTATAGGTACAACAATTAAAAAAACCATAACTATTGTATTATATTTTTCTATTTTTACTTTCAAAAAAATTATAAAATATGTACTTATGCAATTTTAACTAGGTAAAAGAAAAACTGATTGAAATTTACCAGAACACATGGGGGACAGCTCTAACTCTGGTGAACCACGGAAGAACATCGAGCTTGGCAGGGTAGTTGCGCAGCCACTTCCTACCTTTAATGAGATGTGAATTGGGATGGTTCTCGTCTCTCCAAATTCCAGAAGGCAAGTAAACATCTCGAGAAGTAGCACCTTCAATAATAACCGGAGCCACGAGGATATCTTCTCCCAAGAGATATTCTATACAATATGAGTTTAAAAATAAATCGTTTAATTGCTTCAGAAAAATATAGTTAGGTATAGGCGATTAAAATTTAAATGTATTTTCTAACCGTCGTCAATTATTTGGGCGACTGGATCAGTAGGGTCGATCCACCAGACTGGAGGATTAAGTGGACTACCCTCACTTACACAATTTCTCATTAATTGGATAATCGTGTCCGTGTATTTAGCACGGAGATTCATTAAACGTCTGCATATATTTTTTTTTTTTTTTATTGAAAGAAAAGAGGCTTCAACATCTGGGGTTATTAGCCTTGAATACATTTACATAGTGTGGGTTACATTAATGATTACATATTTAAAAGGTTACAGAGTCTTAAATTATGAATACAAATACATATTGATTAAAGATTATGTGCAATGTTAATTTGTGTAAGGAAATTTAAGATTTTTGTGGTGTTGTCTTCATGGAGAGCTTCTTCTAAGTTGTTGGGTATTGATAAGGTATTTCTGGTGTTTTGGAGGTTTGGGCAGTCTAGGATGATGTGTTGAATGGTTAGGTCTTCTTGGCATTGATTACATATGGGTGGTGGATCTTTTCTAATTAAAAAAGAATGAGTCAGGGAAGTATGTCCAATTCTTACTCTGGCTAGAGTGACTTCTTGTCGTCTGTTTAAATTATGGAGATGGTGCCACTTTTGGGTGCATTTTTTTATTTTTTTTAATTTGTTGGAAGGCGGAACAGAATCCCAGTAACTTTGCCATGTCATATTTATTTTGTTTCGAATGGAAATATTTATGTCATTAGCCGGTATGTCAGTGATTGTTGGATGTAAGATGGTTTTAACTGCTTTGTCTGCTGACTTATCGGCCATCTCGTTACCGGCAATGCCGGTGTGAGAAGGTACCCACATAAATTCTATATTTTTTTTTGTAGAATATAGTTCAGTTTGGATGTTCTGGGTTATTTCATTTGTCGAGAAGGGGTTTAGGAGAGCTAGAAGAGCACTAAATGAGTCACTTATTATTAAAATATTGTTATATGAAGGTGTCAGGTTTGTTGATTTGATTGCTTCTAATATGGCGTAGTTTTCTGCTGTGAAAATGCTGCTCTCCGGAGGAAGCTTATGCAGGATTTCGGTTTCTTCTTTGATGATTGCGAATCCAGTTCCATGTTGAGATTTAGATGCGTCGGTATAAATTTGTGAAAAAATGGAGTATTTACTCTGGATAATTTCTTTGAAGTGAGACGTGATAATTGTCGAATTTGTTTCATGCTTATTATATTTGGTTAATTCGGTATTTATGTGGGTTTTCCAAAGCCAAGGTGAAAATTTTGGGAAAGTAATTTTATTTTTAACGGATGTGTGGATTTTAAACTTTGTGCACAAACGGGAGAAGGTGACGTGTATGGGTGGTATTTGTTTCCCAGATATGTTGGTTAGGATTTTATTTTGGTTTTGGAAAATATTGTTGTGTCCTATGTGATTAGGAGTGCTTTTCCTTTTTATGCCGTAGATGAGTGTGTCTTTTTCTCTTTGGAGTTTGAGAGGTAGTTCTCCAGCGTAGCATAAAATACTGTCGATAGGGCTGGTTCTGTATGCTCCTATTGAAATGCGAATACCTTCGTTATGTATCGGGTCTAATATTTTGAGTAGATTTTCTTTGGCTGAATTATAAATAATTGATCCGTAATTTATTCGTGATAGTATTAGTGATTTGTAAATATTTAGAAGGCTTTTTGTGTCAGCACCCCAAGTGTGATTTGAAAGTATTTTCATTATGTTCATTTTCATTTTGCAAGAGCTTTTAAGTTCCTTTAGGTGTTGGGTCCATTTTAATTCACTATCAAAGATCATTCCTAATACGCGTAAGGATTTGCAAAAGGGTATTTCAGAATTATTAAGGAATAATTGTAGGTTCTCTGTCGTACGAGTGTGGAAACAAATACATTTACTTTTCCCTGGAGAGAATTTGAAACCGGTCTTATTTGACCAATTTTGGAGAATATTAAGTGCTTGTTGTAGTATTTCCATCGTGGTTTTAATATTTTGTCCACTGCAATAAATGTGGCAATCGTCGGCAAAAAGAAGGTGTTTTGTAGGTTTGGGAATTTCTTTAAATATATTGTTAATAGCTAGCAGGAACATTGTTACACTGATCACTGAACCTTGGGGAAGGCCATTTTCAGTTAGGTAGGTATTTGATAATTCATTGTGAGCTTTAACTTGGATTGTACGATTTTTTAAGAAATTTTTGAAGAATATGAACATTTTACCATTTATGCCACACTCTTGAATAATTTGAAGGGCTCTGTTTCGCCATACCATATCGTATGCTTTTTCTAGGTCTAAGGCTATTAATATTAGATGTTGCTTTTGATTTTTTGCGTTACAGATATCATCGTGTAAGGAAGAGAGGGTGTCGAGAGTTGAATGATTTCTTCGAAATCCACATTGATCAATCGTTAGTATATTCGATGTCTCCAAGTGCCAAATGAAGCGCTTGTTAACTATTTTTTCTAATGTTTTGCCTAGTGTATTGATGAGTGAAATAGGCCTATAGTTGGAGGTGTCGAATTTGTTCTTATTTGGTTTTGGGATGGGTATAACAATTGCGTTGCGCCATTGGTCTGGATATATGCCTTTATCCCAAATTATATTGTAAATTTGGAGAAGTATTTCGTGTCCTTGCTTTGGTAGATTTTGAATAAAGGACTGCATATATTTACTGTCTAAAAATAGTAAGTTAAAAATTAAATGGTACATAACTTTATAAATTTAATGAATTTTATGTTTTTTTTTTTTTTTTCAATCAATCATATCAATCTATTGTTAAACTCATTTATATTACCTGTTGATCAAAATCCCAAGGTGTGTACGAAAACTGTACAACCGGCATAAATAGATTTGCTTGCAACCATCTAATATACATCTCTTTTGAAGGCGGTAAATCGAAGTTACCGTCTCCACCGATCATGTCTGGTAACACGAACGAATATCCGACCATATTCATTTGTATAAGAGATGTTATTAATGTGGGAAGTCCAAGTTGGTAATCCCACCGAGACTCGCGATCAATCATTCTTATAAGACGGCCAAATTCTTGACTTCTTCTTGATGGCCTGTACTCAACGCCATTACCAAAAGTCGCAATAGTTCTGAGATAAGCGTTTACGATATTCTCTGGGTAGTAGGTCAGATCATTATCGTGGTACTCTGGGAGTTGCGGGCTCCTGTATATACAAATAAAATTATAATACTAGTTACTACCTATGTTTGCTGAAGATGAAACATTCACTATATAATATTATTTTATAAAAGCTTATATTTTAAGATTTAAATTGTGTATTAATTTTTACGCTCTGTACATAAAAAATACAAATATAAATTCATGCACAGTAAAAATATAATATTATACTTAATTTATAATACCTATAGTTTTGTATGGTAATTTATGTTTTGTCTTTTATATAATTTATAAATATAATGATGTAATAAATGTGTTTAAGCATCGATATAATACTGTGTATTGCATTTATGATTAATTAAGTTAAGCAAAATGGGTCTTAAATAATATTAAGTTCTATAGTTTTCACTCATCGTAAATTACAACTAAGAATTTTTAACATAAACATACCAAGTGGCTTCTCCTGCATCAAACTTCAATGTATCAATTCCAGATTTGGCTAGTAAACTATGGAGAGTATTAGACCACCATGTCGCTGCTTCGGGATTTGTGAAGTCTATATAAGAGGCTTCTCCATTCCACCACGTAGTATTAACTGAGCCCGACGTACTTTTAACAAAGTAACCCTTGTTTTTGGCCATCTCGTGAGTAGGACATTCCAAATTTATGAACGGATGTGTCCACAAGGATGTCTTGAAACCTTTTAATTCTATAAAATAATTAAAACATAAAATACCTATTTTAAGAGATATTCGCCACGCGAGTAGGTGTAGTAAGTATATCATTATATTATTCAAAAGAATTTGATATTTAAAAAATATCAAATTACTTATATGGTTATTAAAAAAATCTTATGATTAATAATAAGCATTCGATAATGTATGAACTTGAACAATTATTACAACCTAACTATAATTATAGCTATAGCAATAAATCGAAAAATATTACAATTAATGAGATATTCAATATTCGTGTATTGAGTAACATAATTTATCATACGCAATCAAAAAGATTCTTTCAGAAGATAGTATTAGTATTAGTCCTCAGTGGCGTAGCCGGGGGGGATTTGGGTGTTCAAACACCCCCCATTGACATTTTCCTCCCTAATAAAAATATTGTTTATAGGGTTTGAGACTGCTCGCATTATTTTAGAGAAGTTATAAATTTGTCTTATGAAATATTTTAAATGTTTGAATGTTTGAAGTTTGAATTTGCATATTTTAGGAAAAGTGTACATTTGAGCGATTTTTCGCATATTTATGCATATTTTGCATTTTTCTAACTTAAATGTAGGTACATACAATTTTCGGGAAAAATCATATTTGGATAACATCGAAAAATATCTTTAAAAATATTATGTTTGGTTAGGTACAATATGTTAATTTTGAAATTTGGGCAGGCCGAAGCCTAAAACCATACTATTATAAAATTGAATTAAAAAAATTTAGTAAATGATTGGGAGGGCTGTTAATGTTGTTGGTGGAGCTTGGCTATACGGTTTGCCCTATTTTCGCATAATTATGGTATGTAAAATTTTATAATTAAGTCTCTTTGTGACAAGACTGTGTTAAAACTATAATTGACATCTACATTCTAAATTGTACGAAGAAATGAAAATCAGTAGATACGTGTTCGTTTATCACGGTGTTCGCATATCACGTTATTCGTTATTACATATTTATTAACCTAGTATTTTATGCCAGTATTTTTAAAAATCAAGTTGTTTTATTCCACAATAGTTTAAAAATGTCCAAAACATGCAATAGTGTAATCCGTCCATCACATTAATCAATATAGGTACCTACCTATATTAAAATTAATAAACCCATGTATAAATTATTTATGTTTATATACTTAATTATTTTTTAGTTTTTTATTACCAAAATTGTAGTATGTTTTATGAATTTTTCAAAAATAATATAACAATGTAGCTGTATATATTTAAGAATATTTTGACAACTTTGACTGCATCATAATATTTAGTGCAACAAGTCAAGTCCCGAACCCCAAATTTATTTATATACGAAAACTGTAAAACTTGGTTATAATCTGTACTTAAACACCCCCCATTTCATAATCCTGGCTACGCCACTGTTAGTCCTACAAGGTTAAGTTTAAACGGTAAATAAACCTATAAACATAATTTTTATATCAAAATTCAGCAAACTTATATGTTTTAATGCAAAATATGTTATAGTATGTCAAATTATACTCTAAAATATTTATATTATTATATTATCACTAGAAAATGGTTTGTTCATTATACGCGATGACTGAAATCGTACCGAAAAGTACTGACTTTGGACCATAGCTTTTATTATTGGTTATTTTATATTATTTTACGATTTGAGGTACCTTTTTAATATTTATTTGTAATGAATATCTGTATAATATATAAATTATAGAAAATTTTACGAAATATTTACACTAAATTATTTTGTTACTTACTCAATTCATCGACAAGTCCTGATATGTTCTCGAACCGTGTTGTATTAAATTCTGCACTGCCGTAGCAAGTCTCCCAGTTGTCATCGATTTCTAGAGTGCCTATAGGAAATCCTTGATCGATGATTTCTTGAGCAAACTTTCGAACAATGGACGTGTCTATATCGACCTTATATCTAGCCCACGTGGACCATATCGGATACTTTATAACGTATGGATCAGGTATTGACGAAGGCATACCAAGGAAATCTTTAATAGCTCTTTCGTGTGCTACTCGAGCGTTTTTGTATTTGCATATTCGGTATAGCATTGCATTCCTAACTTTTCTGTACGGTGCAACAACTTTAGCTGTAAAACACATTTTTCCTGGTCGTGGACCATTTATGTCTAGAAAAAGAGGAACCGACTCGTCGATATGAATATAATATCCGTTGGAGTTGAAGAAATACGACTCGACGACCTTAAACAAATAAAACAAAATTAATATATATATATTATCGTATCAAGTCCTTAATCAATACGATGTGAAAAGTAAGAAACTTTTTGACTTATAAGTGAATTCTTGCTTAAAGCCTAGACGAAAGTATTAATACGGAATGCATTTAAATAATTCTGACTATTGATACTCACTGCTTGGCTGTCTACATTTCTTGTCACAAATGGTTTATCCGTCATGTCGAGTTTATTCAGTGGCCAATACTGGTAGGTCGTTTCGGTCCCACCGTACCAAGAACTGTTCCCCAAATCCACACAAAATTGCAACACATCGTTCATCGACTGAGCTACTTGCTCGAAATTCTGACATTCTTGCTTTTCCGATTGCGAAAAGAAACGCAAATAGTTTTCGTTTCCTTTCGGCTTTGGTGTGCAAACACTCAGATCTTTATCGATACAATCTTCATAGAAATTAAGATTAAGGCTGTTTTCTGTGGTTATTTCTAAAACGAACAAATAACCCTTGAATATTAAATCACACAAACTAATAAATTATTATGATAAAATATTAATTGTTATAATATTTAGTAATTACTTCCATGTTCCACTTGCAATTTGTTTTCATTATCTGAGAACAAAACAATATTCTTGGACCCCAGACACACTGACGAAAATGTCAATGTAATCAAATATAATACTAAAAACAAAAGAAAAATAATAATTATGATGATGTTTGTTGATTTTATTGAATAATTTAAAACTCATAAACCATAATATTACACTAACATTTAAACTTGTCACTTAGGTATGATTACCTACTTACCCTTAGGTTATTCACTGAATAATTTTTAAAATGTAATACGAGTAGGTATAATAATTGTGTGTCGATGGTGTGCATTTGCTAAAGATAATGAACACATCTAATTGACGTTATCCCTATATTAAAAACTTTTAAATTACAATATTATTTATTACATTTTTGTAAAAAATTATTGAAAAAATCTACATAATTAGTTTTTCTATGTACAAATTACTTTGTAACTCCTATTATAAATTGTAATATATTGTATGGAAATTATGTAATGTGTGCTAAATATGATGTTTGTTTAAAATAAGTAAATATATGTTAATCCTATTGGTATTATGGTTATTCACAGCCTTCATTTCAAATTTTGAAGTGTTAAAGTTATATTTGAAATAAACTTTTAAAGTGATAATAACTACTGACAATTGATTTCTGTAAAATGTCGATCACTTAAAATGCCGAATTCTATGATCATAATTTCACACAAAAAATCAAAAACACTGGATTGGTAAAAGTTTAATTAAAATTAAAACGGTTTATAGGTCTAATTTTAATACTAAGCAATGGGCACAATATTAGTTTTAATATTCACACGTTTTCGTAACCTAAAGTCTAAAGTTTGTAAACATTTTAAATCGTATAGAACAACGTAGACAATTGAATAAAAATAGATAGCCATAATGTTGTATAAGTCAATTAAAACTTATTAAAATACAATATTAATATAATTATTTTATTTTTAATACTTACCCAATAAATTTGTCATATTTCTCCGTTTTATTTGCAACGTAACATACATGGTGGTGCTCACGGAGCATAAGATAATAGTATGGTAATGAGCTTTCTAGAGTCGAATAGTGTCTAATTATGTAATATACTAGTTAAATTATTGTGTTTTATAATTTTTAGTTCAATCGTATTTGTGATAAATCGATGAGTTCAATAATACTACGAAAATATACATACGTCAGTGTAGATATTTTTTTGTATATTCAATTCTTCATTTAATTATTTTAACGTTGAAGTATTCTGTTTACTTAATGTGTTAATCATGATAGTTACACAGTTAAAGAATTAACTGCACTCGATTATGAAAAAAAAAATAATGACAGGAAATGGTGGCTAAACGGTAGACACTCATCTTGCTACATACATTACGACACACAAATAAATAAGTCTTACTCTCTTATATAGTGTAATCAATTTCTTTTTGATTTCAAAAATTTTAATTTGCTTCTCTGCAATATGATAATAATATTATGATTGTCACCGCTTTCTGTTCGTTACCTTTGTCGTTTAGGTAATATTTAAAGGTCGTATTTTTTATATTATGCAAAGCAAAATAAAATAAAATGATCATAAGAAGGGTAATATTCTAAATTTAATAGGATCGATGAATGTTAAAATACTTAGTATTTATACATAAATTTACAAAATATCTTAATATCAAATTAATACGTACGTACGTAGTTTATATTAGTACATCTTATAATATTCGTGGATAACGACATTTATGAAATTCTGAAATGGCATTGACTGCGATACCACCCAAAGTATCTAGGATATCAACGCGCTGGGCAAGTTAATAATAATTTTTTAACTCGGTCAAGTTAAGTTAATATGTGATAATAAGATAACGAATTCAAAGTTAAATTAACTGTTGGTTGACTTGGTGAAGTTCAGCGTTAATACACAATGTTTTTTTAATTTTTTACTAAGGTAAATAAAGTTGATTTTAGATTCTGAACGAAGCGAAAGAATTTATTGTATTTAGTATTTACTGTCATTGACATTTTGTGTAGTAAAAATGCTTAAATTTTCAAGATCAGCAACTTTTCTAGCGAACCAAAATTGATCATTAAACTGTCAAAATGTTCAGAAAAAAAGCTTTACCGGAATCCATAAAAAATATGGTGGTTACCATTTGCAAAAATAAAGTCGATTTTAATATTGGTAAAATTGCGTATTTAAACATTTTGAAAATGTTATAAAAAAAATGGCCTGTTAAAAATAAGGAAACACGTATCTTTTTTTGTTTTAACGAAATTCCATATCATCGATCCATAATTGTTAAAAAAAAAACCCGCTTAAAATGACATACGATACACCTGTATATTTTTTGTATAGTAAAAAAATATACAATAACATTAAGTCGTTAATACCTATGTAATAATACAATTATTTTGTAGTTTAAGTTGAAATGGGGCCCACTAAGTGTATGGTGTCCTGGGGCCCATTTTATCTTTAATCAAAGCTAAAGACGACAGCGAAGCAAAGACCGTCTTACTGGAACACCTGCACCGCGGTCTGATCGTCGTAAATCGGCATGGAAAAGGCTGGAAGTGTCTGATGAACGCGGATCGCAGAATATGCTTGTTTCAGAGCTTCGTGGACGTTGAATGAGATTTTCCAAGTTACTTGTACCATGGTTGGGGCTGCGTCACCAGGTCAACGCCACGGTCGGCCGCCCGTCAACCTGTAGCAGTTTTTGGCGTCTTCCAGGCTTCGAAGATCCTTCTACTGTCAAAGTAATTAAAATTAATGAAGTCCAGATTTCAAATCTACAAATTTTTTTACACAGTTATAATGATTATTATAGCTCCAGATTTAGGAGCATATTTACGATATATTTATACAGAATATTGTTAATTTTAAGTACTCGCCTGTCGAATCATGTTGAAGTGGAGTGGTCATTTTTAGTATATAAAAATATATTGTCAAACCATTATTGTGACTTAAAAATTTAAAAAAACATTGAACAAATATCAATGCGATTTGATGTGATTTTGATATTCAAAAATACTTATTTGTTAAAACTACTAAAATCTAAAAAACATTTTGAAAAAGGTGCTCTGCTGTACAGTAGGTTACAAGTGGGTCACTTTATAATGGATAGTATTAAATTTGAATTCAATGATATAAAATCATTGTATAAGAAAAACGATTCTAAGTGGAGACGGTATGTCAGTCTAGGTATAAGACATATTATATACTTATCTATGGTATTAAAAAAATTTACCTATAATAAATTGCTAATTAATTATATCACAATATCTATTAGGTCCTTATAATGCATAATATGTCAACAACAAACCCTGATACTATCATAGATATATAATAGTGTACTTTAGAAGTTTCAAGTACCCACGAATAATATTATACAATCACAACAAAACAACTAAAATAGTTATTCTAGGTTTTTTATTATGTAATTTCGTCCAAAGTTGAACTTAAAATGAGTATAAAAATAATTTGTGCTTATGTATTTTTTAAATATTTTGGTAACAGAGGTAACTACTTACGTGAAATCTTGTTTTAAGTTTTCAATTCTTAGATATAAAAGTTAAATATCTTATAAATTTTTAACTACAAAATATTATTCATTTTTAAATTTGATACATTTTGTCAAAATTCGATCTTTAAATGCTTATAAAAAAAATTGTGCATATGTATTTTTAATATTTTTCAATTGCTATTGTAAAAATATATCAGGAGCCTTGTATTAAATTTTAACACTTTTTGGCCCAACAGATAAAACTTGATTGATATTTATAGAAAAAAAAAATAAAAAAATTGAAAACTGAAAATTCCGTAAACAGCTCAAAAAGAGTCAAAATATTTTCAAAATTGTATGGTGTATAGGAAATGCTAATTTAAACATTTAGTGAAATTTTCATGTATCTACAGTTATTCGTTTTTGAATTACAACTAAATAAAGAAATCGCTACTTGAGGAATCGAGTGAATATCCAATGTTGTAAAAATTTAATTTGATTTGACTTTCTTATAAACATTTTTTTTTTGATAATGGTAGATAATCTTATAAGGAATCTTGTATTACATTTTAAAATCTTAGATTTTAAAAGAAAAATTTTTACGAATTCTTAACTCAAAATAATTTGCTAATTTTCGTGATTTTTTCATATTTTGTCAATTTTTGAACTCTAAATGCTTATCAAAAAAAACTGTGACTAAGAATTTTTAATATTTTTCATCTGCTTTTGAAATCATATACTAGAAGCCCTCTATTAAATTGTCAAGCTTTTTAACCAACCAATAAAATTTTAATGATATTTATAGAATAAAAAACTAAAAAAATTGGAAACTGAAAATGTCCCTAAACAGCTCAAAATAAGTCAAAATATTTTATAAAAGGCATGGTGTATAGAAAATGCTAATATAAACAGTCAATAAAAATTTCATGTACCTACGGTCATTCGTTTAAGATTTGCCCCAAAAACCAAAATCAGATTTTCGAAAACAGATTTTGCGTAAAAATTCCCGTTTTTCCTTAATTATTCTTTTGTTTTTCACGTCGCTTTTGAAAACTACTGGAAAAATTTACTTTTCACCCCCCAAAATACCAACTAGATTAACTTTTCTATCAGAAAAAATACTGTTGAAGAAAATTCAAGCACTTTACTGTCCTAAAAGGTGATGACAGACACAAATAAAAAAAATATAAAAAAACACACATCATTGTAAAATCAATACATTCATCGTTCCACTCAAAATCTAAAATTCCGATATGGGTAGGCGACAATTTATTAGGTATATTACGGTATTATTTTTATCAACGCAGTTCATATTATAGTAGGTACAAATGTACAATACGTTCATGAAATCAAAGTTTTGATAGTTTGTATGTTAGCTATGATAGTTATGTTTACATAAGTAATCGCATCGTAATATTGTGTTCATAAAGGTATGTATTAGATATTTCAACTGCAGCCAAACAGAATACGACGAAAGATAGTTTTAACAATTTTAACTCGAGCGGAGTCGGTTATGAATTATAATAACTAATATAGGTACTCAACATTTTTTATTAAACCACAATTATTATAGTTTTTCTTGGAAACTAAAAGAAAACGGTAGTAAAAAAAAAACCATAACAGATCCAACCCAAAATCATGTGTAAATCTTAAAAAAATATTAAAAACAATTATTAAAAAGTTGTAAAATAAAAGAAAATGATAATAATATTATGTAGGTGTTAGGTCAAGTGAGTTGTAAGCGACAATCAATATAACAATTTATAAAACTAATTTTATTCAATTTTTATTTGCACATTCAAAAAATTATAAATTTATATAAAAATAATAAAAAATAATATTGGAAATTTATCGGAACATGTTATGATTGCCACTTCTAACTCTGGTAAACCACGGAAGAACATCGAGCTTGGCAGGGTAGTTTCGCAACCACTTCCTGCCGTTAATGAGTTTTGAATTCGGATGGTTCTCGTCTCTCCAAACCCCAGAAGGCAAGTAAACGTCTCGGGATGTAGCACCTTCAACAATGACCGGGGCCACAAGGATATTTTCACCCAAAAGGAATTCTACAAAATGTACGTTAAAAATGTAATTATTAAAGATTTATAAAACTATATAATATGGTTTCTGGAAATTTCAGTTTATTTTCATACCGTCATCAATTTTTTGTGCGATTTGGTCGGTTGGGTCGATCCACCAGACTGGAGGATTCAGTGGACTACCCTTGCTAACGCTACTTCTCATTAGATCGATAATGGTGTCTGTATGATTAGCACGGAGATTCAATAAATTTCTGCATATATCTATCGTCTGTATAAACAAAAGTTTCAACGGTTATACATTTAATTTAAAAAAATTCAACTTATTTACTGGCAATTTTTTTTTAACTTTTTCAACAAATGGCTATTTACCTGTTGATCGAAGTCCCAAGGTGTATATGAAAACTGTACGACTGGCATGAATACGTTTGCTTGCATCCACCTGATGTACATCTCTTTGGAAGGCGGTAAGCTATCGTAACCGTTTCCACCGATCATATCAGGTAACACAAACGGATATCCGATCATATTCAATTGTATCAGTGATGTTATCAATGTGGGTAGTCCAAGTTCGAAGTCCCACCGAGAATTACGATCCATCATTCTTAAAAGACGGCCAAATTTTTGACATTTTCTGGATGATCTATACTCGATTCCACCGCCGAAGGATTCAATAGTTTTAATATATGCGTATACGATGTTATCAGGGTAGTAAGTCAGATCATTATCGTGAAATACTGGAAGTTGCGGACTCCTGTGTAAAAATAAAAATATATTAATACTTTGTATTATGGTTGATAAAGGTAACAAATTAGTTATTGGTTTTAAGTTGTATTGAAGTTTATACTTGAGTATTTTAATTCAGAATTTACTCTGAAGCGCTGTATATAAAAACAGGTTTTAACTCGAGGATTTACTAATTGCGATATCTCCTTAGATAATAAATATATCATAAATCAGTTTTTTTTTTCTTGTCTCTGTGAGTCTGACAAGGATTACACATATTTTAAAACGGAAAAAACCCGGTTTATGTCCGGGTGGTGAGTTCCCCTCTACGGCTAATGGGTATATCCCACGGGACAGTCTGTTGTCTGTATATATTTCTATACAACGAGAATAAAAAAAAAATTTGTAATTTTCTTCATTCTTTAATATTATGAAGTATTATAAAAATAAAAATGTTTAAGCAAGCAAATACACCACATTAGGTGTAGGTCTCTGTATAATACACTTGATTATATTATATAGAAAGATGGCTCGAGTCTTATAATTTGCTTTCAATAATGTTTAGTTTCATAGTATTCATATTAATCATTACTACATAATTAGGTACTCGTAAATTAAGTTTTAATATTAACATAAACATACCAACTGGTTTCTCCTGCATCAAACTTTAATGTATCAATACCAGATGTTGCAAGTAAATTGCGTAGACCATTAGACCACCATGCAGCTGCTTCAGGATTTGTGAAGTCTATATAAGAGCCATTTCCATTCCACCACTTAGTATTAACTGTGCCCGATGTACTTCTCACCAAGTAACCGTTGTTTTTGGCCATCTCGTGAGTAGGACATTCCAAATTTAGGAACGGATGTGTCCACAAGGATGTCTTGAAACCATTTGATTCTGTAAAGTATTTATTATGACATAAATAAGAGTTAAACAGTTATTCAGTTAATGTCTATAATAAGCAAACGGGAAGATTGTTAAAGAGAATGGACTCACAAGGTTTTGTTTAAGTTTAAAATTGAAAATGTGGACGATTTACTATTAAAAATTAAATTTGATAGGAGTATATGACTATAATATTACCATATTACATTCAATTTTTTTTTTTTTAAATATGTGTCAATAAAAAATAAAATATGTATTTGAATACACTTAATTCATTAATAAAATATAAGTATAAGCATTTACACACTAACATATTATACCATGTTAAAATTACATAATTTAAATAGAATATAAGATTTTATTGGATTAAATTTCCAAATTTTAATTTTTGACTACAGGTTTTTTGAACATGTTATATAATAATATTATATATTACTATATTAGTATACATATTATTATTTGAATATTATTATGTAGATTAAGAATTTTTTTTTAATGTAAAAAATAATTTAGTATTCAATTTCAATGTTTCCAGAGCCAACTGTTTATCACCCACTTTTAAAATGTATATGATGTTCCGTTATTGTATGAGCATAATTACACACTCAATTGTTATTTTTAATATCAAACAATTGGTAAATTGTACCAAGCACAACGCGATTAAATATAACCATGGTTTGGTTTGAATTAACATAGACTAGAGTATATAACTATTCTTTTTGATTTTAAGTTCCAATGGACATTTTTCTAATAAAATAATTAGTCTCTAATCTAGTTAGATAAAGGGTAAGGAATAATAGTAATAACTAATAACTATAGGTGCCTATACAACAGTAGATCTGTACATGTATATACATATTATGAATTAAAGCAAATTGTTCTAATACTTAATTGTAAATTATTTAATACTTACTTAAGTCATTAATTAGTCCTTTTATGTTCTCGAATCTTGTCGTATTAAATTCTGCACTACCGTAGCAAGTCTCCCATTTATCATCGATTTCAAGTGTACCTTTGGGAAACCCATGGTCGGCTATTTCTCCTGCAAACTTACGAATAATCTTCGTGTCCACATCAGCTTTATACCTAGCCCACGTGGACCATATTGGATACTTTATAACGTATGGATCAGGTATTGCTGAAGGCATACCAAGGAAATCTTTAATAGCTCTTTCGTGTGCTACTCGAGCGTTTTTGTATTTGCATACTTGGTACTGCATGACATTTCTAACTTTTCTATATGGAGCAACAACTTTAGCACTGAAACACATTTCACCGGGTCGTGGACCATTTATATCTAGAAACAGAGCAACCGACTCGTCGATATGGATAGAATATCCGTCAGAATTGAAGAAATAAGATTCGACGACCTAAAATAAAAAACAAATTATATTTGTTACAATATTAAGTTCATTAAATACCTAGCTGCTTTAAACAAATACAACCTAAGTGATAAATAACAAATACACTTTACTTATGATACGTATTAATGTATCATAGTTAATTTGGTTTAGATATATACATTTCTTGATTGGCAATAGTACATCGCTTAAAGTTTGGGTAAAAGTTAATTCGGAAATTCTGTAACGATTCGTTTTGTTTTAAAGCTTAAAATATGCAAACATGGTCATAGATAATGCAGCTTAATCATAGACATTTTAACCTTTAAATATATATTTTGTATAGAATACAATTAAATAGTTATCATTTTATACTCACTGCTTGGCAGTCTGCTTCTCTAGACACATATGCCTTATTCGTCCAATTAAGTTTATTCAGAGGCCAATGTTGATAAATCGTTTCGGCACCACCATACCAGGAACTCTTCCCCATATCGACACAAAATTGCAAGACATCATTCGTCGATTGAGCTACTTGCTCGTAGTTATGACATTCTTGCTTCTCTGATCGTGAAAAGTAACTCAAATAGTTTTCATTGCCTTTTGTTTTTGGTGCACAAACACTCAGATCTTTATCAATACAATCTTCATGGAAGTTAAGCTTGAGGCTATTTTCTGTGGTTATTTCTATAATGAAAAAATATTATAATCATAATTAATAACCTTTTTAGATTAAGCATATATATAAGAATAAATTATTATAAATAAACGTTATCTATAATATTTAGTACTTACTTCCATGTTCCACTAGCAAATTGTTTTCATTGTCCGAGAACAAAACAATATGCTTTGACCCCAAACACACTGACGAAAATGTCAATGTGATCAAACAGAACACTAAATATGAAAAAAAATTAACAATTTTAATCAAATGCATTATACAACTTTACAAATATGAATTGACTTGTGTATGTCTAAAATTATGTTATTTAACCACGGCATCATATCATTATACCAAACTTATGATAGATCCAAATATTTATTTAAAAATACAAGTTATTCAGAACTTTCATTTCTAAGTTTTGAATTTATTAACTACCTATGAAATTGCAGGTTAACGAATTTCAATGAAATAAACTTTAAAATTTAATTATTTAAATGTTAATAAATAATTAGAATAATTATTAAAGGCTGTTCAATTTTCATTTTAAGTTCTGTGCCAAGGCCAAAGAGCATATTATAACTTCACTTAACAAATCAATAGTATTGAATAAGTATTATAGGAATATACCTACTTACACATTTTTATAAATATAGGTATATTGCTATAGAAAGTATATTGAATACTCGTAACATATGAATAAAAAGTTCAAATAGTCAAATTTCTCATAGTCAGTCTAAAACGTTTACTGTTAAGGTAATATTATAAAAAATACAAAATAAATGTTTAAATCGAATTAAATTAATTAGGTACCTAGTTGTTTCAATAAACTACCGTGCATTGAATATTCATTAAGTTTAATTCAAAGCCAAATAATTATTGACTTTAAAATAGGTAGTGATTTTTATAAAATATATTATAATTACCTACCAAAGAAATTAGTCATATTTCTCCGTTTGAATTGCGATGTATTCATGATTGCAGTGTTGGTGTAATACTGGATCACTGACTTTTGCATTTTATCTGTTGTGAGTGAGTTCCTAGCGTTGCATTTTATAGTAAAATTGTATTCGTGATAAGTTAATGATGACTTCGATAACGCTTTGTTAACACATACGTCATTCACCGTTGTACATTTGATTATCATTCAGAGTTAATATTTTAATGTTGAAGTATTGTGTTTATTTATGTTAATAAAATATGAATACAACAAAAAAAAAGAAAAATCATTATTTACATTATTATATAAAGTAAATACTAGGTAGTGGGTTAGTACTTATTTAAACTCACTTGACTGTAAAATGAAAACTAATGGACAGGAAATAGTGACTATGCACTCGTTTTGCTTCGGCTACTTCAGCGCGAACCTACGTTTATAATATTATTATAGAGTTAACATTTTTTAATATCCATACACTCAACTATTATTATTTTAATTTTGAAGCCAATGATTAACAATGACATTCGAAAAATAATTCTACACAGTCGTCTATACCAGTGGTCTTCAACCGGTGGGTCTTTAACATTGGGTCACGATAAGTCTTCTTTTTAAAATAAAAATAAAATTTTTAAAATTATAAAAGGTAAAAAAATAATTTTTTAATAATTACATTTAGAAATTTAATAAATGAAAATACAGTTTAAAAATAGTAGTGTATGTTGTGTATTATGTATCAACAATATTTTATAATTTATTGTTATTCTATATTCTATTATATAATACCTATTATGTAATACTAAATACGGTATAATCATAATATTTCATATTACACTGGTATGATTGATCATACAAAAAAAATTGAATCATTTAAGAAAAAACTTCGTATTATAAAAGCTCGAGTATCTTCTGGAAATATTGATAATTTCACCAACGTTAGTGAGTTTTTAGAAGAAGATTCTTCAATCAAGTTCGAAGACATTTCTGAATTAGTAAACGAACATTTGACAAACTTAGAACAATTATTTAAACAATATTTTCCTGAGGATATTCGTGTAAATTATGAGTGGATTGAACAACCATTCGCAATAGATATAATGACAGTAAATATGTCTACTGACATTGAAAATCAATTAATTGAGCTATCGTGTGATAACAAATTGAAACAAATGTTTTGTGAAACTTCATTAGAAATATTTTGGGCACACTTATGCACGGGAAATTACGCAGAATTAGCAACTAAAGCCATCTCAATTTTATTAATATTTCCATCTACATATTTATGTGAAAAGGCGTTTTCTACTATGGCAAATTTTAAAACATCAAAGAGAAACAGACTTGAAACTGAAGATGATTTACGGATCGCGCTTAGTCAAATTGAGCCAAGATGGAATTTATTATGTGAAAACACTCAAGGACAAAGTTCACATTAAATTTTTTGTATCATATTTTCATTTTATTTTATATTTTCATATGAATTCTATACATTTTCAATTAATAATAACATTCTACCTATTAAAATGTAATTTTTATTTATTCAGTTTTAATAGTACTATTGCAAAGCATTAAGCAATTTACGATTTTTTATAAAGCTTCCGTGGGCCGCGAAAAATGTAGGCCTAAAAATGTGGGTCGCAAGTCCAAAAAGGTTGAAGACCACTGGTCTATACGACTTTATTGTGTATGTTTTGTATTCATAAATCATAATATAGCCATTTGATATTAAATCGTTGTATTTAAAAAAAAAAAGTGCTCTGCTGTAGATTAGGTTCAGGGACTGGAACCGTACCGAAATTGACCGGTTTTGGACCGAAACCTTTTGGAAATCTTGGGACCGAAACCCTTAAATACATTTTTTTAGGAACCGAAACCGAAACCGAAACCTATATCTTGAAAGTTTTGAGGTTTTTATGGTTTTTTTCGGTTCCAAATAATAATAATTATAATATCAATTCTCTAAGAAATAAGAATATTATTAAGTGTACAACAGAATAATTGTCATAAAAGAAATAGGTACCAAAAATCCGAATTCTAATTTCCATGTAATCGATATCAATATTATTATTGAATCGCAAATAGCAATTCGCAATAGCTGATGTAGAATTTCTGAAAATAATAGCAATTTGGACGTTTATAAGTGTTTCAGAATTCAGAGTAAGTTGTCATATTATAAGTTATAAAATATAAATTAATACCTAAACCTAAGGTATGCAGGTATCGTTAACACTTTACTCTATAGGTAATATGCTCTGTACGACAATTTGACTGTACCTACTAGATACCTACTACTGAACCGTATGAACTGTTCTTCCGTCTTCGTTACCGCGGTGTATATATTGTTTAAATTTATATTTTTAAATATAAGTTATAAATTATTATATCAAACTGAAACTGAAACTGTCACCCAAGTGTGTCAAAAATGCATTCTTATTTTTTTTTTAATAATATATTTTTATTTATTTTAATATTAAAATTTATTTATTATTTTTATTAATTCATTTTTTTATAATATTACCTAAATTCTGAAATAGTTACACTTAATTACAAATACCTGTCACTAAAAAGAGGTTATTAATATGTTAATTTTTTTATATAGTACTTAATTGATAAAAATAAAATAAAAAAAAAAGTCAAATAATAAGGGTTAAAACTGGTATTAACCAAAACCAGAACCGGAACCGAAATTTTGGGTTTTTGAGAACCGAAACTTAAACCCAAACCGATAAAATCATAAATTTTCCAGTCCCTGAGTAGGTTACAATTGGGTCACTGTATAATGGATGGTATTAAATTTGAATTAAATGATATAATATCATTGTATAAGAAAAACCATTCTGAACGGAGACGGTATGTCAGTCTAGGTATAAGACATATTATATACATAACTAATATGGTATTAAAAAAAAAAATGACCTATAATAGGACAATAGGTACCAATAATAAATTCCAAATTAATCATATCACAATATACATTAGGTACTTATAATGCATAATACGTCAACAACAAACCCTGATACTATCATAGATATTATATAATAGTACACTTTAGAAGTTTCAAGTACCCACGAATAATATTATACAATCACAACAAAATAACTAAAATAGTTATTCTAGGTTTTTTAATATGTAATTTCTTCCAAATTTGAACTTAAAACGACTATAAAAATAAACTGTGCTTGTGTATTTTTTAGATTTTTACAGAGGTAACTACTTACGTGGAATCTTGTTTTAAATTTTCAATCCTTAGATATAAAAGTTAAACATCTTATACATTTTTAACTACAAAATAATTATTCAATTTTAAATTTGATAAATTTAATTTTTAAATGCTTATAAAAAAAAATTGTGCCTATATGTAATTTAATACTGATATTAATATTTTATAATGTTTAATATTGATTTAAATAATTGAATTAAATATTTAATATTGATAATATAATGCAATGAGTGCCGTTATCGACATGACATACCTACTTCGTATATATTATATTAGTATCTTGTTTTCGACTACTTTTAACCGAACTAGGTTTTTTCCAGCTAGGTACCTATCTATATATTATATAATATTCATATTATCGGTTACGTGCCTAATTCACTATCTGACTGATAGGTAACACCACGCCGCGTTTAGGAAGTAAATTTAAGTAATTGTCCATCATAATATTTATAGCATAGGTACCTATACCTACAACAGTTGTTTGATTATTATGCAATTAATTTAATTGTTTATCAACCACCTATTAATTCAAATAAAAAATTTTATATTTTTTTTCATTTAAATAATATAATTTATTTACCTATTATTTTTATATACCTATCACATTTTTTTAGTGCATATTTTAAGTCCATAGGCCATAATAATTGTTTTGTAAATATGTACATGAGTGCGCGTACATATTTTGAGGTCCTAACTATGTTCTACACCAGGATCTTACAACCCGCAACCCGCCTCGTCAATATTTGAAGCTCCCGAATTTTTTTTATAAATTTTAATAATTTTAATATAATATGTAATGAATGTGGCCAACAAGATTTTTTTTTAAATAACGACCTAAAAATTAAAATGTAAATACCACTGTCCTATTATAGTTATATTATAATGTATCATGAATAACTTCCGTGTATGTTTTCCGTTTACATTGATTAAGTACCTATAATGTTTATTATAATATTATGGTAGGACGTAGGTATAACGCATATAATATTCCTATATTGCATAAATGCAGGATGATGTTTATTCTAACTTGAATTTATTTTTTTCTGTACCTAATAAAATATGATTAGGCACACTTCATTATTGAAAAAACATTTTTTTATAATCTTGTTTTAATAATATTGAACAATATTAAACAATAGTGTTTTCATTAATAAGCACTTACAGTTTGGATAAGAATAATGAAATCAATAATCATAGTAGCCAGTAGGTACCTATCAAGTAGGCAAACAGTAAAGTACTGAGTAGGTAGGTAGGTAGGTAGGTAGGAAGGTAGGTAACTACTCTACTCATCTACACTGAAATTAAGATAAACGGTTTATCTGATATTTGATATTATATAGGTATTATTATTTTTAATATTTTACTTTAAAAGTATTCTGATTTAAGTATTATTAAAAATATATTTTGATCACTATATCAAAAAATAGGTAGGTACACCAAATTATTCTAGGTTATTTAAAGATGTTATAAAAAATCAGCTGACAAAAATTTGGACTCAAACATATTTTTTTTTATTTTTTTTTTTTTTTAATAAGAAAATATACAACTATACAATTAAGCACAACAAGTAATAGTGATGAAGAGGATTACATAACATGAAATGGCACGATGTAGGAGGGCTCCCAATGGAGCTACCTACTTGGGTATTAATTAATGGAGGAGGTCTCTAACCCATTTACGTTTGAGTCTTCGAGGGGGGTTGTCAGGGATGTGTAGTGGAGCAAGAAATTAGAAAACTAATGTTGGGGTTACTATGGGAGCTAAATTTTTTGTGGAGTTTTTGGTAAGCAGTTTTAGTGACTTGGTTTACGTAATTTATTCTCAGGTCGGAGTGAAGGGTTTTGTTACTTACATACCAACATACCAGGGGGATTTTGTAATAGTGCGAAGGCAGATGGATTGGAATGATTGTATTTTTTGGATGTTACTTGGGGCAGCGTTACCCCAAATTTGAATACCGACTCAAACATATAAAAAATAATTTTTTTATAAACATAAAAATATATTTTTTTTATATGTTTGAGGAGTCCAAATTTTTGTCTGCTTATTTGTTTGTAAAATCTTTAAAATTTAAATAATCTAGAATCAATTAGGGTTGGTGGGAGACGCTCTAAAATCGATTGATTTATTTTTTAATAATAATGTATTATAAAAAATAATGTAAATAAAATTTTTTTATTTTTACCTGATTTGTTTTGCTGATGTGCTTGTTAAAATCCATACCTAAGTGTTATATGTCTTAGTATGTGGTTACCTTAAAAGATAATGGTTAATGGTTATAACTTATAACAGTAATTAGCTCATCAAAGTGCCTTTAAGCACAATCCATTTCTCACAATTAGGCGATAATAGATAAAGGTTAGGTACATAGATACCTACTTATTTTAGAACCCTTAATATTTTTAGGTAATTTATCATTAGAATTGAATTTATAGAATTGTTTCAAGAAGATGCCACACCCGAGTGTTCATATAATAACGAGCAATTTAGCTAATATTTGTTCTGAAAAAAAAAACAATTTTGTGTTAGATTGAATATTAGAGTTAATTGACCTATTATAAAATGTAAAGGTTGGTAGGTACATTATCTGTGCTTGTATACTTTGTATTTTTATGATAGTTTAATTTTTAAGGAAGTTATGGTTTATAAGCATGTAATATATCATGTGAATTTTAAAAATAACTTGGTTAATATTAACATATCATAAAAACCACCATACAAACACAGATTATGTTTTTACCTCAAGTTAGATTATCGATTAACTAAAAAAAAAAATTAGATAAATTAATTAAATTGTACTATTATTAAATAAATTAATACAATTAGAAATACGTATAATTTTTAATTTTTAACAAAATAATATACTAGTTAATATGTAATACCTTCTGGCTTCTGGCCCAATCACATAATTGTTGTAGTTAGCATTGTTTTTTAATATTTAATTTTGTATTATTATATATTTATTAGTATTATAATGCCTTAGGTAATGGGCACTAATATTTTATATTTGTAATATAATATGTTATAATATATTTGAATAACACATAATAAAACAATGGATACCTAGTGAACAAACATAAGAAAGTTATTGATTTATTTAAACTTAAGCCAAATGGCTCAAGTACAGTAGGTACCTAATTAATAGGTACCTAATGAAATAATGTATATTATGTAGTATCTACCATAGATTATAGAAATATTATAATATTTGAGATAAAGACACAATACATATACTATTAAGATAAAGCTAAGGATAAACTGTAAATATCATATTGTACTAAGTTTTAAGACAGATGGATTATTTGAATTGAAAAATCAAATCAACTTATTTTATAACATTCAGTAAATATTCTATTTAGTGGTGTGTTATAAATTATAACCTTTATAACCATTAGAGGATTTATGAGAAGATAAAGGAAACAAGAGGCACAAGAATGATTAATATTAAGAGACATGTCACATGGATTTAAACAATACATATAAGTTCCAGACAATAAATGTGGAATTTTAACAATAATGGGAAGAGTTATCACTTTTCAGTCAACAAAGTAGAGTTTAGTAATTTTTACATCCGGGTAGTTATATTAAACAAGACAATGGATTCAAAAGAATAATATATTTTGATCGCTTTTGTTATTTGTTAAAACTTTAGTTTGGCACTGTACGGAAGTGAGTCTAAAAATGGAACAAGAACCAAGGTCCAAGACTATTAAAATTGTAGAAACAAGAAGAACAATATTTATGAACACACACTATGCAACATAATGAATTTACCTAATTGAAATATAATGGAAATGAAAAGAAATGATAAAAAAGCGGAGGACAATCATGGCAAATCTAAAGAAGAAATTATCACTATTAAGACATTAAGTCATGAAAATATTAGCAGGAAAAAAGATGATTGGTTACAGTGACTACTGGCTAGGCAAAGCTTTTAAAATTTAAATATCAAAAATAAAAATAAACTATAAAAGACCAAATATAAAAATATTTAATATAATAAATAGTTGCATGGCGTGTGTAAAATATGAGGACGTTTAATCAAGAGCAAAATAAGTATTATGATGAATTCGTGCAGACGATTTTTAAAGAATTTTAATAAACTTTTAAGAAACATAAACATTGAGCAATTCAAAAACAGTGTGGCTTACATTGTGGATTAAAGGCCTACTAATAAATACATAATTAATTATTAGTTAAAAGTTATGACCATTACAGCAATATCTAAAATATTTTTTTTATACATCCACATAACTACAGAAGTTAGTATGATTAATTTATATAGAACCTAACATAGAACACTCTTATCTGATATGTGTTTAACTTCTGGATGTAAATCATTTTCAGAAATATTACACAATTTCGTTATGTGTAGACATTTTTTTTTTGAGGAAAATAATACTGAAAAACGAAAACCACATAACTAAAATAAATACATTTATATTTACATTTAACAGATTTTGTACATAATTGCTAAGCTAAAAATGTATATTTTATTGAACAACTAGAAATAGAAAGTTATAAAAATTAATAAGAACTTCAGTCAATGTAACCAAATTAAGTATTTAGAAACCAGTTTCCCAAGTAATTTTTTGTTGTTGTTCCCGCAACGTATAGCACACTATTTTATCACCTGGGTTCAGTCTAATATTTGTATCTTCTAACCGTAACCCACATTCCATATTTGTCTTGATTGTGGCCACTTCATCTTTTAGATGTCTCAAAGATGATAATTTACCTTTTAGTTAAAAATGTAATATTTTTAATAATATGATTGACCTTTATTAAAAATGAATCTATTGATATGCATACCTCTATAAAGAACTGTATCCTGATCACGAATAACTTTAAAAAGTGCTGCTTTTTTCAGTGTACCACTTGTACACCTACATCCAGCTACAGGAATTTTTTTTTTATTTTCATTAATTAAAAATTCTTGTAACACATTGGCTTCCCCTATTTAAATATTAAAAACAGTGAAAATAAAATAGTGTATAAGACACTTAGTCTATAAAGATTACAATTTTAATGAATCAATTAAATACCTTGTACATCCTCAACTTCAACTGGTGGTAAACAATTGTTCATTTCTTCTTTTATATCATCTACCAGTTTGTAGATTATATTATGTTGTTTAATAGTGATACCATTTTGTTTAGCATTTTCCTCTGCATCTTTTAATGAACCAACATTAAAGGCATAAACTATAGCTAAAATAAAACAAAAATAAATTAAATTCCATATAGCTAGAAAATATTTATTAAATTAAGAGGATTTTGTTGTCTCTGTTTTCAACAATCTTTAGTCATTACACAGTAAATGTACATGAGGTATTAACCACACCATTTCGTTATTTTTAAGATAAGTAAATTTATCGCAGCATTTAATCTTATTAAACTTTTAAACAGAAAAACATAATTTATTTTATTTCTTGGTTTTTACTACTTTTGATGATATTAAAACAAGTAATCTCAAATTGCAATAAAAATAAAGTGTAGTGTGAGCATAGCAATTTTTTTATATATTAAGGGGATTCGATACCATGATTTTCTATTTTTGTCTAACACAAGCTCGACATAGTATTTTAGATGAGTTTTTTGTTAAACATACCAATTGATCTAATAAAGCGATAAGAATTCTAAAAACAGATTTGAATTTGCAGTCAAATCTACTTGAAATCGACTTTTCCACATTTTTGATTTTAGATTCTGAGCGGAGCGATGAATGTATTGGTTTTACAATGATGTATGTTTTTATATTTTTATATTTTTATATTTTTTTTTGTGTCTGTCATCACGTTTTGGGACAGTAAAAGTGCTTCGATTTTCTTCAATAGTACCTTTTCTGATAGGAAAGTGAATCTAGTTGGTACTTTGGGGGGTCAAAAGTAAACATTTTCCAGTAGTTTTCACAAGCGCCGGGAAAAACAACATAAAAATTAAGGAAAAACGGGAATTTTTACGCAAAATCGATTTTCCAAAAAATCGAATTTGGTTATTGGTGTAACTTTAAAACAAATGACCGTAGATACATGAAATTTTCACTGGTTGTTTATATTTGCATTTTCTATACACGATAACATTTTCAAAATATTTTGATTTATTTTGAACTGTTTAGGGACATTTTCATTTTTCATTTTATTTTAGTTTTTTTTCTAGAAATATCAATAAAATTTTATTTGTTGGTTGCGAAAGCTTGAAAATTTAATAGAAGGCTCCTAATATGTTGTTTCAAAGGCAGATGAAAAATATTAAAAATCCTTAGTCACAATTTTTTTTATAAGCATTTAAAGTTCAAAAATTGACAAAATATGGAAAAATCACGAAAATAAGCAAATTATTTTGAGTTAAGAATTCGTAAAAATTTTTCTTTTTAAATCTAAGATTTGAAAATGAAACACAAGATTCCTTATAAGATTATCTACCTTTATCAATAAAAAAATCTCTACCGGACAGTCAAATTAAATTTTTATGAGCGTTTGAAATTCAAATTTTTACAACATTGGATTTTCACTCGATTTCTCATGTAGCGATTTCCTTATTTTGTTGTAATTCAAAAACGAATAACTGTAGATACATGAAAATTTCACTGAATGTTTATATTAGCATTTCATATACACCATACAATTTTGAAAATATTTTGACTCTTTTTGAGCTGTTTATGGACATTTACAGCTTTCAATTTTTTTTAGTTTTTTTTTCTATAAATATCAATAAAGTTTTATCTGTTGGGCCAAAAAGTGTAAAAATTTAATACAAGGCTCCTGATATATTGTTACAATATCAGTTGAAAAATATTAAAAATACATAGGCACGATTTTTTTTTATAAGCATTTAAAGTTGGAATTTTGACAAAATTTATCAAAATCTCGAAAATTATCAATCGTTGGAATTAAAAAATTATAAAATGTTCAGTTTTTATAACTAAGAGTTGAAAATTTAAAACAAAGATTCTCTTAAATAATTCATACTGTAACCAAAAAATCTAAAAAATATATAAACACACTTATTTTTTACAGACATTTTAATTTCAAATTTAGACAAAATTTCATATTTAAACCAAGAATTACGATTTTAGTTATTTTGTTGTGATTGAATAATACTATTCGTGGGTACTTGAAACTTCTAAAGTGTACTATTATATATCTATGATAGTATCACGGTTTTTGTTGATGTATAACGCGTTATAAGTATCTAATGGATATTGTGATATGATTAATTTGGAATTTATTATAGGTACCTATTATAGGTCAATTTTTTGTTTAATACCATAGATATGTATATAATATGCCTTATACATAGACTGACATACCATCACCGCTCAGAATCGTTTTTCTTATACAATGATATTATATCATTGAATTCAAATTTAATACCATCCATTATACAGTGACCCACTTGTAACCTACTGTACAGCAGAGCGACACCCACTTGCCCACCTTTTTTGAATTTAACTTCTCCGTAAATTTAAATACAACAATTTTAAAACACTCTTTTTTAATATGACATTTTTAAGCATTTCTGGAATAATATCAAAAATGTGGGTAAGTCAATTTCTTCTTCTTCTTATTCACAACTATATGAGTCTTTGCAGGATAACTACATCCCTCCACTAAAATTAAGAGGATGTCAGCGCGCTTTTTGTTTTCTCTCTCCGGCCCACGCGCAACATAGAAAAAACAGATTTAAGCAGAATCATTTTTTCTATGTTTTTAAATATTCTTATAGTAAAATCACTCATTACAAAAAAGATAGAGAATAATATTTTTGAGGGAATGTCATATCGATTTGTCTAAATATTGCCTCAAAACAATTTAAACATAATTTATATGTATAACATTTTTATTGTTTATTTTGAAAGTCGAATACAAAGTCAAAGAACAATATAATATAAAATCGATATGTCATTCCCTCAAAAATATTATTCTCTATATTTTCTGTAGTGGGTGATTTTGCCCGAAGATTGCTTAAAAACATAGTAAAAATGATTCTGGGTTAATGTATTTTGTCTAAGCTGCGCATGGCGTTTGTTAGAAAACAAATAGTGCGTAGACATCCTATTAATCACTATTCACTACTAATAAAAATAACGAACTGTATTGACAATGATTTGTGACAAACATAAATGTACAGTATAATATATCTATTGTAAAACAGATATAATACAGTATAATATGGCTGTCGTGTCCTCTTAGTATTCAGTACAAATTTATATTCTTAATTGACAAACATTTTTATAATATTTTATAATTGAACTACTATAATTGGATTTACCTTTGAAAGCATCAGCATACTCAATATCAGTAACACATACATTACCTACACCATAATGAACAATATCTAATTTGCATTGATTACTTTCATAAGTTTCTAATACGTCTAAGATTGCCTCAACAGATCCAATGACATCTCCTAAATTAAGAACATGTACACAACATCATTAAAATTAATCTGGTTAAATTATGTATAATTAATAATTTTGATTACCTTTGACTACAACATTTAAACAAATTTCGTCTTCTTTAACATTTTTTCTATTTTCTAATTGTTTTTCTTGATACACTGTACTAAACTTTCTTCTTCTGAAAATGCCACCCTTTTTTTTCTCTGCCAGATGACTTTGATACTCCTAATATGGCATATAAGTATATTTTATTTTATTTGAGCTTGTAGAATTATTATTGTTAAATATAAAAATCATCAATGAAAAATTCTGTTACTTCCAATATACACACAAATACAATAATTATTATCCAAAATTAAAACAGTTTTATAAGATTTTATTCTCTCTAACTCATGTAAATTGTGGCGTTAATGTACCATGATAAAAAGAAATGTTTTCACTATAGGTACTGTTTCAAAACTTTAATTTTAAAATAAATTCAATGAAATATTATAAAAATAATTTCTATGTAAGTTTTTATTTTATTTATTTTGTATGGCATGTATAACAATTAAATATTACACTATAAAATATCATCTATGGTAATAATGTACGATAAGTATACTCTGTTCGTCTTCAAAAAAACTTACTCAGTGTTGATCAGTTTTTGATGGCCAAAAAAGTATAGAATAGAGTTCAGAAAATAATGATATTTTTTAAAATGCCATTAAGTGACTTTATGATCAAATTATAAAGATTGATGATAATATAAAGTATAAACCAACCACTAAATTGTATTAGATACAATCATTCATGATCTTATTTTATTAGTTTACCTTTGGGTAAAAATTAAAACAATATATTTTAGAAGTATAATATTTATATGCATTCATCTAACATAATTAGCTGTAAGTATGTTATATTAGGTAAATTGGTAGAATTCAATTTCAATATGTAAAGGAAGAACATTAAATCTAATAATTTGTATATTTACCTTATTATGCTGTTCAAGTTTTGATGAAATATAAATGCTATCTTCAATTTGTTTTTGTTCTATAGATTTAGATATTCGATAATCAACTACTTCTCGCGCACGTCTCTGTACAATAATAATAATAATTTTGATAAGTATAAAAAATTATTGAATATTTAAATGAAATAAAATAAGAAATGGTCAAAAAATAACTACATCAGATGAAACTTGTAAAAATTCTTGTCCAGCTTGTGGTAAGTCTTTCCAACCTATTAATTGAATTGCATCAGACGGGTTAGCTTCTTGAAGAACATTGTTTTGATGATCCATCATGGTTCGTACTCTTCCCCAGACAGTGCCAGCTACAAGTATACTATTATTCAATAATTTCCCACGTTGAACAAGAACTGTTGCTAATTTTCTGAAAAAATAAGTAAAATTACAATTACAATCATAATTTTCAGTTTATGTACTAAAATAATTGGAAGTATTTTTACGAATCTGGATAGTATCTAAATAGTATCTGTCTTAACATGAGATTTATATATATTTTTCTGTCTTAATAAAAATAAGATATGTAATTACTAATTATTAATTTGTAATGTGGATTAAAAATTTAGAATTTTACAAACAAAAATCAGTAAAAGCAACTAAATAAATAAACTTTATGTTGTTAAGAATTCCTTAAAAAATAAATTTTAAACTTTTCAAAATGAAATGTCAAACCATATACTAGCAAACAGGTGTAATTAAAGTATTATTGTTATACTGAGATCATATTATTATACACTAAACATATTATTGGAACATTATTTATTAGTTTATGAACATGGCTAAAAGAAATTTAATATTTTAGAGAAAGTAACTTACATATTTGTAAATATATTATAATATATACAATGATAATACCGCATTCCTAATTTCAAATTTTTTTTAATTTTTTTTAATTGATTTAGCACTGTGGTAGAAATCTCAAACTATAAAGTATAAGTATTACTACAACATTTAATCCTAAAATATGCTTTTTCAATTTGTTTTAAAATTATTTTGGACTAACCCTTGCACATAGATAATTAGTTAAAAAGTTTACCCAAGTAATTAATGACTGCCTTCATTTGTTATTAAATTATTAAGTGATATTATACCTTGTGACTATTAAATAACTTTTTTCCTAACTTACCCTTTTTGATTATCAAGTTTTGATTCTATTATTACTCCTTCAGCTGGAGGGTTAGGATCAGCACGTAAATCCAATACTTCAGCTTGAGTTAGAATTGATTCAATTAAATCGTTGAAATTAGTACCATGCAAGGCAGATATTTGAACTACTTGAACAGTACCACCAAATTCTTCAAGGTCCAATCCCCCTTGAGTTTGCAACATTTTCTTACAACGTTCCTAAGAAAAAAAATATATAAAATAAAAATATTATACTTTTTAATTAGTTAACACATACTATATTTGCTGTTGGCTTGTCTATTTTGTTGATTGCCACAATTATTGGAACTAAAACAAATTTGAATACATATTATAATTTATATTCTAACTACATACTCAATTTGAATAAACCAAAATTGCGGTATTATAAGATAAGGAAGTCATAAATGGATAACCATTAGATTATTAGAGCTTAAAAGTAATTTAACCTTATTTAAGATAAATGAACAGTGAATTTTATATGTGTAAAATGTTGGCTTCTAGTTTGATTGTTAGTGTAAAAAATAAGTATTTATTATTTTAATAATAACTTATAAGCATGTATGATACTACTGATAAAGTATATCTATACCTTTTGCATGTTTAGCCATTCGAATTGACTCAATAGTTTGTTCCTTGACTCCATCATCAGCTGCTACTACTAATACAACAATATCTGTTACTTGTGCACCTCGACTTCTAATAGTCGCAAAGGCAGCATGTCCAGGTGTATCTAAAAATGTTATTTTTTTCCCATTCTCTAAAATAACTGAAATCAAATTCATTAAAATGTGAAACATCATATGGTAAATTATTAGCTTTACATTAAAATATTATTACCTGGAAAAGCACCAATATGCTGCGTAATAGCACCAAACTCAGATTTAGCCACAGATGCATTCCTTAGAGTATCTAATAATGTGGTTTTTCCATGATCCACATGACCCATTATTGTTACAACTGGATTTCTCACAATTGTAGATTCATATGGTGCGGGAGGTCTAAAATTAATATTGTAAAATAGAAATATATAAGTAAATAAAAAAATATAATTATTTATTATTACATTAATAAACTGATGATAATAATAATTATATAATGCGTTTTACTGAATAACTAGAATTCAATTTGCTTCAAAATGTTTTACCTTTTAATGGCATCCTTCAAATGATCATCAGACAATTTTTTATTTGTATTAGGGTTTGATGTTAAGTTAGATTTAAATCCACACTTTTTAACAATTTCACGAAGGATTGAAACATTATCCATTACACTTGTAGGTTCAAAATACAAATGTGCATTTTGACCTAATTCAATTATTTTAAGAACATTATCTGTAATAAAAATATATAGTTAATATTAATCATTGTCAAATATAAAAATTCAAAGTATAATACCTAAGTTACAATAATTTAAAATGATATCATAGATACAAAAGTTTTGAGTAATTTGTATTATATAGAATATCTCACTGTGTTTAATCCCAATAAAAACTTTTTAATTAAAATTTGTTTTACTGTTTAAAGGTTCCCACACCCGTGGAGGATCTAGGGAGGTTTCAGGAAGTCAGCTGACCCACAGTTAATATCTGTTGATCAAATTGGCCTCTTTTCAGATCTTGGGTAGTTGGACACTTGGACCCTCGAATTAACACACATACAGTTTAAATGAATTTTTTTGTTTTATATACCTGCTAGTACACAAGTATAGATTTCTAATCTGGTTTTAATAAGTGGACCCTTGAAATGTCCTGACCCACAGTTTCCTAACTCTGGATCGGCCCCAGCCCCACACACTGCGGCAGTGACGGTAAAATGCATCTGTACACAATATTTACTGTAATCGCAGTGGCACTACCAAAAGAACAGGATTTTACTGCCACTGCTACAGTACTGCTACTGTACAATACTTAGTTAAACAATTATACAATATGCAGGTAGAAATGTTCAAAACCAAAAGTAATGTATGAGTTTTAAGACCTTATATAATAATAATTTCTCATCAATACACAGAATTTACCTACAGGTATTCCAGTCGCACTTGCCAATTCCGATACGGTCATATTTTTCCAGATATCGATGGTTTTCTTTTGTTTTGGTTTTAAATTGATAACGGGTGAAACAATAGTTTTCTAAAAAAAAAAATCATAAAATATGCTATTATAGGCAAACTTGAAGCAAGTAGGTTCAACAATCAATAGTTTTATTAATGCAAGCATAGCGTTATATTAAAATTAATTTTTGATATTATATTTCTGGGATATACCTAACTATTTTTTTTAAGAATTACAAAGAAATAAACAAATTAATGGGAAATTGTACTATACTTTTTCTTCCCTAGGTACTCTCTTTTTTCTTAATGTATTCGATGAGCATATATTAGCCTTGAATAGTTCATAACAACATACTCGCAATGGAGAGCTACGGACCAAGTTATTCAATCTAAAAAAAAAATAATTTTAATATAATATATCTATATGAATAAATAAATGACATTTGAAATGAATAAACTCACAAGCTAATCTTCCCGGCAGTGTTAAACATATTTTAAATATATAAAACTGATACAAACGTGCAACAAATTAACTTAAATTATTAGGTTACAATATATTATTATAACTTAATATGATAATGAAAACTATTAAATTTATATTGAGTACGGTAACACAAAACTCACTATGCCAGTAAAGTTAATAGTAAAACGTTTTTATTTGAATTAGGTATTTAAGACATGTAATTTTTAAAACGATCAAATTCTTCAAAAAATAATAATTAGAATATTATTATAAAAATATTTTCAACAAAATAAAAATGTACGTTTATCACAATAACTTAGGAGTTAAATCGTTATCAAAATACAACTGATAACGTGATAAAGATTGATAACAACCACGATAATATATTTATTATCATTATTATTATTATTTAGAAAACGAAATTAGATAGGTAGATTATTAAACGAACAATATCGATTTTTTAGTTATTTTGTCATAAATTAAAAACATTTATTATTCGAGGGTAAGCAGAAATAAGAAACTTTTAAAGTATAGGTACCTATTCCGTCAATCTGCATGCGCAGAACCAGAGTGATCTCTCGGCAAACAGAGTACCTATATATTAGGTATTATACTAGCTGTCACTCACGTGCTCCCCTTGGATAGCTGTTTACAAATTGTGGGGCTGTTTCGGGGCTCCACAAATCCTGTCAATCTATCTTGATTTTTTTTATATGAAAAGTATGCAGAGTTGCGATGCTGTCTGCAGATTCTCTCCATTTTTCGTCCAGTGGTCTGATCCTGTCGGCCGATATTATAGTCTTCGTCGCTCGCTTTGGTCACCGTCGTCGCCGGCACAACGGTCGTCTTCGGCGCCTGCAGTACCGTCAAGGCGTCAAGCTCACTACATCGAGCACTAGCCGTTCGTCGCCAATTGTCGTCATCGCTCTCGCAGCCCTCGTGGCCTTGCTTCGTCCGCCTCCATGGTCGTCTTCAAGTAAAGAGTAAACGTGCCCTCGACTCTCGTCCACCCAGCAGGTCCGGCCGTGAGAACAGTGTAGAGCTGACCAGTGGCCATCATTATCTGCATCACCATCCATTCACCATCACGTACCCCCCACAACATCGACTCGTCTTGTCCGATGCATTTTTTTTTCTTTAAAATAATTATATTCATTGTTTTTACAACCAAAAGTGGTATTGTATCTCATTTTTTCTGCATAATTATTATCAAAATTGTTTAAAAAATTTTCATCAAATTATGATCTAATAAAATTATTCTGTTTACACAGTAAAATGTTGTTTTTGGTTTTTCGCATTAAGGAGTACGATTTTATTTATTCAACATAATAACGGCCCCACTGGACATGATTATATATATGCATATAACTAAATTTATAATCATCGCTGTTAAAACATTGTTTTTATCGCTACGTCTCAAAAATATTAGAAATGTTGACTTTCATTCTACAAAATGTCCTCAATATTTATTGGCCTACAAACCGTCACCAACGTGCAGTGAAAACTGTGAAACTGTTCTATAAAAGTACAATAATTCAAAATTATATTAATAATAATATTATCTACTCAAAAGATTATTTTTCATTATAAGATAAACTTATATTGTTATCGAATATTTTGGGCGATTATAGTAAAATTGAAATGTGTTGGGGAAAGCACGAAAACTGTGACGCGTTTGGGCAGTATCTTATCAATCCTCTCATTTCGACAGACTTGGGACTATAATATTGTATAATATACAATATTTCATCTTGATCTGTACAATTTTATATAGTATCGTACTTGTTTAAGCACATTTAGGCACCATTTTTTTAGGTGGCTAAAAACGTAATTCACCCAAAAGCATGGAGCTTGAATATTCGATAGTTTGTGTTACAATCTGTAACCAATAATTGATTCCCCTTATGGAGGTCAAAATTTAAAAATATATAGGTATATTTAGCATAATATGTGTTCTGGTTGTACGAAAACGAGCCGAAAGTTTTCAAGTAAAACATTTTGAATGTGCTCAAACTAATTTTTATTATCTCATAATATTATCACTATTAATATTTTGTTAGTTCATTTCGACCGTAAACGACGGTCGTGCGGCGTTGAAGGTAGGCAGTCAGAGGTACATCTGCTCTGAAACACTCTCTATAAATCACCCGACGTGTGTCGCCAAGTCGAAACATCGTTTTTCGGTTTTCACAATCTCACCCTCTCCTCATAGATACTGATTTTCGTTAGGTATGCCGGTCGGTGAAGGGTGGTTCTAACCTGGGAAAAAGGACCGTTACGATTCGGAACGTACCCTTTGAATATCCACGACGACGACCATAAAAATTATAAGATTGAATTGCGTTGACTTTCAGTTCTCACCCTCTCCTAATGGGTACCGATTTTCGTGATATTTGCCGTTCCATGATGGGTGGTTCTGGTGGGGGAAAAAGGACCTTCACGATACGGAACGTACCATTAGTTGACTACCCACGACGCCGTGTGACTGTAATAATTTATTATAACAACTTATAAGATTGAACTGCGTTACGAAATATTGTTAAGACGAGACACGAGGACGATATTATTATTATATTAGGGTAAAGTCCCTTGAGAAGTTTTCACCTAATCAGTTAGCTAAGTCCGTCGTTACAATGTAAATTATTTGCTTTGCTCTATTGTTTGAGTTTATTTCTATAGGTACCAAACAATATGACAACCCGGCAATGTGGTCAATACGTTTTTCACCTACAAATTTCCGCAGTATATAATATTACAGTAAGTTCAAATATTCAAAGAAATGTATTATTTCACTAACGTTATACAATCCGCGCACATGTTGTGCAATAAGTACAACTGTACAAATTATAAAATATAGAACATAAAGGCTCGTATTATGTATAGCGAAATAAACCGCTAAAAAAGCATATTTCATACAATCACCGAAAAATCAAAATAATATTCATATAGTAATAATACTGTGTAAAAATAAGCAAAAATTACATTCAGGGGAAAAAAACATAATAATAAGCACATTTAGATGGTCAAAGCAAAGGTAGGTACAATCAGAATGATACAAAACGAACTAAATAGTAAATACTAATTGATTATAAAAATCAGCTTTTAATCATACCCCTCTCCAAAGTAGCAAATTGTGTGGCAAGTGCGGAAATTTCTTTTCCTCTGCTTTCTTCGAACACGCCATCACGATTCACGGCAAAAGTAATGCTGGCTGGAATCTATGCAACGACCGGACTATTCTACGAAATAGTATATTGTGTGGCAATGGCCTTCCCGCCACACATACTATTTTTTGTCACGCCACTGCGTTCATGGAAAAGGTTATGCAGGGATCTATGCAACAATTATAGACTATTCTACAAAAACAATACTAACGCATCGTTCGACGCACTTATCTAGGAACAGTGCAAATTAAATAATATGTTTAAATGTTTATGCGTCATGCAAGGAGGTTATACTATACATTTAAGATGTAACCAAAAGTTTATGTTTTGTAAGAACCGTGGTAGGTATGCATTTTAGTTTCTGGTTGTGCAGGGGATACGCGCCGGGCGGCCGGCACTTTTGGGGATTTCTTCTTTTCCGCCCGGCACTTTTGGGGATTTCCTCTTTTCCACCCGGCACTTTTGGGGATTTCCTCTTTTCCACCCGGCACTTTTGGGGATTTCCTCTTTTCCGCCCGGCACTTTTGGGGATTTCCACTTTACCGCCCGCTGGACGGAAGAAGGACGCTTTCGAACGCTTCAACCGTGGTCGAAAACCAAACTTTCGGTGCAGGCGTGACAAAAACAATATTTCATGAAAGAAACGATTTGGTTTTATTAATTTTATTAAGTGCCATGCATGGAGGATATAATACGAATACAAGAAGTAACCAAAAGTTAATTTTTTGGTAAGGACCGTGGTATAGATTTCGGTAAATAATTATTATTATATTATTATATTAAAATAAAATAAGAATACAAATATTTGTAATCACGGCAGAGGTAATGCATTATGGAGGGATCTATGCACCGTCCAACCAAATTATTATACGAAAACCATCTCATGAAAGAAAAAAGTTCACGCGTCATGCAAGGAGGTTATAATATGAATATAAGATGAAACCAAAAGTTAATTTTTTGGTAATGACCGTGGTATAGATTTTAGTACCTGGTTGGGCAGAGGATACGCGCGCTCAGTACTTTCGGAGATTTTCATTTTACCGCCCTGCACTTTTGGGGATTACCACTTTACCGCTCTCTGAAAAATGTCGCTTTCCAACGCTTCAACCGTCATCGAAAACTAAACTTTCAGTGCAGGAGTAACAGAAACTTGCTACAAAATCTGAAACTAATTTAATAACAATCAATTTGAAATTCGTGAAAAGAGAGCCATTGGTTCGCTACGACGAGAACATATTTTTATTATCTTGCTACAGCTTGGGTGGAGAAGGAACAGTCGTCAGGCACACCGCACGTCAGTTTATGATCCAGGTATTTAAAAAAAAATGTGGGCCTTAATTAATTGCATTAAATGTAAAAATGTTCTAATAGTATCTTTTTTTGACATATACCTTCAATTAATATTACATAAAAACAATTATTTTAGGGCTTCAAATGTCGTGTATTGACCTAAACTATTATACTATTTACTGTTTGCTAAAGCAGAGTAAAGATAATTTATTTTTATAATTTTCACGGCAGCTTTGTGGGACCCGATTGATTTTATACAATATGCCTATATTATATTATATTGGTACATCGATGCAGGAGACCTCTTTGTGGTATTTTAAGTATAGCAGTTATTAGGTTTGTATTTTAAGATCTTAGATAATTACCTGTGTATCGTTTAATTTGAGACGTACAATATGGAGAATTTTGATATTACTCATTACAATAGGACGCCACACCAGCATTATGTGTTGTGTCCGCCTTACAAACGCGTAACATATCAGATTTACGCTCAGAAATTCAAGTTTTATGCCGTTAGCTTAAAAATTAGAGTGAATCGACCTATTATAAAACTTGATGTTAAGAACATTATCTGTGTTTTATTGGAAGCTTTTTTACGATAGTTCAGTTTTTAAGTGAGTTATTTATATCGTGTATAATAAATATAAATTAAAAATGCTCATAACTCACTTAAAAACTGAATTATCGTAAAAAAAAACTTCCAACAAAACGCAGATAATGTTCTTACCATCAACCCAGACAGCAAACTTGTTTCATAATAGGTCGATTTACTCTAATTTTTAATATAATGGCATATGACTTGAATTTCTGAGCGTAAATTTGGTATGTTACGCGATTGTAAGACGGAGACAACACGTGAGGGTGTTGAGTTCTCTTAAAAGTTAGACCGAAAACAAAATAATTTTTACAGTAATATTAAAGACGAAAATAAAATGTATTATTATTTATTATTGAAAAAACAAAATCAGCTGTTTACAAAACTATTTTCGGATTCTTATAACTTTTTATCGTCTGTTACAGAGCACAGTTAAATATATAGAATCTGTTGTTTTCTAACAAAAATACGCAGGTATTAGGCTCCTTAAAATTTAAATAGGACATTTTAATTTTTAGTAAAACCCTTGAAGGAATTCCGTGTATAAAATTTAAAATTAAATGCGGCAAAATAGAAACTATAGAAATCAGTTACAATTTAAAATAACTTATCTTGTGTATTATGACGTTATATATTTTAACATTTTAGATTCTGAGTGAAACGATGAATGTATTGATTTTACAATGATGTGTGTTTTTTTTTTTATTTTTTTTTTATTTTTTTTTATTTTTATATTTATTTTTTTTGTGTCTGTGTACACGATAAGTAGTCGAAATAATGCTTCGATTTTCGACTTCAGTATCTTGTTCGATTGCAAAGTGAATATCGTTGGTGCATTGGGGAGGTCAAAATTTAAATTTCCCAGTAGTTTTCAAGAGCGCCGGGAAAAACAACATAAAAATTAAGGAAAAACGGGAATTTTTACGCAAAATCGGTTTTCCAAAAAATCGATTTTGGTTTTTGGTGTAACTTTAAAACAAATAACCGTAGATACATGAAATTTTCAGTGGTTGTTTATATTTGCATTTTCTATACACGATAACATTTTCAAAATATTTTGATTTATTTTGAACTGTTTAGGGACATTTTCAGTTTCCAATTTTATTAGTTTTTTTTTTTATGAATATCAATAAAAATTTATTTGTTGAGTAAAAATACTTGAAAATTTAATACAAGGCTCCTACTATATTGTTTCAAAGACAGATGAAAAATATTAAAAATCGTTAGTCACAGTTTTTTTTTTTAAGCATTTAAAGTTCAAAAAATGACAAAATATGGAAAAATCACGAAAATTTGCAAATTATTTCGAGTTAGAAATTCATAAAAATTTTTCTTTTTAAATCTAAGATATGAAAATGTAATACAAGATTCCTTATAAGATTTCCTACATTTATCAAAAAAAAAAATTCTATAAGAAAGTCAAATTAAATTTTTATGAGCGTTTGAAATTCAAATTTTTACAACATTGGATATTCACTAGATTTGTCATGTAGCGATTTTCTTATTTTGTTGTTATTCAAAAACGAATAACTATAGATACATGAAAATTTCACTGAATGTTTATATTAGCATTTCCTATACACCATAGAATTTTGAAAATATTTTGACTCTTTTTTTTAGTTTTTTTTTCTATAAATATCAATAAAGTTTTATCTGTTGGGCCAAAAAGTGTAAAAATTTAATACAAGGCTCCTGATATATTGTTACAATAACAGTTGAAAAATATTAAAAATACATAGGCACAATTTTTTTTTATAAGCATTTAAACATCGAATTTTGACAGAATTTTTCAAAATCTCGAAAATTATTAACCATCGTAATTAATAAATTCTAAAATGTTCAGTTTTTATAGCTAAGGATTGAAAATTTAAAACAAGATTCTACGTAAGTAGTTAATTCTCTTACAGTCTTACCGAAAAATCTAAAAAAAATTTCAATGTAACTGTAAAAGGATTAAGTCTATGTACCACAAGACCAGCTACGTATAATAGGTAAGAACTACAGTTTTTTTCTGACTAACCTAATTTCATCACCATCATAGAAGCACAAATTATCAATACAAAAACTTCTATGATAATCGAGTACCATGTTACTTTTTTTGCATAATGAAGTATCTGAAATAAATAATTTATAGGATATTACAACTGAAATGAATATTATTATTACTCTTATTATTAGGTAGGTTTTTAATTTTATTTTTTTTAAACACTATTAGAATATTTCCTACCCTTAGGGCAGGGATAGGAAATAGTCATGAAATGGGCTGGGATTTCCACACTCTCCATGCAACTGCTGTGTTTTTTCCTATAACATAATTTAATATTATTAATATTATAGTTATATTAAATAATAAATATATTCATATTTAGTAGTTTTGTATGTTTATTGGAAAATTATCAATCATCGTAATTAATAAATTATAAAATGTTCAGTTTTTATAGCTAAGGATTGAAAATTTAAAAAAAAGATTCTCATAAATAGTTCATACTGTAGCCAAAAAATCTGAAAAATATATGAGCACAGTTATTTTTTACAGACATTTTAAGTTCAAATTTGGGACGAAATTACATAATCAAAAACCTAGCATACCTATTTTAGTTATTTGTTGTGAGTGTATAATACTATTCGTGGGTACTTGAAACTTCTAAAGTACACTATATTATATATCTATGATAGTATCAGGGTTTGTTATTGATGTATAACGTGTTATAAGTACCTAATGGATATTGTGATATGATTAATTTGGAATTTATTATAGGTCAATTTTTTTTTTAATACCATAGATATGTATATAATATGTCTTAAACCTAGACTGACATACCGTCTTCGCTCAGAATCGTTTTTCTTATACAATGATATTGTATCATTGGATTCAAATTTAATACCATCCATTATACAGTGACCCACTTGTAACCTACTGTACAGCAGAGCGACATCCACTTACCCACCTTTTTTCGTCTTGTAGCTTGTGTTTTGTAAAAACAAAAAAAATGGAACACTACAAACTTGGATGTGAAACTTTCGTTTTAACATTTAATCTGCTATCTGTTTCTAAAAATAGTTTAAAATAAAAAATCAGATTTATTAAAAATGTTTACATAGTTTATTAGTTACCTATATGAATGAACCTTTTACATATTTTTGAAATCTACAACATTCATTAAATTGCCTATATCGATAATACAACAAGCAATGGGGTATAAAATGTAATCAAAAAATTAAATCATTTTTTTTATTATAGTTTCTAGTGATTGCTTAAGCTAATTTTGATAATTTAAAAAATAAAAAAAATGTGATAGTGACTAAAAACAATGCTTAAGGTAGGCCTCAACCAACCTTAAAACAAGGAATACTTTTTCATTTCTCGTTTATGAATATCAATTATCATTTGAGTCATAAGTATAGCTTAAGCAATACTTATTCTTAAGCATCGACTATGAATACGGCCCTCAGAATTTTTGATGAACAAAGTTTTGTCCGGATTGCCGATTGATATAAATAAATAATAATGATATAATAAGTGAATATTCAATATGTTTTATACTATCATGGATTTTCTTACATAGCATCTTCATAATTTTGCAGTACAACTACTTATTATGGACGCTTGTTATTATTTTTCTTTTGTTTCATTATTTGTTGATGTATAATATCTTAAACTTTAAAAATAGTTTGGTTAAACATTCCTTAGTATCTTATCGGAATCTAATAATTTTTTTTTAGCTAAATTAATAAAAATATACTGACTCATTATTATTTATATATGTATACTCGGTAGGTCGTAGGTACCAACTCGGTTTCAGACTTCGATAGTCAAATGATTTATTTTTCTTCTCTACTCTATCATATTATTGTATTGTTAATTTTTTTATATAAAATACTATTTAATTGTTACAGATAACTCAATGTGAAATAATATAAATATACTTTTTGACCTATATAAAATATTTCTGAGGGGGACGGAGTGGCCTAGCGGACTAAGGCGTCGGCTGCGACGCAGCCAGCCCGGGTTCGATTCCGGCCACGGGTGGCATTTTTCTTCGAGAAGAAGTGCCGCCATCCCATGGCAGATACCTACGGGTGCCCATTAAAAAAATCGGCCAAACGGCAAACACACACGTGTTCCACCCCCTACAGTTCCACAGGCTAATAACCTTAGTAGTTGAAGCGTCAACCCCAAATAAAAAAAAAAAAATATTTCTAAAATTCTAATAGTAGTCATAATATTGTATACTGTTATTATTTAATAATTATCATATTGATTAAGTAACTATAGTCTTTCGACGTTGCACCAAATGTTGTAAAACTATTCTGCACTTACCCGAGTTATGAAATCTTCGTTCTTATCTTTATCTTCGTGTATGTCTCTATTAGTAGTCATATTCACAGAGTTTTTCGAATCAACAATTTCTTTGTTTGAATTTCATATTAATTTTCATCTTTGAATAACTCGTTACATGTCGAAGGTTGCTCGTGAGAAACATAAATTAAGGAATTGCGCAATTGCCTTGGCTTATACCGTTGATTCATTTTTTTCGTCCTCGGTTACTTGTATTATCCTCATTTTTATCAAAATTAATGCAATTTTTAAAATGTAATGATATTAATTATTTTTAAATTGAATATTTTATTTTTTAATTAAATATTAATATTAGGTATACTTTTTCTTAATAATTTTTTTCCGAAAATAAAGTTTCTGGTTGGTTAATTCTACAGTTTTAATTCTACAGAGTCTTGGGTTTTCACTGTACCTACCTGTATTTTTGGTGGTATTATTTGTTTTGGCGATTTCCCAGTGTATTATGTATACCAACGGTGTGATTCTTATAAAGCTATAAACTCAAATGTTCTCGAAAAGTTTAACGATTTTTAGAAATGTTGCTTAGATAATTCAAAGTCATTAAAAAACTACATTTTATATTTTGTATTCTGAAGTTGAATATTTTTCTGAGAATATCAATGTATAAAAACAAAAAGTCGAACTTGTAGTTAATTATTTGTAATTTATAAGTATTCAAAGTATAGAGTGCTCTACTGATCTACTCTACTCGACTATAGTTACTCGAATGGTGAGTAGTTGCACAAGAGTAGGTTGTAGGTACTATAGTTAGTACTCCGTTAAATGTTACTTAAACAATAATGTTACTCTCGCTCATCTGAGCTTTAAATATTTTCTAAGTTATTACTCTAATTAACTATACAGACTATAGTTGTACTTAATTTGATTTTTATGCATCGAATTTCACAGAACAATAAATGTGTTTCGCATAATGGAATTGAAAATTTATAATTTGTGATTCAAGTAAAAAACTTGAAAAAATAATATCGATACAAAATAGTTTTGCTTTAATCTCTTCCAACAGGGCTAAGTTACGAATAACTTATGTAAGAACTTAACATGCAAAAGAACCAAATTCAAGTTTAGGTTCGGTCACGAGTACAGTAATTAGTAACTATATAGTATATATTATACTTATAGTTGTGCAGAATATTGACGATATGTCATATGTTATAAGATAGTCGTGTTGACGACATAAAACGTGTCAACGTGTTTGAAAAAATGAATCATGAATGAAATTTTCTCAACTATTGGCAATGATCCTTTGACCAAGATTGCGGAAACAATAAAGTTAAATATAAATAGTTAGGTATTGACATTATGCAAAACAAACGAATCATAATATCTAATACTTTACAAAAGACTTATGAAACGTGAGTGACTACATAGTATAACAAAATTGTATCATCACATATGAAATAAGAATTTATTATAATTTGTTTATTACACATCGATGATTTATCTACAACTTAAAGTCACGAGTTTAGTATAAACATTATTATTATTAACACATAGGTAACATTGTATAATATAACAGTGTGCATAGAATTATAAATTTTTCTTTGAAACTTAAAAATCTCTGATCATTTGCCAATAATTAATTATTTTCAATTACCTATATAATATTGTTATAATAAAGTTTTAATATTTTTACATTGTTGGGTTAGGTTCAATAACAGTTTGTTAATATAATAATATTAATGCAACCTACTCATAAAAATTGGAAATAATAGTAATTTTATTGTTTAGCTGTGTATAAAACAAAAATTAGTATTCGCTATTCATCATTATTCATCATTCAAGTCAATTAAATGAACAAAAATGATGAACATTTTTTTATGAAAAACGTGGTTAGGTATCTACTCTTGTTGTGATTTTCATTATTATTATTATTATTATTATTATTCATACTTTATGACCAGTTTATACATAATTACGTAATACAGAACAAATTTAACGGGGCCACAGCCCTCGGGGAAAAATTTAAAAATCTATGGATAATATAAAGAGGCCGCGCATTTGTCGGTATAGCTTCATTTATCTATATGTTATTATAATGAAGGATAGATATGTACAAGTGTATTACGAATTAGAAAGCAAACATAAATCATCGCATTTCAAATATATAACTTACAGTGGAACTCAGTAAACTCTTGCGGTGTTTATATAGGAAGCATGTAATCTTTTGAATTAATCATACATTAATAATTGAATAAGATAGGTAATAAGGAAATTTATTATCGATTGTAAATAAAAAAAAAATTTAAATTTCGCAAGCTCGAATCTAAATCGTTCATATAACTATAACTTTCATGAAACTAGTCAACTTTTCAATAAATAAAACTTGAAATACTATTATACAAAAAAAAATGTATGATGGTTTTCATATATATTTTAATAATAATATGGTCTGAAACGCTCTTGTGGTACATTGTAAATATTAGTTTGTAAATTATATTTTGCAAACTATACTATAGTATTATGTTATATATGTGTTTTAACTGAATGACGAATATACGTCTTGAACTGAAGTAGGTGGAAATGTAAAATATAATACCTAATAATATAGCAGATATTATTTAATGCAGTGTAATCTCGACGACTCAAATCTCTAGGGAATAAATTCCCTGATTTCTAAAAATAAATTTGACTTATGTATTTTTTGAGTTATATACCTGAAACATAAAATTAAAAATATTTCAAGGGGCGACAGAAAATTCGATTTATTGAGGTTTTCGAGTTATCGTGACTTGGCGGTATTTCGATAATATGAAATAGGTATACCTACCTATATATTATAGGTACCTAACTATAGTTATACCTATACAGTAAACCCTCGGTTATCCGCAGGCGGATAATCTGTGGTCTTCCACTGAATTATATACAATACTAAAAATAGTGTTTATGTACAATATATGACGTATTTGTAAAAAAAAATTATGTAAATCTAAATATATATATATATATATATAAAAGGACATATGTATATTATCCTGATTGACTGACTGACTGATTCATCATCGGCTAGCCGGAATCACTGAACTATGAGTATGACTTTTGATCTGTAGTTTCGTTTTATGACGTAGAGGAGAAAAGATTTTACAAAATTTGCTTTTTAAAGAGGTCCTCAAACAAGGATTTTGAGATTCCCGGTGGAATTAAAACTTTGGTTGCAGATTATAATATTAAAGTAGTAGTAAAGGTAATTTTTTTTTGTATATAAATGGTTGACATTTGGTTACTGATGAGGTAAAATCATGTATAGAATTGTCGCGTTTACATCATGTTGTCGATTAAAAAAATTGTAATACCAAATAGCCAAATGTATGTTTGTAGCTTATATACTCAAATACTACTTGAATGATTCTGACGAAAATATCATGAGGGATTGTTTTTAGAGATATCAGAAAAGTTTAGAGAATAGTTAAAACTGCGTTAAAAGTATACCATTATACCATTATACCATATTTTATTAATCCAATCCGCGACTTGCGGTTGCCCATCCGGGTAGAATCGTTTCATAAACCTACCTAGGTAAATTAACACCAATTTTCCGTGAACTGAGTATCACTAAAACCAAGATCTATAGCATTATAGTACAATATATTTTTTATAGTGCTATTTATATTATTTGTTCATTTTTCCCGTGTAAAGTCGGGTTTTACAGCTAGAGTTATATTATATATTACTAAACGAGTGTTTAAATAAAAATAACACTTATATGATTTTCTTTAAATACTATTTAACATAATATATTTTATATGATATAATTTTTTTTTCTTTTGATTTATATGTTTTTTTATTCAGTCTGTTACAAAGAAGAAAAATAATAGAAGGGGCGTGTACCAGTTGCCCCCAACCGAATGTACCTACCAGTTGTCCTCATATGTAAATATATAATATAAGATTAAAATATATAGCCCGTAAAATAGGGAAGGTAAACATACAAATAATAATATTATAAATATTAATTATTATAACAAAATGTAGTACATAATATTATATACATATAATTTTTTTACTATTTTTTTTTTTTTTTTTTTTGACAAATTATTACATTGAATATTCCACTTTTCATTATAATTATATTATTTAATAATTATTATGAATTTTTTCTACCATTTTCTACTATTTTTTGTTGAAAAATTATGACATTGAATGTCACATAATTATAATATTTATTATTTTATTAACTATTATATTCATATTATTTTGTTAGTAATTATTATTTATTACAAAATACAATATTAGGTATATATTCCAAGCATATGAATTTTGTTCTATCATTTTATACTATTTTAAATAGTTTTATTTATTATTTGTATATTTACCTCCCCTATTTTACGGGCTATAATATATTGTAATCGTGTACACAGTATATATTAACATGTAAGGGCAACTGGTGCATTCGGTTAGGGGCAACTGGTACATTTGATTGAGGGTATATATTTGGTTTATAATTGGTATATTTTTAAAATCCCGATAACAGCCGTGAGGGGCGCAACTGGTCAACACCCATAAGAACAATTAATGGGTTAAAATGTTAAAATAAAAATAAAAAGGTAGATTGGATGGAATGTAGAAGCCTCCCAGTGGAGGTATTACGACATGAGTAGGACTTTAAATTAGGCTAGCAGGTCACGACTCACGACACCACTGTCTTTTAAGTCTTTTAATTGGGTTACCTGGGATAGAAGCAGACGATAGATCGGAGATTAAGGGACTCTTATGGTGGGTTAGGAATTTTTTTTTTATAATTTAATTTTAGCATTATTCCTCGGATGATTGAGACCTACTGCCCTACTGTATCTATTCTATATTATACGAATAGCATAATATTAATAATATTATTCACAAGTAAATTAGAAAATGACAATATTGTATTCCTATTTCCTAGAAATATTCATTATAATAATATACACTGCATGTAATACCTATGTATACAGTGTATATATTATAATATTATTATTACGAAATAATGTTGCCAAACAATGGAAGCAGCAAACATTATAAATGTATATGCAATGAGCATATCAGAATAATTTTGTATGTATTTAATAATGTTTATATCAAACAAAATATTTCGTATAAGCTTATATTGACATGGAATATAATATGGAAATTATATCTCATCTTAAAACAGTGATAGTGTTGGTGAGGGAGAGGGGGAGAAAGTTCATTGATGTGCACATTAGTGGATGGAATTTGGGTAAATCATACATGGTAATAATATAACAGATTGGTATTATTATATAGGTATGCTTAGAATAAACCAACACTTTATTATTATTATTATTATTATTATGGTTATTTAATACTATTTAAATTTAAAATAAATATACTTGAATTTTTTAAATTATAATGTTTGCATTTCAAAAGAATTACAGCGTATTCATATTACTATTCATATGGTACCTAACTCAATATATAGTTACACCTACGCAAGCCCACTCAGCTACAATACTTTCGATAATGTTCAGAAACACAATGTAGGTACACACATTTTTAAACCACGTATACGGTTACGTTTTTACGATAATATATTTATTGATTTATGTTCGCTCTGAATTTGTATTGCAATATGTTTTTACTATACCTACCTATAATACCTACTCGTGCACATTTTATTATGGACATTTATTTTGCATATTTTTGCATACTTGAAATTTTCTTAAATTTTTTTTATAAAATAAAATTCTGGTTTTTTTTTAAATTTTTTGCCGAACTATTATTTCTTCTCAGTACCTATATTCCCTTTTTTATTTACTCTATATTATAAGTATTGCTGAAGGGCTAAAGAGTATGTCCCAACAAAAAAATTGTAACATATTTTATTGTGACATTCCGAAATAATCCTTCCTATAAAATATGACATATTTGACTCGATGTTCTCTTCATTTCTAAACATGGATTTAAGTGCGAACTGATTGAAATACTCACAGAAAAATTTTGAATATTATAGAATTATAATTAGGTACAATAAATATTAAGCTTTATCTGAATGTGCTTAAATAATTTATGCTTAAAAATTGTGTTGTATTAACATTTAAAATTATTTTTCTTGTTATTGTATAATAATAATATGTTAATATACTATTATCGTAAATCTTTCAAACACTCAGTAGTCAGTGAAAATGTAAAAATTGACCTACATAAAGTATTATTTAATTTCCCATCGATAAAGAGGTAGGTACTTATGTTTGTGTCTATAGGCAATACGATAATATTCCATATTAATTTTTTTTTAAATAAATAGTTTCCGAGAATTAATATACCATAAGACGTTAATGTATTTATTGTTTTTTTTTGTCGGACACGTTTACTCATAGAATGGTGTAATTAAATTTTACAATTAAAATTATTGCGTATTTTCGACAATGACAACTAATAGTTTAAACTATAGATTTATCGTGATAATAAAAATTAATTTCAGTTTAATAAATTAAAAACTCGTATTGCGAAAACAAGAATTCATAAGATCTATAATTATGTATTACATATTATTATGTACTTGTACTATATGCCTCATGTTTTATCACAAGTCTCCAGGGGGCTATTTAGTCATAAAATGTGTTTGTACTCGTTTTAATGTTGTAAGAAATTAAAATAACAATATTATAAATAACAATACCTACCGATAGGTGCAGCAATAAATAAATAACCAAACTGGTTAATCATAAAATTTCATGTAGGTACTATGGAATTAAGAGTACCTACCTATATTATATAGATCGAGAAGAAAATTATAATGCTAACATTAATCAGGACTCTTTTTTTTTTTTTTTTTTTTTTTTTTTTAATTCTTTAAAAGCAATGAAGTTATATTATACACAGTACAAATTAATTACTATGGCATTGAAATTAAAGTGGACTTGTAAGAAAAAAAATATTTTATTTATTCAAAAATAATTAAATGATTACTCTGTCCAATCTCAAGGGTAAAAAACTTTGAAAATAATACTCCTATAGCGGCTAGCTTTATAATTTATAACAATTAATTCATTATTCAGAATTGTTTGCTTTAGCTATCGTATCGTTTTAAGTAAAATTAAGCTAAGGCGTCTAGGCTTTTGTGTACCGAAGTTTAATAATGTTCGTTATACCTACGTCGATGGAATTAGTGTTTGTGATCGTGAAGTTGCAGACTTGGTTACTCAGTGGTTACTACTTACTAGTTACAGGTGGCTTGTTGTCGATTAAAAATAACGATTTAACTTCAAGTACATAGTTGATATGGTTACACGCGCTTGAACTGAGAGTAAATTTTTTCTTCACGGTTTGTATTTCGTCTTCTGAGATTTTATTATTATTACTGAATAGAAACTATAGAAGAAAATATAGTTATTCCACGTCAATTGACATTATTTTGTTTTAATTATCTGATACATTTTTAATATGGGCACCTAAATATCAAAGACATTTCTCTAGTTATCTGATTTTTAACATTATTTACTTGTTTGATCGAATTTATTGAATCTATATATTTTTATCAATGATGATGAATCACTTCCACAGAATAATTTATTCTGCGTCACTACCAGTACATTTATTTATTGACCACCGTGTGTTTTAATATGCTCATCAATAATTCAATGAGTTTTTCAGAATTTTTCATAAACGTTTTGCAATTTTAGTTTTAGTTTCTGATTGCATTCAATATTAACACACAGTTAATATAGTAAACATTTAAAATATATATATTTATTTAATATATTTTAAGGTTGGTCAAATGTATGTATGTACCCTTATATGTAAATAAAAATATATTTTATCCTGATATTACATTATAATGTTTTAAATTGAAACTATTTAATAGAAACTTATAATAGCTATACATGTTGGCCTTATTATACCGAAGCTTAGTTAAATATAAAAAACTAGTTAAGTATGTAAAACGTAATTCGTTATTAATGTTTGTATGCTAGGTCTATAGGTTCCACAAAAATAATTATTTGGTTACTATACTCTGTTCCATGAGAGATCATGCCGGTTCTGCGCATCTCCCTGCATCTTCCTGCTGTCGAAACTGGTTACCCTATGACAGGGTGAGGCGTAGGGGAACCAGTTTTGGTCAGTGCGCGGTATGATCTCTCGTGGAACAGAGTATAGGTATAATGTATATGGTTGATAAAATATAATAAATGAATTCATAAATGTGTCGTGCTCTGAATCCTATTAATAGGTACTGACTGTTTCCAGTCTTAAGACACACAATCGTGTACATTTATCGAAACCCGAACTTATATACATAGGTTATTTATATACAAGGTTCAAGATAGAAATTAAATTTTAATACAATAAACATAAGACAGTAAATTATACTAAATTCATTATTTTATTCATATTTGTATAAATGTTTTTTTTGTTACATTACTTCATTCATATGATTTTCGTGCGTATAGTTTTATATTTTTGCAAAATTAAAATGATACGTTATTCTTACATTAATTATAGTTAATAGGGATAATTCATAGTACCAAATGATAGCACCAAACACATATAACAAAACAAATTTTTATAATTCTTTAATAAATTGTTACCAAATATGTAATTGTATTAAAAACCAGTATTTAAATATATTATAATAATATGTAACATGGTAAGCTATTTTTGTTTTATATATTTTTATAAGAAAAATGCTAGAAAAAATTATTTACTATGATACCACATATTAAATGTATGTATAAATGGATAATGTAATATGTTAATTAGGTACCTTTATAAGTAATTTACTTTACTATTAATAACAAGAGTAGACATTGGATATCCAAATAGGTACTTAATGTCACTGTCCACAAAACAACGTACAACTTAAAAAATAATAATAAATATGCATTGGACCGGTATAATATTATATAACGTTTTTTACAAGTTACAATTAAATTACCTGTAAATTGCATTTGATTGTTCACCTGTTTAATTTAAATAAAAATTACCACCTCTTTCGTTATTATATTTAAAATTGTACGTACGTTTTACAATATTTTTGGATTCATTTAGTCTACAAATCAATGCGTATTATAAAAATATAATAAAATGTTGTAGTATCGTATAGTATTATCATAACTTTAGGCATGAAGAAGTTAAATATAAGATTTTATTACCTACCTACTTATTAAACGGTTAGTTTGATTAAGCAAGTAAAATTGTATTAATTTGTTAATCAACTTTATAACTTGAACAGTTAGTAGTTTCTGTCTAAGTTTATCATTGTGGTTTAGATGTTAATAAAAAAAAACATGATTTATAAAAAAAACTGACATGTAGAATCCGGTTAGTATTTGTATTACGTGTCTTTCACAGCTCTTGGGCATGTGCTCAGAATCTTTAATACATCCTTTAGATCTTATTATCATTTCATAAAATTTAATGAAAACTTCAATTAGTTAATAGGTTATTAAATACTTATAATGTTTTATTATTTTTAGAGTTATCATAATTTTAATTTTTTACTATTTAATATTATTGATCAAAGAATAATATTTATATTTATTAATTATTACAGTAATGTATGGTTTACCAGAAAAATGTAATCAAATACAATTTTTATGTTTTTTGAATTTTATTTATTAAAAGTATCTATTTATATATCATTAAATATTATAAAGTATGGATAACTAAAATAAATGGCCTAAAATAGTTAAAATAATTAATTTCCACTATACTATGGTACCAGCTCAACTAATAATGTATTTAAATCGTTGAGTGGATTTCATAATATCGTATTAATCAGAGTAATATTATATTTACCTATTACTATTGAATATAATAGGTAGATACATTAAGTACAATTAAGGCTATTAGTTTTACCGTTCATTTCTAATAAATTACTTTACATAATTGATTATTTATAGTAGGTACTCTACTACTCCAGTTAATTCAATTTTTTTTAATCAGTTTAGGTTATGCACTTTGTGCACAATATTTATGTAGTCGTACTTAGTAAATACTTTTTTATATTGTGTACCAGATACATATAAATAAATCATAAATGCTTCGAAGAGTCAACTATTAATTAAAACTATCTATAGAGTTTTTTTTTAAAGCCTTAATTGTTGAAATAGTTATAAAACTGCTATGCAGCATATGCTTAAAAACTACAAGTATTTTTCTTGAAGTTAGGTTAGAAAAAATTAGCAATCAAAACACGCGCACAAAATTCCACTTAATTGGATTTGTACTCGTATTTTTAATTAGAACCTTTAGAATACCAATAATATTATGAATCAATTTCATGGGTAAACTAGGATAGTAATCTGACATGTATACATTTTGTTCATCGTGTAATCCACATTCCAAGAGGAATTATTTCAACAATATAGAGTTCTGTCAACAAGTTAACAATATTCATTACAAAAGTTAACTGTAACAGTATTCTAAATGCGTTTTAAATACCTATCATATTTCTATATATTTTATACATTATTCAACTATGAATAATAATATAATATATAGGTACCTACGACGTAATATTATTATATTTTCATTGATCCTAAACGATATGATATTTTGTTTTCGTCAATTATGCGGTTAGTACTACACAATAAAATATACATATTATGTCTAGGTACCGAAATTCAGATAGGTAATAAACAATAATATTATATTATAAAAACAGTTAATTAAATCTCATTAGCATACCTGCACACAAACGATGATCAATTTATATAAATCGGTTTGGCGTTCTTTCTGAATTCGTCTTGATAATAATATTCGGGTCTCCTGCAGGTCGTTCAACGGCGAGTTTTCAGTCATTAAACCGAACGCGATTCGTAATACGCGCATACCTATACCACGGTATATGACTTAGGTTTTCGCCGCCCAGCTACATTATAGGCAATACATGTTAGGTTTTTTTGCCGGTGGATAAAAAAAATAAAACCGCACACGTATATAGTATGTGTATCAAACATCGATGGCTTCTCGTTTCCCGCGGTATACTTTATGAACCTACGGGTCGTATTAACATGCGGTTTTGTCCGTTTGTGGAAGTGGCCACCACTGTCATCGCTCAACCGGAATCCCGTATAGATATCGTCTAACTTGTTGTCACCGAGTGTCAATTAATGTGTATGGTAACCGTTTTCAAATTAATTGATTGGTTTTCGTGGTCCTATATTATCATAGGCGTGCGCACGGGGCCAGCCGGTCAAACCCAGGCTCGACCTGAAACTTTTTAGGGGCATAGTAAAATGTGAGTATATATTTAAATATTTTATTATAATGCTTATATTATAATATATATATTATTGGAGATCATGAAAATTTTGTTTGTCGTGAAAGTATAAAAAAATCAAAAATATTTGTGTGTACCTACCTAACCTAACCACTACATACATTTTATTAATCTAAAAAAAAACATTATACCTTTATATACAAATACAATATCTATAGTACTATAGACATAGATATTAATAGGTTAAAACATCAACATGTATGTTGGCGTGTAAAAAAAATTAGGGGCTGTCCATTAGGCTGTCCAAATAATTGTCTAGGCTCGACCAGAAATTTAAGTCTGCGCACGTCCATGTATATTATAATAGGTAATTGCCATTAATTCTGCTTAAATTGATATTATTGAAATAGCAAAAACACGAGCTTATAATATTATAATAATTATTCTTTTAATAGATATTAATAATATATTAATTAAACATTGTGTGGGTGAATTTATAATATGGTTTCGTTAAATTTAAAATAAAAAATAAAGAATTATAAATAACGATTTGCCCTCAGAAAATACATCATCGTGCTATCTACTTGTTAAGAATTTATGTATGATATTATGGTTCTAATCGACCAATGTGATAAATTTCGTTTTTATTGATATTATTCACCATAATAATATAATTAATGAATCCATCGAAAATTAACAACAAATACATAGGCGTAGCTGCCTATTTGATCTTAAAAATAAGATTTATGAATATCTACGTATTAGTGTTTGCAAGATAAATATTTATGCATTTATTCATGTTCGATTATAATTAGTGTGTATCTTCTTAACATATTATTAAATTAAAAAAACTATTATCTCACTACAGAAATGAGAATAATTCATTTCCAATAAATTATTAACGAGAATTTTTTTTAGTTTATACAATATATATTATATTATTATGTTTATCGTCAACTTCATTGTTCCTTCGTAAATAAATTGTTAGCGTTGCGTATACGGACCTTTAGCATTGATTTAAGAGACGCAGTCAACAATAACGTAATATAGGTACTTTAATAATGTCTATTATAGTTATCATTAGTAGTTGTGGTTTGTAAAATATGTTCACTGTTAGTAAGTTGTATAGAGGGAAAATGTTAGCGAAACGGGCGTTATCCAAAGGCCTGATTGGTCAGCGTCGGTGAGTGAAATTGCCTTGAGTTGTCATAATTTCCACTAAAATCCTTGTGCGTCGGTATTTGATTAGCTAAACGTATCGTTGTTACACATTAGATAGTCGCAATGTGTATCGCATATTCAAATGGGCAGTTGTAGGTATTCGTATAAGATAAAACAAACAAGGGAAGGGGCAGAGAGAGGAACGGATACCGCCTTGTTGCGGGATGCTGGGTATCTAGAAGACGAGTTTTAAACCTCCAGTTACCAATTGTCGGCTCCGGTCACCCGACACGCAAAATAACACGAGTTCGTCTAGTTTATCGGTTTACTTTCGGTTTCGGGAAATTAACAGTTACGTTTTTTTTTTTTTTTTTTTTTTTTTTATTTTCAGTTTTTTTTAGTGCGAATTTATTTTCGGATTTTCGTTGTGCTTTTGTCTGTTGCGAGTTTTACTAATCACATTATATCTACTATATATTGGATGAAAATAAAATATTTAGGTAAGTTCAATCAATTTATGATAACATTATAATCCAGTACAAAAATCGAAATAACTACATTAATGTTTGTTGTTGTTTATTTTTTATTGATCAAGTGTTTTATTAATTTTTAAAAATGATTTAAAAAGGTTCATTCAAATAAACTGTTTTTTCGATATTACAGATTAATATCCTGCAGTGTATTTACAGTTAGCCGGCATGTCTTTACTAAATATTATTTTAAATCCATCATATTAATATAAGCTTTTATTGGTCATAATCGATGTTTATTCTACACATTAATGTATAAAACTTCATCAATAATTAGTGAAAACTAAAAATTCATCAATAAAAAAAAAATAATATTTTATTAAATGTTGACAATTAAAAAAAAGGAAAAATAGATAATCTATAGCTTTCTTAAAATATTGTTCATACAATACAATCGTTGAATCGTCTTAATCATAAAATAAATGATTGATAACATAGTAATCAAGCATCAGTTATAAAATATAATATACCTCTGTACCTAAATATATCGAAATACTAACAACAAATACAAAATTTAATTTTGCAACTTAATATCTAATAAATCAAACTTGAAATACACAAAATTATTTAATTAAAAAATATATTAAGAACAAATATACACATTTATATATATCATAACGGGGTATAACCTAGTAGTATTAACTGAAACTGTTAGTAGGTAACAAAAAACTATTCCTAATAAGGTAATAATAAATTGTTGATAATTAAATTATAATTATTGAATAATAACTTTTTAATTGATAAGTTCATTTAATCTTAATTTCTTAATGTACAATAATAATTATACCACTTAAAAAAATCATTTGTATACATAGGTATAAAATATTACAACGATTGAACGAATAACACAATTATCCATGTACCGTTCCATTAATTGGATACATTTTTTAACTATCTAACTAATAATAATAGTTTTTATTTTATATAAGAAGAAATAAAAAGGTGTTGAGATTTTAAGTATTTTATTTCCTGTTGTGGAAACCATGTTGCAAGAAAATAATATAATAATATTATATTAATGTATTATTTGCTTATAGCTTATTATACAATATTAAATTAAAGTTACAAATCCAATTTTATTAGTGTACCAAAAATGGTATTTTAAAAATATGTATCTTTGCAGTATACCTATGTATATATAAAATACCTTGTATAAAGCATTTAATATAATATTATATATAAGTACCTATACCTAATTATATTTTTATTGATTTTTACAATAAACTTTTAGCACATTTTCTGCACTTTAGTTTATGGTATTGTTGCTTAAGACTTGAAAGCAACATATTAAGTAGTTTTGTTCTAGTAAATTAGGTTCATGTTAATGTCTATATAACTCCATCTATTTAGGTATTACTTATATATATTATCTTTATGACTATATATTCAAATATTAAACACTCAAAATATTTTTGTTTACATAATTACCTACCCATAATAATATGTGATATTGTTTATTCTTGATTCGTAACGGGCTGGGCTCAACAGTACAGAAGTAGTAGGTATTAAGTACCTACCTATAGCATACATAGGTACCTACATACAATTTTACTGCCCTCGAGTCGTTTGAATATTCGGTCAGACGTCTTTTAAAACGTGATTGCGTTATGTAAAAAAGAAACCATTTTGAAAAATCATAAACGCCGCCGCGTTCTCAATAGTATACAGTAATACACATTATAGCCAATAGAGGTACCGATAATCAAACTTGTTATTTCTATTGTTTGACAGTAAAATATCGTCTGGAAAATAATATAAAGATATCCATAACGTCTCAATCAATATTCTTCGGCAAATATACACATAACTATTGAGAAATATTGCCCTGGACATAAAAATAATATAATGACCGTATGTAGATCCAGTTTTCGATTTGTACGATTTCTGTTTTACTTTGCACGGATTAGACCTCCGGCTATTTGCGCGAAAATTAATAGCTAACTATATAGTATGATATACGTAAGTACGTCTGTCTGTCTGTTTTTTTTCTGTTATTCATTATTATTATTATTATTATTAGGTATCTGTATTATTTTTTTTTATGATATACAGTCGGAGAAATAAATATGATATTATGATTGGTTATCGGTTCCGTGCGATGAAAGACTGCAATAAAAATAATAAATATATAGCACAATATCATTATATTGTAGCGACAAAACACTTGTGCTACCTACTGCTGCTGCAGCAGAGTGCAACTGACTTTGGTCCACTCGAAAGGCAATACTCGAGCTCGTCCTGTTTAATGTGCGTATTATTTTGACACAATGTCTGTATAATATTAATATATTAAAATATGTCAACTGCAGTACGATATTACAAGTAGGTATGATAATGCGAACAAGCTCTGCGAGTTTTCGACAATTAATTACAATAAAACTGCATAATATTATTACTCGCAACTTCAACTTTTTTCTCGACACTCTTTTTTGATTTATAAAGACGTATTTTAATCGAACTCGATTGGTCTGCGGGCTATGCATAGATAATAATATATATATATAGCGGCAGTCCGGCTCGCGGTTTCTTTAAATTGCTTATGTAGCCGGTCACGACACAATAACGTGGCCATGTGTAAACATTATACACCAACGTGTCCGGACATATATAATATTTACGTACCTGTCTGTCTCTCGTGGATTTTTTTCCTTATAAATATGTAATAATAATATTATGATTATTATAATATATTGCGGCGGGCTGCAGTTAATGGTTCATATACGCGTGCGACTCTCAGAAGAAAGAACAAATGAGGCTAATTTGTCCGCCGCAGCAGAGTGCACCGATGCACACTGCACAAACTGCATGTGTATACAATAATATTATTCGACTGGTTTATATATCAATTGGTTTCGCGTGAAATAGAATCATAAAAAAAACAGCTCTGTAAAAAATGAAATATTACAAAAATGAAAAATACGAGCAGTTAGGTTAGGCACCTGCTATTATATTATGGCATGGCACTCCAGCATTATGCAAATGTTATTGGCGTTACGCGCAGCCGGGGGTTAGTAGGTAGTGCAGTCTCAAATAAAGTATACGGTTACAAGTACTCAATAATAATATGTTTGTGATTTTCAAACGTATTACAAACAAGTGCGTATAATGTCTATTATAGACTATAACACCGTATTTTCGAATTTGTTTTCTACTTGCTAAAAATCTCGATGTATAATTTTATTATAATCATATAATCAGTTATTAATGAATGTTGGAAGATATTACCCATATATTTGTATTTATTCATTTATTTATAAGAAAAAAACTCCATTCACAACAATGATTGTTTATGAATAGGTATACAAGTTGTACGTACATTATATAGGTAAATTAATAAATATGTGTATACAGTATAAGAATATTGTATAGTATATAATATGTTCAGATTTATGCAAAAACAACTTATTTTCGAATTGATATTTTTGAGAAAAACCTAACGTCAATGGTCAATATAATAACTATAATCGTTATACCTACGTGATCACGCGTTTTTAAAATATTGAATAATTAATTTATGAATAAAAAACGTAAAAATTAATACATTTTTAACGAGCAATAGTATATCCTGCATATTTTACTTTGGTATTTAATTTATAGGTTTGTTTTTTGACAAGTAATGATACTATAGCTCAGAATTGCTTTACGTTTCGATTTTCAATATAGGGTCCGGGTGTCCCAATAAAGTGGTTTGGAATGACCAATTATAATTATTAATAATATTATTACAATAAATAACTAATATTACCAATTATTATTGTCTTGGAATTAAACACCAATAATTTGTGTAAACATTTTGTCTTTTACTAAACATTTCTAGTAGAAAAACTGCATTTGATAAATGATAAAATAATTAATTTTACCTTCTCTGCCGAAATTACCAATATTGAACAATATGTAATTCGCTGCTTTGCTGTTTGTTAGCGACAACTAAACGCTAGGTGATTGATAATTTTTTAAGTTACTCATTCGAATTGTAACTTATATAGGTAGCTAGTTTTTACCTCATAAATTTATGTAGTAGAGTGCTCATCATTGTACATTTTAATTTTGTACCTATGTGGTATTCCAGTTAGATAAAATTATAACGTTAAAACTGGTGATTGACCGCTTGAGACTTTTCCCATATCATATATACGAAAAGAGCTGTCCAGACTTGAGGGAATTAAAATATGGCAATTCCAAGTTCTAGCCTTGTATTAAACAAATATTTTATCCACTTTAATTACTATATTTTTTATGAATAACAATCGTATAATTAAAATATTAAATCCTGCTTATACAGTTATACTCTATATTTGACTCTGAAAACGAAAGTTATACCTAGGTACATAATTTGTATTCTATCAATTCTATCTATTTATATTTCACACTCGATATCTGTTCATACGATACATAATATTATAATATACATATATGATCATATTATATTATATGCATAGATTTTAAAATGTATTATTATAATATATACTTATACCAATGTCCAATTGGAACCAATAGAAAATAGTAATTTAATGTATTATGTTAGCATTTTATTATTACCTATACCTATCTATAATATTCCATTATTATTTATTTTAGATATAATAAGCTTCCATACAATAATTATAGTAGATATATGTGTGCATAGACGGATTTATAAACTTAGGATATTCGTGTAGAAGTTAAATATGCGCAAGTGAAATTATTATAATATTGGTTTTAGCTACCTACCAGTGTATGCAAACGAGCTATAGTATCGTTGGTCGTCAGACACTGGTTTTTTATGTTATAAAATATACAACTTTTGTTTTACAAGGAAAACGTTTTAAAATTGTTCAACGTCACTGATCTTAAATATTACGATCTCTATGAAATCTACTGTGTACTTATTTCTGTTTGTTTTCTAAGTGTATTCTTAAAGAATAAAACTACTTCACTTATAAAATACATTTTACTTTAATCACAGAAAGTGAGGCTTATTATTGATAGAAAATAGGAGGATATTACAAAATATACTTAAAGATATTTTATGAAACGCTGAGATAATATTCTGAGGTCTTATAAAAAACCGAAAGATCGATGATGATAATAGTAATGTTTATCATTACACGTTTACAGGTGAAGCCTGACACTAGCAACTGTATGTTAGCTGTATCTTAGTTTTAACCCATTTTTGAATCATTATTTAGTATTTATAAGTAAATACATTTTGTTTTCAAATTGAAAATATAGGTTGGTAGGTATAAAACCAATTTGTTGTTAATCAATATTTGACAAAATCGCCTAATTCATTTGTATGCAACTTTGGTTTAATTCATAATTGCAGTAGGTAGCTAATTATTAATGTTTAGTGTTTATTATTGTGTTACGAGTTTCAAACGTCACAAATGACGGGTTCAATTTCTAAAGGAATATAAAAACGTTTAGCTTTAAACTTGTCCATATAGAAACGTTTGAAATATTATAACATGAAATTTTTAATTTCTTTTGAGTCTGAAGATAATATAAAATCGCTGTCGTACTTCAATCTCGACTGCAGCAGTACAAGCATATTTTATTTTTATCGTCATTATTTACTGTGAGTGTAAGTGCCAGTGATTCGTGACTTGTGTGACTACAATACAAACGTTTATCTTTTTCGAGACTTATGGCCGGTCGCTTAAGACGCACGACATCGTTTTTGACCTGAAGAAAACATGCATGTGCAGACCAACCGAACTGATCTTGTTACGGCGAGGGGATCGATAAAGTACCTACACCGTTTTAATCGTCGATCAATCAACATTATAATATGAAATAAAAATAATAATAATCATAATATAATAATGCCGACCGACCGACTGCTGTGCCGTTTTGGAAACCGTATGAGAGATCAATCTGACAGCGAAATGATGTGTATGTTTGTTCGAACAATGTAAATAGAAAAAAATCGATTGGGCGGGCTACTCACGAAATCCTAACCGGTCAACGGGTAATAAGAATTGATATACGCACCTAGTAACGTACTGTTTGGTTCTGAAAACGTTGGTGCTAAATCAAAATTGATGATAGATGAATGTAATAAACTGCAGACTTCCTCTCAAAATAAATCGATTTCATTCCGTATAAAATATTACGAATTGATGTGGTAAAATATTTTTAAAATATTATAAGTTATCGCGTGCTGCAGGATGCCGTCTAATGCCCACAGATATATTTTATTACTAAGAGGAGTGTATGAGTATACACAAGAGTTTATAACACTTTCCAATAGACGAGTTAAATTAAATTTAAAAAAAGAAGAAGTTGTACCTATGACTAAACCTAAAAGTTATAAGATAAAATAATAATTGATTAAATTAGCTACTAAATTATAAATATTTTTACTCGGTTTTTTTTGTATTACGTGCATAATATAATATATTATTATAGTCTAATAATATTATATTTTAATAATTTACAAATTATAATAATAAAATAAATCCATCTAATTTTTACTTTCACCTAAATTACTCACTAAAAACATTCTTAATAATTTCAACAAATATATTGAGGTATTTTGTACAAGTCGTACTTACGTTGTCTGCCCGTGAATGGTTTAAACATTTATAGAATATATCGTAAACAGTACAATAATTATTATTACGTGTACTTAAATATTATTATTATTATTATTATTATTATTATTATAACTTATAAGTGGATTTAGATCCTATCATGAAGAAGCTAAACGTTTTTATAAAAAATGTCATCACTGTCTATCTTATTCCCATTCAAATCCTCTCATCAAGAACTTATCATCCCTCACAATCCCAAGTAGCCCCTCAAGGAGACTCAAACGTAAATGGCTCAGAGATTTATTACCTTAAATATTTAAAAAAAAAAACTTATTTATTAAATCACACAAGATTTAAACCAAGTCGAAAGTGTCATCAGTGGGTGGCTTCTTTCCCCAAATTATTAATTCATGTTATTTGTTCCTTCGCACATATACTTATTATATTGTGTAGTTATAGATTGTATATATTCTTCTAAAATTAAAAGAAAAAAAAAGTTCCTATCAAAATATTATTATAATGTTACTAATCATATTATTTTCAAATTATTGTCATCTGTATAAGGATTTAACTTATGCGTTTGTAGTTGAAATATTGTCTATATTTATGTTTCAGACATGCATAGGCACTGAAAACTATACCGGAATCATCATGGAACAGCAAAACTCGGTACGTGGTGACGACGACACAGCTACCAGGCGCAAGTCGTTGGGTCGCCTTAGAGACATGTCCGTCGCATGGGACATAGACCCGCAAGCGAACAAGTACACCCGCAACGACGACACGGAACCGAGTTGTCCGAGTGGCCGAACCATGAACCAGGTACCGACACCGGTAGACGGTCTGGTAGATGTGGAACTTACCAGGAAACCGCCGAATATGTCCGCCATGGAAATGGAGAGCATCAAGGAACGAGAGAGGGCGTCGATGTTGAGGAAGTGTGCTCAACATCTGGAACTGGAGAGCGTGAACGGAAAGTACAGCAGAGAAAACTTTAAGCGCGGAATACTCAACAAGGTAAGTCCATTTTTTTCAAAAAAAAAAATCTTTACAAAGCACGCGAAGCTGTCGAATCCTGCAGATGGTTCTAACTTGAGTTAGCCAATATTATTTAGTTCGTCGTTCATGAAAACAATACTATATTATTTAAATCCCGTTGAAGTCTCTTAAGAAACACTTTAGGTACACAATATTTTTATATGTAATACGATATTGGTTTATTTGTCATTCTATAGCGATAACATTATTTTAGGTATATTATAATATTATGTAGATACTTTAAACAACCGAAGTGTAGGTACCTATGTTATTTTTCTCTTGGACTTTTGAGCAATCAAGATTCTGTCGTAGTTTATTATACATATAATAACATATATATCTTTCAATTAAAATATATTATTTAAGACGGATGACGATGGTTTCCTTAGACAGCAGCGAGAATGTTTTATACACGACGTCTAGATGATCTACGCAGTTGAAATCATAGCCGAGGTTATTATTAATTTCGTAATTTCGAATCATCGTTACACAGGTTACTTATTATTAATATTTAGGTTACCGTCTTGAGAAACTTGAATAAGTAAAATTAATATTATCTAGGGATGAGAAACGAGAGTAAACGTTAATTTCCCCGTGTTTGGATGATATAAAAGCGTGTCTGAGTATAATTAAATTGTAAATTGTATGCAAGACTACAAGTATAATATACTGTTAAATGAATGAAACATAATATTATAGAAATAAGAATAATAATTTATTTTTTTTTAATAGATCTATTGCTTAAATGTCGTTTACATATAATATTATTATTAAAGAGATAGAACTACTGATTTTTTTAAGTCTACTTTCTAATACGAAACTAAAAAAAAAATTACTTATAATGTGATATCATTATATAAATTCGAATATAAATCGCATATTTACTGTAAAATCTTAATTCTTTAAAATATGTATTTCTGTTCTTTGTACTTAAATCGCTGTACGTATTATAATATTAAAACAATTACGTATACGTAAACAATAAACATTATTGGGCCTAAAAAATATACCTACGATGTACAGGAGAAACAGAAAATAATATCATAAAAATATGATCGACTATCGAATTCTCATAAAATATAATATAATATTAAATATCACTAGAATCTTACTGGTTTCGTGTCGTTAAATTTAAATATTATAATATTTGAAAAATAAAAATAAAATCAACTGCGTTTTATCCGACTGCGTCGCAGTCTGCGGCTGCTGCTATATGTAGCTGTTCGAAACCATGTCACGAGCCAAAGCGTTCCTCGGCCCGGCGGCGATGTGTTGGACACCTATACCCAGTGATTATCAAGACGCGATTGCGTTAATACTATAATAGGTGCCACAACGTTCGACGTAGACGCTGCACGTGTTTCGTTTAATAAACGTTCCTCGTGTACAGTAGGGGGTGGATGTGGATGTATGGAAATAAAATGCAATAAATAAAAACCGTCGGACGGTGTTTCGTGTTTACGTATAAGGCGAATCTCGCGAGCGCATCGAACAAATAACGTTCGATAAAGCATGTAATATTAAAGCTCACGTTCGATGACAGTTATTTTATTAGGTATATAAGTATAGTTTGAAAAACTAAAAGAACACTTCTTCTGTCGAGAGGGTGAACCATAACGATAACGTTGACGGTGGGGGGGGGCACCTATATAATATAATATTATGCCCAGTGATTATCAAGACGCGATCGCGTCAATACTATATAATAATATAATACGATAGGTGCCTAGACCAAGACTCTCTGCGCGTGTTTCGTTTAATAAACGTTCCCCATATAATAACATAATAGTAGGTGGCAGACGGATGTATGAAAACACAATGTAATAAATAAAAACCGCCGACGGTTTCATTTACATGTACAAGGCGAATCGAAAAAATATCGTTCGTGAAACCATTAAAGCTATAGAGGGCGAGGTCTGTGTCGATGACAGTTTTATGATATGGTTTGAGCGAAAACTTGTCGAGAGGGTGAATGATGACGGCGGTGGTGGTCGTGTGTGTGTGTGTGTGTGTGTGTGTGTGCTCGATGGGGAAAGAAACGAAACATGACACGCATTATGGACACGTCAAACGACTCGTGTTGTGCGAGATATATATAGATGGCATCGTTCGAGATGGGAAAAAAATATAATAACATAACTCACAAATAAAACAATGATAGGTATACGCGAATGAACAATTAAACATATATTAACTTGTCATCGCTCGTGCCGACGTCCATACAATTGCAGGCAAACCTATAATAGTAGGTAGGTATTATATTATCATTATTATTATTATTATTATTATTATCATTATTATTATTATTATTATTATTAATATTATTACCTACCTATCGTTATTGTTTATGCGCCTCCTCTGCCGGGCAGCCGTGAAAAAAAGTCGCAGGCGTACCTAGTACCGACCGTTGGTTTTCTCCAACCGAAACGGAATCAAGACTTTCAGCAGTCGTTCTCTGATATATATATTATGTTATGTTCATGACAAAAATAACAATCAAGTCCATTCCGACATGTGCACTGTGGGTTGATAAAATATCGTAATACATTTTCTTGCAAGCTGCAGTTGGACATAAAATAATATAGTAATAACGAGCGACGGATTTACTGGCACCTAAATGTTTGGTAATTTTTGTACATACTTGCATAAATAAATATTATAATATACTATATTATATTATTGCAGAGTAGAGGTAATCGACAGATTTGGTTTTTTTTTTTTAAATTAAAGATTTGATGATTTTTGTACCAAGTGTTGTATGTATTGTTTGTCATAGATATTGAATATTGATCATATTCAATGAGTCTATATTATCACTATAATAATAGGTACTTATTATTTATAAAGTTTATTTTTGTTTGTTCTACAGTACATAACGATAACTTTATTATCTATTGACTATACCTACCACTTATCATCGAGTGATTCGCATATTTTGTTTAATCCATTTAAACACACAAATACACAATATAATATTATATCATCGTAATTTCCTGTATATTTCTTATCTGCTCCATTTTTTATCTTCGTAAATCACTATATTCGAGACGAATAAATTATATCAAGAGATCCTACCACTCGTGCCTTTCGCAGTATTTTTTATTTACACTTTTTACATTAACACTCGACACTCGTCGTCAATAAACTTTATTTGCGATATAGTAAATATATTATGTTTAATGGGTTTATAAGTGCTTTGAAATACTATAGGTACCCAAACTAATTTTGTTTTTTAATGTATTTCATTATTTTACAACGCCCAAATGATCGTGGCTTCACTATAATATTACAGTTGAACGTTTATAAAATATAAGGATTGATAATTTTATTGTCATGTCATTATTTAACTATAATACCTACCCACAACCGTACCAGCTACATGTATTATGTATATTTTAAACAGTGTATAATATTTTCTTTCGCACTCGTGTCATTTAAACAAGTTACCATGAATCGTAAATGTATCGCTATACAGTCAGGTTACACGTGCGGAAAGTCAGAAGAAATCCTCAGTATGCCTGCTGCAGTAGTCAAATATTATAAGTCCACACTCCACCGAAAATATGTTTACAGAACTTCAGATACGAATTAAAACAGCATATTTATAATGACCGACGTCGTGGCTGTTATAACACACGTCAGTCAACTATATTATATTATATTAAAAAAATGATAACAATAAATTATAAATATTTTACCACGCTGGTCGATAATAACATATTGGTGAGTGGCGAGTTGTGGCGGGCCAGAAGATCATCTTCAGACGAATATGAATCGACTTGTAACTTGTGTGTTTGAGTGTTTGAGTGTGTGTGTGTGTGTGTGTGTGTGTGTGTGTGTGTGTGTGTGTGTGTGTGTGTGTGTGTGTGTGTGTGTGTTTGGTGTATGGGGGTGGGAGGCATTCGTGTATCGTATTTAATAGCTGTCCGACAGAGCTATTGTTTTCGTGTTAACAATTAACGAATCGTGTAACGTATTATAATATTATTATATTATACCTATTATGATGACACACGGTCACAATGCGAGTGTGAACGTACGGTGCATGTAAACTAGCGATGCGTATAATATTATAAGATGGTCACCCGCGCCCATTCGTATATTATATTATTATTATTATTGTACGCGTGCAGTTAGAAAGTCGAGAGTAAGTCATTTGTCTGTTGCCGACAAAATGTCGGCGGGTCAGAGGTGACTTGTGTTCGCTAATAACCGCGTCCTCTTCTCGTCGATTCATCTTTCAACCACCAATATATTTAGGTACCTATACATAATATTTCTTTACAAGCAGTCCATACGTGCTTTGGAAAACGTGTTTTAACAGAAAAGTACTGTAGGTACGCACGCATTTCCGTCGAACCGACTAAATTATGTATGGTAATAATAATAATAATAACGATGATTTGAGAAATAAAATTAATTATTTATATAGAAAAGTAGTTAAGTACAGCGCGATGACCGTGTTATTTTTAAAAAAATGTAAACGAGTATGATATATTATATATAGGTACTTTGAAGGCTGAACTACACACGGGTATTATATAATTGATTATAAATATAAATAAATAAATAAATAATAGTAATAAGAATAACATAAATTAAATGTTTCTAATCATTATAATATAATATGGTATTGCGACAGTTTGAAATAGGTATCTAAGTAATGTTTTTGAAATGTTCGTTTTTCATTCCTCGACATGTGGTTATGATGTAGATGTTTAAAACGCATACTAAATTGAAGTCTTATAGAGTCATAATATTATATGACGTGGAAGGATGATAATATTTAACTGAATAATATAATGTAATGTAATTTGAAAACAATGGAATGTTTTGTAGTTTGTACTATATAATTACTGTGAGCATCGTTACGGTTATAAATTTCAGTTTTTTTTATTTAAAAAAATATATTATTAGGAAAAAACCTTCTACTTTAGGATTATAATTTTTTACTTTTCTATTTTACATACGTGAAACGCGTAGGTGAAATGTATATTTCCTCGGAGGAAAAGAGATAATTTATTCTGATAATAAATTTACACAACATATAATCATTGCACTGTTTATAATCAAATAATACTGCACTTTTCATGAATTATTAAAACAGCAACGAAACATCCAGAGTCATGGCTGTTGTGGTATAGTCGTAAAGCTGCTGTATTCGTAGACTTTAAGTTTGGTTATAAATTAAAAATCTAATCCAATTATATATATCATAGTTATATTGTAACTCTGAAAATAAGTGAATACAATTTAATATACTTCTAGATATACTATTATACACTCCACAATCGTAAGTCGTAACATATTATATGTCTCCATTCACTATAATAATAATCGCTTAATTTTTCGCTATTTGTTATAAATAATAAAAACTATAATAGATAAATAATATAAACAGCTACATAATGACAACAATAATAATATATTATAGTCAGGACACTAAGCATGCCTTTAACTGTTTAATAGTTTATGGGTAAATAAACGGTGTATGACAATGGTTATAAATTTATATGGATTACGAAATGTTATTTAAGATTACGCGTTCAATATAGTCTATAATATTATTAGCTACCTACGATAATGATATTGTCTACGACACCCTTTTTTCGCATTCGCTGTAGGTATATACCGTGGAAACCAGTAGTGTATATCTCTGAAAAAGGTGAATCCAGGTTGAATTACTATTCGTATCGCGTACGAAACTTTCGAAACGCTCGTAATTGGACAGTAGCTATACTTATCACGAACCCGATATTACCATTCGCGTCCCTGTGACTTCGGGGTATTTTATAAAACGTCAGTAGCCAGTAGATTTTTGGTGTGTTTTCATAATAATATCAAATGTCAAACTATTAAACGATGAATATTATATTGATATACCTACTATATAATATAGATCAACATTTTTGAATCACATATGTTATACTTACAATAACCTCCGTAATGAAATAACGGGAAAATTTTATAGTTTACGTATATCTAACGACGGTTATTCGTTTAAAACTTTAAACGCATCCGTGTTTGAAAATATCAATGAAAAATAAAATACTCAAATATATGCAATTACTTCCTCAAATACACATCATATTATAATAAACACATAGATTACAGTTTTTTTTCAACTAAATTAAAAACAAATCCAATGGTATAAATGCCACTATAAATCAAACGTTTTTATTATGGATCGGAGCTCGGAAGATAGAATAATATATAGAAATAATATTCAAACATTTTCCAGACTAATATTTTACTTTTTTAATTTTAAGCCGACAAATAGAAATATCAATTGTTTTTACTCATTAGAATTTTTAAACTTTTTTTCCTTCAACAATAATATATATATATATACGCAATGTCTGTAACACAATACGAATTAAATAATATAATAATACTATGTTAAAAATCAATGGTTAAATTATTGAGGAGTAATGGAGTGTTGGAAAAATCAATTTTTTTATGTCGATTAAAATTTTGTAAATTATACGTAGAAAGTTATTTTGAATATTATAAAAAAAAATAAAGAAAGCGGTGTGTATATGTAAGCAGTGTATCACCTGGCCTGCATCGAAATATTACCTTTTAGTCGAACAAGTGTAATAATTAACGTCATCTCAATAGACACTTTTGCCGATCCAGCGATATTATTCGTCGGCAGTATACCTAACTGTGTTATTATAGCACAGTAATGGTTATAAACGGGTCTAAGTGTATTATATGTATACGACGTATTTACTACACACCATACTATACAACGCGTGTTACGTGTACTCTTTCCCGTTATGCAAATATACGGACGTCCAACTTTGGGTATACATTATTTTCAACGATAAATTCGATAATTAGAGCAAGTTGAGCATATGTGTGTGTGTGTGTGTGTGTGTGACTGTCACACTGCTGCAGAATTAAAAATTAACATAATATTATTCCAGTATATAAAAATGTATTTAATCAAAAAATTATAATCTATACCAGCTGCTGTATAGTATGCAATTTAATAGGTTAAATAATTATTGAATATAATAATATAATATGGAAATAATAAATAAAACTAATTAAGTATAATATGATTTTAATTAGCCATATTGAATAACGAGAAAAAATTAATATAATTTAATTTTTTAAATACTGCGTATAATAGCGTTCTGCAGCAAAAGAAAGTGCATTTTTCGATTACAAAATATAACGTAAGACCCCGCGCTATGAGTTGGATAGTATTTAAGTAAAAAATCTCGTTTGTGGTCGGAGGTTCGATGCAATCGCGATACGTTCATCTTAAACACGTGTTGAGGATTAACCTGCACCACAATAATACTAATTGCAGTAAACGTGTGCATAGCGAACGAAAAATATAAATTCTATAGGTATTGCTACATTAAATTCTATTGCGGTTCAAAACTGCAATAATTTATGGTAGGTCCGACCCATACCTCGATGAATTGATAATATTGTTATAATTTCGGAGGATATTATTATTATTTAAATCTCGACGAGAGGCAAATAACACTGCAGCGTTATACGTTATAACTTATAATGTATAGTCGGAGCTGAGTTCATAAATCTACCGAACCTGTCGCTCCCAGACAGAATGCCCGGCACTAGATCTAATTACCCAGTGAAATTCCACGTGTCTCCCATTGTTTGCAAATGGACCACCGCACTCGATGAATTAAAATCGCTCGCCGCAGCAATTCCGGATATGTGTGTGTATGTATGTAAAAAATAACATAAAACAAAAGCGTCGTGTTTCCATTTCACGTTGCTGCGCCGTTTATCTCGTGGGCCCCGTTATGTTCTTATAATACCTATTATCGACCTCCTGACATAATGTTATCCGCGGTTCATATAACGACGGTAAATCAACGTCAACCGCGATTTTTCCCTCTGATACAGTAGGTAGGTAGGTACTTCTTCCTGCTCTATTTTATATAATATTATTCATTGTTTCAGCCCATTAACTCCTGCGGGGCCAGCACGGGTGCTACATTTAATCCGACCGCATCGTATCATTTATAAGCACCGATAATGTATTGCGCATAATATTGTTTTCCTGCAGGACACGACTCGTCATTATCAACCATAATATTATTTACTTTTGCGGTATATAATATCAATATTATCAATTATATATAATATATATACAATGATTTATTACGCGCATTACCCACAAGTATATAATATAATATTATAAGTCGTTGGCATTGAAAAAACCAGCTCCCATTAAAATGTGTTAGAACCCCATTTTCGGGATTGACAAGTGTTTAAAAAAAAAAAACTAATCGCCACGATCTTCAGAAACCAATTTTAGAACTTTGAAATTAAAACATAAATTGGAGTAAAAAATTCAACAATTGTGGAAATACCGTATGCATTGTCAATGTTTTCCCCCGACATTGAAGGTTTCATCATAGCTTACGTTTTCTGTGAAGATTTTTTGTATGATAGTTTGAGTAGTCATATTATAAATGTTTAATCACATAGAAGGTATTCATATACTATTTCTAGTAGGCGTGTAGGAGGTTTAATTTATTATTTTCCATTAGTAATTTAACGAAGATAGGCGATAGCTGCACGCCAGCACATATAGTAGATATTATCAAATTATAGCTTATTTTTTTTTCTAAATCCAGGGACATCAAAACCTCCAACACGTAAATTCGGCACATAGGAGGTTTTTTCGTGTCAACGACGATAATATAGATGCGTCTGTAGATCAAAAATAGTAAAAAAAATCTTGTTTTGAAAAAGAAACACGCCTTCGTGATCACCTCTTGACCCGCATAGTTGAAAATGTTCCAAAGAATAATTATTGAATTGTTGAAAAGTGTGATTCGATCATTATTTATTGAGTGAATATCATAAAATAATATAAAATCATAGGTACTAAATTAACGAGGATCGTTAAGAAACATACGCGCAGGATTAAATTAATTAAGGAACGTCGTGTGAGTAACGTGTTTTGTAATCCTTTGACGGTTTTAATTAAGCGTTAGAAGACGAGCGTCTTGATTAATGCCTTTTAGTGATTATGTTATGTATCTACCTATTTTGTTTATTTTTTAATGCGATTTGACTACTCTCGATCGATAATAATAAATTAATACATTTAAACCCTACCTATCGTAATCGTAGAGCTACTGACTGCAGGAGTGACTCCTTATCAACACCCTGTGACGTAATTTTAAAATTGTAAAATAAAGTAATTTATAGGTGTCGATAATATTATTACAAGTAGTTATTTACTTTATTAGTTAATTTATTCTCTATTATTTACAAACTGTCTCAGAATTGAGAATATAATTTATATATTGTTTAGTAAGTAGTAATAATTAAAAAACCATGTATTGTATATTATATTATATTGATATTTATCAAGCACCAACAGAGTATAGTCAGGCTTGATTAAGAATAAAATATTATTTTATCACTGAAATAAGGGTCAGTCATTGATAAGTGATAACACAGTGCATAATAATATAGGTATATATTGGCATGTGTATGATGTTTATTCGTTTCATAATAATATTAGATTCTTGGCGTTATAATAATTATGATTGTTATTATGTATACAGTTTTCAATTTAATATTTTAAAGTATGATCTAAACAACTATGGTCTAGAGTCTAAACTGTCTGTGTGAATAATACACTTAAAAAATCAGAATAATTTTTCTAAAACGTTGTTTCCTTAAGAGGACGTGATACCCGTATGCGTTGTCTAACTTGTCTCCGTCTTAAACAAACGTAGAACATAGCAAAAAACTGTTTATAGATCCACTCTCTTGGTATTTATAGAGAATTACCGAAATTCCACAACTCACGTCGCACAGGGAACAACTTTATGTGTGTAATAGCGTTTTTATTTTTTTTTTATAGCATTTACCAATAATTTTTAATGATTATGAAAAAACCAAAAAGAGTCCTGAATCCTGATGTTCTCAAACTGATAACTTCAATTTTATATATGTTATCCAAATAATTAAATGCTATGACACAGATATAGTTGTTCCCTATGCGTTGTTAAATGTTGGTAATTTCACTATAAATACCAAGGGGGTGGTTCTATCCCGCGCAAAATTGTTTTGGTATGTTCTACATTTGTAAGACGAAGACAATGCATGTGGGTATCGAGTCCTTTTAAGCACTCGGTGTAATGCTTAAGCGGCGATTATCTAAATTATTATTGGTTATTAGTGTTGGTCAAGCGAGGGGAGGGGGTGAGGGTATATATTGCCTCCATGGCCATTTTTTTTTTCAATGATTCAGCTTAACCATACATTTTATTTTAAATAATCAAATAGTGCATGTTACAAAATCGGCCACATCCCTCCCATCACCCCTTGACAAAATAATTTGACTGCCACAGTGCCACTGTTGGTTATGGAACGCAATCGTAGTAAAATATAAATATCACACCACTATAAATACCTTTATTCCGATATTATAAAGAGTATATTTTATCACTGAGATAAGGGTGCCTTATATTGATAACACAGTGCATAATAATAATATATTAGGTACCTAAATATTGACGAAATAATTTTTATTCATATTATTATATGTTTACAGTTTTCACTAATTAATATAATATTTTAAACTGCAGTGATCTAAATTATAGCTGCTCGAATAATATACTTAAAAACAATATAATATTCTTCTAAAACGATATTTTCCTAAGCACTCGAAGCAGTGCCTTCACGGGCATCTAAATAATTATTATTAGTTATGTAACACACTCGTAGTAAGATAAAGATCACCACTGCAGGGTAATGGGTACATAGTAGGTATATAGGTACTATATACCATAATTTAAATATTATAAATTATAATATAATATTATATTATCATGTAGCAATGTAGCATCGATCACCGTGCGGGTACCTATGCAAAATACCGCGATTTGTTTTCATCGAACGATTAGTTTTACACCTGTTGTAGTCGTACACGTTGTAGGTAATTTTAATAACGAAATAAATTAACTAGCCTAAGACTTATTGGCCAATTAACTGCAGCTATATTCGTATACGGCGGGGGTCGTACCCGTACGCGTTATTTCGAACACGCCCCTAAATGACGCCATTCGCACCTCCTAACCCCTTGTTAGGTACGGATATTTTTGATTTAAAGCATTCGTGATGTTATAATAATAATTCGTTTATATTACGATCACGCGCACAATATAGGTGGTATACATATTATAGGAGAAGTAATCTTTCTTTTAATTTTTTTTTTCTCTCTCATACGAGAGGTCCTTGATCGCAACAATGTGACGAGCCCGATGACCGTTTCGTGCAGCGCTTGTACGCTGCAATAAATAATATATCGGTTATGCCCCACTGCTATATAATATCATACCGTGGTAAGTAATGAGTCGAAAAACACACGATCACGACTCGGCCGGTACACGAAGTTCATGTCGAGTCGCGGGTAAAATGTTGTGTTCTCGGACACCCTTGATTCTCGCCCAGATTATCGCGGTGTGTATAATATTATAATAATATATTATAATAGGTAATGTGCAGCAGTGTTTCTTATTGTCGAGCATATTATAATATGACGCCGGCGTACAGTAATAGCCGGCGTATACCTTGGTATAAACCATATACGTATATAACTATATACTGCAGCGATTGGACATAATTATGATTTATAGCCGTTATAATAATATTACGCTGATTATTATATATTTTATTTGTCTATTAACTTTGGTTTTCTTAAACGTCTCTATAATATTATGATGATCTCCTGAAACCGACAGTGGTTGTTTAATTCGCGTTTAAACTGCATGACGACATTTCCGAACTATGAGATGCCGGCTACCGGCTGGTATATAGGAATATCTAACGGTTTGAAATAACAATTAAATAATAGTAATAATGTTTTATAAAAATATTAGGTGGGTTATATTATGTTGATTATTATTATTTACTTATTAAGTTTTGTTTTCGTAAACATCTATATAATTATGCGAGTGATGAAACCGGCCGGTTGTCAGTTTTTTACTCGTGTTTAAACATAACGGCATTTCGTTTGAACTGAGAGGGCTACCGGCGGCGACGGCGGTCGCGCCGCCGACAGAAATGATTTATCGGTTAGACCAAGCCAGACGTGTGTGTGAGGTGCATTTCCCTGGCACCCCCACTTCCGAATTTTGGATTCAAACCAAGGGCTTTCGTTTGTGCTACGTTTGTGCTGGATTGTGCTCGAATTTCATCGTTTGTGCTGCATCCCTTAAGGAGTTATTAGCGATAACGATTGGGGGTGCCAGCGAAACGACTGCACCCCCACCTCACAATTTTAAAATTTAAATTACACCATTCGTTTGTGCTACGTCTGTGCTGGTTTGTGCTCGAGTTTCATCGTTTGTGCTGCAAACCCTAATGAGCTAGAACGGATCTTTAGTGGGGGTGCCAGCGAAATGGCTGCACCCTCAACTCCAAATTTTGACTAAGTAAGTGCTTATTTGTACTCTTTGTCCCATCGTTATTATTATTTACTAGTAAAAAAAGTTAGGTATAAGCCTTTCTTACAAGGGGATGATCTGGAATCCTAAAACGAGGACAGGTGGACTACAGCCCACAGAGTTTTATCGGAAATTGCTTGAGGTTGGTTGGTAAAAGTAATCAAAAGGTGAGGTTTGATGTTTGAGTTGTTTAATCAAGCGTATTACGTATTTCCTTGGTTAACTTTTTTAAAAATGTTTTCGTTTTGGTTTTTCGATTTAACAGTTAGGGATACGAATTTTTTCAGTAAAAGTGAAAATGATCCATATACGCCATTTAGTTATTTCTAATAGTTTTGCAAGATAAAAACGTATATTTGAGAATTTTGATTTTCACAATAATTACGATCACGTAAATTTTATAATCAAACTCATGCAAGTAAGTTATTTGAACCTAAAAATTACGAGACACCTATGGACACCTTTTGATTACTTTTACCAACCAACCTCAAGCAATTTCCGATAAAACTCTGTGGGCTGTAGTCCACCTGTCCTCGTTTTAGGATTCCAGATCATCCCCTTGTAAGAAAGGCTTATACCTAACTTTTTTTACTAGTAAATAATAATAACGATGGGACAAAGAGTACAAATAAGCACTTACTTAGTCAAAACCAATGGGACTGATTTTTACCAAACAATTCAATATGGGGGGTGCCGGCACGTCTTTACAACCCCCTAATTAAATTTATAAGGATAACTCCGGAAATAGTAGAGTACTGACGTCGAAAAAGTGGTACAGGATATCAGTAGCAAACTACTAAAGATTGGCTCATTTGGAGATCCAATATTTTGAATCGGGGCTGCATTATGGCTCCATACCACCCCCTCCCACTAATGATCCCCTGTAGTTAATTAGGGGTTGCAGCACAAACGATGAAACTAGAGCACAATCCAGCACAAACGTAGCACAAACGAATGGCATAATTTAAATTTGAAAATTTGGAGTTGGGGGTGCAGCCATTTCGATGGCACCCCCACTAAAGATCCGTTCTAGCTCATTAGGGTTTGCAGCACAAACGATGAAACTCGAGCACAAACCAGCACAAACGAATGGTGTAATTTAAATTTTAAAATTGTGAGGTGGGGGTGCAGTCGTTTCGCTGGCACCCCCAATCATTATCCCTTATAACTCTTTAAGGGTTGCAGCACAAACGATGAAATTCGAGCACGATCCAGCACAAACGTAGCACAAACGATAGCCCTTGGTTTGAATCTGAAATTCTGAGGTGGGGGTGCAGTCGTTTCGCTGGCACCCCCAATCGTTATCGCTAATAACTCCTTAAGGGATGCAGCACAAACGATGAAATTCGAGCACAATCCAGCACAAACGTAGCACAAACGAAAGCCCTTGGTTTGAATCCAAAATTCGGAAGTGGGGGTGCCAGGGAAATGCACCTGTGTGTGTGTGCACAATATAATGTCGTTGAAGGTGAAACACTCGGGTATTTCATCCATTTGGCACCCTAGGACCGTCAACCGTCCTCTTAAAATTATGTCTGGTAAATGAACTAAACACGGTGTTTTTAATTTTTAATTTAATTTTTTTTTCACATAATACACGTCCATAATGATATTATAGGTACTTTCGAATACCATAATTTCTATTGGTCAATGAAGTGCACCGTTGATTTCGTGCCGCATATCATATCATATTAATGCATTCAAATATATGTAAAAGTATAAAACAACATAAACCGTAAATCATATTAGGTATATCAATAATATTGTAATTTGTATTGTATGGTTATTATGTTATACTATTATTGTTATCATTATTCTTTAACAAGTTTTTACACATTATATTAGAAATATTAATTATTATAGGTACCTATTATAAAATGGGTAATAAAATATATCAATAATTTGTTGAATTACAATTGTTGACTATACAACATATTTTATACAGTTCGTAGTTCGTATTAAAATATAATATAATGTGGATGTATTCTTTACAATACCCAATATAATACAATAAAAAACTTTATAGTTTTTAGCAAGAACCACTTTTTTGATATTGCTATTGGTATTAAATATTATAAGCTGATGATTATCAAAAAAAAAAATATATATATATTAATAAAATCGATACAAATATTATACAGTCATATAATTATAATATAATGTATAATTATACTTATATAAATCATAATATTTACGATTTAAAATTTTAAAGATTTTTAAAAAAAATGCAATAAACATAATATTGCAAGTTCATAAATGTCAATAGCTGTACTTTATAATGGGTATTCGTCCAATTTTTTATCAACTAATTTATTAGAAAATCTAATGGAACATTTTAATTGCCACGTGCTCACAAAACTTACAACTGCCTGCATTAGCAACTATAATCTACGACGTATAATCGTAATATTATAAATCGTACTTTTATTAAATAATAAATCTGAGAGTCTATCTAACCTAACTAATTCATCCATATAGTTGTTTACATACACTATTAAAACGTGTAATAAAAAATTTAATGTTTATTAGTAGTTCGTGATGATAAATAAGTGGCACTCTCTGATATTTTCTCATTTGTTATTTTTTTTTTAATTAATTACACAATATTGACCTTTTGGATGGTAAGCGCATCCACAACAATATGTTTAATTAAGCCAATTATTGTTTTTAATGTTTATTTTTAAGCATTTGTTATAATTAGGTAACCTTAAACCTTAAATTGTAATGAATACAATTTTAATTATTTAATTAATTATAATTTTGATACTTATACACATGATATCAATTAAAATGTAAACTTATACCTACTTATCAGTTACAAATTATATAAATAATATATTTTTTTTTTTTTATCGAACAAAACTTGTATTACATTTAAAACTCTGATGAGTGAGGTGATGAATGTGTTGGCTACAGTTCTAATGTTTTTTGACACTTTTTTAGTATAGAAAATGGTTCCAAAATGTTAACATAATACATTAAATAGATGGAAAATATTTTTATACAATCGGTATGGCTCTTCAAAGATGTCATAATTTGATTTTCTCAATATAGTTAGGTAGGTACTTATAGACATGGAAAACTGTCAAAAAAGTATAAATATTTTTTTAATACGCCTAGTTGAGTGAAGCAATATGAATTCCTATTACCAGATCAATCATCAGTAACAAGTTCTGATTTTTTATATTAAATTGGTGAAAACTGTTAATTTGTTATGCCTTCATTGCTATACTTTTATTTTCAAAGTACATATTATAAATTATTATTTATATTTTTCAAAATATTTTCCAGTTCAAATAAGTTCTGAAATATTAAACTACATACTAAAGTTTGATAAATATTAAGGGATATAAGAATACACAAACAATATATTATTATTTTTTATTTTACTGAGTAATTGTTGATGAATTAATACGTATTATGTAATCATATGATCAGCGTATACCTAGTGAATAACTCTCGAGTTTTATAATTTTAAAAATTTTAAAAACAAAAACTGCAATCCTTAACATGTTATGAAAATTATAATATAATATCAAGATGTTTTTGATATTATATTCAATATAGATTAAAATATATTATGATCGATGTATCGGCAATCAATAATCGCTACATTTAATTTGTTGTTAATCAATTTTATTTAATTTCTTTATAATAAAGTATATTTAAGACGTAATATTAACTGTAAGTATGCGCCTATACAATATACATCCAAATAATAATTTTCAATGTACTTGTTTTAGTCTGTTGGATTTGACAAACCCGTTTTGCAACGGTCTTATCAAAACAAAATATTTACCTATCCAAGCTATATAAAAAAAACATAATAATAATATGCAATATTTTTAAAATGTACGTAGGTACAGAAAACGAATCATCGTTATTTTCTTTCTGTATCTCTGACATTGTATAAATCAAATAGTATGCAGAAAAAAGTTGCACTATTAACTAGATACTTCAATAATATTATTTATTTTTTGTAATTAATGAACGCTTATTATATGTAGGTGATTATATGTTAATTATATATCCTCGACCTAAATTATTATTATTTTTTTATTATAATATAAAGCTTTAACGTTCCTTTAATAAGTTAAATAATATCATAGCAGCTGATATCATCTCATTCCTAATTATTTTTTTATTTAAATTGCTTATGTACAAATATCTAAAGATTCGGTAGAAAATTGAAGGGAGATTATAAAACCGATATTGCATAGATAAATAATATTATAATATTTATATATAGCTATTATAACTACCTTCATTGATTAAATATATTAAGTATATTTAATCAATGCTACCTTGATCCACGTTACATAACAACAATTATAACTCATAATTTAATAATTACTAAAATAATAATTGTATTAATTAAATAGAAATTCAAAATTTTTAATGTTTACTGTTCGTTTAATTAAAATGTTAATAATAAAAAAAAACTAAAATTAAGTAAATGATTTTAATTAAGAGGTTTTTTTTAAATATAAGAATATCTATAAATGTTTAATTAAGACTATATTTTATATAATATTACATAATATGCACCATGTGGTTTATATCGTTATATATCATATATTATTATAGAGATACTTAAATATTAAGTCTATGTGTATTTTGGCAGGTGCCAATTACAATTATTCAAATTATAAAATATGTCTATTTTGCTTGCGGATTATAATTAAAAGTTGAAACCATTCAACAATGACCACAATATGATAATATTATAACGACTAGCGATGGATCAGATGCTTTGCGTTTGTATAATATTATGTACTATATTAATACTCTGATACACCTTTTATCAAATATTTTTTGATCCTCACTTTCGGGCCTGCAAATTATATATATATATCTATGTTTTTACCAAACTTTCGAAGAGTAATAAAAAAAATAAATAAATAAAAAGAGATGAACAAAATTATATTTATGATTTTCTAGAAACTCGTGCAAGGTTTACGATGTCGGGCGTGAATAATGGTGGCGTGGATACCGGTTTTTCGGACTTTGTGGACCACAAAAGATAGGTGATAACGTTTGTGGTCGGCAGAGATACCGTAATAACAGGTTTTATCATTTTTAATAACTTCCCTCCGGTGTCTAAACCCATAGTACGCCTCTGTATACATACTATAATATTATTATCTAATACACTACCTAAAACATGTAAAATATATAATAAATTATACATATATATAATAATATGTGGGTAACGAATTATGCATGTTTGTGTATACATGCCATTACTTTGTTATACATGCACGTATATGGATTTAGTTGCCACCGAATATGGGCCAACTTGACCCACCGCAATAATACGATATAGCCAGTTGAAAGTATAATAAATAACGTTTTATGAAATAAAGAGAACAGGTTGGCGTTTTGTTATATACTTATATTAAAAATAATATTTAACTTCATAAATTTCGAACAATTTATGATACTTCGGCGAGCACTGCTCGTTATGTATTCATTTTCAAATTAACTAATAACATACATTTTTTTTCATAAACAGCTTCAAATGAGGTGGAAAAGATGTATAATACATAGATTTGTATCTTGTATAGTATTTTTACTTAATAATAGCTTTTTACTTAATAACTGAAATATATTTTCAAAAAAAAAAATATTGTTTTTCACCTGAAGAAGAATTTTATTATAACTCACACTAATTGTGTTATTAAAAATATTTAATAAGTAGGTGGGTACTCAGGACTTCAGATAAAATACCTTTATCTCTCTACTTCATTGCTTTATCTACGAAAATGTCTACGTCAGTCATAATGTAACCACTTGTTACAATAACTGGACAGTGGGTCAGTGTTTAACTATTTAATTGTATTTCAACTAGACAAGTTTATAAAAACAATTTTATTATTTCAATAAGATAATATGAAGTGTTTGTCCATATTTTTTAATTATATAATAATATACAAATAAATATGTAATTGCATTAACATTTTTTTTTAAATTTATAATAATACTATATTAACATATATTGCTACGTTCAGCACGTGTTAACGTGGTCAGTTTTTCCACATTTTTAAGACGATATTATATTTTTTTATAACATATTCCTACGTAGGAAATTTAGAATTTATTGTATTAACATTTCGAAATTCCATTAGAAAATAGAATAATATTTAAAATTTTAAATTTAGAGTAAATAATATAATATGAATACAGAATATATTCTATCATTTCTTCAGACATTTACTAGTAATGCAATTTTTGAAAAGAAAAAAAAACAATTAAGACCATAATTTTAAATTATGTCTTTATATAATTAATTTGTCGTTATGAATCTTAAGTGGACTAATTGCGAGTAAAAATAATTATATCGATAGGTACCGAATCAACACTTGGATATACCGAGTATAAGTATGTATTTATCGGCAGTTAGGTTGTCAACGTTAAATTTATAACTCTATTTTGAATTATTAGGTACACTTAATAAAGAGGCAGGTGTCGATTATTTAAACAAAAATAATAACATATTTGGTTGTCACGATTTTAAGAGTAATTATTTCGTAAACTAAGGCTCACGTATAGATGCATTTAAGCTGCCTAGCAGCTATATCATAATATTAAAACACACGATAAGTCGATTTATGGTCTAAAAATCTGTCAAATATATTGGTAAAATGATATGTATGCATACGTATGTATAATTATGTTTCATCCGTTTTGTATATCTTCATAATATAGGTATCTGTGATTTATTATCCAACCGTTATTTCTTCCACTATCTATATGCGCACCGAAAAAAAAATAAATAATAATTCTTATTACGTATGTAAGTACACGATGAAAAAAAATATTTTAAAAATAATTTATTATTTACATAACAATTCGTAATAATGGTGTAATTTTATTATGATTTATTAGTGTTAAAAACGAATAAGTACAAACATATTTCTGACTTTATTTTTACTGTAATATGTGTCTTTGTTTACTTCAATATATATAATAATATTAATTATCATATCAATATATATCAAAGTTTTCAATGATTTTAACTGTAACGATTACAATACATTTAGTTTATTGTGATAAAGTAATGAAACTAAGCTGCATACTTTGGGTTATAAAAAAAAGATTGACATTTTGTTGATAATCGACACATTCTTATATATTATTATTATTATTATTATTATATTATAATGGGACATATTAAAAATAACACGTTTAAACTAAACGATCTCAAGTATTTTTTTAAGTGAAGTTTGATACAACTTTAAGAGCTGTTTCGTTACTCTAAATTACTGTGCTTAATAGTAATATTAATTATTAGTTTTAAAGTTAAGCATTCATATAGGTAGGTATACACTATACACATTTATTACAATATTATGTACCCACACGGTATATGGCGTAAACCAATTACGAAAAAGATAATGACGAAATAAATACGCGTAAAAAATAAGAATCTTTCTAAGTAAATATTAAAACTTTTAAATTTAAATTTAAAAGTTTATTTTTAAATTTTGCATACAATATAAACAACATTATTGTGTAACATTGTAATAATTTCTAAGCCCATCACATAATATAATATTAGGTGTATTGTAAGAACTAACAGGCTAGACGTGTATAAGAAATAATAATCTCTGTCTGTATAACGTAATGTGCGTTCACCTTATATATTGATCGTTAGCAATTTCAAAATATAATCTCCGATGACAACCCGAAGAAGAAGAAGAAAAATAATGTTGCGTTTCATCTAATAATAATTGCTCCGCCGTACCTTATACCTGCCTTGTCTCATGTTATAATGTTTTATAACTATTAACTACATCTATAATTATTGAAGACAAGTGTTAATAAACAACGCGTGTGGATCGCGCGTTACAATAAATTTGCCTGTACTCGAAACTTCAATGAGATTCGGATCGATACCGGCAATGTATAACTATAGGTAGGTACTATATAGGTATTATACCTATATAACCTACCTATATAATACCTGTGTAATATGCCTGAACCATTTAACCGAGCGCATTTTTGAAATTTTCTTTCACGCCCGTATTATATTATAGTCATTGCGTCCGGGTAAGTGGTAAGTGTGTGTGTAACAACGGTAAACAAGTATGATCGTTAAACGTGTAACTCCGCAGTCGCGATGTTTACACACAAAGATACATTATTCGATTTGCAGCCGCAATGTGAATGTAAAACACATCGTATAAATCACAATTAAGCCCAATACTCAATAATACTCTGGCCGATAGTCGATAATATTATACTTTATGAAATTATTATCGTATGTCATGTATAATCAACTAATAACAGAACAGATAACATAATATTATTGTAGAACACCGTTATTGAGAAAACTGAATCGAAATTATTGGTATATATTATTATAGTTACAGTTTGTTATTATTTATTGAGTTAATATCACTCGTTATTTTATTCGACATAAATATTATAATATAGGTGTAGGGACATTATAATTTCAGGAAATCTCAATCGAAATTAAAAATTAAAAAACAATTGTAGATTGATAAAAAATTGTTATTTATTAACATTTTTTGATCAAATTATATTCTGATATAAGATTTCGATTCCAAATACATAATATTATTTTAATATACATTTTAGTGAAAATATGTAATATCGCTATCAACGCGAAGTGTGTCCAAAAATTGTATATTTTAATAGTCGTGTGCGCAGAAACATATATAATATTATGTTTTTTATGGTCATGCGTGTTATTTAATTCGTCATAGGCATTGTTTCGTTATATTCTAATTAAGACAATCATAAATTTAAAGTACCTACAAATTTCAAACACGAACTGCACGCGTAAATATATTGATACTATATAATATTCTCTGTTTCTATACATTCTGTGCCGTAACCCGCGGAGGTGGCTTATGAAATAGAATATATTTTCTGCTGGCCCACGGGCGTACCGAAAATATTGAGTTTGCCCTATTTTAAGACCTCAGGTGGTTGTTCGACGTCCAGTGTCGGTTATTGTTCAAAGTATTGAAATGAGCTGTTATAATATTACGTACGTACGTCGGCCGCCGATTATGTCGATTCCCGTTTTGCTCTTAATATATTTTTATGTTGTGACTGTAAAATAATAATATATATATAACGCCATAGGTTATAATAATAATAATAATAGTATAATACAAGCTGCGAGATCTATATGATAATATATATTTTAAAGAATTTATGGCCGACTCCACGATATTATATTTGGATCGGATAGTATAATATATAATACGAGTACCTATATCATATATATTTATATATATATTATATCGATATACAGCCGACAGCGTATAATCCCCGGGCTCTTAAAGTTTCATTATAATAATAATAATAATAATGGTACTCCACTACCTCTATTTTTTTATTTTATGTTATACCAGCTACCTATATCTATATATATTATGTATACATTCCACATTCCCACATATTATACGCATTTTCATTGGTGAGGTTCAGTGTGTATTCCCGGCTTTATCGTAGTAGGTACCTATAGCTATATATAAAATATCTATAGGTACCTACTGCCATAATATATTGTTTCGGTTTCGGTTTTGTATCATTTATCGTATTCGATCTGGTTTCGATCAACTTTTACCATATAATATGTCACCTTGACAGTATATACGGGCCGGCGTTCACTTTTCGCATAATATAGAGGTGGCGATCGCCTTGGATCTGAACGCCAATAATGAACGGTGTAGACGTGTCATAAGCACCGCCCACATGTCAGGGTGTTGCGATTTTCGCCGGATTACGCATTGCCTCACTACTGTGCAATGGACTTGTACTTGTCTCAAGTACACATTTTGATCGGTCCGCCGCCGCCACGGACGAGACCTTGATTGGGGAATATAATGATAATAATATAATAATAATAATTGATACGAGAAATTAGAAGCTGTATCAGCTATCTTCTTAATTATTATTACACAAAAAATACGGTTGTTTCATAGGTCCGACTATGGGTAATAGTCTTCAGTCCGCAGAGTTGCAGCGGTTATCTCCGTAAGACGAGTGACTTGTGCGATGGCGACGACTATAGATTTGCAGCGGCGTCCGTCCTCCTGCAGGAAGGTCTCCCGACGGTGACGCCAATCGTCTGCTAGTTTCGACCGAATAACGGCTAAATTATAGTGATTATTATTACAACATTTTGTGGTTTGAAATCATTCGTCGAGATCGGTAGATACGAAATATGATAGGTGCCTACGTGTAAGACTGCAGAAGTGTTGTAGTTGTCAATGAGATTAAATTGGCATCTATTATATACGCCCTATCTTTACATTGATTTCCAGTTTTAATTCCTCACCGATTGCACCTACTTGGGGTACCTACTTGTAACCAAAACATGTTGCAGGAGCACACATTTCGTATTATAATATTTCGCTCATATTGTACTATATAAGTATATAGTATAGAATCCGTTATTTGCACGAATCACGAATGTGAATCTGTACATGTTTTGGCTGCGGTTGTTACAGGTACCTATATTGTTATATGCTAGGTGTATACTTGAAATTATTATTTTTTTTCCCCTGTCAAATATATGACCTAGGTTCAGATCAAATCCAGGGGCGTCTAAATAATGTGAATATATAATATACTTGAAAAGTGGAAGCGGCTATTCATTATATTATTCTATTATTGAATAGGTACAATAACGCGTGTAGGTACCTACGGGTATATAATATTATACCTATACAAAAAGAAAAATCGTTCCGGCTCGTGTTTGATTTACTGGCCCCTTTGGTTCATGTGACGGACGTACAGTTACGAGCAATTATAAAATAAGACATATATTATGTACGCTTACACGTCTTGCCGGAGAGAAAAAAAACCGTACCAATCATGGATACTTCAAATAACTGGGTCGGTTTTTACAAAGAAAGACAATGGCACGATTGTTGTTATTGCCCTTACATTGTCAACAACAGCTTACTATTATTATTACTATTATTACACATATTCCCATCATAAAATATGTCTTTCGACGTTTCGGAAATGTTCAGTTTTTTTTTCTTTTCGATTATTTTTTTTTTTACTATTATTATTTTTTTCTTACTACCTACGGACGTATACTATTATTCTTATATTGAAAACTGAAGGTACAAAACGAGAAGTAACACAACGTAACTCGCACGATTCTGTCGTGATGGACCATTTGAAACGCGTTTATATTATATAGGTACTATAGGTAGCATTATGTACGGCGTGGGCGAACCTCATTTTATATTGTTAGAATTATCCGAAGGTAGCAGACCGAGTCTGCCAACAGCTACCGGCAACGTGATCTGTGACTCGGGCCAAGACCACGACTAAATAGATAATAGTATCTTTAGTCGCGGGCAAGGCGGTGATCATCAAATATCCAGTGTTCCGGTCAGTGCGAGTGGTGCACGGGTCGTAAAAATTCATAGGGCGACTATATAATAATATTGTAAGAACATATTTTGCATAACCATCGTGTGCCGTCTTCACGGTTAGTGGTTACCATCCGCAGGCGGTTATATAGTTATAGGTACATACTTCAATAAGACACGGCTGATGCGGGGACCATAATTCATATTTATACTCAATTCGAATTCGACGTTACCGCGCTCAGAACAGCCGTCTGATGGAACAGCTGGGTTAGTTGGGTAGATGGTCTTTGTTCAGGGGTTTTCTGTACCTGTTGGGTGCGATATCGGCCGAAAAATAATAAAACTTCAATAACTCGCTTTAAACCATATTGTAATATTATTAGGCGTATATTATTATATTATTACGCACTACTCATGATGAACAACTTATATCGTAAAACATCAATGCCAGCCAACGAATATCGTCGAGATCGCCTGATTCCGATTACAATTTTTTATAACTATTTTTATTACATCTCACGATAATAATATACTCTCCCGAATATTATCTGGTGGAATGTCCTGCACTCCGTAGCTGCTGCACTCGTGGTCCTCGTGAATCTCTCAGTGTGTTACACATACGCACGCACGAGATCCTTCTCGATATACTTCTCTCCTCGTCGTTTCGATTCTTCTCTGCCGAAACTTGTAATACGAGTTTGTTGGCGACAGTAAAAATTACATTATAATTATTATTATGCTCCGATGTGTATGGATGCAAGATATAATAAAGAAACATAATATTGTTATTACGGCCATCAAACATTCTGTTCGCATTGAACACCGAATATTCTTATTGCAGTCCAACCGGTTTCGTATACTGCTTAGAAAACGAAATAATAATCGGAAGCTACCAAATAAGTAGAGCAATCTAAATGAATCATCTTTGCTCGAAACATCTGTATTTTCTCTTGTTCGAGACACTGTTGCACGGGTGTCGAAGAAAAAAAAAGATTGCAGTGCTAATGATAATATTACATACACCAAACACAATAACACCATGGATAGAACCTACTGATGTTTTTTTATTCCAAATAAATATCGTAAAAAATGTCATACATAAAAAAAAATCATAAACTTGTCGATTTCTAAATCGTGTAATAAAATATGTAGAACCTATAGAGTTATTTCGACATGAGCTTAGGCCTAAACGTTTCGTTTTTATTCTCGGGGAACCCAACGGATTTGGGTTTCATTTATTTCGAAATTGCAGTCGAATATCAACATGATATAACTGCAGTGTGAAGAGAAAATTACGCTTAATATTATTTTTATGTCATACTATAAACTGCGACCAAAATAGGTGTGAAGTTAGCAGTGGCTATTATAAACACGATTTGTTGATATGCATACAATTAGGCCAAGATTGAGGAGGGTCATGGCCTCGGGTCTACGATTCTACATGTTCTAGGGAGTCACCGGTGGTCAGATATCGCTACTATTTAAATATTTAGAATAATAATATATTATACATAATGATTTATGTACATTTTTTTCATCGATCTGAACAATATAAAAAATAACAGATGATATCGTTATCATTCATATTTTGAATTTTCATTATCTATCCTATATTGTTTATATTATACTATGATCGTTTATACATTTTTTTTACTATTCATACGTCAATGACACGATTATATTGGAATGATGAAAACACAATCATACAGTAATATCGCTACTGTATATTATTGTCTACACGATAAAACGTGCAATATTTTCCTTTAATCGCTGTATGGTTGCAGTTTTTGAATGAATAATGATAATAATAAAAAAGCAATTTAAATAAACATAGAGTTGTGTAATGTGTTTCTCGTGTGGATGAGTTTCAAAATCGAAATTATATAGTAATTAGTAATTACAACTTAGTAGCGGGACTATAGGTATATACAGAATAGGTATCATGCAAACAAATCGTTGTACCTAACTATATAATATTATGCGATCGGTATCGATGTTATACCTATGTTATAGGTATTATAACGACACACGTTTCTAGCAATAATAATTGTCTTCTGCCCGTCAAATAATAATAATCATATTTTGGTCGTAACCGCGGTCGTATAATCGTGGCCTTTTTGGGGGAGATAGCGCGGGAGAGTATCTATATAATATACCCGTACATCCTATAAGTCGTCGACTGCATTATGGAAAATGTATTCGTGACCGGACCTAGGTATATAATTTCAATGTCGTTTCGCGCCACGATAGCTGCAGCAGCCCGACTTCGTAGCAAATTCGATCCTACCAGTAATTTATTTGTCCGCTTTTTACCTCCTCTCGATTTTTATCCCTCTAATCGTTTCATTACGTGCACGTGCAGAGAAGCATTATGCTATGCGCACTAATCACGCTACCGCATCTCTGCGCAGCCTCAGCGACCGTCGTCGTATCAACAGGTAGGTATATAATAATGCTGTTTAAGTACTGCTGCAATAATTAGCCGTAGGTCATTAAAATAACTAATAACATACAATATGGAAGTTTAGACGTACAGATAAACGGAAACCTTGCTGCAAGCAGCCCAGTCGTCGTAATAACATACCCCTGATCATTATGATATTATTATATTTCACGAAACAAATATTATCTGAGTTTACGAGGTATATAGCTATTGGTCGTACTGCCACTGCTGCAGTGCTTGTCACTAAATAAGTACCTACAGTATAAATTCATAACCTTTATTTGGTAAATTTAATTTTGGCAATCCGATTTTTCAGGCATATTATAATAATTGTTACTAAATCAGACGATATGTCATATTTTATACCGTAAAATAATTTTTTGATATTTTTATTTAGTCGCCGTCGCAAAGTCAAAGACATCATAATAATATGGACAGTGCTAATTATATAACCACCCAATCAAAGTTTTCTCGACTAAATTTAAACCTGGAAAACGCGAATAGAACATTGGGTAATCAATTTAATAATAATTGTGTTACCCAACTATAACTACTAACCGTCTTGAATTTCCCGAGTATTTAACCAGGTCTTTATCGCCGAACGATATAGTCTATCTGATATCATAGTTCAGTCGCCCACACGATAAAACCCATTGCGAAAATCTTCGAACATTATACTTACACAGCTACACATTATACGAGTTAACCAAATACGATATTTTTTATTATTTATTTTTACATAACATATAAAACATATTGTGAGTAGGTCTTATACACGACTGTAATGTTCCTACATAGTATACAGTACTTTGAAAACCTATGGTTAGTTTTGCGATGTTGCAGTTTTGTTTAGAATTAATGTGTTTATGATGATCTTTGAGTGCGTCTTGTTCATACCTACACCTACTCAGATATATTATGTATTTTTATTGCTCATCAAGTACATTCCGCTGTCACCTTCTCTTTTTTTGTCATCGATTTAAAGAGTATTCGTGATTCTTTTTTGAGATGTTTAATACACTACTACCATCACGTTCGTTTGATATTATTATATTTACATAGATTCCGTGTAGGTATATGTATTAAATATTTATTACAACATATTATTTAGGTTTATGAGGCGCAATGAGTAACATTAATAATCTGCAATCAATAATGAGTAATGTCTATATTTTAGAAATGTAGAACATATCGACCATGGTAATGACTAATGCGTAACTATTTCGATCATAATATATCATTGGATTATATAATAATTCTATAATTCATATTCTTTTTTAAAAAAAATAAGCCAATTTTCATTTAAAATGTAAATCAACTAAATGCACCTACATACTATTTAATTAACGTTTTTTAATGAATGTCTAAACATGTCACATCGATATTACTTTGTTCTAATATATTCGGCACATATTTAAATACAAACGAACCATAAAATACGTAAGTACACATTTGGTAACACAATCTTGTAAAAATATATAACAATTTATACTTAAGTGCGCGTACCTACCACGGTAATAGTTGATAATTATTAAATCGTTTTCAGTATTCAATTATCAAAAAGTTAATTTCATAATAAAACATTAAACGCACGCATGACAGACGTGTGTATAATTGTATGTAACACACAAAATAGTTTAATCAATCAAAACCTCTTCCTCGAGGCAAACATTTTGGCAATCAAAAAGGTCAGTTGATACGTTTTTTTACATGTCCACGTTGAATCTATTAGGCGGAAAAAACAAACGAAACAGTCCTACTCGTGAATAGGACTACATAACATCATACGATAATATTTCCCGCCTACCCGCAGATAACTGAAATTATAAACGTTTCAAACTCCCGGGGCTATTATGGTTTTTTAATTGGGTTAGAATTTCGTTTTTGATATTTTTTCTTCGCCACAGTTTTATGTCGTAATGCCGTCGTGCGTTGTCAGCCAAACTGGTTTGTTGGAATATGAATTTTTTCAGGCAAAAAACCATCTGAAAATACGGCAGACGACAAAAACGATGTTTTATGATGTGCACACATCCAGGGCAATAATTGTTTACGGGACGTGAGTATTTTTTTTACTGCACGTTTGACATGAGATAAAAAAAAAAAAAAACTGGGTTAAGTTTTTGCGTATACGGTTTTCTTTTCGAATCTGTACCCGGAACAGATGTTGATTTCATAGCAATTAAAAATAATTAACGAGGATTTTGGATAATCAAAGTATTTAAGACTGTGTTGTTTCAAACAATAGTGGTGAATATGTAACAGGGGCCACCTGTACTTACATTATTATAAAATATAACAATACTAACATTGATTTGAAAACACTTACTTACAATTTATTTGCTCATTATATTTTTTATAACATTTATGTGTTTATATGATAATATCATTATTAATATGCATATACCATTATGATGCAATTATAACATGTATAATACATAAAAACATAATAATATCAGTCAACGGTTTATTGATCAAATGGCCTTTCGCTGAAAGCGATTATGTATATACCAAGCCGACTCTTGTGGATGATCAATTTTAAAGTGTGTTATTAAATATTTTCTAAGATTCAAATTATATTTTTTTTTTCATAAAATTGTAGTACCTACTGGTATAGGTATTATGTACCTACCATGTAATTATAGCACTTGATTATACATATCTATATTATATTTTATGAAGGGATTCTACCAATTTATATATTATGTCTTATTTTAATTTTTCGTGCATGCTATACCTGGTGTACCAGTATTAATTATTGGGTCAAATCATTTTTATTCAATGTATGTAAAAGTTGTAATTGCACATATTTCATACTTTAATTTCCTCAAATTAATTTATTCTCGTAATATTATGCTGGTAGGTACAACAAATCAAATGAATATAGTTCAACTCCAACCTTAACCCAATCATTTTGACAAAACGCTGGTACAAACCGATTTCAAATAATTTAAAAGTCAAACGAAAATACATATACAAGCGTATATATGCGTATGTATAAGCGGATAATTTAAATTTATTCAAAGTAGACGATGTATATTTTATTTTTGAATACATAAATTATGCACTCGTATTATATAGGGCAATTGACCTAAAGAAAATGACAGTGTTAACATTTTAAATGTATTTGTCTCTGCAGGAGTGTATACCTGTGGTTTTGAATTTAATTTATTTGACGACACGATTTTATTAGGTTATTATCCGAGATAAATTCAAGGCACGTGTATACTAATTTTTATCTCAAATATTAATAAGCCTCATTATATCTCATTATATTAGACTAATAAATCGTCGTAACATTTCAAAAACTAAAACATTATTAAATATTTCATCTCTCGTAACAACCTTTTTAAGCATGCAATATATAACTACTCTATTTTATGGAATTAATTTTTTTATTTTGATGAGACGTATAATATAATAATATATACAGTATACACTTTTAAATGACAACATGTTTATAATTTATTAAAACGCTATATACTATATTATCAACATAATATTATTGTCGTAACCTAATGTACAACTGAGCAAGACGTGTATATTAATAATAATACAGATGTAAATCGAAAATAATCGAATAGAATAATAAATGTCAATACACTAAATAATATTGTGATGTTCAAAATTAACAATAATAAAATTCAAACATGATTAAATCAATTACTTAACAGATATTATAGCAAACATATTATATCTCTAATAATATTAATATATTATACGTCTTGTACTTATGAAGTCTACCTATAAGACTTTGTAAATTCATAACACAAATATTATAAAATATTTGAATACAATTTAATAATCATTAATAAGAAAATGTAATAGTAATAATGTGTATAATGAATATAATGTAATAATAATAAAATTCGATTCAGCACATTAAAATAAGAATATATTATATTCATATTTTGTTTCATCAATATATTTGATCTTTTGTATTATAATAATATTTTGATAATCATAAAATCACTTATGTTAAAACAAATAAAAAGTTATTGAATAGGTAACAAACTAATAGACATATAATATTAATATCGTACTTCATTGTCGTATATCCGATGTGCCATTCATTAGAATGAACTGTTTACTAACTTATAATTGATTAATGGTTAATATAGTTCACGTTAAATCTATCCGTAAACGATTGTAGGTATAAAAAACAAAAACAAGAGGTACTCGAATGCTATTCATCGGCATGACGAAAAAAATTTATAAGAAATCCAATGTTTAATGTGAACTATCTCAAACTTCAAACACCAAATTTATGCGGTTTTTTTAACTGAGTGGGCTACGTTTAAAACCGTTAACGGGTTTGACAACGATAACTTTGACGTTGGTTCTCGTACTTGTATGATGTTATATTATGTTTAAGTGGATATACTAAATAGGTAGGTAATACCTACGTGCCATCGATCAACGACCGTCCGTAATGAATTTAAATTTTGTTCGTTTCCTCCTATCTGCTGCAAGAAATCCAATCTCTTATAGGTAGGTTTACTGTTTAACGAACGCGGGATAGGCACCTCCTGTACGTAAGTAGATTTATATTTCATTCCTATTTCTGCCGTATTGAACCCATTAGTTTTGACTAATTTAAATCGCGATAATGTTATGTAAATTGAATTTTCCAAAATATATACGCTGTCCGAAAATGACTGATGGATGAAAATTTCACCGCTAGTCAGGTATACTCCATGCTTTTTTCCCCTTAACGACCGCAGATTACCGGTTTTCGCCTACTCGGGTTTGCATCGGAGTCGTTAAATAGCCTCAGATATCAATTTGAATATCGTTGAAATTTCGCTGGGAAAATTTGCCAAGGTTTTTTTTTTATATTTATTTTACGTATTGAAACGGTTTGGGTCGAAAATAGTTTAACTAGCCGCGCCACGACAAGCCGCGATTCGAACGAAATTGATGTGTCAAAACTGACGGCCGTTGTGAAATGGGCTGCACTATAGTGTCCGAAGTCGAAACGTACCTAATTGATTTCAAAGAAAGCCACTGATACCCATTTTGCCGCTGCGGTATATGCATAATATTATTATAAAAGTTGTTTGACGGGCCAGTGCGGTGTAAGATACGGAGGTTTTACGGATATTTTCTCACAGGCGCCTACACCTGTACTGCGGACAAAAAACAACTCATTGGCGATTCTGATACAATAATATCAACACTTGGCACAGTTAACACCCTCAATATAATAACACACCGTATACGAGTGAATACGTCTTGATATTTATGATTTAATGGAATGATCAATTAAAAAAATGACGGTTGAACATTTATACAGCCAACAGTTGTTATGTATAGAGGTATTCGGTGTAACATTTAAATCCAGTCCGGCAATTATTATATTATTATACAGGTATAAACAGTTTAACTATAAAAATAATTTTTTTTATTTTTTATGCCCCAGTATATTATATGAATATAATTATTACTAAATATTAGTAAATAATTTTTTAATGTATTCACTACACTTTTATGCATATATATATATACTCGTATATATATGATTTTTAATTCAAAACTCTAAATATGTTTGACACACCCACACACACCCAAATATATATATCATATTATATATTATAATTTATAATTAAACAAACAAATTAAATATCCTACAATATTTTCTTAACCAGTTTGCATTTTGTTACGTGCATCAAATAGTTAACGTTAAGTATTTATGAAAAAAAATAACCCACGTACGGCGAAGATCAAGGTTTGTTAAATAAGCGTTGACAGTTGTATTTAGCAAAACAAAAAATGTTTAAAAACGGATAACGGTAAAAGAGCTCGAGAAAAAAAATTAATTTAAAAGAAATAATTTGTTATTTATTTTTATAAGTTATATATATAATATTATTATTATTATTATTACATTTACCTATATTAATAATATATTATATTGATTTACTACTTTTAGTATACAGTTTTTCCCTACTCATTTTCCGTGTACATTCGTGAGATATTTTGTAAAAGATATTCAACTTCCATACAATCTTGTTTTCCTTCAGATTTTCCCGAATTTCATCCGATTCTATTTTTGCCATACCAACCCCAACGATTTCTTGTCACATCTTATCTATCGACATCCATATCGCACGATGGCTGTGAACCAGCATTTCCTGTAGATTCTGTTATGGATCCTCTCGAAAATATATCATATATATATATCATATATCAATATCATCTACCTAATTTGTTCGATATTCACCGATTATTGTAGCTTCGTGCTCGTTCTACTCCTCTGGTGGATACAACAGCGATCTCTTCAATTCTAATATGATAATATTATTATTGCAAATTTCTGTCTTTGGTAGTTTTATACATTTTCCTACCTTTGAGCACTTGCCTGGAACATATGTGTAGATTCAAAATGGATAGGTACTCAAGTAATTCGTTAGGAACTGTGGAACAACAGGTTTCAGATGACAAAAAGCGCATTTATTATCTTCATAAAATATGTCGTGTATTGATAAAAAAGATTACCTCTTGACTCACCGCAAAACTGACTAAAAATAAATTATAATACTTGTAATATTGTATTATGACAATACCCGCAAGGTCCAAGGATAAATTGAAAAGATTCAATTGTGTGCAGAGTCGTCTCTATATAGTACTCGAGTCGATTTAAAAAACGCACTCACAGAGTGATTAAGACTCGGACTTTTCCCCGGACTTTTGTTTTTCCAATACCTGTCAGAATAATTAAATCCCACAAAAATAATATTTTATTACAATGTACGGGCCACGCGGAAATCTGCAGATACACTTAGTTATTACCCTGATTTTGATTTATTTTTCCTTCCCCTCTCCCTAGTCATAATATTCCTCCGTCGCTAATATAACACACACTCTCGACCATAATTTATCGCCCTCTAATTGAATACTGCATTGGAAAGTCAGAGGATTTAAATCACTCATTATCTGAGTCACCGATTGAGTCGACCGTATAATTATTGCCCATTTGTCTGCAGTTAAAACCGTCATAACTAATAACACCGGTGGTTCATGTTTGCACAAGAAAATCATAATTATCCCAAATTAACGGACTCACGTTTATATATATATATATATATGTATATTGTATATGTATTACGCATATTCGTGCATATTATATCATATTATATCACATGTGCGGTGTGTGCACTCGTTATGTGTGCTACCTAAATGGAATCCCTAGAAAATGTTTCTCTGAACCGCGTGGTATTCAGGTCACTCGATCCTTGAGGGGATTTCAGACGAGGCCTTGGACATTAATGCAATTAAAACAACAACAACGTTGTAGGTACCGATATAATACACTATATTATATACGTGTATTAATGTAATATAAAATATAATGCGACCACCGATGAAATAATATGTTATGCATTTTTCTTTATTTAAAAACGTCGTCGTCGCGTCAAGTAGATTGCCTCGATTGACACGACGGCGCATAACACGAATATAAAACTATAAATTCGAAGTGTCCGACTAATGACTATACTAGGTTTACGTTTAGGTGCACCATATCAGCCCTTTAATATAACATTATAATATTATCTGATATTGATTATAATTACTATCGAGTATCGAGACATTCCACGTGGGTAGATTATCGTATACTACGATATTATTATTATTATGATTCTCGTCTAGACCGCGGATAACAGAGTAGGTACCTAATTAATGATTATAATTATTACTTACTATAATATCGTACAGGACGTAGGTATATTGTACGGTTTTCGCGTAATCTGCAACGTCTACAGGACATGGATAGGTATAAGCTATATAATTACACGCGTATACCTACTTTTAAATATTCATAATAATGGTATTAATATTATGATTTCTCATCGGATTTCAAAACAGCATTGGCAATGGGTACCTGTATTCTAATATAGGTACGGCTGTGGGTAGGAATATTGTTTTACCGCGGTCTTAATAAGATCATTGTGCATTTTGATAATTATAGGTAAATCCGTTTTCGTATCGTAGGAGCCACAAGACACAATTATTGGGCGGTCCCTTCGACGATACGTATATAATAATAAGACCCCCAATATTAAAACACAACGGTATACCTACTATTATAATATATATACGTTAATCCGTGGATTCAAGTTTAACGGCCGTGTCTGGCGGTGATCATAACACAATAATAATAATATGATACTCTGAGACGATGTAGGCAGTGACTTCAACGAACGGACGCGGTGATGTCAACACTGTCTATAGTACACCAAACGTGTCTGATTTCCGACCCACTGGCGATCCAACCGTGACGGGACATATCTATCGGCCTTCTCTAAGAGTTTTCACATCGGCGTCTATACAACGGCCGCCGACCTTGGACCGAGACTGATTATCATATTATTATAACGTGGAAATTATAATTATTATATAACTATTATATTTATTATTATATTGATAGAACTACGGAGCACTACACACAACAATGACACGATCCGCGAGAAGTACAAGTGTGTCAAGGTCCCGGGGACTCATTCATGAATTGCATTAGATTGAATAATATTATATTGTTCGTGATGCTCGAACAGAATTAATTATTCAGCGATGCTTTTCATGTAATAATAATAATAATAATACAATATGACATATGTAATCATACAGAACAAAGGATGCTTTAACCCTTATAACTATATACATATAGTGACGCTTAAACTTAAAAATAAAAACAATTTACCTATCATATATATTATTATTATGAACTCCAGCAATGTTTTAAATGTATATATTTATGTAGGTATAATACTATAATGTGCATTAGTCCATTATATGAGACGATTGTATCTGTCATTCGAGCCTTTAGGCTTTATTAACAATATTATAGTAAGTATAATATTATACATGAAGTATTCTTATTGCGATCATAATATTATAATGTACTACAGAGTGCAGCAGATTGTATAATATATTATACTCTGAATAACAAAAGCGAACTCGAGTGCATAAATTAATAGTTGTATATTATGATTTCTACAAACTTACATGCACAATATTAGCAGACGTCAGATACACACTCGCTCGTACACACACACAGACACACACATGTTATAATATTATCGTATTATGACCATTATTAATTTCAACCGCTACAATATATCGAGGCCGGCAAACTCTACCTATAAGCAGCTCGTTTCTCCATAGATACTACAATATAGGAACCTATCTTAAGATTGAAATGTAGGACTCTTGCAGTGTGCGGCGGTGATTGAATGATAAGGACCTAAAGGAATATTATATTTTTCAATAAACAAGTATTAAGGCTCGGATTCGCTAAGATCTCTGCCGATTACATACAACCGATTTTCTAATGTATTCAAATGTTAAACGTAGGTACCTACTCAAATCCTAATACCTGGGTATTACACTATATAAGTATAATATGTATATACCTACATACCTGTATGGTTATGCTCTACCGCCACAAATTATAATAATTAAACGTAAGACTACGAGAGACTTCAACGGATTAATACTATATCATATTATGTTGGTTTGTGACTATAACCGTATATAACGGAGTGCTAATACCCAAAAACCACTCGAAAAAAAAATTAATATCATATCTTTCAATCTAATCAGATTTCAGAGCTTGGATTGAAAGAGTTTTTTGATGTTGAATAATGAATGGTATATGTTAAACTTAAGTCATTAGTGTTTATTTCAATATTTCAAAAAACTTTCATTACCGTTTGAAGCACTTTAAAAATAATCTGGTTACGAGAAAATTGTTTAACGGGTATCTAGGTACAACTGTACGGTATTAATTTGAAACACAAACATGTTTCAAAATTTTTATTCAAATTCTTTGTACCAATATCTCAGATCATTATATTGTACAACCACAATAATGTTGTACACAAAATAGTGAACTTTACAGGGGACTTCAATATTCATTTTCCCGTGTATTTTATTTACACGGACTTTAACACCGTTTTGTTAAAAACACGGGTATTCGTGTTTTTAAATGCACGTGAAATAGGGACCTCTAGTTCTTATAGATAAACTCATATTAATCATTATGATAACTACTATTTTTACTTGAAATCCTGTACCTGGTTTATCATTTCAGAATGAGTACGAGGAATCACAATTAAATAGTCTATGATTTTATTGGTTTGTTTATTTAACCTAGTGTATCAACCAAAATGTTACCTTTTGAATTAAGCATGTGATTTTGTTAGATCCACAACTAAGTTGTGAAATAAATATTATTAGTTAGGTACATATCTGCGGTAATTAGTGTTGTAACTAAATTTCACAAGGAATTAATAAGATTTTAAAACAGCAATAATGATAGCAATAGTGATATTAATTTGAACTACCTAGTTAACTATTTATAAACTCTATATAATATATTATATATAGTCAGTATTTTACTGTCATTTTTTTAAAGTCTGTACTAGATAGGTATGATAATTTAAAAAACAAAACCCATAGTTAAAATACCAAAAGCTGTTCTTGAATTTGTGTTATTTGAATATACAAAATATCGGTTGTAAAGTACAATAATGAATTAGGTATCATCAAACCTGTCACGTAATACGCTATTTTCGGCATTTCTTATTTCGACGTTCTTCGTCTATCATAGTCCGAACGCGATAAACGATGAGTATAGGCGGTAGACTTGATCATATGCACCCTGGCAGAGAGGGTTAACCTGCCGCGGGGTCAAGTAGCCCGGGAAACCGTATCTGCAGCAAATGCAATAAAAAGGAAAGTATTGTGTCACTGTTCCCTTCCAAATGCACCGGAGGGGACCAATAAGATCTATGGACATTGACCTCGAGCGACCATTGGACAAGGCTGTGTGTCCCCCTGGATATGCTATATATATACTTAGGTATAATAAACAACGTTTGTACACACATAATAATAATTTACAATATGCCGCACGATGACCGTGGGCAACGTTGTGAGAGAAAAATGTCTTACATTTCGGGGTGTGTATACATATATATTATACGTGGACGGTGTGAAAAACCGCAATAATCACTACAAATTGGATACTTGCCCATAATAATAATTGTATATGGTAAATAGCAAATTGGCAGTACAAACAGTAGTTTGGCCGTTTCGTTAATAATAATAATATTAATGTACAGGCGTATTACCTATACGCTACTACAGTGTAGGTACTATATATTTTACTATACTTGCAACTTCTACTACTATAGTTACTACTGCTACTGTTGCTGCTACTTATGACCTTTTCGATGTTGACATGGTCGTTTTGTATTTATTTATATTATTTTCTCACTGTACTTGGGTTTGTCTATTGGTATATTGAATTGAGCCACATCATGCGATTAACGGCCGCAGCCTTGCCCGATAATACCTTATCAAACCAAAATAATTACATCGTCCGAGTCTTCGACCACACTTAGGTATTCCGTATTGATTATGATTTTTACCGATTTGATTTTTTCCGTGCTTAGGTAACAAACCGACTATTATAGTATAGTAATGGAGAGGTCCTCAAAATATTATCTTTACGAGTTCTGCTGAATATTTAGATAGCTATCTAACCACAAAAAAAAGAATAATAATTTTAGTATTTTAATGGACGGTGTATTTTGGTCGTCATTGAATATATTCTGCAGCTGTACATACAAATAATAATTATTCTATCATTTCTTTTTATCGCAAATTATATGCGATATTTTATGTAACTCCGTAATAATATGACGTGTGTAATTTAAAAATGCGATTTCACTTGAAAAATAGTATTACCAAATATTTGATTCATAAAACATTTGAATCTAACTTTCAAATCAACATTATTTGATTAGCCGGTATTGACGTATATAATATTATTATGTTTTGAACGGAGTAGGTATACGTCGTGTATATATATAAGAAGTAAACGTATATAAAGTGAATAAAAGTGGCTTAATAACATTATTTTCTCATAGGTTTGACGAGAATGTCTTCTTTCGCAGCCGGTTTTAACGATGTGCTTTATGGTTTTCAGCCATAGGTATTTTATAACTACAGCCAAAAGGTAGCAGTGGTATTATAGTACCCGCGGTGTCCATAAAATGTACAATGTTCCCGCGATAATAAAGCAAGGACAGAGTCTCGAGTTCGGTCAACTATGTACACCGGTGGATTCGAAAATAGTAAATTCTGCAAAATACAATATTTTCATCTAATCTACATAATACATACCTTATATAGTTTGTCGTAGCGATATAAGCGGTTCCCGCGATCATAAAGCAGACGCAAAGTTTCGATAGTTTGGTTAACACATATATAGTTTTAAAATACTATACTTTCATAGTTTAATCTAATATAAATAAGAAAATATATAGTACTTAATATGATTAGTACTTACTACTTGGTATTAAGTAGTACTTTGAGAGATATTTATTTGGGCACGGCTGTTTTTGACCAAAATCGTACACTTCCCGTTTCGGCCAAAACAAAAAGTTTAATAGGTTGATGTAAGTTTAATTATGTCTTACATATAGAAAATTTTTAAAAATATAAGTTGCCAAGTATAATTCACAAATATTTTTAAAATCTAGCGGGTACACATGCCAAAATTTTATAATTTGTTGTTTAATTTTTATATTATTCAGCTATAATAGAAATAAAGTTACAGCATACGCAATCACTGATTAAAAAAAAATAATAATAATAATAATAATGTTATTACGATGATGAAGAAAGCTAAAAGTCTCGTGTTCGATCAACTATAGATACCTACGCTGTCGGATTCGAAAATACTAAATTTTTCAAAATGCTATAATATAAATTTCGTCTAATATACATATTATAATACAATTCTAAGTACCTATAGATAGTCGGAGCTGTATAATATTATATTATTACGAAAATCCGACGTAAATTTTTTATTGTATCATATAAAGTATACAAACATGCATTAAAAATAATATGCGGAAACGCTCGCGCGCGCACAGTTTTATAATTGCCAATAAATTTTGCATTCAAACGGTTTTCGCCTTACATACGCGATCGTTTCGATCGCTCCTCAGTAAATTGTTGTCTCGTCCGTCGTAGGTCCCTATCTATATATAATACGTATAGGTACTTACCTATAATTAAAACGTAAAGAAAGAACATGCGTATATATTATAATATATGATATAGGTGTATAATATAATAAAATAAACCAACGATTATACGCGCGCGGGCCGTTTAATATTATTATAATGTTACGAGAACGAGCTGCAGACCATAATATAATATCATTATTGTACCCGTGTGTATACAACACAGCAGAGACCTATAATATCTGAGTCTAATATCGAATGTATGTATATTATAGGTACCGTATATAGGTATTATTATAATAGGTAGCCCCGCCGGATGCAAAATAATAATAATAATAATATATATCGGAGATTTAGTTACATTATATCGATCTATATATAGCACGCACGCGATATAATAATATAATACTATTATTATTATTATTATTATTGTACGACCGGATTTGTGCATTGTGGTCGTAGTCGTCGAAGTCGTCGAAGTCTCCGTAGGTATACATTTGCTGCCGCGCACGCCACGATTTTCTATGGTGCCATTAGGACGCGTAAACATAAATCGGTAAACTCCGCGGTGACTTGTGTGATCGGAATACGTAATGTCGGCGATATATTATATTATAAATTGTGTGTCCGCATGTAATACGTATGGACAGGCGGGTGGGCAAGTGGGTGGGTGGGTGGGTACCCATATAATATATTATGTAGGCAGGCTCCAGGTATCTATATATATCTGAATATAAAATATATAATATATATATTATTATTAGGTATAGGTACCTATATATTATAGTGTATACACAGGTACGCTCGTTGTACGGTAGGACGCGAAACAAATGTTTCGCAGCCGATCAACGTTATGCGCTTATAAGTTATAAGTTATAACCCATTATAATGTGTACGATATTATATACGATAATAATATCATATCATTATTATTATTATCATTATTATTATTGTTATATTATATTATACGGATGCATTCGAATACACACATAGTTCATAATAATGGATCGTATAATATTATCATATTATATAGGTATACAGGGTTGTCATCACCATGGTCACCACCATTTTTTTCTATGATGTTTCAATAAATACCTATATAATGACATTTTCCAAATTCTAATTGTTGGAACTTTAATGTACCATTACCCAAAAATCTTAGATTTTCATAACGTCCAAGCAGTGTCCTGTACTTATATCGCCTGATGTCCTAGTGGATAGCTATAGTTACTACCTTTTTATCAAATAAGAATCAAATGATTCCTGTAAATTTTCAATCAGATGATTTTTTTTGAAAACATTTATGTGTAATATATGATATATCTAAATCTAAATAAAAACGACTAATGGTTGATTTATTTAAGTTAGTTTACTACCTATATAAAGACGTACTTATTTAATAACTTTCAAATAGTGTAAGTTCAATGACTTATCACAGTTGTCCGTATGAACATGCCGGAGTATAATGAAAACTAGATCTAATATTATACAAATTATTCTGTTCTATATTTTTGTAAAACCAATTTTAAGGACTATTTATTGTAATTTGTGTTATTCAAATTTTAATTTTTATAATATATCAACATTTTCAACAATATCGTTGGCTTAATAATTTACACATTAAAAAAGGATGGTTCTCACTTGAAATAAGAAGTTTTTACAGCCACATGATACTCCTCGAATGGTATATAAGAACACCAAATAAATAATTTAAAATGTGGCTTCTGCAAGTAATGGGTGGTTTAAAATTTCCGAAATTCTGCAGAATTCAAAAAGTTCAAGAAATAAAAATGACAAGGAGCGTAACTTACACTTCTGCGTACTCTGTCGCAGTATTATATTATAGGGCCCTCAACACTGCGTCCGACTGTTGATAATATAGCTGCAGCTAAGATATATAACACGAAACGACTTCATATCAGTCCCGAAGAGCTATCGAGAGCGTCTACTCCTCTTCAACAACAACGACGATATTATAATAATACGCTGATATAATATATTATTATGACATGACAATCAGAACGAGCATGCACTTTTGTACTTTGTAAAAAATACGTTTTCATTGTTCCGATTTCACGTCGACGACATCGACGAATCGGACGATTTCTTTTCAATTTTTTCTCCATAACGAAACTCGCGTTTATCGTGATCCACTGCGAGTATTACGTACCTACCTATTATTATTATTATTATTATATTGTACGATATAATATACGCGATGTCACTGGATCGCAGATGTATCTGCAGTATATAATATATATAATATAGTCGAGTCTCGCGCGAAGAACATTATAATACCACCGATGCGGTCATACGACCGCGACCTGGGTATATAGGTACTGCGCATATTATTATAATATACGATATATAGGCAATAATATATAATATATTAAGTATATGCGTATAATAAAATGTGTGCGCATGCTTATGCCGCGTCCGAGATGACGCCGATAATATTGCGCGTAACGTCATTATTGTGTTAACCCTGCATACATTATTATACATTTCATATACAGTGTGATTCAAACACTCTCACTCCGTATTTTTCTTCAATGATATAGTGCAGTCATTCAAAATCTTATTTTTTGATTTTCAAAATATTATAATATTAAATATTATAATATTGTTTTTAAATTATTGTTAAGATTTGTGTATTAATAGTTATAGCAATAGTGTCTTGTCTTCTGTTTTCAAAGGAAAATCCTCTTTTTCTTTACATTAAATCATTTCTGCACGCGTGTTGGAGGGTCAAAATCAAAATGCAAAGGTGTATTTTTTTAGCCGTTTTACTTTGTGTAGTAGATCTTAAGGTCCGTATGATAATTATAGGGGGCTAGGTATAGCGATTTGTTTTAACTTTTAATTTGAAGAATAAAAGTTTGAACCTCCGCAGGACATTCCCAGGTAGAAAAAAAAATGATCAAGAATTTGAAAATATGGTATTAAACTAAGTGTTTAAAACTTTTAAAAATCGGAATTTGAATAAATGTATAATTAAATGAAAACACGAGGGTGAGCATGTTTGGTGAATCACTCTGTATATTATGTGTATCTTAATGATATGGTACATAGCGCATGCTACTTATATACCGATGGGCACGTGCAGTGTAAATAAAGAAAACGTTGCAAGTATCTATATGTGCAACCAAGATAGTGACATTGTCGTGGGTCCGTAAAGCGCGTCCTGTTAAACCGACCGTAACCGTGCTGCTGGTAACCGTCTGAGATAAGCGTTTATAAAATAGCGATGACAATTATTTATTATTATGAAGATGATCGATGATTATACCGTTCGTAAGACAACCGCGAGAAATCCGGATGCGTCGTGACGTCGTCGCTTGGAGTGAGTGCGCGCTTCATTCTTATTTCCGGTCAGCGGAATCAAAGACAGCAAATCAGTCAAAATATTTTTTTTCTCTACGAGTTGTACAACGTATGAGGGTCACGAAGTTAGGTTTCACAGTTTAATTGACCGGGATTGTAATGAATGTTCGAATTATTAGCTTATTATAATCGTATTGCCTTTGCAGTTTTCGTTTACAAATGAAATGAATACGAACGTGCTTCAAATGTGTGCACGAGTAAATTCATTGAATACGTTTAGTTTGAGAACATTTCAACTGTGGTTACGTCTTATTTTGTCAAAATGTACACTTGAATAGTGGGTGCAAGGTGCAAAAAGTACTCAATGTTTAGTAATATAATAATAACGAGAAAAAGAGTTAAACTAACGACGGATTCAAGTATCGAAAAAATAGAATTCTTTAGTAAATCAAAAAATAATACCCAATATTAGATAAAAATAATATATAGTTTATTATAGAACAATTGAAAAAAAAATTCGTTTATAATAACCTAGATTGTGTATTTCACACATAATAGTGAAGAAAATTACTGAATTTTTTCCTTTACAAAACAATCATCGTCTTCCACGAATCAGTAAAAATCCATGCTCAAATGGGCTAAAAAATGAGCTCAAATTGACCTGTAACATATAAATTTAGGGTACAAAAATATAAGTACCCACTCTCAAACGAGTGACGCCCATTTTGCGTACACGCGCGTGTGTACGACCATATAAACACATAACTATAATATAATATTATTATAATAAGACAAGCGTTAAGTAGGTGCAAATTATTCTTCGGCGGCTATTATAATATACGCACGCGAAGATAATAATATTATACGCGAATATTGTAACAACCGACCCCCGCAGAAGACACGCGCATGTTACGATTATTATCATCATCATCATCATCATCATCATCATCATCATTATCATCATTATCATCATCATCAACGTTATTATAAAAATATCGTATTAGATATTTTAATTTAAGCACAACACGCTACACGCACATCATCATCGTTGGTCGTCTCCGTCGTCACATATTATTATGATTTTGCATAATATTATATACCTATGTGTATGCCCGTCGTAGTGAGAGGATATAATATTATTATTATTATTATCATAATCTTATAGCTACATGGGTGTACTGAGAGAATCTGTACGATGGGCATCGTCCTCATGATATCCATCATCGTATGTTACCATCATAATATTATACTTTGCACACGAACGATGATAATAATAATTACACGACCGCAACAGGTAGGTACGCGTTTATCTCGGCGGCGTCCCGTTTTCGGAGGAGGTGCCTAGCCTATACCTATAATATTATAATATCATATTATAATTGTCGTGTGTTGTATAGCAGTTGCAGTATGTGTATTATATATGCGTCTACTTTAATGGATTTTCTCTCGCTCTCTCCTCCCGACATACGTTTCCGGCGATTCACCACAATGTAGCGACGTCAACACATGTTTACGCGGCCTCCGCCGACAAACACACACCTGCATTTATTAATACAATTATTATTTAATAATATTAAAAAATAATAATATTTTAAATACGACGCGCCGTCGTCCGACGCATAACACGAGAACGAAAATAATATTATTATCATAACGCGGCCGGACGGACGGCGTGACGACTCCGGCGTGTAAACTCGCATATTATATTATTATTATTATAATATCCGTTTTTTCGCTCCGTTAACACCGCGTGGCAACAGTTAGCGCGCGAGAAGACATATTATACCCGAGACCCGCGATACCCACATCCGTCTATACATCATCATCATTATTATTATTATTATTATTATTATACAATATTATAATATTATTACTATAAAGTGTGTCCGCGATGCGTGCGAATAATTTAATTTTTCTCTTCCTTCCCCGCGTTATAATTTATCGCGGGTCTAACACCATCGCGTATTATACTGCCGTGATATGCATACTGCAACAGGCGGTTTCGTGTTTTGCACTTAGCTGCAACGATGGTCGTGTGGATGTATATTTTTCTTCGTGTCAAACATATATTACACATAAAATATATATTTTATATTATTATTATAATTTTCCGTATTCTCCGGTCACGCGCACTCCGCGGCAATACACGTCCTACATCGACCACGATAGCAGGAGGCACCTACCTATATATTATTATTATTATGTATAAGTCCATAATATAATGATATTATATATGTGTTTATTTTTTTTTTAAGTATACAATTATAATATAAGCGTTTCGCGTTAAAACGCAAATGAAAATTACCGTATTTGTCGTATAGGGTACCCAATACAACATAATATACCGCGAGTAGGTATGTACACCGTTAGGACGGTCATAATATATCATATCTGTTTTGTAATTAAAACGAAAACGTCTCTATGTATATTATGATTCATGTATTCAGCATAATACCGTATATATTATAGAATGTGTGTTTGATTACACGCGCGTATGTATACCTACTTGTAAGAGGGCCTACCCACCTGTGGATATATTCTACCTACCTATATATACCTCATATACCTAATATGTAGTATTCGTCTAATCGTGTGATATTGAAAACATACGTCAGCGATATATAGGTACTTATTCCGTTAATAAAGCATTTTTTTTAATTAAAATTAAAATATGGCATGAATTAAAAAAAATACTGCATGGTTTATAAGTCAAGAATACTATAGAGTATGGGTGATCGAATACTCATATTATTTCTATAATAATTTTGGAACTGTATCTTAATTTATTGTCTTATATTTTCCCCCAATTTTAAATGTTTAAAACGTCAGAACTTTATTGCTCCGGAACTAATTTATTCATCGATAACGTTGTCGATAAAGCTGGGCTCACCTCACGGCATCAATATAATAATTGGTGTAATAATACTTGAAAATAATTAATAACAAATATTTGACCACGTGAATGTGCCAAAATTGCATAAACTATTCTATGATCAATCGTGTTGCTAAAAAGGTATATGCTCAATTGTGCTTTACCGCTGTGCTGTGTACCTACCTATATATATTATATTATACTCAATATAGCATATAAAATATTTCTAAATATATAATATATACATGTTATTATAATTAGTATTTCATCATGAAGTTTTCGATTCATCATGCGTAGTATAATACGTAAACTGCACCTATAGTACCCACCCGAGTCGCCGAGTCGTAATGATTGCTAGTAGGTACCTATATACATACATAACACTTTGTATATAATAATAAGTAGAGTAATAGTTTATCGAGATCATAATTTAACTTTTTTCCAAACACAATTATAGGTCACCTAAAATATGAAAACTTGACCACCCACCTGGCTCATATATATATATATATATATATATATATAAGATACAAAACAGTGACTATTGGTACTATAAATATTGTGTTACGGTTTATTGGATAAATGCCAAACGAAGTTATATAGACATTGACTCTATAAAAAAAAACATTTAATGCTTCTATACATTTTTTTTTCACTCTACATAATATTAATATTTGTATCGAAAAAAAGACGTATATTATATAAGATCTGTCGAATAAATTATTCAAACGAAAAAAATTGCAATAAATGTCACCGGTTTATCATAAATTATCATATTTCGTTTTTGATCCACATAATATTCATTTAAACATTCACTGCATAAATAATATATTTTAAACACTTTTGACCGGATTTATTGGAATTTAGATTACGAAAAAATATAGGTTCTCTATTTGTGATCCGAACGGTATGCCTATTATGTAAATAAAAGTCAGGGACTTCCAGTTTTTTTCATTAAATTTAATTAAAAACGTTGTAAAATGTCTAGAAAAATATGTAAATGGCATCGGAGATTTGTCGTACACGTGTAATGGGAAATCTCATAGATCCCCAACCGTGATGGTATTGGAATAAACGCCCACCTGCGCGGTATACCTAGCCTAACCTAACCTACATTTTAATGAAACTTTATGGAGCGTTATATATTTTTCGATCTCTAATCCATGTCTCTGCTAGCTGCGCAAGGGCGGAAGGATATCATAATCGTGTACCGAATGCAGTCACTATTGTACCGAACTGCAAGTCCATTAATCAACCGGCTTCAAGAAATAAATTCAATTATTTCTGGTCCATTTGTTGTTGGTAGGTACCTACCTACATACTACCTACAACAGTGGCCAACCAACACAACACAATAGCATGAAAATATCTACTACTATTAACCCGAGCGTGACCCGAGGGCTGCCGACCCAACTTCGGGCTTCTGTTTGATTAATTTTTGTTTCCATCATTTACACACACGTCTTATAATAGTAATTTTTGTAATCTTTGAATAACTATTTCGTTTATATACCTAGTTGACGTCTTAAATGATTATTTTTCTTTAACTCTAATATATTCGTAATGTAACTCGTCTGTGTAACCATCTGTGAAAAACCCGATCGACAAAATTTTATTTCGGTAATATTCAGATTTACCTAATCTGGATGTCTATTTGGCTTTAAATCGTTTTAAAATTGGGTCTAATATAATAAATTTGATTTTGCAGGAGGTGCTATCAATATTGTTTGAATTATTCGACAAAGACAACGAAAAAGTACTCAAGCAGGAGCAATGGATACAATCGTTAAAGGAGAGATTACTGTGAGTATGTTTTACTTCAAAATGTGTGCTTTCATTTATAAGTATCCAATAATTAAAGTGTCTTGCATTTTTAATTAAAAATTCATAATAAATTCACTACATGGATTAAAATTGAATCGCTATATAAATTATAAACAAATTCGGACAGGCACCTATTACAGTTACTATTCGTTCACCCATATGGCCAATGTCCATCTGCAGTTAATCTTTTAGGACAAATTTTCATACTTCACGAGAGTGAACATTTTCAGAGTAGCTAAATAAATATTATTCTTTAATTAAAAGAAATAAGCATACATATTTTTATCGGCTAAAGTATATAATATGGTAATAAACTCGCAGACGTACATTGTGCATGGCAAACAGTTTTATTTCATATTTTTATTTTTGCTGTCGTGTTTTCTAATAATATGTCATATCTAATGAAACTATGTATGCATAAAGGATAAAATTAACCGGTTGTAATGAAAATTTATATAAATTCAAAAAACGACGTTATCTCCTCGTATCCATAATATAAAGTATATTTAAACGTGTACTTAAAACGAGGATTAAAAAAATAAACGGACATTAAACACGGGCGGGTAATTGCGTATTTTGTGTAGACAACATATTTATAATATCCGTTTTTACTGTTAAAAATGATCTTACTGACGAAAAGCTTTTAAAAAAAATATGTAATAGGTACTCATGTGTATCCATACAGTTATTGTAGGTAACTACCACTTTGGCAATATACGAGCAAGTGAAACACTGTGCAGAATAGCGCATAAAATTAAGATCAACTATTTTATTACATAACCTTATACCTATACGTTGCATTAAAGTCTTGAATACTAGCACACTTCATACCGGCACTATTTTTAAATTTATAATAACATTTAATTGTAATATGTACAATATAATGTTATGTATAATGTATTAATGTTATTTGAAAAAAAAATTATATAATATGCTCATTTTGAATTTAAACTTGCAATTAATATACCTACCTAATAGTTAACGGAATCACTGTGCATTTAACAAGGAAATATTTTTATTTTAATGTAGCGTTTTATTTATAATTAGATTTTAAATAATATGTTTTGGTATATTTTCGGAATAAAATCATAAAATTAAGTAAATTAAAATTATTATTTCGATTTAAGTGTCAATCATTTTAAAGATATTTTTAAATATTAAATAATTAAGATTAGGTTTGCAACAGAAATTAAATGCACTACTAACTACAAAAAAAGTTTCTAGAACCAAAATTATAAATTCTATCAAAATTACACATAAAACTGATAGTTTAAATAAATAGAAAACAATTATATAATATTCCCGAGAAAAAAATTTAAAATAAGTATTTTTTTATTTTTAGCACGCAAAATATTTAAATTTGTTGTGTGCCGGTATCCACTAAAGGAAGTGTAGGTAATTTTTATATCATGTTTCAAAAATATGACAAATAATGACATAAAACAAATTATGTTTAGGTATTGCAAATTATATATGTAGGTATGTACATTATACTTGGTACATAAATAATTGTACAACTGACCGCAGATGGTATGTTACCTGTAAGCTCCGTGCCAGTAATATAGTGGATATTATTATCATTGCTCTAATCACGCATAAGTAGCCATCTAGTAAGTCGTAATGTAGGTATACTGGAGGAAATGTAAATTTTAAATCCAATTAAAGTAATTAGAAATGTGAATCGTTTATACCTGCATGTACATTTCACAATTATGCGGAATCCGCAGTTAATTAAAACAGATGTAACTGAGTCTGATGGGGTTGCGTGGTCGTTGATATTTCTTTTTGCGTTTTATTGGTAAAAATTTCTTTCACTGTTCAGTGTACACCGTACACGCTATAGGCTCGATGCCAGTTCCCGTTCAAATAAATGTATTTTGCACGGAGAGCAGACAACACGAGTCAACGATATTTGCATAGTAATTAATTGTTGGAGCAAAGAAAAAACAATATTGTCTGATTCATAGTCAATGTAAAAACATCTAAGTATTTAATGAGAATCAACAGGTAGAAATTATGTACAAGGTTATTTCTGGATCTTCAACTACAACTGCAGCAGTCAACGCTAATATAATGATTTTACTTCGAATTGACAATCGTTATATAAAGAGTCATTGACACTATTGTATATATTATTAGGTATATATAATAATATGTACAATTATTATGTATAGACATAACCAAATCAAATGGAGTTTTGTGACTATATTATATTATGTATACATAACGATTGTCCATTTGCCAAAAAAATATTATAAAGTACACGGCCCATAAATATTTTGCAGTGCTTTCTATAATATTTTATTTTCGTATATCATCTGCAGCCATTAAGAATACTTATAGTTTTCTCTTTAAATGTAAACGAGGAAATCGTCATTATTTTACAGGAATAACGAACTATATCTGTAAGAATAAAAATACATATAAATTAATTAGGTATCTAGACGTTTGTACTTTCTTTTACTTTTATCATTCTCTGTGGAAAATAAATTGGATACAATAATAATAATATGACAATGTCAAACGCAATATGTACTTATTTTAGGAAAGCTGCATGTAACCGAACCGTTGTTAACATATGCTTTACAACTAATCATACTAATCAAACTGCTTTGATTTGTGTCCAAGACTAAGACTACTGTGCGATGTTTCCCACGGCATTTATCATGTGTACCACAAGCTGTTTTCAAGATCAAATTCTCCGATAATCGTGTCGCGAACCAATGCTTAGCTGCAGGTGGTTTTATTTTTATTTTCACCGTGGAGTAAATATTTTTTTTTTTATAATGTAAGAGCTGTAAAATAATTTCATATACTCGTTCGTCTGTTATTTTATCACTCGATCAAATAAATATTATTTCAAGTAATTAGCGTTGACCGAGTAATGTATACGTATTTTATCGGATATCGTTATATTGTGATATAGGTATACTGGTATAGGTATTGTGCATAGGTGCCTATATATATAGCAATCGTGTTGCATTATTTGGGAAAGTTTCGATATATCGTACCATAAAGTTAAATTCAACAGCTCTTACGATTCGTTATACGGATGTAGGTTTTAATTTAATAAAAAAAGAATGAAGATCAACCTATGATAATAATTAATATTGTATATTACCTATATAGGTATACTTTATTTATATAATGTAAAAGTTAATTGAAGAATGAGGATCGGTATCTTAAGCTAAGCCTATTCAATGTTATACCTCAGCTGTTATACTATAGGTACCGAAATACAAAATACACTCACCAGTTTTTTTTTTCAATAATAATACACATTATAGGTACCAAGACATAATTATGTATGAATGAGTTTGTATGCAGGACGTGATTTAAAAACACAAATTATTAAACATACCCATAGTACATACCTATATAGTATTTGATTCGACTTAACAATGGAATATGATTTTTTACGAAATAATAATAATACCGTTTCGGGCGAACAATTAATATTGTCCCTTTTTTTTGTTCCGGGCATTAAAGTCTCCATTGCAATTGCCCAATATAGACATTTAAACGTTTTATTTTATTATATATTTTTTTAATACTATAGTTTCTTTTACGATGTATATTATAGTACCTATTGTGTCGAACCGACGACTTTGAGAAGTTTGAAATGACGTGCTTCAACTTTAAAATAATACGATATTTCCGAGACTGCAGCAGCACAAGTAATTTAACAGCAGTGCCTATAATATTATAATGTATATATATCTACGCGTGATTGAGCGGGCGGTGGTCGATCGGACAAATGTACACGCGTATAATCTCAAACCATATTATAATACTGTATTATATATGTGTTTATCTTTTAATTATTATTCGCCCTAATTAGTCGTTATCACGATGGTTTCCAATACGACTGGCTGCCGTGACGTGGGTCGAACCGGTTGGCGGTTTATATTGATCACTGTCCAGCAGTTTCCGCAATGTGCCCATTAATCTGCAGTTGATATATTCAGTAGCCGGACTCCGGCAAAAGGTGCGTTGAGTAGAAAGCGAAAAAAAAAAATAACACTCGTATTATATTATGTATAGGATTTGGTTTTACGAATTTATCCGAAGCGCGAAAACTCGTTGTAACCATTAATAAAAACCTTATAAATCATCTCCTACGGTCCCAACGGCAGTGTATGTATGATACGCATAGCCCCGCAACCGTTGCAGAGTGAGTCAGCGACTTCGATACGCAAAATAAGCAATAATCATTTAATAACTGCGCACGATAACGCTACGTAACATATATTATATACCTGTACTTAATATTTAAAAATCTGAAAATTTTCAAAATACATTGTACCTATACCCGGGCGCCTAATAACCGATATATTATGTATTATGTATAGGTATACCTACGGAACGTTAAAATTCTTTTAAATTCAAGCGACTGAATCTGAAAGACCGCTCGAGCGTATATATATATAATATACCTACTAATATATTATTTTGACGTATTAGTGCGTATAATATAATATAGCTGGTACCTGCAGTATTATGCCTACATATAGTCAAAAACGGTTACGATAATTGACACAGATTTGCGTCGAGATCCGTATAGTATGTTATAATATATTATTATAATAAACACCTAAATTTTACCGGTTTGTCTTATCCTCGAGATTTATTTTAATAACATGCCTATCGTGCCTATACATACTTTTAAATGGCGTGCCGGACAACACTATATAATATTCTCCTCATCGGCCTGGTGCACGCGTATCATTAACACGATATAGTCCGTAAACAACAATAATAATATGACACCTCGGACTTACGGCACACGGCGCGGTGCGGATCGCGTCAGAACAGGTTTCTTTTGTTTTGGATTTAAGGAAAAAATAAAATAAAAAAATAAAAAAACAACGAGAGCACGCCTTATCCCGCTTCTGATCTGCAGGTCGGGTCGGAAACTCGCGCCCGGGTGTGTGTGTGTGTGTGTATGTGTGTGTGGTGTGCACACTGAGAGTTAACTTCCACACTGGTGCAGTGTGGCAATCGGCTGTTGTATAGGTATATAATATACCTATACGCTGCAGCGGTCACGCCGGCGCTCCTTATTGAGAAACGGCCGGTCCTCCGCTCGTTTCCCACAAACACGCATGCGTGTCGAGCTTATAATAATAATAATATTAGGTGTACGCGACAATTATTATTATTATGCCGATTTTTAGGAATATTGCCCAACTCGACCGGTTATTATAATAATATATGACAAGTCCGGAATCTCCGCTGCTACGAAAACGATAGAAATCATATAATTTAGAAAAAAATAAAACAACGTGCGTAGTCTAATCTGCATCAGACTCGTCGAGTTATTTCTTTGGGTTTCGTATGGTTTATATATTATATAGGTAGTTATAGCTGTGGCTCGTTATACGCTTTACCTGCACATCACAATCCTGTGCGTATACACAAATGTCAAATAGTATATAGTAATACAAGCAATTCGATCTTATGATAGAATTCGGTGACAGATGATATTTTACTCTCATCATGCTGACATTTGAAATATAATATCAAAACCTCCGCAAGTAAATGGTAGAACAATTATAATTATTGGTGAACTGCAAAATGATTGGATTATTCTATAATACGTTTGAAAAAGTATCAAAATACTCAATTGGTTTTTAGCCACTGATAAAACAATGATGTGCTTATATGATTATTATTAGTTTATTACACAGGTATCGTATTTCTACGCCTCCAATCCGTTTTAATTGCCTCCATCTAAGTATACATTTTTTATGTACCTACTACTTACATATAGCCAGTATAATATTTCATAAATATAATAATAGTAGGTGTGTATTGTAATAATAACAAAACTATCCCTACACTGACTTTACTTATTGAGTTGTGGTCTTGTGGATAGGATTTCGATTTTGATCATATTTTTATAATTTAAACCTCTGAACAATTTTTGATAGATACAATTATTACATTTCTGTAATTGATAGAAACCCAATAAAACTAAGACGTTTTTATATTATGTATAATGGCTCCAGAGTATAATATTCTTCCCGATGTTGTAACGTTATACTAGGTAATATATAAGCTATAATATATTACATACCACTATACCAGTAACTGGTAGACTGAATTATTTTATCTAAATTTATAATATTTTCAACAGGGAAGAAAAACAAGGAGATTTAGCAGAGCAGTTAGAAAGTGTGGCTTACGTGCTCTGCGGTGATCAACCTATAAGCTTACAAAAATTTTATCAGATATTTCAAGCGAAAGGCGTAAGTACAATGCAATTACATACAATAACAAAGCAATTAATAAGGTTGACGTAGTGTTTTTTTTTTGTCTTTAAATTACTATGTGACAATACAAGTTTCCAACAGGTAATTAAATTCGTGCTCATGTAATTTTTTTGAAAAAAAAATCATGGTACTTATTATTTCAAATATAAAAATCCGATTACAGTTATTCTTAGGCGTTATTGGAGGGTGGGGGGTCACGAGGGGCAGTTGCTCCCCCAGATAAAATATATTGAATGGGAAAACTTGTCGCTTTAAATGGGCCAGGAAATTATGATTAATTTTTGCCCCCCCCCCTAATTAACGCCAAGTGCCACCTATGCAGTTATTATTCATAACGATACGACTATACGAGTAGATAGTTTAATGAGAGTAAAAAAAACACATAATTTAGTTCAATAGTCTTAAACGATAATCATTAATCGAAAATAGAATTTTAGATAATATTTTATAAGTCTCATCCTAATAAATATATAATTATTAACTGCATACATGTAAAGTTTAAAACAATTTTAATCGTAAAATATGTATAAGATATTATTGTACCTAATAATTATAATATACTGCGCATATTATTATATTATATTGTATTGTTGATCACAACGAGCTTTCACCGAATCTTTATAGTTACATTAAAATATTAATATATATATATATATATATATGTATATATTATGTTATAAACAACAACTGAATGTCCCTTAAGCATTGACCGTCGTTCATTTAATAATATTATAAAATATAGTATAACATATTAAACTGCGCAAAAGACCGCGTATAGCAAATAATAATGAAAAATATATTGCATAATAATATTGTATTGAAAAAAAATCTTACGCTCCGGCTAATAATGAAATTAATTAATTCAATGTTTTATAGGTTAAATATGAATGAATACTTTTACTTCATATTATCGAGTAATACACAATATCCAATAACGTTTAGGTCGTAAGTGGAGAGAGATTGAGAGAGAGAAGTGTTGGGGACTTGTATTATGTATGTACCCTTCCCAGAACTAAAAAAAAATATACATGCAATAGTATTATACAATTTAAACGTACATGGTATATCACTCATGGCTTGTTATCCACAATAATATGCAACGACGTATATAGAATCGCACAATATTATTATTCATTTATTTATTTATTTATTATTATGAAACGTGACGAGCCCAAATACAAATTTAGATATTTATCTTAAAGCTGTAAATTTAAGATTTACTGTAATCTCAATACTGTTAAGTTATAAAAACAACAATATACATACCTAGTGATATACATTTTAAATAAATAGGAACTGGTTTACTACCCCAATAGAAACGACGGATCTCCGTTCGATATTCTCATCATTCGCGATATAGATAGGACTGTTTCACAAATAATTCACAGACAAAAGGGGATAACTCTACGAGAATTAATAATTGGGATTAAGCTTGTTTAGTAGAACAAGTGAATCGATTTGACCATCATTAATTATAATAAGTTAGGACAACGGTTAGTTTATTTAGTGGTTACTTACTAGATAACCATGGATTTGGACAAAAACCTCTCTAGGTATTGAAAAAACTTAAGTGAACAAATCGTATCCCTTGTATTTCCCTCTCGACGAGGGAAAAGAAACGATAGTAGATAATATAATATAATTTAATTACTATTTAAGTACCTGTATCCGTCGTCTTATATGCACAATAATATAATATTAAAATATTTTGTTAAGCGAGCATAAATCATAAATTTTAATTATTTAACAACGCGTGTACATAAATTATAATATTATTATTTTACACGTGCACCTATGGTATACGTAATGCGTTATTACTAAAAAAGTAAAAGGTTTTTTTGTTTTTGTATTTAAATATTATTATTGTTATGATTGATATTGATAGGTTATTTATGTATACACACTCTCACACACACACACAGTATTACACCGCGTGTACAACACTGTTGTATATATGTGTAATATATATAGGTACCTATATGTATTATTATAATATATACCTAGGTACCTCATATACCTATATGGTACGTTTGTAAGATATTGTTAGATAAGAAAATTGATAGTGACCGTGACTGCGGACACATGCCAATATATAATTGTCGTGTGTCGGAACGGCGGTGTCGAGCACGAAAAACGACATTGTCGTACACGATCGTATCGCGGTTGTCCGGCCGTGTGCCGTACGCCGATGGGTTTTTTTATTATATATTTTTTTTTTTTTTTTTTACTATTATTATTCTCGTTATTAGGGCCCACCCATTCTGCAGGACATGACATTCGGTCTTGCAAATAAGTTATGCGCGCACAACTACTGCTGCAGCTGGGGCATGCGACCATACACGTCATACGACTGAGTATAATAATATGCCGCCGCCGAGTGCGTTTGATATCATGAATATTATTATTATTATTATTATTACGAGTAATTAAAAATTAAAATAAAAAAACAATTGGGTCAAATATTATGTATGTGTTTTGTGTATAGTGTGTTACGTCAAGGTTTAAACGAGTTAACGAAAAAAAAAAAAAATAATAATAATAATCTAAAACAAAATAATAGTATTATATTATGAATTTTATACGATACGATCGTAATAAATTTTAAATACCTACCCATTAAGATCGCAATGCAGGTACGAGAGAGAGAGCCATAGGTATATACGCCGGCAGTGCGAATCGATCAGACTAAATCAGAATATTAATCGCTATCGTGTTTCTCAGATAATAATAATATTGTCATAAACATTACACTTAACAGTTAACCGAGTAAAACGTCAAACACGATAAGTTCGCGAACCAAGTAGTTTTTATTTATACGAACGTCTATCAATATATTCTGGAGGCGAAATGATTATTTTTAATGTTGTAGATTTTTTTAATCATATTTCGTGTTAAGTGCAAATTGATTTTTTTCGAACCGACGTTTTGCCATAATTTATTATACCTAGTCGATTGATTTTCCTTACACATACCTAGTTACTGAGCAAAACGCGGTTATTATTAATGATAAATCGTCAATTATTTTAGCACTAAACCATCGAACGACCCTTGTTATAAGACACACGGGTGGACACGTCTTATATTTATTCAAAAATTATGCACCGAGTATACATGTACATTATTAAGTTCAAAATGTTAACATTTTAAAGATATTATATTTTTTTTTTTCAAAAATATGACTAAAATATAGCTTACACGCATTTTTAATTTAAATAAATCATCGTTTTATGTAAATCATTATCATATAAAAATCGCATAAAGCATATTCGTTTCGCTATAATTAATGTGTATTTAATATAATGATTGTCTTCTCCTCCTCCACCCCAACCCCCCTTCACCCGAGACCAATTTCACCACGACTTATCGATAAAAAATAAAACCGCATAAAAAAATTACATAGTTCTATATAATTTTACGTTCACTATATAATATTATAATTTACGAGATTAAGTCACATCATGGATGATAATTATGTATAATATCGGACATTGCTGGTGTATATAACTACTTAATATTTTCCTCCAATCGTTACTTTGCTGAATAAGCTTAACAACGTATAGGTATATAACATAATATAATATAAGAAATTTAATCGGTCAATTTGAACTCGTATATCATAATATATGTAACATTAAGGCCGCATTAAAAAACTATGGCTGCAGATTTACAACAGATTATTCAAATTGTGACGTTATGGAAAAAAAAAATTACGGATTAATTTTATACATAAAAGTATAAATAATAATAATAATAAATTATATTTTAATAATAGTTTTCGCGAAATGAAATACCGATACGATCTCAATAACTGCAGCTGCAGCAGTAACGGTTTATTCAAGTGCCCGCAAAAACCCACAGAAAAAACGGAGTTATCGTGCATTCGCGATATACAAGAATTAAAAAATTGTAAGTCATAGCAATTTATGATCCAATAGTTCAGTCTCATATGACATGGAACAACTAGGTGTAACAAATTGGGAAGAATACGTCCGAGACAGAGAGTCTTTGAGGAATTTTGTAACAGCCTCAAACGCTCTTGAAGATCCGTAAAGCGTAAGAAGAAGAGTTTAGTCTCTTATGTCCCTCAAACAGAATTCAAAAATAAGTAGGTATAGTGCATTATTAGTGTCCCTACTACCTACTAAGTATAAGATAAGACCGAGTTATATAGTGTGCACTCTGTTGTTGTGTCCCACGATTAAAGATATTATGGTTGCCCAACGAATCTAGAAAAGTGTATACCGAAATCGAAATGAATTTCCATAATCTGCAGTATTAAAAAGCCGCACCAGTGCTTATTTGTTGTAGTGACTAATGCAGTTATCTTTCAAATGTAAATTGTGTGATATTCACTATGACATACAAGTGCTAGTGCTTAAATCTCCAGCTGATTAGTTTAACTTTAATACTGATTATAGAGATTCATTTCGGTAGACATTTTTTAATTATGGGAATCATGGGTTGATGGGCAACCATACTATCTATAGCCGTGTTGTGTACACACGGTATAATATTATTTTATTAACAACGCACTCATTGTTCTGCACGTCATAGTTTGTTGATAAACCGTTTGGCATAACCGTCTGTCGTGTAAATACAAGTTGTTGTGTAGGTATGTGCGAAATACAAAAGTTTTATAAAAATTTATGATCCAATAGTTTTGTCTCATACCCCGCATACATAATTCAAAAATATATAGGTATAGGGCACTCACTACTGAGTGGGATAATTAGTAACCTATAGTTATAGAGTGTACATAAGAGCAATTTCAAATTTTGGTTGGGGGGGGGGGGCTGAATATATTAAAGGCAAGCAAACCATTGCAATATAACATATTAAAATTGTATGTCCTAGGTTTTTGGGGGGAGGGGCTACGGCTAAGTTTGGGAGCTTAGCACCAATTTCCGTCTATGAGAGTGTACCTTGTTTCTGTGGACACATGGTATAATATTATTTTATTCCAAAGATTATAATAACATCAAAATATGCGTTTTTTATTCGCTTTTACTACACAATATCTAATACTGCTCTGGGTGCAGCAGGATTTTCGTGCAGCTCACGCATTGTTCTGCGCATGGTTTGTTGATAAGGAACGGTCGTGTAAGTACGATCAGGTTTACTATATAATTATTATTATTATTATTATTATTACTATCGCGGTGCGCGTGAAAACGCTTGTGTGCTTTTGAGAAACTGCATCGCGTGCTGCTCGCGCCCGGCACGGAAATTTATTGCAACGATCGACCGGCAAAGATAAAGACGTAACTACCACGAGTTAAATTTTTTTTCTTCACACACACACCTATATATATGATATTATATATAATACGAATAAAGGTAGACACATACACATATTATACGCATATAATACGTGTGGTGAGTAGAGTGTGTATAGGTACCTACCTATAATAATAATATATGTTCGCCGCGACAATCCAACGAGTTTGATTATTTATGATCTTTATAGACGACCGCGTTTGCGACCTGTGCCACGCTGCTTGTAAACGCGAATCGAAATGAAAATAATGGATTACTGCACGGGACCCGATTTAATATAGGTACACATATTATACTATTACATTATGTATTATTGTAGTGTTTATCGTAGAAAGGCGTTTTACTCGGGGGCTTTCAACGGGACGAAATTGGAGAGTAACAAAACACCAAAGTAATATTATATTATTATATTCAACGGATAAACAGCGCCTTATATAGCTAATATAATAATATTAATAATATGATATTGGCAGTGTACACATTCAGAATTAAAGTAAACAAATTCTGTTAAACTCATTGTTTGTATGAACAATTTTAAGTATTGTTCGATGAAAGTTATATCGGCGCTAAGACGATGGTGAATTATAAATAAAAATGATATTAAATATTGTATTTAAAAAAACAAAAATCGGTTAATGATACACACGTACCTATAAATACACATGTACCTATAGGTATATACCTACGCATATAAATAAATAATAAGTGTAACTAATGACCATTGAATTATGCGTTGGTGCAGTTCTCGTTTCCAAATAGATTTTTCGATGATTTGTTTTTGTAATGGTAAAATAATCGTACTCACAAATTGTTATTACCTACCTATGTCAGTGCTGTCTAAAAAATAATTAATAACGTAACTGTTTTCATCGGAAATTTGAATCTGATCAATGGCGATGGTATTGAGTTTACTGTTTTGATTATGAAATCAATAAAATATATAAATGAGCATTATATGATATAACATTATTAATTTGAGACATTGTTTTGACCGTCGTACTGACGGACGGCACTAACTTGTACCTACATATTTGCTAAACGACCATCAAGATTCGAACTTGAAGCTATTTTTATGTATTTATACTTAATAATAGGGACAATTTTGTAATATCACAAGACTAACGAATCACATCATAATGTAAATAAGTATGTTTCATCATTCATATAACCTACAAAAGCAATTATTTTTAGATTTTTGTTTGCACCCATTCACGTTAAACACTTGATTTCTTACCAAACTACTATTTGAGAGCCGCTGGCAATATTTCTTGACCAATTAAAAATATGCCCAGCAGATTATATGAAAAAGGAAAGGCAGAATTTGTACAGTAATTGTTTAAAATTTATTCGTAAAATTAGTTTATTTTCTATTTTTTGTTCAGTATTGAATCATTCTTGCCGTTTTGTTTTTTTAGACATAATTAAACACTGTTATGGGAAAATAATTTTTTTATGTTAATTTTTTAATAAACAACCTAACTTCACTTTTACTAGATTTTATTGGATAAAATTAAAAAATTTACATATGTTTAACACAAGCATACATTAGAATATTTTTTTTTTTTTAATTTTTAAATTGTTAATTAATTTATTCATGAAACTATTCAGAATTAGTTATAATATGTTCTAAAAAAAAAAAATCCATAGAAATCGACACACTATTCAAATACTGAAATACACATATATTTTGATCTGTACGCGTAAATATTGTATTAATATTATCTCAAATAGTGCTTCTACGGACCGTACTCTATAGTAATAGTTTTTTAAATCGACAATAATATTTAAAACAAAATGAAAAATACTTTTGAATATTATTATGTATTAAAGTAGAAAGTATTAATTCATAATATTATACGTTGATTAATGGCAGTGTATTAATGTAAGAATGGAAGATGAGGAGGGTGTGGTGTGCGCATTTTTGGTGCTTTGTACATAATCATCATTTCAATGATAAATACAGTAATGCTCAAGATAATTCCGAATGATAAAACAATGAATGCTATTTCGAGATCTCTAACAGAAAAAACTTTCGAAGTATCGTAATCTTTGGGATTGATTGGCTTGTATTTATTAAATATGTACTTGGAAACATCACCGTTCCACTTGAGTACCAGTCCAGCCTGGTCGATCCACGACAGCAAGATATTTATTCTTCTTTTATACGGCGAATTCCTAAAAAGAAAAATTTCAAAAAACGAGTGAACACTGCTCGCGCATATTTCGTAAAGTTTCATGGAAAAAATGCCGTTCCTACATATATATATATATATATATAGTATTTTATCACTGCAATACCTATGAACTACGTATGATATAAAGTACGATATCAGACACTCGTTCATTGTGTGCAGTACGCGAGTGTTGTTCCTGTTGGCGATGAACAGAACGTCTTTGAAATGTTCCAAATTGAAGACGTTAACGCGCTCGAACCCGGCGAACTGGCCGTCAGAATTATGTACGTCTACTTCTTTTTCCCACTTCTCGACCCTGTAGGCTAGAGACTTCAAGTTTGGGTCTCCGGTGAGTATTTCCTTGAAGCTGATGCTGGACGTCCGAATCGGCAAGTCCGACTGTTTCAGGTCGGTGAACGTATTGACATCGGGATAGTGCATCGGAGTGTTCAAGAACGTCACCAGTGAGCCCTATACAACATAATATTATAATAATACGCCAACTGCAGTCACTATAATATTAAAATATGACTATCGATCGCGTTATGAAGTATCGCTGACACGAGTCGTTGTGTCGTATTTTATAGTGGGCGGTATGAAAGAATTTTTATTCGGAAATTCGATCCAATGTAAATCAATATTATTACCTATGCGCGCTCGAGTAACCGCGGTCGGTAGTATACCTACCGCGGTACATGCGCCCAAGTGCCTATACATAGTTACCTGGAAAGCGTTCAAGATGACAAGGGTAAAAAACAGACAGAACGAAGTCAATATCCTGCGACAGGAGAGAGCGAAAACTCGGTTGGTCGGTGCGCCGATGAACATCCTGTAGATCTCCAGCCCCAAGTCGGATCCCGTTGGTCCGGGCCTGTGAGTGTCCAACGCCGCGGCCGCGAAGTATATGGCGGTCACCAGTACGCACGTGATGGCGGTCATCATCCAGACTTCTCTCTGGAAGCTCATCAACACGGTCATCATCGGCGGGATGACGCCGGCCTTGGGTGTGAGCAGACACACCTTGTCGCTGGTTATCTGTCGCGATCGGTGAAAATCCAGTGAAAACCAAAATAATGATAATAATGTAAATTATTATAATACCGTATACCACTATTGGCATTAGAAAGTCGGAACAATATACGGGCCACACGATAATATTATTATTATATATTATATTATAATAGCTGTTACGAATATGGGCAATATAGTGTAGGTACCTATATAGGTAGTGGGTATAAGTAAGTACTATTATAGTTGTCAATGTGTGTTCGAACCGCACGCAATACGTACTACTATTGATTATACATTATTATAATATACATATATTGATATATGTATATATATATATATGCAAAATAAGCGATATTACATATTTCGTTCGTTATATTATATACTTGCAGTGCAACAATAATATATATATATGACACACACTCGCACAACTGCATACAGAAAAACACAATTCGTTTACCGGGAACATATTATGCATGCGGTAATTATATTATATTATTTACTATAAAACAGTTTCATAATAATATATCGTGTCTGTATGTGTAGGCTTACAATATAATATCATAGGCACTGCAGTAGGTATATATACACTATATGTCTATATATATCTATATAGTATTGTTATTATTAAATCCAACTATGGTGGCAGTAAATTATAATATTATTATCATGCAGTTTTTACTCTCTGTACGTGTCAATGGTTTCATATTAATATTACTCCAAACGGAAAACCATTGAAAACAACGTTGCTACAATAATAATAATATTATTATCGTGTACCTCTATACATTATGCTATCATTCGTACTCGTTATGTTTGAAATTCGAAAAAAAAGATTAACTCGTTTTTAGACATTTTAGCGAGTCATAAATTATGATTTCTGTTTCACGGTGATTTCTACACGACGCCCTCGAGCACCGGTTGCAGTAGTAGGTATAATATGCGTGCGAGAAACGACATATTATTATGTATATGTATAATTTTCTTGGGTGACCTATCGACCTACGATATTATTATTATTATTGTTTTTTTTTTCCTTAAGGAATACCCAATATTAGATAGGAGGTACCCTATACACCAAGTATATAGGATGATTCACCAAACGTGCACATCCTCTTTTTTCATCAATAATGCGCAGTTAATCAAATTTTGATTTTTGGAATATATATATATACTTAAAGGACGTATTTTCAAATTTTCAAGGTTATTTGTACTACCTACTTATAAAGAGTGTCCTGTGCAGAGATGCAAACTTCTGTTTTGACAGGGGTGTCATTTGGGGGGGGGGACTATGGCAAATGCCCCACTCTAAGAAATTTTAAGAAGTCTACAAATACTTTGTCCGATGATCAAATGCTAAAATCGGTAAATACTAAATTTATATTTACTATTTTGTATTCAGAAATCAGATAATAATATTATCTTTTAAATACACATTCACGGTTTATTAAAATGTTGGGAAACACTGGCTCCTCTTCGGCTTATGTTAATCGTTATTATCCGAAACACTTCTATGGAATATCAAGAGAAATTCTAAAAATAGATATACAACAAATAGTTAGTTTTGATAACATCGAACGTCGATTGGCGACTAGCATGCTCTAATCACTAATTAGTATTACTATGCTGAAGATTACGAAGCTGTTGATATTTTTGCTAATCGAAGATATTCTTTAATATTATAATATATGTATAATGAGATATTTTTAGGATACAATTTTATGTTTTGATAAATAAGTTCTGAAAAGTATATAAATACTCATATAAATTAAAATATAGTAAAGAGCCCATGAGGTTGCATAGATAATTATCTTAGATTTTATAAGAGGTAAATTCGCTCTAATTTTTAAGCTAACGGAGCTACACGTGTTCTGTGCTGAGCTTAAAATTTGAAATGTTACTCACTTTTAAGACGGAGACAGCACATGCCTCACGTCCTCTTAAATATACAAATAATAAAATTATAAGTATTTATTTAATTATATTTATATTATTATTCTATTTAACTTATTGATAGGTAACTTATAGGATAAGTAAATAAATTAATGTTTTACTATCTTAAATGTTATTATTTAATTTGGTAAATTGAAAAGTTTCATGTTCTTTGTTTATCATCATGATATCATTATTCATTACTAACCCTTACATGTTTTGTTCCGAAAAAATATTTTGTTGATGGTCTATCGTCCGTCCATATAAATATTAAATATATAGGTAACCATAATTTTTTAAATATTATAAAGTCGGAAAATTTAATCAGTTGCCCAAAATCTGAAATGGCGCCCCTATGTTTTGAGAGCCCTTTTTTATACTGTAAATATTATGTAGAGGATACATTTTTTTTTGTCAAATCAAAATCAAAAATCGAACGTATTATTGTTTTTAGTTACCTATTTAACTATATTAATTGTGTACTAAGGCAGGGAACAGGAAAGCTATGCAACGATTTGAAAATGTCAGTAATTGATATATCAATCTATCCATGGGGGGGGGGGGGGGTGGGGTCATTCGAAAAATAGAAGTTTGTATCGCCTCAGGACACTCATTGACCAGTACAACGAATCTCGGAAGGACTTGAAAATAGTACATTTAGAAATAAATAGTAATCTTAGAAAATAGTGTTATAGTGTATTTAAAAATTCCGAAATTCGAATGTGTCTGCATTCTGTTAAAGAAAAAAGAGGCGTTGGTGGCAGAATCGCCCCGTATAATAATATATAATACAGTGGAACCTCGATAAGTCGAAATTCAAGGGAAATGCAATTTTTTCGACTTATCAAGGTTTTCGACTTACTAAGGTTTTCGAGTTATCAAAGTTTTAGAAAAAAAATTTGACTTAAAGAGTTTTAAAAATGTATGTATGTATTAAAGTTTTTAATTATTATGTACTTAGTATATATTATGTATATACAATGTAAAAAAATGTGATTATACAGATTATTTAAATAAAAAAATTATTACAAAAAAATATAATACTTTATAAAAGATAATTTATTATTTTACTTTGACTTAAAATTTGATATTTACTATTATCAATTGTATTTTCTATTACATTTAAAGCAGAGTACACTTTATCGTCCACATTACTCAATTGTTAGGTGAATGTCCTTAGCAATATGAGGGCTGCTGTTGAGCTGTTGAGCTGCTGATGAAGATTAGATAAAATTATTGGAACGGACAAGCCGATTAGATAAATGTTTATAAAATTATCTGCCATTATCCGTCATATTCGGAGCACAGAATGTTCGAGTTATCTATAGTTTTTTTTTCGAGTAATCGAGATTTTCGCAAGGGGATGGAATTTTTTTCGACTTATCAAGGTTTTCGACTTATCGAGGTTCCACTGTATATTAATATTAAAGATAACCGATGTCGGATTTACGTGTCTGGTGAGCTCGGCCAAGTAACAGTTGTAGTCTTTCAGAAAGTGTCCGTTGACCGAGACGTCGGCCTGGCCGCCGATCACACCGGCGAACGTGCCGTACGCCCTGCCGGCCGTCCGCCTGTACCCGTAATGGATCTTACCGTTGGCCGACGGCTCGGAAATGTAAACCGGCGTGGCGTTCATTTTGGCGGCAAGCACCGTGGCGAACGTGCCGTCCTGGCCGACGTACGTGCCGCCCGTCTTCGCGATCACCGTCGGCATCCGATTGTTGATGACGAACCGCAGCGGGAATCGCCGCAGGTTACCGATCCGCGAATGGAGTATACCGGGTATCCGTCTCAGTGACCGCGGCGGTACGTTCAAGAACCGGCCGTCGACCGCGTTGTGGACGAACGGATCGAGGATTTTGATCACGGTCGGCGTCACCACGATTATCCTGGATGGGGAGTGGGTGGGGGTGGACAAAAAAAAGTCGAATTAATCTTTTGCGAAAGCGCGCGATATTTCACGACTCTTAGGTATAATATTCTATTATAATACTTAATATTATTATAATTAGGTATCAATCAAATGATAGTTTTATTATTATTACCGTTATAATATATGGTCACAGGCGTATAAAACAGAGTATAATATTAATTAAAATAAAATATGTAGATCACGAATCTCGAATTTTCTCGTCCGAGTGTTGTATAATATTGTGATTAATAATAATCTTTGATTATAATATTATAGTCACAGCGGGGTTCTTCGAGTCGGATTAGGTCAGCTGCAGGGATTGAAACTGCATCGCCACGAAGAGAAACAGAACGTTCTATTTTTCAACATTTTAAGAATCGCAGAATCGATGCGATATATTAATTAGATAATGTAACACTGAGGACCAATCTACTTCCGTGGATAAGATTGTTTTGTTAGATGATTTATAATTTATAAGTTATATATTAGTTATACATTGGAACTATTGGTTAATATCGGTGTTAGCAGATATACAAAATTTTGATTCTTAAGAACCAAAACCGGAAATATTCTGAGTTTGGTATGACAAAATATATATTACGTAGTTCTCAGTCTATTTTACGAGACATACAGACATATAGAAAACGAAAATATATTAAAGTGGTCGTTTTCTTAAATTATTCTTTGTAAGATTGCCATTATATTATATTATACAATGCCCTTATTGGATAATTTTCTGTGCTCAATGGCTCGACTCGGAATAATACTGTGACATATTCTGACGACGACCAGTCAACCTCCCTATTATTTTCAAACAGAATCGACTCAAACGATAAAATAATAATTTGTCGTAGGTATATAGCAGCAGAAAACCTGCAAATATACGATTTAAACGGCACACGACTATAAAACGTACGATCGTGTTTTCTACGTTAAAACAATAACTTTGACGAATTCTAAATTCGTATCCCTTCATAATGGTCCCTGCGGCCCTGCAGATGTGGCAAACGATTAGAAATAGATGCATAAGATGTGTCGAACAAATGTGTTTACCAGAATATATTTTAAACGTCTTATTGTGATTACAATATTATATCATTATTCATTATATCGTAATGATAATAACTAATAAGGGGTATACGCATAATAATATTTTTATTTGTTTGTAACTCTGTACCCCCACGCTACCCCCCACAATTCGAGCATTGCAGATGTCGAAAATATAATTATTATTTATTTAAATTATGTTAAAATATATTTTTCATTCGACGTGGCGACATGATAGTACGGCCGAGCGGGATAAACCGCTAAAACGAAAGAAGAAAAAACAGACACGTTGTAGACGTCCTACGTGTGTACGTTGCGGAACACATTACTCACGAACCGATGCCATGAGCGCATAATATACCTCGAGAGCGTCTTATACGCCACATCGTTAAGGAATTTAATTTATAGCTCATCGGTCGCAAAACGGCGTTCCGTCGCGGCGTTTTCACCGGATGGGTAAAAGGAAGTAGGTATAATAATGAGGTATGATACCTACATACGCCTCGCACGGGTATATACCGACCTACCAGCCATAACCTATCTATACACCTACCCAGGCATCCGGAGGCATATTATTGTCGCGCAGCTATCGTTTCATAATATTATATTATACTCTTGCAATCGCACTTCCTGCGCTTTGGGTAACGGTATAATATTATGATATTATACCGGGCTGGTATCGAATCGGTTCCCGATCCCCTACCCCACATGCTGAATAGGTTCCCTTTCGAAAAATGTATTTATTTTTTTTTTTATCAAGACGAGCCTGTTTCCGTTCGGGTCAAACAGTTCGATTTTCATTTTTAAGCAATTTATTTTTGCAGTATGAAAACATATATTCATATAATATTATAAAATTTAGGTAGAAAAATAGGTAGCTGGCCTAAGGGCTGAGTGACAAATTTCGAACGAACCCCGAACCACCCCAAACATTAACTTTTGCGATTAAGGGAAGCGTTAGTAATTACGTGGCGGGAAAAAACCTAAGGCCTGCCTATAGGAATATATATCATTACTGTAAAGTATTCGGTTTGTCGTCGGGCCGGGCATTATAATAATATAATATCCTCGTTGAGCGCCAGTTCCGAAACGACGATAATAATATTTAATATTCCGGTTTTCTCTTTTACTATATACATAATAATATTAATATCTCCACCATATTATACCATATAACATTATACACAGATAGGTATATTATAATAGTAATAATACGTTCGCTTCATTAATTTCCCTCGTGCCTATGCCGGAGTACTTGTACCATAATATTACACACATAATATATACCTATATATATATTAGGTATATAGTATATACCTACGTTCGCACCGGCCCACCATCGGTCGTCGTCGGTCGGTATAGGTACCTACGTACATACACTATATAACGTATTATGGCGTTTCGACAAACCTCCCATGAACTCATCAATTAAGTCCTCGGCGTTGAGACTAATATACGCGTGCGTCCACCCACCCCGGAGAATCGTATAGGCAAGTATAATAATAAGAAGAAATGTACGGTGTACATACCTAATACCTAAGCAACTTCTGGCTCGTCGCCGCGTCGGTCAAATAATAATCAATTCGTCCGAACATGGTTATAAATTATAATATTATACGACGATATAATGCGAGTAATGCGGAATTACAGGTTCCCGAGGCGAATAAAATGTGCGAATTAGTTCCCGACGAAAATTACTAATCATAATATTATAAGGTATACGACGCTGTGCGAATTGGTTCCCATATTATGTACAAATCAGTATTATTTTATCAGGTTATACTGCAATGTCTGGGAGACGTTATAAAATATTATATTATTATTATATTATCTATAATAGATTGGCGAAAAGGAAAAGTTGATTGGTGAAAATATAAAACAAATTGAACGACTGCATTTTGAACTTACAATATTCGTCAAAAATCTAGGTATGTCGTAAATTCATACCACATTTTTTTTTCTTTAAATATTATTTCAACCTACTTATTATTATAGTACCATATTATTGATATTATTGTTTTATTATTATTAGGGTTGACAATTAATACGTAGCCGCGTAGCTTATATTATAATGTATATAAATTGACTATAAAAATACTTTAAACCATACCTTGGTATTCTAAACAGTCCTAATAGTCTGTGTAAAACGGGGATAAAATTGTTGGTTGAGTATGATATCATATTAATTTGAAAGTTAATTTAACATGGTTGTATATAATTATCATTATGAAAGCTCATCGGAACCAATTTGTATGTTACCTGTGATCAACCAAGAAACTAATATTCGATAATACTGGGAACCAACTCGTAGTCGTCCGACGATATAACTATAATACATACTTGCAGCCACCACTGAAGTTATAACTACTCCGCCGCTGCGTTTGGGGTTATAAAAATGTCAACTTAAGTCTAAACGGCGTGTGCAGTGTGCACGCTTAAATACAAACCTTTATATCGTATTATTATTAGGTATAAAGATTTGTTTATACGGCGTCATAAAACAGTACACGTTGTTACTTTAACCAATTCACCTTTTACAAGTTACTTTTACACTTGCAGGGACGTTTAACTGTTAAAGTATACAACTTTTTTTAAAAAATAATGTACTAACTAAATAATGTATAACTTAATACGATATAAATGTGCGCAAATACAAATAACAAACTATAGTAACATAAAACATATTTTTATTTTTATTGACAGTTATAGGCGCTAGGCGTTACCCTCTAAACATTTCAATTTTTGTCTTGGAGGTAAACGAAAAGGTCGCTTTCGGCCACTCAAAATCTATCTGCTGAATTAAACATTTTGATTATCAGTGAACTACTGAAGTAAACGTTTTTTTTTTTAGCAAAATTGGTATACTATCTAGTATCTATATTTTGAAAAGCGCGCCTACTATGGATAAGGGGGGAATTCTTCGATTAAAAATACAGTCGAACCGCGATCGCACACCTACTTGTAAATGGAGAGGTCGCGCCATAAGCCGTACACCATCTGTCGGACGGCAGGGTCGAAACCGTTGTCGACAACGATCAGGTAGTACACGTCCACGTCCCAGAACGTGTAGTTGAGTTGGGCCAGTTCGACGAACGGGTCCGGGTCCCAGGCCGGCGGCGCGATACTGCGGAACAGGACCACGTACCGTGACCGCAGCGGTAACAGTGATCCTAGACCGCGGTCGACGGGACGTCGGCAGGGTTCGGGGAGTGCGCCGTCTTCGCCGTCAGTGTCACGCGGACGGCCGTCGGACAGCAGACGGTCCAGATCGACCGCGTACACGGGCTGCTCGTAGCGAGCCTGCAGAGTCCTCAAGAACCCGTACGGTACTTCGTCGTCGACGCCACTTCCGCCAGGTCGGCCTCCCCTTCCGGACCAGTGGATCGCCACTACCATCACCCCTCTGCCCAGCGACGACGAACCATTCTCTATCGATGAGATTATGCCGCCGACCGTGGTCGTTGTGGTCGTATACAGCTGCATGCCACTTAAATTACTGGAACGTATCGGCTCGAGTCTCCCGACTATAGTCGTCACCGTTGACATCGACAACAGGCCCTGCGCTGACGATGTTTCGTTTACCATATGAACATAATAGCGTCATATTATATAATATTGTTCATAATATTATTATTATTATTGTCGAGGCTGAACAAGAAATTTCTTAACTCGCCGAATTATTTTTATTTTTTATAACTATTTACTATAGTTATACTTTTCAAAGTTAAGTGTATAAAAAAAAGTGACTCAACTTAGTTTAAAATCAGTTAAATACACAACTTTTTGAAACTGAATATTTATGCAATCCTTATACTAGTGCAGAATAAGCAGATTTAATAAAAGTATTTTATACTACCTATGCACTAAAAACAGAAACATTATTAGTAAGCATATAGATATATATTGCATATATTATAAGAGTAATTGACTCACCAGCACTAAGAGACCTAGAGGACGACCAAAACAAAGATGGATAGATATAATACAGGTATAGAATTAAAGCTTTTGAATGTAAGAAACGCAGGAGAATGTGCGAAAAATAGAGATGTATGGAGACAATTGTATTATACTATATGTATATAGATTATGTTTTTGAGGCGATGGGCCTTAAAGGCATGTAAAAGCCTAGAAGATGAAGAAGAAGAAAAAGAAGAAGAATTGACAGAAAAAAATAACGAAATGAGAAGGTGGATGATAACCCTAACTTAATAACTGAAGTTAAAAATTATTTAGATTAATTTTTGATTTGTTACTTCGTTGTGAGATTTTAAATTTATATGTCTTTGAAGAAGATTAATAATTATAATTTTCTATGTTATTTTGATCCCTATTTACATACAGAATTAATATTAATGCATTCAATGTTTGGAAAATATATAATTTAGTAGGTAACTTTAATACATAATATAACATGGTTCTGAAAAAATAAATAATTCATAGAGTTGGAATAGCATCTTTGACGAAAAAAAAAAATGTAACTCGTTATAATATGTAACCTTGTTAAAAGTAACTTAACTTTTTAACTCGTTAATGTCCGGCCTTGTGTGTTATTACTTATTATTATTATTATTATACTTACCAGAACGAAGACATACGACGACATCGAACGGCTATTCTGAAACCATACACATATTATATAGGTAGATACACATGGAAATGACTTAGAGGAAAAGAAAATTAACTTTGTGCAGACACCACGTCGTGCAGGTATATCATAATACCTATATAGGTAGTGTTGGTGTTGTAGGGCCTTCAATGTCTACGTAAAACAGCTGTGTAGCTATGATGATGATGATAATTATACGAGCGAATGACATGATCTGTCTGGCTCGTGTAAAAAAAAAAATGATAATAATAATATTGTTTGACCCGAGCGATAAAAAAAAGAAAAAACCCGAAATCTGTGTGCCGTGTCTCGCGAGTTAAAAACGGATGACGTATATAAATAATAATAATATAATGTATGGGTAGGTAGGTGTTAAGAAGGCGTTTGGTAGCCGCCGCGGGTGTGCAGTGCAGTGCGACTGTATAATATGATATTATTATGAGTGAAATTTCAGCACCCTAAGTAATACAACTGCAGTCGCGTCTATGCGATTTAAAATGTAATAACACGGTGTACCTCGGATACGATATAGGTATTATAATAATAATATTATTATGATTCGGTATGATTATTATTCTCGCGGCCGAAACGTTATAATTTAATATAATATAATATTTCGATTTTGATACCGCGTTTTTCGTGTGTGGTAAACGACTTTCATTACAAATCGCACGATTTATCGTACAAACATAATATTATACTTGTAAGTAGGTACATAACCTATTCTATGGGTAGTATTCTCTGCAGCGAGTCGAAGCGCACGTAACATTTTTTTTTTTTTTTATCTCGCAATAACCACTCGTTTAATAAACAACAACAATATAATAATAATAATAATAATTGTCCGTGGCACTATACCGGTAAGGCATAAAGTTGGTATCGCGATGATGATGATGATAATAATAATAATAGGTAGGTGCATTAATATACTGCTGCCGTTGCAGTTGTACAACTTACTATACTACGTATTTATTGTAATTTGCACAAAGTATTATGCAAATGTCGATTGTTGTTCGGGGACTTACCTCGTATAAGTAATAATATATTTCACCGGTAATCGACGATTAGATCGTTGGGACGCATTAGGCGCGGTCGTAAAAAAATTGTCGTTTTTAAGGCTAGTCCGGCGGTGCTTTTTAATGCTCTTGACAAAATGTCTAATATATTGGCATGACGCGTTAATGTCTCAAACGAAGTGTGAGTGCTGAACCGGAAGCGGTTATTAACTGACATTAGATATAGATACCGATGATTGACGGGAGGGGGGGGAACGATGATGTTTCTTTTAAAAAATATTTTTTCACATTTTACCAGTAGAGGTTGTTGCCGCCAATGAAAATAATAATTATGATTTTGTGAAAAAATAATATCCCGTCCACTCACACGCCGCGATAATGATGATAATATATCTGGTAAAATAAATATCATACGTAGGTACACACAATTATTATTACACGACAGTTCAATGAGCATAATAATATTGACACTATAAAAATGTTTTTTTTTCTACCACAAAAGTACGTGAACTTTGTTTTTGTAAATGGAATTTTCGGGGGCAGAATGTCTTTCCGACTGTCACGAATATTGTTATTTTTGTATTTCACACAATCGAACATCCATACGGCGTAGGTACAGAAAAATAAGTATTTCACTTAGATCGATGTTAGCATATTATGTTTATTATTGGAAAGTGATTGTGAAACCAAAATACTTTCAGAAAAAAACAATTTATTGCAGTTTATCACATCAAATCGAATTCAATGATATATTGTTAAACATTATTTTCTCTCTTGCAGTCAAAAATTCAATTTTATGTGTTATATTATATTATTACAAGAGTATTGTTTAATAAATTAAAAAAAATGAATGCCTAAATAAGAAACTCGTTGTGATTTTTAATCCCCAAAAAAATTTTACTCCACGACGATGACGTCCTTGAAAATATTATTGTGTTTTTATACGCCAGGCGGTTGGCGAGTATTAACTTTCAAATTCATTCAAGTATATAGTTTTCTTGCGGGTTTATGATCGCGATATCCGTGTGAACGCGGTTTTGTTGAGTTCTCAAAGCGTTCGACATGCCTATATATGTAAAAACTATCCATATGTTAACGTTTAATATAATATAATATATCTTTTATATGCATCATTTAAGTGTTGCGTTGATGGAGAGGACGAGGGGAAGGTTGAGGCTTTATTATATTATAACAAGGCTTGACATTAAAATGAAAAATTTTGATTTTAGTTCCTATTTCACTTATCGATGTTTGTTTTTCTGATTTTGAACTTAATTTTACATTTTTACAATTTTAATTTTTGATTTCTAATTACGAGTTACTCGTTGTCGTATTCGTGGCTGAGTAACACTCCTAAAAAAACGAAATATTAATTATTTATTGGTTGTTATTACCTACATACAAACAACATTAATCATTATAAGGACCTATCGGCTATTGTGTGATTTTTTTTTAAATTTATTAATCGATTTGTATATTATAAAAATTTTAAAACGATTTTTATTGACATTTTGAATATAAATAAAAGAAATATTTTATTTTCATATCACTTTTGTCGTCTAAGATGATTTTCTACGTTTTTTATCGATATTTAAAATCGATTTCCAGCCCTGGACTCTATATTATATATATATATATATATATATATTACACGTGAAAAAGGAAAATATTAAGATATGATGTTTTTCGTAAATTTTCACTTAACAAAAACAAAAGGGAAAAATATAATGTGGGTAACACTTTACAGGCCAGATTGGGCCTCCGAGCTCTCCGAAGATCTCGGTGGGCCGCTCAAAATATGTGCAGGTCACTATAGTGTTTGGTAGTGATTTTATTTTTATATGATAATGAGAGATCAGTACAAACATCAGTCGAAGATAATGTAATTGAATCGAATATTATTAAACCGTTCAATAGCTAAAACTGCGTATGGGTATAGGTAGTCAAACGTTAGAAATCCTAAACCTAGGTGGGCTCTGGTAACACGCATGGGACCACATGAGAAGTGCCTGTCTGAGATATTATGTAGAAAAATACAACATCTATTATACCTACGTCATTATACATATTTAAAGCATATTATTTTTTACTTTAATCGCCGCTAACCGGATACGTTTCCGGGCGAAAAAAAATGATCCGCTCCTCCTGGCAGTAAAACGGTAAAAATTACGTAATCAGTAGATAAGTACTATGTTTAAGAAGAACTGTATAGGTACGTCGTTAAGCGTTCAGTGAGCAACGAGCGGCTAATGATGACAACATCATCTTACATGCCTAGTAGTTGGGTTCTGTCAAAATACGTTTTGTCGTGTTTGTCGAACGAAAAAAATTATAGTCATTATGGATTTTGGGTTTTTTAATTTGTCTGATACAAGTCAAATTTAGGTCTGTCTGACTTTGTATGGAATATAATGTCCTCTATTGCGCCTGAAACTCTACTTTTCGACATGTTCGTTAATGCCATAGGTATAAATAATATTATACTATCATCTTTAATTCTGCCAAGAACAATTTGCACGGTAATAAGGCACAGAATAACGTTTTAATAATTATTATAAATTGTATTTAGGAAGGTTCATTAGTCATTATACGCAGTATCATAAAATTATTTTATTTACGTCGTTAATTTTATTAATCTTAAATGCTTATGAATTAGGTATGATTTATTATGATAAGTACTGTATAATAATATATTTTTATTCCGTACAAACAGCGTGTGGGTATAAGCCATAAAATATAAAGTAGGTATGTATATTGTATAATACTGAAGATAAACTGAGAATAAACTATAAATCCGTACAATAATAATAACAATATGTATAGGTAATACAGCAGAGAAAACAATATTATAATTTAGTTGTAAAAAATTATTGTGACTTTCTTTTAAATACCTACACGAAACTGTTTAAATTCGTATGCTTGTTGATTTTTTTATGACCCTGCAGAGAAATAGATCTTCTATAATATCATTATGTTTCTTCGGTTCACGACACACATTATTGGCACAAATACATTTTACAGCCGATGAAATAATGATATTGATACGAATAATAATGATAATAATATTGGAATATTATAATACTATTTACATATCGACCACCTACGTCATGTGAACGCGCTGATCGCTGGAAATATCCATTATCCGAGTTTATTATTAAACATTATCGCGACTGTTAACATTATTACTATTATTATCATTATTATTATAATCAGCCGTGTTCATATTATTAGTGTGACAGTATAAATGTGGTACAGATCCACACAACAGTGCGTATAGTGAAATGGCACACAATTCGTCGGAATGATTAATAATAATTCATAATAATATAACCAATGTGTTCACTGTAGTAATAGCCATAATTGAATTAATTCGTAACTTACTTAAAAAAAAAAATGTAGACATTAGAGTAGTGGTGCGAGTTAATTTTTATTCATTGTCGTTATTGTTTATTTTTCCAAATTAGATCGTCGAAAAAGTATTTCGACTTATTGACAAGGATTCGGACGGAATCATCACGCCATCGCAAGCAATGGATTTGATAACTACGATTACATACTCTTGCAGGTAATAACTTTTACTTCAATAATATTGTTATATTAATATAAAGCGACTGTACAAAAAAAAGAACATTTGGGGTAAAAACACGAGTTTGTGATAATTTTATGAATTCGTATTTTTGTAAATTATTTTTGTAAACAAAGTTTATTTATTTTCTGTCTTGATGTTTTGTTTAAAAACGCATTCGATTAACCACTGACGTGTTACTGTTTAGAGTGAAATCGGGATTTGACAGCGAGAACCTGATGTGGCTGGAACAGTTATTTAGACAAACTGTCGGGGATGAAATGGAAATCAAACGAGACGATTTCAACAAAATTTTAATCACTAAAAACGTAAGTTCTATCGATTATATTATTATTTTTAAGGAATAGCAGTAACTATAGTAAAATAATAATAGATCAGTGGTCTTCAACCAGTGGGTCGAAACTCGATTTTGGGCTATGACAAGGGTCACGACAGGTCTTATTTTTTTAAAAATAAAAGACAATTAGATAAGATTATAAAATTATAAACTACGAATGGATTGAAAAACCATTTACAGTTCAATTGTCTACTGACATACAAAATCAATTAATTGAGTTTACTTGTGATCCCAAAAGTAAGCAAATGTTTATTTAAATTTCTTTGGAAATGTCTTGGGCACACCTATGCACGGGAAAATACGAGAAACTAGCAGATAAAGTCTTTTCCCCTTCTTTATGGCCGACAAGGCTGGCATGGGTCTCGAACATTTGTTTACGATAAAAGTGGGTGAAAAGGGTTGAAGACCACCGTAATAGATCATAAGGTATATTATTTTCGGGCATGCTCACGGGAGGGGGTGAGGGTGACACATCCTCATAGACAATATTAGAATGAATAGGCCATTCCTATAATAACAAGATAAGGGGAGGCGGTCCGGAATGTGGATGAGAGACAGACTGATTTTATACTGTTTTTATAGTGCTCTCACTTCAGCAAGCATTAATTTTATATTATATCATTGATGAGAACTTTCGAAATTTTAAAATATCAAAATGTTCGTTCTCACGTTATAAATTCTGGTAGCCAATCCATTATTCTTATATTATTATCTATGCATATCCCCCCCTTATTTTCGTCATATTAAATGTACGATGAAACAATGAAAGTACCTATATATTATTTATCGATGTACAACGTGGTCTGATAATAGTGTGAAAAAATGCATATCCTCCCAACTCCTTTAAATAGATCTGAGCATGCCACTGAAGAATCTCATCATCTCGGTATAACCGAAAGCCGCGGGTAACGGAAACTGTCGGAAAAAAAAACGAAAAGTTCCTCCCATACATTATAACATTATTATTTCTGAGTGTTACACGTTTTGATTTATTATTTATATTCGAGTTGTCTATAATGCTACAACTACTTCATCAGCTGTATACCTACTATTAAGTATGAGGACATGAGGTAGTCTACTCGTTTAATATATTCCATAGCGATGTGAATTTGGTGCATCTAATTTTATTCCATATACAAAATATATTAAGTAAACATATAATCATGGGCGTATATTTTTTTAATATTCGTACTTATAGATATAGAACCACGGTTATAGACTGAGGCCCGGAGCGTCAAATGTTTAACCACCTGCAACTTTAAGATCAAAATATTTGTCCGTATATATTATAGTGGGTACCAACTACCAATGGTCCATATTATTATTATTATTTGCAGTAATCCGAACCGTTATACTATTATATTATTTCACCTCTGTGATTTGCGTGTCAGTGGTTTTTTTTTATTATTAGGAATTATACGATTGTAATTTAGAGCGGCAATATTGCAAACGCCTTGAAGTTGAGCAAATATAAATACACCACAGTGTATAATTTTACTGACTCGAAAAATTGAATATGAATGTAAAACACTATGCATTATAACTATATACAGCAACACTCTATAAATAATACCTACCTAGCTATGATTGATATATACAAAATTAAGTTATTAGGCAGCTGAACGTGCCTTTAAAATAGTAATTTTAAGATTTATTTAATAAATAGTATATTAATAATATAGTATATACCAGCTATGATATAAAATAAGTGTATGTAAGTTAAAAAAAACATTTTTTACTATTGAAAAATCTAACTATTTGTCAACAATTTTAGCCATTCTTCACTGAACGTGTATTTCAAATATTTGACAAAGATAACTCTGGGTCAATATCATTACACGAGTTCCTTGATGCAATGCACCAATTTGCAGGACAAACGCCAGACGACAAAATTCGATTTCTTTTTAAAGTTTACGACTTGGATGGTATGTTTATTATGTTCTGCATATTATTATTATATCGTATTATTATATTGTTTTAGTACAATCGTATAAAAAATAGCTTAACTATTAATTAAACCTATGATAGTAATATTGTACTTACTTATCGTATTTTTTATCTGTACTATAATAAGTATTAATGACAATACTCATAAAATAATATTTTAACCAATTCCCGTGTTTGATCTCACGAGAAAAATATTTTAAAATTTTAAAACAAAAAAAAAATTAAAAAGACTCGTCGTGTTCTTCTGTAATATTTCAATTGCATAAAAGTTAAAAACAATAATTTGTTGATTTCCAATATCCAATTTCAATGTGACGCCTAGTCGACGTTAAACTACCGAATGGGTTTGAAAATTAAAATCGATCTTCGTGATTGGCGACAAACCGGGAAACAGAAATCACCTTTACGATTTAATATCTTATAAAAAAAAAAAAAAACGAGAGGTAAGAACGGGCGTTTGAACGGTTGGAATATAATATTCGTCCTCGGAAACCGGAGCAGGATAGACGAAATAAAAAATAACAACGGTAATAAATCCGACGATGAATTTTTTGTCGTTGTTCAGGCGATGGTCTTATACAGCACAGGGAATTGCAGCACGTGATGCGTGCGTGTATGGAGGAAAACGGAATGCAGTTTTCGGAAGATCAAGTGGAAGACCTGACGATGGCGTTGTTCGAAGACGCCGACAGCGAGTCGAGGGGTGCCATTACGTACGAAGCTCTCAAGAATCAATTACAAAAACACAACGGGTTATTGGAAAATCTGTCGATAAGGTAACGTGACTCGTCGTTTGTATTTTTGAAGGATTATTATATATTATAGGCCAGGCACCTTCCAAAAAAAAAAAAATATAATAATGATATCCGTCCGTATTGTATAATATTATTGTTATATAATTATATTTTTTTTTCTTTTTTACACACGATCACTCCAATGAATAAAAGAGTATTTTTTTTTTTTTTTTTATCATCGAAACGCACATAATAATAAAATCATTCCGTACGATAGCTGCAGTACACAGCAAGCATTATAATAGACGTCTACAGTGTGATATAGATAATTCATATTTCAGTCTATAGGTCTGCCGGGCTGGTATGTTAAAATATACTAATTTTCTAGTGTTTTCGAGTTCACACCAGTTACCTATAATATTACGCCCAGGTCGATGGCTTTCGTGAACGATAAGTAAAATAATATGAATTAGTGTTGTTTTCGTTTGTGAAACGTGTGAAAAAAAAATCAATTACGAATAAACGTTTTCAAATATATGAGGCACTTAAATATATTTTTTATGGAAAATCCAAATGAAAGTAAACTGAAAATAAAACTATTAATAACTGATTTTTTTTTTTTTCATTTTGTTTCATTGGTCGGGGGAAATATAACTCTGTTAAAAAAACATAAAATATTTTTTAAATATTGTAATTTACCTTATATGTATATCAGTTGTTAATATTTAATTATTTTTCGCCTCAAGGGAGCTACTGAAAATTGGTTGTTTCATGTTGTTTCTGTCTTACACGTTTATTATTATGGCAAAATTGTAGCTGCCTGTAATTCACTTATTTTAACTACACGGTTCAAACTTAAAATTAAGGTACAGGTACGATGAACTATTATTAAAAATATTGAAAAAAAATTATCTTTCAGAAGTTTTAATACATTTTTTATTTTCAAGAATTCATGTTATAATTATATAAATTAGTCTTTAAAAAATGAACACTTGAAGTGCCTACCAATATCAAAAACTTAAAATTAAAATTAAAAAACTTCCTCCTAATACTAAAGATTTCTATACTACCCACTATAGATTGAAAACTATGAATTAAACAAATGTAAAGTAACTGCTCGTCCGCCGTGTTTGTGGTTGAAAAAGTTTCCATGGATGTAAAATTTGCCAACGATTAAAGTATAGGTGTACCTGCATATACCAAACGTATAAATATTATTTACATATTCGTGTCAATTGTCATCTGAGAAAAGGGTAAAATAAGATTAATTTGTTGACCAGAATTGCTTGTCCTGGGTAGACGCGTAATGCAATATATTAAGTCTGCGTACTTATCAAATTGTTCTCAACAATGTTTTATTTTAATTATGTACCATCGTAAAGGGATTTGAAGTATAAGATTTAAATGTAAACTAACTTAATTGGGGAAAAAAATATGAATTGATTTTAAGTTAATGTAGAGGCAAAAGAGTTATGTTAATTAAAACACCGAACTAGTAATTTAAGCTAAAATCACTTAACTTCTAAATTATGACCTCGTTAATGCCCAGTCTTGATCCTGAGTTATTAAAACGAGATATACTCTCTTAAACCAGGGTTTTCTTCTTTTATTGTCTCATTTTGCCGGTGATTAACATGGCACTGCGGTATACAATATATTATTATTACTATATTATTATTATTATTATTTATTATTATATCAAACTTTCGGTCCTTAAAACCATTTATACGGATCCCGTCGACCGGCAAGTGAAACATTATCGAGACACTCGTTGATAAAAACGCAATACTGTTTTTTTCTGCAGCATAGACCGCTGGTTAGTGCCGCCAAAGCCGAAACAGCCACCAGCCTCCGTCTGGGGAAAAATCACTGCTCTGCGTCCTTACCAGCTGACTTTGCCGTACATGCGCAACAACTACGTCTATCTGATATTTCTGGCGGTCTACGTACTCGTCAACACGTTGCTGTTCGGCACCAGAATCTATCAATATCGCAATTCCAACATCTACACGATTCTCGCTCGAGCCTGTGGTAAGCCATTCGACACGATTTACTAGATTATCATAATATACGCCCCTTGATAGTGTCGTCGTATCTCGTTCGCGTCCAGGGCTGCAAAGGTCCGTCTGATAATATTACAACACTATAGCATTAGGTATAGGCGTGCACTATATTATAGACTTTGTCTGTGTTAAGAGACCGGCTGATGCTGTAGATCTTAGCTGCTGCTGAAAAAATACTGATATTTTGTCAGCCAATGGCCGATACTAATGATTGCGGGGGCGGAGGGCCGAGAATTCACGTCGAGATGACGTCTGCACACCCAGGCATTACGCTTTTTATCCGTCTTATAGACTTTTAGGTACAACACTGCAAATTTTATGTTCACAATATTATGTATAATTTTACTACCTAGGCATGTTGTTTTGAAATTAGAGCCGACCTAACAATTTTTCATAAAAAGTAATGTTTAGGAGACACTTATTGACTTATCTCGGATATTTAAATTTTAAAGCAAGTTATGATTATTTTAAATTATTAACAAAAAATGTACGGTTTTAAAATGCTCGTAAATTGTTTCGTGATTAAAATATCAATTAAACACACCCAGATGCCTTGAATGATAGTCTTACCTATTTAAATTGTATAAACGTAAATTCATTATTATTTTTAATTTTTATACATAACAGAGTAAAATAGATTATTGTGAACTTACAATTTGCCGTGTCGTACGTTTGTAAGACGGAGACAACACATGCAGGTGTTGGCCCCGGCTTTGTTTTCTACCAATTATATCTACAAATGTGTCATAAGTCAATCGTACCAACTATCATAGCAATCGGATACAACTTATGAAAACATAATATTTCGATTCCCAATGAAGTTTACTTAAAAACGACTTTTCCACTTTTTTAACACCCTTAATTATTAGATTTATTGAAATATTAAGAACTTTAAAATGTTATTAATATTGAGATAAAAAAAATTAATTAAAAATATGAGAAGTTTATTTGAAGTTTATGATGAATATGTTCTGAAATATTATGTTTTCAGAAATATTATCGAATAAATAGATTGGTTAAAATGATGCATATGTAGTTAGCAAAATAATTTTAAGAGGTATCAATACCGACCTTAGGAGTTACCTTAAGAGAGACCTTAAGGAGTTCAAAGTAGGCAATTTTCTTTATGTGTTTGTCTGCGGCCCGTGTAAATGTATGAGTATTAAGCAATCACTAATGGTTATAGTGTGAGTGACTGTACGTGTATGCCAAAATGAATAACTCAGCACTTTTACACAAGTAGTTTCGTATTTCCAATAATATAGTATGAACACATATTATACAAATTTAAGTGAACAAGTTTATTTAAGCCTGTATATGAGTCGATTTTCGATATTGTATTTTCATTTTCCAATAATTAGCTCAAAAACTAGTGATATTTTATTTTTTGAATTTTAATTATTAAATTTAGTAATTGAAACATCGAAAATTGACTTTTAAACAGGCACTTCTCTTCTACAAAATTGATAATATAGGTGTTTTACTCTTAAACCACTCAACAATTCAAATTATTGCAATTACAAAAAATAATTTTCATAGAATTTGTCCATACTATTGAATACCCCTAGAGGCAATAAATAAGCAAAATAATTAATAATTTGTAGAGCATTATTGACTGCACGCTCTGTTGTTTATTTTACAAGTTACAACACAATCACATACACTAATGATACGTACTATTACTACGTACAGTAACTTACGTACTATACAGTATACACACATTTACATGACTCGCATTGACTTGGAAAATTGCCTGTAATTTACTCCTCAAAAACGGTCATAATTAAATCAGAATTTGTATTTAATTCCGAAATGTCCAACTTAGCTAGTCGATCGTTTAAAATAAAATTTAAAATAAAATAAAATTTAAAAAAAAGAAAGATCTAAGTATTTTCATTTTTAAATCAAAGCAGATTAAATAACTTATATATTAATTATCGTTCTTACTTTAAAATACAATGAAAATATTTTTCTTCCTCTATATTATATTTTATTGCAACTTATAGGTATATAAATCGTTGTTGTGCATAGTATTTTATGCATTATTTATATATGTATTATGTATGAATCTATTTTGTTATTTTATATTGATTTGCAGGCCAGTGTTTGAACTTCAATTGTACTTTTGTGTTGGTTCTCATGTTAAGGCATTGTATTACGTTCCTCAGAACTCGTGGATTCTCATTGTTTTTGCCTTTGGACCAACATATATATTTTCATAAGATCACGGGGTTTTTCATATTTGGTTATAGTATCCTTCATACATTTATGCATCTACTAAATTTCAGTAAGTTATTCATTTTACACCGTTTATCAATTTTTCCATTGCCATTTGATTATAACTGTTCTCTTTCTATTTTTTATCACTATAGGTACCGTCATAATATATGATCCAAACTTGAACTACGAAGGATTCACAGTGTCCGAATGGCTATTTACCACCGACCCGGGACTCTTCGGACTCATATCTGGATTTGCCAATCCCACAGGTGTATTGCTAATCGTTATTCTGTTCGTGATGTTCATTTGTTCGCAGCCATTCGTTCGCCGAGGAGGATGCTTCGAGGTTAGTAATGAAAACCGGAGAACGGTTTATTTTCCTAGATTTACCTATTATATTTGCACATATCAATTTACTGTTGTTTTTCAGATATTTTATTGGACTCACTTACTGTACGTGCCTTTTTACTTACTCTTGATTCTTCACTGTCCAAACTTTTGGAAATGGTTGATCATTCCCGGATTATTATACTTGTGTGAACGTTTTTACCGTTTCTCATTGATGCGTTCCGAACACGGAAAAACGTACATCAGTTCTGGTCTACTTTTACCGTCTAAAGTCACGCATTTGGTAATTAAAAGACCACCACATTTTGATTTCCACCCCGGTGACTACGTTTTCGTGAATATACCGGCAATAGCCAAGTATGAATGGCATCCATTTACTATAAGTAGTGCTCCTGAACAAGAAGGTAAATGTTTGTATAAATATGTGATTTGCATGACTGCATTTTTAAAGTATCGAAGTAAACAATTATTTTTGTACAGACTATATGTGGTTACATATCCGTGGAGTTGGAGAATGGACAAATCGACTGTATTCATATTTCGAAGAAGAACAGCATAAGTTACATTTACTTAACGAAGAACTGCCTGGTTCCGTTAATAGCAAAACTTCATCTGTAGATACTATAGAATCTTCAAAAATCAAAAAACTACAAACGTATGTGTAACGCTGTTTCAAAATAACTAAGTCATACTCATAAAATAATCATGGTATTATGTGCAAAAATGTCATAGGTCTCTTCAGAGAACATTTTCCGGAAGAACTGTGGAGGATTCTGTCAAAGGAAAATATAAAAAAGGTGGAGATTTTAGTTATACAAATCAGAGTTTTAGCAGTTTGCCAGAAGACTTTCAAATTAGAGGTTCGGAAAACGATGGCACTTCTGGTAATTCAAAAACTCCAATGGGTAATATTAAATGCTTTAAGTTTCTAGATTAATGTAATTTATTAGTTAGTGTAAAATTAAAATAATACCAAATTATTGTAAATATTAATTCATAAATTATTAGAAGTGAGAAAATCAGTGAAAAAGGTACAAAACACCAATCTCCACAAACTTGTTTTGATCAACAAGGCCCCATTGTCAAAATCGTTGTCCATGCCTGATATGGAAAATCGTATTAAAAAGAGAGAACGTCTATTAGCGTATGTGATAAATATTTTGTATTTCGTCAATGTCATACATAATTGAAACTAAATTAAAACTTATGAGTGTACATTTTCAGTTTACGAACTTACATGCGATCTGAATCCGAGAAGAGTTTCGACGAATGTCAAATGAAGAGAGCAAGACTTCAATCTCTGGGTTTGGCATATTTAAGCCCCCAAAACAAGTCATTGGCTCAAAGTTTCCGTTACATGAGACACAAGCCGACCATCATAGCGTTCAAGACACCGAGCTTAGAAAATTGCGAAACCAAAGTCTCGTCGTATAGTATCACAATAGAAACGGTGAGCCTTACTATCAATGGGTGTATCACAACCGATTAACATAATATTATCGTTCTAAACGTTATTCGTACTGTTTCAGTCGTCCAACATGGGCAGCATGGAGTTTGTGACCAATGAAAACAAGTCGAAGGAAAGGTCTAAAGAAGACAACAGTAGTCAGTCGCCCATAAATTATCCTGTCGGCAAACCACTAGAGGTGAGTGTGATGTCGGGCGAACATATTTTGCTTTCACGGTACACCGAAAGACGTTTTTATTTCTATCTTTTTTTAATCGTTAGATCTATCTGGTCGGCCCGTACGGTGCACCGTCCAGTCACATATTCCGAGCCCAGCACGCCGTGATGATAGCCACGGGCATCGGTGTCACACCGTTCGCTTCCATATTACAATCAATCATGCACCGATACTGGAAAGCCCGGCACACGTGTCCGAAGTGTAAATACACGTGGGCGAGTGAAATACCACCCACGGTGATGCATCTCAGGAAGGTGAGGCGAAATAGATCTAGATTATTACGCATAATAATATGATATTATTGTTGTGTCAGCAGTAGGTGTAATATTATGATATTATTATTATTATGTTTTATCAGGTCGATTTCTTTTGGATTAATCGCGATCAACGATCGTTTGAGTGGTTTGTGAATTTACTGTCACAACTGGAAATTGAACAAGCTGAGCTAGGCGGGGCCATGGAGAGGTTCCTAGAGATGCACATGTATATAACGTCGGCCTTGCAAAAAACCGATATGAAAGCCGTCGGACTCCAATTAGCTTTGGATTTGTTGCACGAAAAGGTGAGAATCGCTGATAATAATATCGTTATAATCGATTCGTTCAATAATTATAATGATAGTATATAAATTATGATAAACGGCTATAGTCATGAAATAAATATGAAATACCGATTGATTTTTAGGAAAAACGAGATTTTATCACGGGTTTGAAGACCAGAACAAACGCAGGCCGGCCAAACTGGGATAAAGTGTTCAAGCAGTTATTAGACCAAAAGAAAGGAAAAATCACAGTGTTTTATTGCGGCCCGCCACAACTCGGTAGACTTTTGAGAGTTAAATGCGATCAATTTGGATTTGATTTTCGAAAGGAAGTTTTTTAGAATACTATGAACACCCGTAGTCCAAGATCGTGCTTTTATCTCTTTGTTATATTATTGATGCAACATACAAATTTGTACATGCATATTTTGTGCGTTTAAGACTTGAATGTTACCATTTTGTCAAAGAGAAGACTGTAAAATATGTTACCAATTTACCATATCGCAATCAAGTATTTTATAAAATAACAACGATACCATTAATTTTTTTTTGATAATTTATTATTAGTATTTTAATAAAATTAAGAATTTTTCTGTCTGAATTTTATAAAGTATATATTATATTATATTATATATTTATATTAATTGTAATAACGAATGAAATTATTTGTGTATTATTATTATTATTGTTTAAATTCTAAGTGTAAATATATTTTCAATCATTTTAAACATGAATATTATAATCTACAATATTATGCACTCATATGGGTAAATTATTTTTAACACGATTTAATACAGGCTCGTAATTTAATAAATATTCAAAATTTAAGATTGTCACTCAAAATGTGTCGGTAAAAAATTAAAAAACATAGTTTTAGATTTTTTTTAAATTCCATTTTATCGATTTTTTACCTTAGAAAAAAAACATACTCGTACACGGACACAAGATTTAATACACAATATGATATTATGTATACTTAACATTATATTTGTTTAGTCGAACAACGGGCCGCCGAGCACAATAAACATAATATACAATCATAAAATATCGTACGACGCATTCGGCTGTGTATTGTGCTGTGTACGTGACTTACGCATATTTTGTATTGTGGAAGAAAATAAAGTCGTAGGAACCTATGTACACCTATAAACTTTGAGACTCGATGGAAAATGAACAGACTTATTGTCGTGGGACATTTGACATTGCCATTGATTCAAAATACTTTTCATTTATAAAGATATATATGATAGAAGCCTACTTATATTCATCCACAGACAGTTGCAGAAGTTTACTACTTACCTAGTTAATTTAAACATTATCAAAGATAATGGTAAATGTAGCCCGATAGGTACAATTAAAATACCTGTTGCATACATTTAAATTAGAACAATATGTAATATGTGGTAGAGTATAGAGCTTTTTATTCATACGATATACACCTGAGATGAGTTAATGAGTAGGTACGGGAGAAAAGCTAATCTCTTAGAACAAATATTATCTCGACATATATTATTATCACTTTAATAAAGTCAATAGTCGTCGAATTCATCATATCCTTTAAAATTAATAGATAAATTATAAAGCTAATCAATGTATAAGATTAATTATGATATTATCTTCATGTAAACTTATGGCATGTAAATATAACTCTTGTAAACTACAATGGCTTTCACGGTCAATAATAAAGAACATTTATAACGTAAAAAAACGGCCTTTATGATCATATGTCGGACACTCATATCGTAAATGTGGCATTATGACTTCTATTAGGTATCTACTAACCATACAAATTTTAATATTTTAAATTATAGCAAATACAACTACCATAAATGATGACTCAAGACTCAAGAAAGCCACTCAAACATATTAATCGGATAAAGATACCTACTATAATATACACTTTTAAACTTAAATGACGTACCGAAGGTCATTCGAATTTATAATAATATATTTACATTGTTATGTCTCGAGGAAAGCTTTACGGAACTAAAAGTTATAAGTGAAACAATAAACTTACTGTCCTCCGTATACAGAATTGCATTACAAAATACTAAAATACAAACTCAAAAAAAAATCGTCCGAAATAAATAGTTCATAATCAGATGTTTATAATATTTCACTTTAATTCTAAATATGATTTTATATAATTTCTTGCGAATGACGCACAATTCAAATTATTTTCAGTAACTTTAACCACCTGTAGCGGCCATTATTTATTTAATACCTTTGAAGTTATTTCATATGCAAACAACGATTTTAAACCCAGGTTTCCTCAAACCTATCGCCTAAAGTTTATGCTTTAAATCCATTTGCAATTACGTTTGTTATGTTTGTAATTAATATTACATTGTTAACTAATGTTTTAAATAATTGTTGGTTTTTGAATAACCATCTAAGGCTGTAAAATATTAAAAATATTATCATTACCATTGTCTATAGGTATTTTTACCTAACCAACGCATATTATTTTCTCGGACGTTTGTCAACAAGTTTAAAATTTAAAGATATAAAAAAAAAGAATACATCGAATACATTTTAGTAGATTTGATTTATTTTTCAACCCAATATTTTTATAAAATAATAATGATTTTAGTTTATAACTATATTAACTATGACGTAATATGTTTAATTTGCTTACAGTGATTAAAATTAATAACAATACTGAAGACTATAATCTAATTGATATGGAGTGAAAAAAAAAAATTCAAAATAATATATTGGTATTATACATTTATTACATCCAACGCGATTTAACAATATATATAATATTATTACGATTTTTATTATTTTTTGTTACACTTAAGTTTTCAGTTAAAAAAAATTCAACTTGTTGAATCGCCAATTAAATCATAATATGGCAACGTCGCACTTAAATTTTAAATCTGATTCCAATCGCATTCGAGTTTTTGCTAAGTGGTGTGTTAATAGTGAATTTTAAGCTAAATCGATTATATGTATTTTGCAATTTATTGTAGAAAAAAATAGTGTGGCCAAATGATATTGGTTTAATGAGAAGTGGCTCTGGGAGAGGGGGTTGTGAGGCCTGTTCGAGTATTTTGAGGTGCTTTGAAGGGGAGGGGCAATATAAAGAAGTCTACAAATAGTCAATAGATGGTCTAGGCGGCGTCTATAGCTGTAGCGAGTCAGATTTTTCTGCACCTATTTCTGCAATAGACTTGTCACTGTAATAGACAGCTTACATCTTTATGTTTTAGGAGCGACTTTGTTTTCTTTCAGACATTATCCGAAGACAGTTATTTTAGTCAATGATATTATTATAATTGTATATAGAATGTAAAACTGATTATATACCTGGGTATAACATTTATTAAAAAGACACACAATGTGAACTGTAAATAAAACGAGAGTAAAAAAACTCGAGCATACAATATAAACTATTATTATTACGAATCATATATATTTTCGTTTTCTCGACCAAAAAAAGGTTTTATTTTTACTGTGGTTCGGTATGAATTTATTTTATGAAAATTAATATTATCCAGTTTGTTTGAAGTATTACAACTATGATTTATTAACTAAATGGTTTAATAACATTTATTCAACAGTAATTTATTTAAATGAAACATGTAGGTAAATGTATAGTGTCATTTACACAATATTTTAATGATATAATTAATAAAATATTATTATTTATATTAAAACTAAGATATTATTATAATATTATGTATATGATACCTGTAGAAGGTTTAAATAACCGTAATGTGATAAACTACAAAAATTAACAAGTTTGAGTTGGTGTATAACGTCAACGAACGAGAGAAAATTCCAAAGGTTCTAGTCTGGTATCGCTGCATCCGAAGGTCCTGCCTGTGAATCAGCAGGTGGCGTTTCCCCCTCTGGTGGTTTCATTATTTCCACAGGTATCTCAACCTTCTTTTCAGCCATAGCTCTTGCCAAATCGTTTTCCTCTTTAACAGCACGTTCTCTATTCTCAATGATTTCTTCGACTTCAGATCTGTACTTGGGCAGCGGCGTCCTTATGAATTCTCCTGTTTCGGTGACTGGTTGTAAATCCGGTGTTTTCAACCAGACCTTCCACGCGTCCATGTGCATGCTTCTAAGCAAGTCCATCTCGTCAAACAAATTCAATATGTTGTTCTCGTTTTCCATGAGCGTCGCCACGTAAGTGTTGACATCCAAGTCTGCTACGATATTTTCCTCGGTAATCTTGTCCCCGCAACTGTCTAATTGTTTCAGCTGAAGGCTGCCGCAGTACTCTTTCATCTCGTTGACCACGCAAGACGACTTGATGACGTCGGTCAGAAACGCCAGCTCTTTTTTGAGTTTCTCGATGTTAGCCTCGCACTCGGCGTCCTCCTCTATATTCGGCGACGAAAACATGTCGTGCAACGTGTCGTACACGTCCAACAGCTCGTCATATTTTTTGTAGACGGAGGCCAACATGTCAATGTAGAAGGGAATGGTGTACGTGAATACGCGTGACCGCGCCTGAAATTTCACCCGATTGTCTTTGTTTTGAATCAGCCCAACAATCAGGGACAGGTGGAAGGCCACGCGCTTGTGCGTCAGGCACGTGAGTGACTTCCCGATGATGGTCGCGCTCAGATTCTGGTTGTCGCCCGAATAGTACTGGTGTGGTGTGCTAAGTGCGAAAAGTGACTTCAACGGGTCTACGTTTCTGAGGTCCTCCAACGTTTCTTCGACCCACGGTGGCAAATTGTCGGATTGATCCAGTATCACTTTCTCCGACAACACGTCATCGTACACCTTGTCCTCGAATAAGATCATGTCGATCATTTGTCGCAGCTGTGACCGGGTCGGTTCGCCGATTGCACACCTGCTGGTGATAAGTACGGCCAGCGCCAGTGGCAACCAGATGACGGGCAAACGGCGCATTGTCGTCGTCGGTGATTAGGGTACGTTGAGATTCACACGAACGGGGACGTCACGGTAACACGTCCTAACAGCTAACTACTCCACCGCCAACAATTATTTTTTTATCTGTCGGCGTTGCGTGTTCGGCTCGAACGTGTTTTCCAAAACCTGTGCATACACGTGCCTGTGTACTATGTAAGTGCGTGTGGTCGTGTCGCACAAAGGGGAAAATTGGTTTCTCGTAAAAAATGTGTTGTTCCTACATATTATAGTAAACAAATGAAACAACAGCGTTAACGTGCAGCGCACAACCGCATATTATTTTTTTTTCATCAGTATTTTGCAAAGAACAACATTTTAAGACTATTGTTTGGCAATTTTGCATATAATATATAGCCCCCCCCCCTTCTATTCCATGCGCACTGTCTGGTGACGGGCCGCCGAACAAATACGAAAAAACTGCGACAATGTTCTACTCCAATATTTTTCCTTCTGTTTTTTTTTTATTTTATCAAGAAATAATGGAAGGCCTTCTTTATAGCTTTATCAGCTCGAGTTCAAATCGATGATATATGTATATGTGAAGTGAAATATATCTTTTGTGAAAAAGCATTATTTTTTTGGTAACTCAAATAATAATCCTTAGAATTGTTGTATCATGCATAGTATATATATAAACATAAACAGTATAAATATAAAATCTATCGACTAGGCTAAGTAAACATGACGTATGCAATGCATAACAACATTTAGTATTGAGTCTTAGTCGGCAAGTTGTAGCAGATGTAGCAAAATAAAAACTAGGTTATAAGTGATAATATAATATTATACAAGTGGTAGGATATTAGTAGGCAAATGCGGGTCCTTCAGGGGTGATCTCTTTATGCGGTCACTGTGACGCTGTTGGACAAACCAGTAATAAAGTGTTATATTATAACTGTTGTTTGTGTTTAATAGTGTCGGAATCCAACGGCGTATACGAAAAAATGGCAACTAGAGTTACTCTACGACTTTTGTGTGTGTACACTGATTTAAGTTTTTTTTTTCGTGATCACCTATTATATGCGTGTTTTAGTACCTTTAGCAGTGCTTGTCAAACTTTTTTGTCATGGGGCCCCCTAAATTTAGTGTAAAACTGTCAAGGCTTGTTAATTATAATAAAAATAATTAGTTATATTTTCTTGAACTAAAATTACATATTGTACTATTTCAAACAGATAAATTATTGAAAGTGATATTACTGGTTATTTAATAACTAATTAACCTACCACAATTCATTTTAAGTCGAAAATAATGAGTTTAAAAAAAAAAAAAAAAAACTTAAAGAAAATAGTTTAAATAAAATAAATATTTCATGACTTCCCAATATAATGTAGCCACGACCCTCTAGATTGGAATTCCAGTACGATTCCAACTAACCACAGTCTCCATGACTAAATAGCCACCATTACTTTTTATAACACCATATATTATGTATAAGGGCGTCCGTCAAAATAGCAGGTGGTTATAGGGATTGCGAAGACACTTCAGAGGCTTGTCGTAATACCACTCACTGTCTCAAAATAGTAACTTACAATTTTACAAAATAATTGTCATTTTGTTTGATAGTATTAAATTCACGAAAACACCTTTATATTACAACTGAAACTTATAGATATAATATATATTATATTATATTATATCAAACTGTTGGGACGCAACATAATATTAAACCAAAATAATAGTTACGCAACAGAAATAATGTTTTGCAAATTACAAAATATTAATATTTTCAGAAAGTAATACGACGGATCGGAATCCATTATCTCGGCGGCCGATTCCCACACTGTCCTACAACAAACAGGTGTAAAATTCATAAATTAAATGCAGAATTTCTGACCGTCGTATAATGTTTTTTTAAAACTTATGATAAGCTACTATCAGCTGTGTCTAAGGCCTTGGATATATTAATGGTTACTCAGAAAGGTGGTTGGACAGCATCCAATGGACATTCCCAATTCGCTCCTCTCCTTCTCGTGCGTTGTACATCCAGTGGAGATGTATCTAGCCGTGAGTGATGTGCCGCACCAGATACACAGTATGGTGGCCAAATGTGAGGATCTTCCCTTCTCGTTGTGTCTCATGTTTTTCGGGGTAGGATCAAGCAAAATCATTTTTGATACTCACAAAAATTGCTGATTATTCATTGAATAATTGAGCATTGAACGATGCAAAACAATAAAGTTTGAATAGTAATAAAAAAAAACCTTATTACATATTAATATATAATATAGATCACCTGCTAACCCTGAAAAAAATCTCTGGTGTTGTACAATTATTAGACAAATTACAAACTATCAGAAATTAATCATCCAACATTTTGAATACTTAACAGTTTGAGTTATTATGGTCATTTTGCGTGTGACCCCCCTCCCCTTCAGACCAATATGATGGTAATGGGAGACGGGCGAACAAATAGGAAATAGCCACGTCCATGTTTTGTGAATTTGCGCATAGGTTTTGTGTCTGTTAAATTTTTTTTTTTATTTCATCGGAAAATAATGGCATTTACATACTTGGTGACGTCTTTATAGACATAATATTGACTTGAGTTCGAAAGTGTGGTGTGTAGGTAAATAGAAATAGTGTTTATGGTAACTAAAAAAAAAATAATCTTTAGAATATTAGGTTTGGTATCGACGAATACGAATAGGATAATATTCAACACGCCAAGGCATACTTTTATCAACAAGTATAATATATCTGTACCTGAGAGGCTAAAGGGTCTAAGTCCATTATTGTAACTTTTCAGGAGAGCCAAAAAACCGTTTTTCAACTATTTTTTTTTTACTTAAATGGCTGGTGTAAATTCGGTTTAATGATTATACCAACAAAGTTTGTTTTAAATAATAAGCTGTAATATTCTCAATAAGATGAATATTTTTTCTTTTAATTATAACCTACCTATAATTGTTTATTTTACGAATTAAATGAAATGTTTTGGACTTAGATCATTTTGCTCAATCACACAGTGGACTTGGGCTCTATTAATCTCCATGCTAAGCATGGACTTGGATCATTTTGCTCAATCACACAGTGGACTTGGACTCTATTAATCTCCATGCTTAGCATGGACTTGGATCATAATTCATAAATCAAAATAAATATTTAGACTTAGTTCTTTTTGTAATTTCCCAATATCTCGGTAAATATTCGTTATTGGACTAAAATGAAGATAGGTAAAATGACGGGCGTCAAAATTTCACATAAGAAAAAACCATAACCTCAATTTTGATAAAAGTGGACTTGGACCCTTTAGCCTCTCAGGTACATAATATATTATATTATTGGTTAATGGTGTATATTAACAAAAATAAAAATCTAGTTTAAAATTATTATTAATTTCTTTTATTAACAGCTATTATGCATATTATAATAAAGGGTGCGAAACAAAAAATACTTAACTAAATAATAACTCAAAATAAATTGTTAGAATATGATTGCAAGTTGTATGCGGTCTTCCGTGCAGGTTTTGAATTGGACGATTGTCAGCATTATCGATAAAAATGTATAGAGGGCCCATCGGGGGAGATTATTACACGAATGCATTATTTTATACTAATAATTCATAGGAATAAATTATTTTAATCACAATATGAATAATTCGTATTTATTTTTATTTATAATAATATATTATATTATCTACAATAGACCTTAGGTACGTCGTTATTATTCATGCTTCCGTTGGCAAAGACGGTTCACTCGGTTCTATAAATTCTGGTTTGTTGAGAAAATGTTCCCAGACCTTCATGTTCATGGTGCTGATCGGTATTTCCTTAAACATTTCCTTCAATAAAGCCTGGCATTTCATGAAGATTTTCATCGTATCGACCGCCGATTCCCAGATCTCGGCGCCATCGACTTGTATGTGTTTCTTTATCTGTTCGAACTGGCACAGCTCGCACGACTTGTCCAGCGTCTTCTCGACCAGATTCTGAAAAACTTCGAAGTCCGGCGGCAGATCCTTGGCCTTGACCTGGGTGGCGACCACTTCCCACCTCTGGTATAGCTCGAACTCCTCGTCGATAGACTCCCTGAGCACGGCCACCTTGTCCAGAACGTGGACCAGTGTGTTCCAGACCTCGGACGGCTGCGAGGTGATGGCATCGTTCTGCAGCTCTTGGGTCTTCTTTATGGCGTACAACTGCACCAGAATGTACGTCAGAGTCTTGCACTTGATGGCCTTCGCCATCGAATCCAACGCAAAATCCAGCGCCATACCATGTGTGTTGTAGTGGGTTGCCACTTCGATGACGATGTGCAGGGCTCGGGCCACCAACACGCCTTGCTGCTGTTCATCGACCGGTTCCTGATACGGTGTCTGTTCCATACCGGGTGTCTGTTCCGCACCCGGTGTCTGTTCCTCACCGTGTTCGTGTACCGGTATGGCCGTGACCGCCTGCGTGGTTTTCAGCACGTTCAGGTCCACGAGCACTCTCCGGCCGGCGGCGGACAGATTTTTCGGATCAAACTTGATGCCCACGTCCAGGTGCTTCGCCCAGATGTGGTCGTTCGCCGACACGTCGAGCACGAAATTCCGGCTGGCATCCGAGAACGGCTGGATGGGCGCCGTCTTGGGCACCATCGACGCGATCACGTACAACGTGACCACGTTTAACGCGAACTTCATAATACTTAACGTCGGTTCACTCTGTTCACGCGGTTCGCAGAGCGTGCGTGTTCCGTTCCACTCCTTCGCTTCGGAATTAAGCGATGGTCGGCTGTGAGACGCGCTCGCAAACCGTGAGTTATAGACCTACGTGTTTGTGTGCCGCGAGTGTTGTACACAAGTGTTTACACACGTGTGTCTCGCGGTGCTGTGGTTTTTTTTAAATTTTTTTATCGACGTCCTCGCGCCTAAACAAGTCGAAAAGTCGCATAGTTTAAGGCAAACTATTACGTTATTAATGGCGCATTACGCTTTCAGCTCATTATTGACCGTATCATCGATATTTCTAAAGATTTTTTATACAAGCAGAGTTTATTTTTTATATATTATCATATTTTTACTCCCCAATTATACATTTAAGTTACAATAGGTAACAATTACTACATTTATACATAAGTATTTATTTATACGCATTTATTACTACGATATTATAATTTTATACCACGATTAAAGATCCGCTGGGTTTCATATAACAGACGTCCAAGCTTTTATCGAGCCCCCTTTCAACCATCAAACTGCGATCCTTCAAACCTAAGACATTACGATTACAATTGTTTATTACTAATTTTTTACGGTTGTGTCGGGGACTAAAAGTTCATTACAATCTCAAAAAATTCACACATTTTGGAACACAGGACTTTTGAATAGACGACGGTCGAATATGCGACCGTACCCAGCTCGAATGCCTACACAACTGTCATGTAAGCCCTTACAATAAATGGCTATATTACGGCCTCAGTACGCCACTAAAAATAAACAAGGGTCACTTTTTCACAGTTGTACACTTGCACGGATTTAAACACGAGGTAAACTCAAATTTAGCTTCGTAACCAAATCCAATTAAATCAGATGATCACATTATTATATTATACATTATTCAATTTGCATGGGCGGAATATCTCAAATAAACTTCTAGTTTTGTCAGTTTTTATATTAACTAATAATTAATAACTATAGAGCTAGGACCGACTACGAGTTTGGATGTTTTCAATTATCATTAAATACATAGCTAAGTAATATAGACATTTGTTTCAGAGCAATACGAGTTTATATTTAAAATTTTTAGTTGCTTGTTTTGCATATTTAACCATTTTTCATTTATAAGTGTATATTTGAAATTTTTATATAAAGGTGTTAGTTTTATGATTTTATGAACAAAATTAAATTTTAAATAGATTTCCTGGACCTAAGATATTATGTATGCAGGTTTATTTATATAAGAAATATATATAAAATATATTAACGTTAATGACTTAGTGTTATAATATTAATTAGTGTTTGTTTTCATTGCCGATCACTTGCATTGTTACTTATTGGTACACCACAGGCGTAATTCCCTAAAACTCAATGTTAGAAGAAAACAAATCAGAAAAGAAAATTAATTATTTGTTAATAAGCAAGTTTTTCAATTGTAAGCTACAATTTATAATATTGCAAACAATATCTAGATATTAAATTAAAAAGGTGTTATCCAATTCTATGATTTTTTTCAAATTCATATTTAAAATTTAAATAGCATTGTTTAGTAATTCCTTAGGTTGTAAATGCATGCATATTTTAAGGTTTTTTAGAGCATGAAGTTCCTAGCACTATAATAACAAATTTAAAGGTGTCAAGTGACAAAATTATCTGTGTTTTGTCAGAGGTGTAACTTGTAAGCGATACAGGAGTTTCAAATAACTATAGCTTGTAAATAAATAAAAATACATATTTTATTCAATTTTGACTTTTGAAATTTTTGAGAATACTTATTCTTTCATTCGTATTTTTATGCAATTTAATAGGCAACAATTCTGAGTACATTAAACCTATCTTGGAAAATAAAAATATATTTTTAGCCTTACGCCAATAAGTTCTCACAAACTTGTAAATAATAGTTTGTACAATGTTAAAATGAATACACTATAATAATATGCAAGCAGATACGTTATATTGTGTACCATACTTACCACTACCTATACACAATCAAATAAATAATTTCGTATTTTAGTATTTACTTTCGAAGTGCACTTTAACCGATCCAAGTGAACCTATATCACAGAAAATTAAATGACCAAAATCAGCAATTATTGACAAATCAATAAGTAACAAATTGTACGCACCGTAGTAAACCCAAAGCTGTAATATAATAAATTATACATGTATTATAATGTATGATAGTTATTGTAGGTATAATATATTCAATGTATAATAATAGCCTGAATAACAGGAAACGCGTAGATCAAAGGTGAAAACAAAAAGTTGTTTTGCCTATTTACACATTAATGCAATTCAACAATATTCGAGAAGTAAAATCAGAATATAGAAATCATACCACCTTACATCATTAGACCTTCGACGAGTGCTGACTATCTTCTAAGTAATAGTATAGGTTCTCCACCAGTATTTATGCCTAAGAGACGCACCAGATAAGCTTACGACAGTGCCTACAGTTATTTTGTATTTGAACTTGTAATAATAATGTTATATTATATTAATTAAAAGTCTTAAAAAGTGTTTATAATTACTTAGCCATGTTTCTCAACAACATATCAAGCCAACAACGAACGTGCGACGTCGTAAAATAATTATTGTAATAGTGTTCAACACGTACTTCTCGGAGATCACTACACAAATTTGGTGTCAGGTGTGGGGAATGATATGAAATTGATTTTTTCAATTTAAGTAATTCGAGACCCACCGACGAATTACGTTCAACGTTATCAAGAGTTTTTCAATTTGGTTTTGAAAATCAATCCAGCCGAAAACAGTCAGTCAAGGGACAACGTCCACAAAACACGACAAGCCAGCAGAGCTTGTTCGCAAAGTGCAGTCCAAGGAAAAGGTAATTTCAAAGCAGAGCCAAGAGTTCAAGGACGCGCTTTTCACCTCCAACAAGATGAACCGAATGTAAGATATTAATATTATTAAAATATAGGTACGTTGTCAAATATGTTGTGAGTTAAGGTTGGTATACTGTATATGTATGTACACAAGGAGTAAAGGATTAGGTGAAAACGATCCAGCTTTACAGGAACCTGAATCAGATTCAGTTTTGACAAATACGATCCATTCTGAGAGCTCCGAGAGAAAAGTAAATAAGCGATACGAGTGTGCTAATAAATTTAGATTAAAACTATAATCGGGAGTTTATTAGAAACATCAAACACCATGGTAAATCAGTTAGATTTTATTACCTCCTTGAGGTTCCTTCTCGAATTCTCTGGGGGACTCGGCACTGATCTAGCATCGTTTATTTCGCAATGAGAATTAATTTTTTCCAAAATACCTGATACGATGACACCTGATATTTTAGGTGCCGTACTCGCCAACCTGAAGGGCAAAGCTTTTCAGATATCAGGATATTAGTAGTTGGGAAGAATTAAAAGCAAATTTGGGAATAATATTTAGTACGTCCCATTCATTACAATACTTATGTGGGCCACTGAATACTTACAATAAGAGGGCAGGCATCTTACGTACATCGTTTCTAAAAAATAATAAAGCTCTCACGGATTGGGATAAAGGAGTACTAATTAATAATAACTATACCCGAACCGGTAGAGAACAAAGTCGAACCAAATATAATATCCTCTCGCAGTAATTGCATATTACAGGTAGAAGCCGACGAATTAATCGATGCTATAGTTTGGTAGCTATAAAAAAAAACATTCGATAAAAGACGATGTAATTATTGCGAACAGTCTAAGTCCGGTGTGAGACAATACAACAATCATAAGTAACATAATTAACACATCGTAGCAACCGTTTATTATTGACGAATTATCTACGGATAATTTAAAATGAAGTTAAATGAGTACCTATTGCCATAGAGTAAAATCATTCATTACAATGATATTACAGGGAATAGGTTTTGGAGGAGGGTATGAGTGTATGACATAATATAATTAACTTGCCCAAATATTGTAGTCTCAAAACAATTTAAAATTAATTTAAATGTATTTTTTTTTTTTTAAAGTCTTCTACAAAGTCAAATAATAATAAAATATAAAACCGATATATTATTATACTTAGGTATATGTTACGTTACTAATGTATACGTTTTTTGAACGAACGATTGGTAAAAGAAATATATTATTTAATACGATAGAGATTTCCGTTATGGGTAGGTATAATTCTATGATCACTATTAACTTCTAAAGAGGGTATGCTCAACTAAAGTATGCTCGCTATGAACTATGCTAAAATATAGATGGCTGTGACGTGACCACTGTTGTCTGGGCTTCACAATTATATAATTGTATAACGTCTGCGAATGCAAAAAAAACAATATTTGTGCTAAAAGAAATACATTTAGTGGGATAGTGGGTTTAGTGGTTTCCATGATGGGTATTTCCAAGAGGGTCGTAGTTAGATCAATATATTTTAAAATTAATTTTACTAGGTACGCTCTCTACGATAATATGCACGACGACACGTTGTTAGTTTTTCCAACATGGATGGCGGAGACGTTTGTTCGGCCGACGCCCAGGAAAAAACATCAGACTTTTACGAAACCCATAACTTACCCGCTCGTTTCGAATGCCCAGGTAGGTAATTAATGTCATACACTCCATATACGTGGTATCAGGTTCGTATATAATATGAATAATATTACGACTAGGGTCAGGGTTTATGTGCACTGTCATAATTTTTTTTTGCAACATTCAAATACTGCTTTTGTTTGTAACGTCCACGAATCGTGTTAATATTATGTTGAAGCAAATGGTGGTTATTTTATTTTGTATATTTTTGTACATTTTGAAAGAGATACATATTATTATTTCACATTTCAATAATAAACACACAGAACGTACGTGTTATGGTATATATTTTAGTACAAGTGGTCGATAAGAGAAGAAATATTAAAATATGATCTACCCAAAAAATATCCAACTATAGGTAATTAATTTACTTTACTATGACGTATTGTACCTACTTAATTTAATTTATATCTAATCTTAATAATGCCGTATATTAATATGTACTCAAAGGAGGGCTATATTTTGGCGGAAAATATTTTGTCGGAACTGTATTTTGTCTGAAAGTGGTTTGTCGGAACCGTATTTTATCGGAACTGTATTTTGTTGGAAAAATAATGCATCGGAAAGTATTTTGTCAGAACCGTAGGTATTTTGTCGGAAAAATAATTCATCTGAAAATATTTTTTCGGAACCGTACGTTGTTGGAAAAATATTTCATCATTATAAATTATAAGTTATTTTTAGGTAGAGTAAGCTATGCTCAGTCAGAGCTATATACCGCGTATTTAATTGTGTTTTCCTAGTTCCGACGTGTATTGTACCGATACGGGTCAACTGTGTCAACCAACTGCAATGGGTCTTGAATTTTTAATTAGATTTGATATTTCAAGTAATCGAACCTATGTATATTTTTATATAATTATTATTTATCAGTAATGACAAATTAACTAATAACTAATAATCAATAACATTATATATTTTGTAATATCGTTTACCCGGAATTCTGCACATTTGAAATGCTGTTGTGTTGTAGATGTTTGAATAAATAATATTATAAATTAATTTTATAAATAGTATATTGATCTTTGTTGTATCGTTAATGTTATAAATATTATATTAATAAATAATTCATATCACCACCTGTGTATAAATTATATTATCATTATGACATGATCATAACGTAATAGTATACATGAATACATGATATTAGATGTACTTTACACATAGATAATATAAGAATGGATAGGACATAAGAACTTATCACATGAAAATTTAGTGATACTATTTTTAAGGTTATAAAAGGCAAATATTGATATGATAATTGATAAATAATAATAAATAAAATTTATATAATTTCATTTTGTTAAAATTATATTTTCCAATTTCCATTTTCCAGGCACAGGTGGCACAACAATCAAAATACAAACTGACAAATATCTAAATATAACTGACTATCATGTTATTATTATTATTATTTAATAAAATAGTTTTGCACATAACCTTAAAAAGCCTCATATCGTCTTTCTCTCTTTACGTTCTCTCTTCCCCAAAAAAGCACACGGCCTCATATGGAACTGGTATAGGCATGTCCTATCCATTCTTATATTATCTATGACTTTACATAATACCTAATAATATTGTATATCTACTAAAAAAAATGTCAATACATACTAAAACTGTTGTAAAGGTTCATAATAATTAAAGTTTACTACGACGAGTTGTTTAAAATGGTTTTTTCTTGATATTTATACCTAATTTTAAAAATGTTTTTTTCAGTTATACCTTAGTTATTGATTAATAATTGCTAACATCAATTTAAACATATAGGTAGCCGATGTTCATATAATATTGAAATCTTAAGTAGTATCTAAGCTGTACTCTCAAAAGTTAGACTTTATAGTAGTAGGTATAAAAAAAAATATATCTTTTTTTATCTAGATAAATTTTCATCATATTATCTTCATCTTAATCTAGATAAAAAAGTACTTATTTAATCCCAACACTGGTCGGATATCGACGAGCATATCGATAATCCGTGTATAATAATATATATAGTCAATAAGTCAGTGTAAGTAGCTCTATCCTTATAAATAGACTAATCTACATAATATACGATATACCCTCATCATACTCGTCTTTAAACTTAACACTTTTTTACATACAAAAAACACCTGCAGACGAGCACTGGAATGTCGTTCGCAATTCACTCCATGTGGATTGGCCATTCACCGATGGTGATTAATAAATAATAACTATATAGACATCCATAAACAGCTTTGGACTTTTTAACATATTGACAATTCAAACTAATAATAATATGTAAGTAAAACTCTCTAACTCGGCTTCCAACTTAAAGCACTAATTGACTTGCAAAAACAAAAACAGCATACAATAGGCGTACCAGCCCACTCGAGTTCAATTCACACCTATGATGACTGATAACTATAGACATACTCAAACTCACCTTCCATCAACTTTTCTACATTAAAAAAAAAAAAATCATCAGACGACCAAAACGTACTGTCATAATATATTATTATAATAACAATATCGCATATTGTATTATTTTGTGGAGAGGACACTGTATTATGTCAAATAATGATTTAGTTCCTTTGTACTGCAGGTTTACAGAACTACGGCAAAACCAGACGAACTCCAACCAATCCGTTCTACGCTACTACCTACAACGATTACGGGTACTTTCCGCCCACTGTGCACACGGTGAGGAAATGTTATCACGGCAAGCCGCAGAGATTCGGACAGGAGCAGTTTGTCAGAGGAATGTACAGAGACAACTCGTTGAACATGTGAACGACGTCTGCAACGTATCAATGATAATGCGTAATAATATATGACAGGGGTGGCCAAACCTCCGCTCACCTCGTATCATCATAGATCAGGAGTGCCCAACATTTTTTCAACTTGCGGGGACACATTCGAAATTCATATTCCTACCGAGGGCCAAATATGCTTGGCGGGTTTTTCGTTTATTGAATATTTCCACGCTAGTCGCTATACTCGCTAGTTAACAATTTGTTCTCGTCATAAGAAAATAGAAACTAAAAAATTTATTGTAAGATATTTTAAAATATTCTTAAAAGCTTATTAAAATAACATTTTTTTTTTTTAATTATTATTATTTTTATTTTTATTTATACTACTTTCTACCTGTACGAATTAATAATTTTATAAAATTTTCACGGGCCGCTAGCCATGAGTTGGGCACGCGACTATAGCCGTGGTCGATAATCACTATATAGGTAGGAATCTATTTATTTTGCCTCAATCGAAATCATTAATCATCGCTGGTAAGACGCGGTTTATATGCCCATATTTTTATTATCTATGCTTCATAATAATATATTATATAATTAGATCAGGACATTTAGTACCTATATTTACCTGAAAAAAATGCCCTTAGTTTTGAAATATTGCACAAATATTCGTTTTGAGGTACTTATATTATACTAACATACTAAAACTCTTAATCACTAAAGTGTGTACCCTCTGCTCTACTCTCCTACATTAGAGATCAATTTCAATTCAAAATCAATTTTTTTCTCAAAAATACTAATTCAATAGAAATTGTACATCTAATCAGTTTTGTTAAAAACTTAATTTTTAAACAAAATTTTCTATTGAAATTTTCATTAAAACCAATATGATAAATTTGACAATGATATAAATGGTATTCAATATTATAAATATTCAAATAATATCCGAACCATTTTGGGAAATAATTAATTATAATGAACAGCACGGTTTTAGTTCTACACGTTCGTAGAACACGAATTTTAGGCCCATGAACTTGTGCACCTAAATCTCGTTAAAAACTTGAATGCACTTTGTGCAAGAAATGCAATAAAATATAATTCAAATATTAAATATAATCGGAATCGACTATTGACATTTGTATTTAACAAGCAATTAGTAAGGTACAAACAATACAAATTATTTTTAAAAATGGGTTTTTCCATCAAAGTGCAATTCCCAACCAGTGCCGGTGTTGTGTACGGATGTTACGTAGCGAATGAAAACTGCTCCCGTTTTGCTGGTGAAATCCGCCGGAATGTCCTGAACAAACCATCAAAACCGAAGAATTAAAAAATAAAAAATACATATTTTATCATATTAGGTCGAGTCCACTGGCAAGGATTTATATTGAGTAAAAATTTAATATAATTCACACTCCTAGAACGAGGCTGCAACAACTCAAAATTGATGAATTTTGAGTTATGACTACTCTCGAATAGAGAAAAAAAGCTCTATAAAATGCAAGAACTCCATATACAATATCATTTTTTATTTAGCCTAAAAGATGTATCATTATTGAATTATTTCATTTTTAGCTAATTTTAAAAGCTATTTTATGGCAGTAAATACCTATTTTTATTCATCCAATTAATCACTGAGCTTAAAAAAAATTCAAGACTGCATTATTTCGATTCTCGCACTAAATAAAAACTAATGATCGTGTGATATGTCGAGAGCAAAACAGAAATATTTAGAGTTGCGGAGGTATTGCATCTTATAATTTGTGATGTCGCAGGCGCATAATATGAAATTCAATACTGCCATATTTTATTATGTCTTTGTGGCTGTCTTCACTTTATGTATACAATAAAGGTACATCTCAAAATATGGCAGTCTTGCATTAACTTAAAAAAAAATTAAAAAGCCACAAGTATAGCATTTTTGAATTTAAGAGAGTATTATTTTATAATATTTAAAAAATTAATTTTGCAATGAAAAGTTTGCAAGTGTTTAAGTTGTTAGTTTCAAACTCTTTAAAATGTATCCACTAGGTTCAAACTTCAAATCGCTTTTTTTCATAGCCATTAATGTTGAGCTTTTACCGTCTTGGGCCAGGGGTGCTGCACAAAAACCCCATGGGCCGACGGATCGTGTGTGTGGAAACTTGGACGTATAACGTACATTTTTACCATTGGGGTCGCGACTTCATGACAATAACTGCTAATATACTCACTCCACCACAGTATTTAGAAACAAACGACGATTCTCCCGTTAACTGTTCAACGTTGTACATTTCCAAATAATCGGTGTTGCATGTACTTCGCGCACCAATGTTGAACTCTAAGTTTTGAAAATAAAATCCATGTTAACTTGTACACTGTACAACTTAATATTATAGTTTGAAACATTCAAAATAAGTATTTTATTTAAAAATTGGATACGCGATCGATCACAATATCGTTTTTCTTTACTTACCTATGTGACTATTTATGATAATTGTTTATCAACTATACACCCGACGTTTTTAAATATTTTTCTCACAATATCTACCGGTTGATTTATGTATACACTAAAAATATATCTATATCGAAAAGGTGGAATTTTGAAAATATTTTTTTTTGTTCATGGGTAATTTGAAGTCATTACAAAATTACATTGACACTGCTGATCAGTGGATATGTATTGATTACACAATTATGTGTGTGTTTTTATTTGTTTGAAGACGATTTTTTTAGTATAAAAAATTCTCTGTTCTTTGACATTGAGGGAGATTGATAAAAGAAAATAGTATAAAAATAAATGTTTTTTGTAATTTAAAAGAAAATCGGGAAATCAAAAAATAATAAATTATAAAATAACGGAAATAATTACGTAAAACGGTTTTAAAGAAAATCTATGTTGTTCTAGTTAGAAAACAAAATAAATCCTTGGTATTAAATTTAAAATAAAATGTCACCAATTATATAAATCATATTTGTTCAGACAGAATATTATTTAAAAAATAATAAGGTTGTATATTAAGTAACCAACTACAATAAATAAAATAATAATATTGTTGTATAAATGCATAACTTGTTAAAAAAAGTTAGTAATATTAAAGTGAATATTAATATAATAAAATATATTATAATAGATTATACATACTTTTAAACTGAACCCTGATTGCATTTGGTCTAGGAACTGCGATATCCCACCTGCAAGTTGAGCTCTTATTGTACACCATGGGATACATTGGACTCGTTATCGTACCATCCATATAAAACATTTTTCCGCCACAACCTCTACCTATATTTGTATCCGACATAAGTCAGTAAAACACACAATAATATTTAAGAACAGCAATTAATAATGCAGTTTTCGCACTCATCCTACCTTGATCCGTAGATATGTAACTCATATCCAGTAACCCAATCCAACCACCTGTTGTTTTATACGCTATCGTCAACGACGGACCCGTTGAAAATACGGGATGAGAAGTCATTTTATACATTCCGTTCAATGTGGTTACCTGCGGCGATGAGATGGAAGGCCCATCATACACCTAAAATAAAAATGTATATATAAAATATTTAGAACTGACAATTGTAATTAACACCTAATTTACTTTTAAGTAATTAGACGAAGATGATCGCACCTGTAGTCCCATAAAAACCAACCTTGTAATAAATAAAGAAATTGTTAAATTTGATTGACCTAAGTTTATCGTGAATATGCATTCATCTCCCTTCGATATTCGTTTATAAACTCCATGATGAATATACCCATAGCGTTTTGTATATGTTGTTGAGCATCCTATGATTGAATTGAATTGTTTATAATAATATTATGACTAGTAATAATATAATATCAGTCTTCCCGATAATCAATGTGTATTAAGTACAAATTGAATAATGTAAAATGCAAATATATGTACATACCTGTTGCCATGTACTCGAGTCTAAAGCCTTTTGGTGTTTTTTGGTCGACTACTGTACGTAGCGTCAATGTAAATATTTTCGATGGCTTACTCACAAAATCAAATACATGGTCTTCGTGGCATAAGCGGAGAATATTGTACGACCATTCCAAAAACTATATTATATAAAATCCATATTATATTCATTTTAAAATATTTTTATTTATGAGGACAGTATTTGTAAATACTTAAGACTTTAATATTATAATATAGCATAAGAATATAAACATTTTACATGTGATTTAGTTTTTAATAATTTTATTTACTATTTTATTTTAATTCTTTCAACATCATTCTCAAGTGGACGTTATTTATACTGACTTAAACAAAGCTTTTGACTCATTAATCACGATATTTTAGTTCAGGACGTTCAGGTTCTGAAAGTATCTGGCTTTGGCGGATTTTAAATCAAATCTTTACTTAGCATAATCTGGAGGACCTCAGGGGTTGCACTTGTCTCTTCAATATTATTACCAACAGCATAGGTTGGGCTATTCTTCATTTTCTTTGTTTATGTTTAGCTGATGACATCAAACTCTTTATGCAATTAAATTCTAATGATGACTGTATAAAACTCGAACCTTTAATTTTTCTCTTATGATCTGCGGGACTGCAATTTTACGTTGTAATGATTTTGTTATGGATCTTGGCTGTTAACTTACTAGTAATTGTGTGTTTATTTGCCTAATTTTAAAAGTTGCTTAGTCCGTAAACTTTATAATAAATTAACTAAATAATTGTAAGAAATACAAACAAAATTCATAATAATTATAAGTACATACCTAATCATTAGTTCATGACGATAATGCTAACATTAATTATTTTCTACTAAATATATTAAATGATGAAATATTCACCGGCGTGTATTTTATTTCCAAATAATTAGACGAGCAGTCTTTGGTGTCCGCCAAATTCATATCCGTGAATCGTAGCATAAGAGATTGGCCTTCATTTTCTAATTGTATATACCACGTACAAATTAAATCGTTCGTATTATATGGAAATGGATAATTAACAGACGTTAATAATTGTGATTGGTTGTTCACAATCAATGCACTTGGACCACAAATTGCTATTTAAGTAGAATTATTAATTTATTGAAATATTTTGTTTTATTTTTAAAATATTTGCTAATTTACATGTCACTGATGTTATCTTTATCTCAAAACGTGTATCTACATCCGACGCAATGCTTGAATATCTAATAAAAGCTTCACTACCAGATGATAATATTGAAGGATAGTCAACATTTCCGGGGCAGAATTGACGAATTTTCAAAGCTGAACGTCCAGGACCATCATAAATCTAAAAATAAGACCATTCTTTTATAATAACTCATAATCATAATCATATCTCTACTTCTAATGTTGAGATTGGGAATATAGGTTGAGCTTAAGTAGCGTAGGATATTGTGGACAAATGTGTCCTGATATTATGCCTTTTAAAAAGAGAGAACTTCAAAGTTTGAATTTTTGTTACTGACTGACTGACTGAGGTAGGTCTTATAACGCAAATAAAGGGAAAAATCTAGAGATTGTATTGTTACCTGAATAGAACTGCATACACAGTTTGTTGCGTTCGAAGAACATTTGGGTGTTTCTGTGTAAACTGCCACTTGAAATTGTACAACGTACGATGGCTTTACTAATATTATCCATCCACAATCCAAATCAGTTTTCAATAAAATGTTTGAATTATTCAACGTATAGCTGGACAAATTATTATTTGATTGATTTAACCTTATAGTACCTCCACAACCATGAGCTTCATCTGAAATCAATATACATAATATATTATGTATACTACAATAAATTTATAATGCAAATTATAAATCGTTGATTTCAAAAAAAAAAAAATGATTATTAGTAAAAACTCTTTAATGATCATATTATTATAGTGTACTTATAAGTTAAGTATAGTTTATAATTTTAAAACAATAAATACATGTTATAATAATACAATTGTAAGTATATTCTTTAGACATTAATTTACAATTTTTATTACTTATTCAATTTAGTACAAATAATAATATTGTATTTTAGGAGAAATGTTTCTATTTCAAAATAATAATTTAGTTCTACAGTTTCTGAACTATAGAATAGAGTTTTCTTTTTTTCGGACTTCTAAATCATATTTATGGCCAATTTTTAACTGTATACGTACCTAATATTTGTTGTTCAAATACCAACGCATTATAGAGACATAATAGTTTAAAATGTATTAATGACTTTACAAAATATCTGAACATTAATAACTAAAAAGTTTTAAAATAGCTTAATACATTTTAATTTAATTACAATGAACAATTAAAAAAATATATATAACTCTACCATAAGTGAATTTAATTTCAGCCTCAAATCCTTCGCCACCTCTTGATGAATCACTGACAAATTGTACATACGCAGTATTCGTTTTAGACACAAATTCTGGTAACTCTGTATCCAAAATTCCACAAAAGATACCAAAATCTTGAGAGTTATTACTTGTCAGATAGGAATCATCAAAAACAACGACAGAATCGTATGGACATTTTTCTGATATTTCATTAGAAGAATGTGGTGAACGTTCCAAGCGAAATTTAGTAAATCTGTAAGACACACTCAATCAAAAATGATTTATATTTATATTTAATATATTAATCTAAATAATTAATCATACACAATCTGTACAGCTTGGCCTGGAGGGGCTCGTATAATCCAAGAGCAATTTGCGTTATCCGGGTACTCATAAGTGCCAGACAGTGGGTTAATAGTCGTTGGGTATTTAATAATCCCCGGAATTGCAATTTCTCCTCCACATCCTGTACGAACAAAGTAAAACAATTTCCATTATACTCATTACTATCTACAAAGCAATAGCCGTTGTTTTCTAGTCCATACATAATATTATGTATCTTTACATATCTCAGTGTTAATATTAGAAAACCAATACCATTATAATACCATTTAGTGGATCTTGGAAATTGCTGTGTATTATACAGAGTTAGAGTTACTCCAACTAGCAGTTATTATACCTAGTACCTACCTATACATTTATAGATCACGATGAACTTTTTAAAATGGTCGCAAAATAATTGTAAAGTATATTCTCAACTAAAGAATCCAGTTGAATTACGCGCAGTTATAAAATATCATAAAACTGACAATAGATGTTTAAATGTTTTTATTTATTTATTTTATGTAAAATCACTGACATTAATTAAGTTTGTATTGCAAATCGTATACTATAGTTTTATTATTGTCACGGTAGACCACGGTTCATTGGTTGACCGCTTATTTTTATTTGGTCGATCGCGTATTTGGGAATGGCCATTCAATTAACAATAATTAATAGATACACCACTTGTGATTGACGTATTAATTTTACGAGCACACTGTATAAGTTAAATATTAGGTTGGTTTTTTTTACTTTGAACTGCTTGATATTGTATTTCGAATCCATGGTAGGCACCTTCAGCGTCTGTCTTGAATATCATCGTGAAACCATCCATAAATGTCATTGAATGTGGTACGTTAGTCCCGCAATACGTGCCAACGAAATCTCCTGTATGATTGTCCGACAGGCTTGCGGTGTTGTATATTGTTAAACTGTCATAACGACACCCATGGTCTGCTGCACATTCATAAAAACATGATAATTTCATATTTTCGTGTAACGTTAAACGTTGTTAGTTAGATATAATATGTTGAGATTTATATGTTTTTGGGCTGGATATGGCAACTGAACAGTGAGGAAGATAAAATTAATACACCAAGTTATAATTTTACGTTACAGTAGATACGTGAAGTTTTGCCCCTAGCAAACCATGAATAATGTAAAAAACCCGCTCAAAATCTAGCCATGCAATTTTGTTTTTCCTTATCGGATTTTTCGTAAAGTTGACTTTAAACAACCGATGATGATTATTATTACTTATTAGTTATTAGTTTAATTATATTACCATAGGGGAACCTCGTTGGTACATTTTTTTTACTTAACTGAAGCTAACCTAACCTAACTTTAAAAATATAATAGTATGAGTGTCCCTATTTCAGTTTTATTGTACGGCAATGTAACAAGGACAAATCGGCGTCAGTGTACTCAGAAATAGAGATTAACACATTGTCTCGACGCACAATCATTTTTCGAACCATAAATTGATTTCACATTAAATACATCCATTATATCATGCAGATTTTATGCAGTGACTGAGTGACATACTCAAAGACCTGTTACACTCAAAATCTACTATATTATAGCTGAGCAAGTTCTCAGGTTTATATAAAAATGTATAGAGGTTTTTTTTTTTAAAAAATATTTATCAAATATCATATCGAGCAATATTATAATATTCAATAAAAAGTTACCTTCCAGTTGGAACGAATTAAAAATCAATTTTATTTCCTCTCCGGGGACAGATATCGTATAGTTGCATTCTATGTCGTTCGGATAATGTTTTTGATAGTTCGGTGAAAAAATTTTTCCAGAATTTTCAGTGAAAACTCCACCACATGTACTAGACCACCTGGCCTAAATAATAAGATATTATTTAGAAAATCTTATTCGATTAATACAATAAAGAAATAGACTTGCTTTAAAGCCATCGCCTTGTATATCACTATCAGTTCGCAGACGAATTTTGAGTTTTGATTCGGACGAGTTGAATGGTGGTGGAATTTGACGACCACACAATCGACTTCCAATTGGCATCCAAATATCATTAACGAAATTAAAAACCTATTTCATCATGAATTAATAAATAATTTACTTTTTAAAATATTCAAATTATTATTTTTACGTATGGGAGGTATTTAAAAACGTTTGGCACCAATTTGTTTATATTATTTTGACGGGAATATTAACAAGTACATTAATAAACAGTAAAAAAACATGTATTCCTATTATAAGTATCCATAATTTGTTACCTGCACATAGTCTTTAGTACAATTTACACTTTGTTCCAGATAGAAACGTTCTACGAATTGCAAGCCAACGTTGTTGCCTGGCAATACCGCTATAATCCATTCGCACTCTTCGTTGTTTGGATATAAGTTTGGATAATTTCTACTAGATATTTCGCCTTCTTCCGCTGCATACATATTTCCACAGCCATTTTGTCGGGATTCTAAAGTTAAATTGAACCCTTTCATGTTACTTTTTCCATTTTCAGATGAAAATACTACCCATAGCTCGTTTGAAGTAGCTACTAAATTTTCCGGCAAAATGTTACCACAGTATTTACCCAATACAGGACTTTCAGGACTTGGCCCATCGTGTAACATAATATAATTGTTATCACACGATGAGTCGAGGTCGATATCATTAAAACGTACCTAAAGAAAAAAAAATGAATTCAATTTTTAATTTAATCTAAGTTTATTATGTAGTGTATTTATTTTTAGAAGGTATACTATTATATATTATTATTAATACAATTTTAATGAAGAAGTTATACTTAAAAAAATTAAAACTAAAATAATACGAACAAATCTGTTTTATAATAAAATACCAAATATTTCAGTTATTTAAAACATTACGTTATTGAAAACACTTCGAAACAGTTGAACAAATTATTCTATTGCTGTAGCATGAATAATCCAACCTAACAAATAAACTCTTAAAGCTGCTTAAGTTTGAAATTTTAATCTATTGAGCATATTGTAGTTACTTTAAACTTTGAAATATACACATGTATAAGTATATTATCATAAGATATTACTTATCGTCAGTGTTTATACTTACATCGACGTTATTACCTTCAGGAAGTTTCAAATACCAAGCACATTTTAAATTTTGGCCATAATTTTTAGGATAATTAGTACTAGTTATTGTTATTTTCTGCCCATTCATCACTCCGCCACATGAATTAACGTTATATTCAATTATCCCTGTGAAGTTAATTTTCCTTAAGTTTGTTCGCACCTAAAATATGAACTCATTATTCATTATCAATTAATTCATACGTTTTGCTTGAATTTAATTTTTAATGTATTACCGAAAGCTTAACCATGGGCGTTGGACTTAGTATTGTAAACTTGTCGTTCGTATTCGACATTGGACAATATCTTTTTAATAATTCACTATCATCTTCAAAATAATAATTAGAAATACATTTTAAAGACATATAAAGTGTAGCGATAATACAATATAATATATCTACCATAAGTGGCCAATAAAAGATAATATTCTTGGCAAGATATCTGGCTTTCATTGACTTTGAAATTAGTAGATATTACAATTGTTCCATTAGTGTTTGTTAAATCCCATTCGCAATAACCCTTGGTCAAATGTTTGATAGGAAATACCAAATTACCTTTGATACTAGCATCGATTATTCCTCCACAAACTATAACATTTATAAGAATGTAACTGCAGCTAATCTAAATATATATTTTTATTGTTCCAATATTTATAATTAATATAACAAATTTAAAAATTAGCTGGTTTTTTCTTTATTTTTAAAGTAGCATAAATTATTGTTATTACAGGTTTTTGAGATTGTAGAAATGGTCTAATTTAAGGAATTTAAATTTAGTATAAATAATCAATATCAAGCATCAACCATCATCAATACATAATATAAAATAAAGTTGCTTTTTTTTTGTATTGGATGAACTCCGAAATGGTTTGACCGATTTGGCTGATTCTTTTTTGTTGTGTTCATAATTAGCAGGACAAGGTTTGCATGAAAGACAATTTTTAAAAAATTCAACCAAAAAGTAGGAAATCTGGATGGAAAAAATATAACAGTGGCACCATCAACGTGTTGTAAATTCTAAACGTCATAATTTAAATAACGTTATTTCAAATTTCTCGTAAATCGTTTATGCAGTTTTCCTTGAAAGTGTGTGTAACCAATAGCTATATACAAAAAATTCAACAGAAAATGTTTACTTACTAGAAGGTTTGTCCGATGAGAATTTTAATCGAAAACCCTCAGGATCACCTTTTATGTTACCTTTTTCATAAACCAGTGTCATCTCGTTTTCAATTGATTCAAACATATAGTTCAATGATATAGGATTAATAATAGGGTCAATGCATACAACAGTCTGAGAGATCGTATTTTTTATTTGAAAAGCCTATAAAATAAAAACATTCAATAACATATAAATTTTAAAATATAAATTAAATTTATAATTTAAATGTATTAAAAATACATTTTTGGAATTAGTTATTTATAATATTTACTTCGATTTTCTCATGTAACATGTCCTCTGCGGGTAGTGAATTCCTGTCACAAGTTCGAATGAGCGATCTTCCTTTGATTATTTCTACAGTGATTCTACGTCCCTTAGGTACCTTAATCTTATAAATGCAAAGAACCCATTTACTATTCAACGTGGAGTAGAGAGGACTGCTTATTTCACCACTTTCAACATAGTAATTTTTAAAACAATCTATTGAACAATAAACACATAATGGCTAAAATATACAAACAACATTTCATTATAATTTATATTTAAATTTTGTTAATATGTCAAAATTGTATTCTAATATTATAATACAATATATTATATATTTTACAATGCATTGAGTAAAATATAAAGACGCATTACAGATGAAAAAATTATTTGGAATTACAATTAGTAATATATTATACTTAAACTACCTACCTATTTATTATACAATAATATTTTGATGTGATTTTACATAATTGGCTTTTATAATTATTGATGTAATCGAGTACCAATATCTTATGTTATTATTAATCAAATTACCTACCTATATATTCAGTCTCATATGACATTAAAAATTTTGCTTGTGTGTTGTTCATACGAAATGGTCCGTTTGTAAAGTATGATTTGAATTTAATAATTAATTCTTGACCAGATGATCTGATAACATCTAATGGTAGATCGGAACCAACAATTGTTGATATCTTCACCTCTAGAATAAAAAATAATATAAAAATTAAATCGTCATCAAAATATTTAACTATATATTTTTGATATTTTTTAATTGATATATTATAAAAAACTTATGAAGAAGTATTTTTAACTCTCCAAATTTTTGACCGAGTACAAAAATAATTTCGGTATTAGAAAACAAACTTAAAAATTGTCAAAAATGCTATCAAAAAAGAGTATGCATCAGACATTTGGTAAACATTTGAAAGGTTAGAAATTGCTTTTTATTTTTTCCGATTGTTCGGAAAAATGCTAAGAATTTTAGATTCTGAGTGAAACGATGAATGTATTGATTTTACAATGATGTGTGTTTTTTTATTTTTTTATTTTTTTTGTATCTGTGTACACGATAAGTAGTCGAAATAATGCTTCGATTTTCGACTTCAGTATCTTGTTCGATTGGAAAGTGAATATCGTTGGTGCATTGGGGAGGTCAAAATTTAAATTTCCCAGTAGTTTTCACAAGCGCCGGGAAAAAACAACATAAAAATTAAGGAAAAACGGGAATTTTTACGCAAAATTGATTTTCCAAAAAATCGATTTTGGTTATTGGTGTAACTCTAAAACAAATGAACGTATATACATGAAATTTTCACTGGTTGTTTATATTTGCATTTTCTATACACTATAACATTTTCAAAATATTTTGATTTATTTTGAACTGTTTAGGGACATTTTCATTTTCCATTTTTTTTTAGTTTTTTATCTAAAAATCTCAATAAAATTTTATTTGTTGGTTGCGAAAGCTTTAAAATTTAATAGAAGGCTCCTAATATGTTGTTTCAAAGGCAGATGAAAAATATTAAAAATCCTTAGTCACAATTTTTTTTTATAAGCATTTAAAGTTCAAAAATTGACAAAATATGGAAAAATCACGAAATATAGAAAATTATTTTGAGTTAAGAATTCGTAAAAGTTTTTCTTTTTAAATCTAAGATTTGAAAATGTAATACAAGATTACTAATAAGTTTGTCTACCTTTATCAATAAAAAAATCTCTACCGGAAAGTTAAATTAAATTTTTATGAGCGCTTGAAATTCAAATTTTTACAACATTGGATATCCACTCGATTTCTCATGACATGTGGCAATTTCCTTTTTTTGTTGTAATTAAAAAACGAATTACTGTAGATACATGAAAATTTCACTGAATGTTTATATTAGCATTTCCTATACACCCTACAATTTTGAAAATATTTTGACACTTTTTGAGCCGTTTACGGACATTTTCAGTTTTCAATTTTTTTAGTTTTTTTTTTCTATAAATATCAATTAAGTTTTATCTGTTGGGCCAAAAAGTGTAAAAATTTAATACAAGGCTCCTGATATATTGTTACAATATCAGTTGAAAAATATTAAAAATACATAGGCACAATTTTTTTTTATAAGCATTTTAACATCGAATTTTGATAGAATTTTTCAAAATCTCGAAAATTATTAATCATCGTAATTAATAAATTATAAAATGTTCAGTTTTTATAGCTAAGGATTGAAAATTTAAAACAAGATTCCACGTAAGTAGTTAATTCTCTTACCGAAAAATCTAAAAAATATACAATCACAGTTTACTTTTATAGTCATTTTATGTTCAAATTTGGACGAAATTACATATTAAAAAACCTAGTTATTTTGTTGTGATTATATAATATTATTCGTGGGTACCTACTTGAAACTTCTAAAGTGTACTATTATATATATATGATAGTATCAGGGTTTGTTGTTGATGTTGATGTATAACGTGTTATAAGTACCTAATGGATATTGTGATAATGTGATATGATTAATTTGGAATTTATTATAGGTCAATTTTTTTTTTAATACCATAGATATGTATATAATTTGTATTAAACCTAGACTGACATACCGTCTTCGCTCAGAATCGTTTTTCTTATACAATGATATTGTATCATTGAATTCAAATTTAATAGCATCCATTATACAGTGACCCACTTGTAACCTACTGTACAGCAGAGCGACATCCACTTACCCACCTTTTTAAGTTTGACATCTCAAAAATAGAAACTATAACCAATTTTCTAACAGAAACTACCACTCAAGAGTTGAAAATGTAAGCATTTTTTCTTCTAGCTCTTGTATATTCAGACACACACAGACACACACAAATAGACATTACTTGTTTTGTTTAGTGGGTCTACGTCAAATATAGTTAACGAGTCGTCGGAGGTTTCGTTGTTCACTACATCTCCAAAAATTCCAATGCCTGGATATCGGCGTTTAAGGTTCACCTTCTCAAATTTTAATATAACTTGCATGTTGGGTCCAGCGATAATTTTGTACTCACAATCCATGTTTGATTCGTATGAGCCGGGATAATTAGGTGACGAAATTTCACCTTTGTCTGCCCTTCGAGTTCCACCACATTTCGCTGTAGATAATAATAAGTTATTTACTTCACATCATATTGTAATTATTTTAATATAGATATGTTTTTGGGTTGGACGCAACTTATTTTTATAACCGAATTTTCGTAACACTTGAAAACCACAAATTACCAATGCATCAGCGATTACTGAATTTTCTTTGGAGAGGAAAAATATTTAGTAGCATGCTACCTTAATTCTTTTTTGTCCAATGAAAACATTAAAGCTGATAATTCAAGAATTTTTAACAAAAATATTTTACACGAGAAAAAAGTGTACTTATACAAATGTCAACCTATATCAGTTTTTGTTCTTTTTGAAGTTAAAAACGTTTGCGACAGTGATGACAAATCTTACGGCACTATTGTTAGTACTACAGCTTAGTTCCAAAATCAAAACCAAAAACATCAAAATGTCTGTATAAATCACATGTCAATGTGTTCAGGTTTAATGAAAAAACAATTTCTTCCATACATTTTATGGAATATATAAAAAAATAAAAAAGATGACAGTACATCGTTGGTACTGATGTTTAAAATAATATTATGCATAGTTATTAATTATTAATTTATTACATAACTTAAATTAAACAAAAAAGTAGTTACCTATAGTTACATTCAATTTAAAACCATTACTCGGTATAGTTAAATCCGTGAAATATTTAATGTATAAAAATCTGTCTGTAGTTTCGGTATTCGGAATGTCCTGACTGTTACAAAAATGACTTATTAATCGTGAAAATCGAGCTGCACCATCTCTGAATTCTAAATATTCTGTTTCACATCTATATGTATAGACACCAAAGTATAATCATTATATTTCATAAATTATTTATTGAATTAATTAATTGATTTTAGTCAAGTACAAACTATTGATTTTAATTTTTTTCCTTAAACAATTATATTATAAACTAAAATAGGCATTAATTTTACAATTACTTCGGAGTTAACACATTTTCTTAATCAATAAATCATAATTCAATTTAATTGTAGGTACATATAGTTTTAACTATAATTATATTATCATTATAATACAAGACATTCAAATTTTCTTAGGATAAATTGTCTTATTATCCTGTATAATGTTTATATATGTATAACAAACATAGGTTAATACAATTGTATAAAAATCTAGTGATATACGATAAACAAACTTTATCTTTTACATCTATACGCACCTATAGATTAATAGAAACACAAAAATATTAACTTTATTTTAAACTTACGTTTCACTGATGGAGAGATCTAAGTCTTCAATGGTTACAGATATCCGTGTGGCAGACGGTGCAACTACTGTCCAGATGCATTCTATGTGGGCTGGAGGTATATTTGGATATGAAGGAGATGTGATTTGGGTAATGCTGTATGCATCATTCAAAGAAATTTCTCCACCACAGTTTATTGATTTTTCTTCAAACGCTATTTTGACCTAATTTGAGTTTGTCAGGTTGGTAAATTTTAAACAAAATAATATTTGTGTATTCAGGAAAAATTTGAGGAAAACGATTTTAGAATTTTAGCGTTTTAGCACATTTCATCGTTCTACTAATTATTTAACCACATAACATAATATTTAAATGTATCGGTTCTAATGGATGTCGTACACTGTACATACTATTAAACTGTTAAAACTTACTATATTGTATCCTCCGTCTAGAACAGCATTGATTTGTAACATATTATCAGTGGTAGATAATGTTGATTCTTTAGATACTTTACAGTATTTTCCTTTGCCCATAAACGATGAATCCTCGTAAAATCCATTTTTCAACTAAAAGATTGTGTAAAGAATTAAAAATGAAAACATCATATTATTGTATAAATTTAAAAATGTGTTAAATTATAAAGGTCCTAACAATGTATATCTGCATGAAATGTTTCTTCTTAAAACTAGGAAAACAAATAATAATTGTCATATTTCCAGTATCTAAGTGTTGTGAGCGTATTTACTTGTACGATGACTTGAAGAAATACTAAGTCAATATTTATTAACACAACTAGGAATTAAAAAGAAGGGCGCAGAAGAAAAATTTGGAATCAAATCTCAAAATCAACCTGTTTATAATATTATGTGCCAACATACCAAAATATAACCATCAACACATCGACTACGTGATGATAATTTTATGTTCATAAGTTTCACTAAAATTGTTCTTCCGGGTCGTACAGTGATATTCCATGTACATCGAAGTTGTTTCGAGTGCGATAATTCAAATAGACTTGATACATCAGATAAACTAATTACTCCAGTTGGTCCTCGCAATTGACCTCCACATTCTATTATAACATAGAAAAGTTATGAAAAATGTTATCTGCTCTTACATATAAAATACAATTTAAGTAGATAATTTAACATACTTAATTTTGCTTTAACTTTAAATCCAGTTCCATTTAATGACTTGTTTGATATGAACGTTAATATTACTTTATTTTTTCCGACTATACTTGTGTCATTTATTTGTTTGGGGTTCGCATACACTGTTTTCAAAAGTATTGTATTTGCCGTATCAGGATCAACTAAAAAATAATTTATTTCTATAAACTAAATACGTAATATTCTGATCGATTTAATCACGGTTTGTGTTTATTAAACAGTCAATATTTTAGTTCCAAAATATTAAATAATTAACAAAATTAGTAATTAATATTAAACTAAAAAATTTCTTTAGAAAAAACCTATCTAAGATGAATACAAACAATAAATAAGTACTAACAATAATTAATGAACTTAAAAACAAAAATAAAACAACAATAATACCAGTTTCTACGTTCAGGTAATCTCCATGATGCGTGATCAAAGATGAACGAATAGGATAAAAATCTATGTCAATAAGTTCAATATCAATATGATAATGTGATTCCGTGTGTAATATCCAAGTAACATTGAGATTTGGTTTATAACCATGAGGATATCCAGGACTTGTAATAGTCACACTTGTATTAGAGGTTGATGATAAATAATAGTCAAAACTTGTACTATTAGCTGTAAATTATAAACATTGTGTCTTAATTAATATTTTACTTTAACTCGCTATATTCATATAACAACATATTATTGGTATAAAATTATGTATTTATACCATCGCTTACAATTATATGTCAACATTGGATATACTTTGTTCGAATATAGCGCATCTATTTGTGTCCACGATAGCAAAAACCGAATGCCTCCAACTTTTTTCTCCCCTGCTTTCAATCGTATGAAAACAGTGTTATCGCTGGATATAATAGTTTTCTTTGATTCTAAATTGTTATTTTTTGTAGAGCTTAGTTCAAATAAAATTAATGTTTCGACATTACTTCCATCGTATATCTAAAAATTCAAATAAATTTGAGAATTACTGAAAATACGAAAGATATGCTTCACCCAAGAGTATTCATTTACTTTTAATTCGTGAATTTCTGATGTGGAAATAAAGTCATTAATCACAATTTGAATTTTTTTTTTTTTATCTACCATTATTGTCCACGAATAATCTTCACTATCTCTATATGGTCTGGGATACATTGGACTAGAGATTTTGCCTGATCGCTGTGACTTGTAGATTTCAGAAACTAGCATATAAATGTTAAAAACTACTTAGTTAAAAACATTATATCAGTCTGATATTAATATTACCATATTTAAAGTCTGCAGTAAATCCTTTGGCTGAACCAACAGAATTCGAACGAAATTTGATCCAAAGTGTCGAACCCGAAGTCATATTGGATGGCAAATTTGGTCCGCAAAATATACCTAAAACTGGACCGATAGAATCCCCTTCTCTAACTTCCACATAATCTTCATTGCAAAACTCGTCATCTTCTAATTCAAAATCAATGAAATTCAAAGACACAAGATTTCCATAGGAGGACTTTAATATCCAAACACATTCTGAATCTCTAAAATAATTATTTGGATAGTTGGGTGAAGAAATTGTTCCTAGTATGGAGTCATAAGTTCCACCACATGCTAATTAAAACAAAACAATATTACTGCGAGGATATTTACATCGTATAAATTATATCATAAGTTTACTGACCTACTGATCTTACAGAGTACAGAGCTGTAAATGAATCCAACGCACCAGAGTTATCTGTGTACTCTATACGCATTGCAGGTCCATTACTGACAATAGGCGGTGGTATTGGATTTGACTTACAAAATTTAGTTATTTCAGGTGCATCTGAATCTGGCCCATCCAAAATTCGAAATATTGTGTGAAATAAATGGTTAGAACACGGACGTTCAGTTATATTTGACTTTTCTACTGTTTTAATATCTTCTGCGAAATGTGCTATGTCTATATGAGTAAACGTTAAAGTGACTTTCGATTGAGGGATGTCAGATATAATAGTCCAAGTACAGTTCTGGAGTTCACCATTTGTATAATATGGATTGTTAGTTATAATTCCCGAATCATTTGTTATTAATTTTGCTCCGCATGCCTAAAAAAAAATTCATCTCAATAGTAGAAGAATTGCATACATTAAAACTAATAAAAATTACCGTGGAATATATTGCTTTAAACCCTTTCGCTTGGAATTCATGTTTACCAACTTCAAAGGATATAAGGAGCTTATTTGATAAAGACATAACAGGTGGTGGTACACTATTTCCAGAGTGATTGAGGAGTAATTTCCCATGCATATTATCATCATATACAAGGACGATATCATTATTCCCTAGAGGCGAACTCTGAGTACTGAAGTCGACGAATGTAAGATTAATTAAATGTTTTTTTGCTATCTCAATATTCCACGTACAAGAACTGTGAGAATCGTAGCTCTGAGGGTAATTGCTAGTATGGATAACTCCCTGAGGTGCAGTAAACATTCCACCACATTCTAAAAAAAAATAAAAAAACAAAAACCATTAAAGTTAAGATAATCACTTTTTTAGTTTTAAATTTTAGACAATCAAGTTTATAAATAATATAGTATAGTTTATCAGTTTATCACTTTTCATCAGACAAAAATTTCAAAGATAAGATATTTTGTTAACTTTGTAGTTTGTAATTTTCCTAGTTATTTTTGTTAAAAGTAGAAAAAATAAACAAGCATACAGTGATAATTTCCTCGTCAAAATTATTATAAAAATTATTTTAAGATATACATATAATATTTAGTTTTTTTTGATTTTACTTCAGAAAATAATTTTTTTAGATTCTGAGTGAAACGATAAATGTATTGATTTTACAATGATGTGTGTTTTTTTAAGTTTTAAATTTAAATTTTAAATTTTTTTATTTTTGTGACTGTCATCACGGTTTGGGGCAGTAAAACTGCTTCGATTTTCTTCAACAGTAGATTGTTCGATGGAAAAGTGAATCTAGTTGGTGCATTCGGAAGATAAAATTTAAAAATTCAAAATAGTTTTCACGAGCGCCGGGAAAAACAAATAAAAATTAAGGAAAAACGTGAATTTTTACGCAAAATCATTTTTCTACAAAATCGATTTTGGTTTTTGTTGTTACTCTAAATGAACGTATATACATGAAAATTTCACTGGTTGTTTATATTTCCATTTTCTATACATGATAAAATTTTCAAAATATTTTGATATGTTTTGAACTGTTTAAGGACATTTTCAGTTTCCCATTTTATTAGTTTATTTTTCTATGAATGTGACTAAATTTTTATTTGTTGAGTGAAAATACTTGAAAATTTTATACAAGGCTCCTAATATATTGTTACACTGACATTTGAAAAATATTAAAAATCCTTAGTCACAGTTTTTTGTTATAAGCATTTCAAGTTCAAATATTAACAAAATACTTAACAAAAATGACGAAAATTTGCAAATTATTTCTAAAAATTTTTCTTTTTAAATCTAAGATATGAAAATGTAATATTCAATATTCCTCATAAGTTTGTCTACCTTTATCAAAAAAAAATGTCTATAAGAAACTCAAATTAAATTTTTACGAGCGCTTGAAATTCATATTTTTACAACATTTGTTATTCACTCGATTTCTCATGTAACGATTTTCTTATTTTGTTGTAATTAAAAAACGAATGACTTGAGATACTTGAAAATTTTACTGAATGTTTAAATTTTCATTTTCTTTTCAACTGATATTGTAACAATATATAAGGAGACTTGTGCTAAGTTTTTACACTTTTTGGCCCAACAGATAAAACTTTATTGATATTTATAGAAAAAAAAACTAAAAAAATTGAAAACTAAAAATGTCCGTAAACAGCTCAAAAAGAGTCAAAATATTTTCAAAATTGTAAGGTGAATAGGAAATGCAAATATAAATAATCAGTGAAATTTTCATGTATCTACAGTCATTCGTTTTTTAATTACAACAAAAGAAGAAAATCGCTACACGATAAATCGAGTGAATATCCAATGTTATAAAAATTTGAAATTCAAACGCTCATTAAAATTTAATTTGAGTTTCTTATAGACATTTTTTTTTTTTTGATAAATTTAGGTAATCTTATAAGGAATTTTGTATTCAATTTTAAAATGTTAGATTTAAAAAGAAAAATTTTTACGAATTCTTAACTCAAAATAATTTGCTAATGTTCGTGATTTTTCCATATTTTGTCAATTTTTGAACTTTAAATGCTTATAAAAAAAACCTGTGACTAAGGATGTTTAATATTTTTCATCTGCCTTTGAAACAATATGCTATGAGCCTTGTATTAAATTTTCAAAAGTTTTTAACCGACAAATACAATTTTATTGATATTTTTAGAAAAGAAACTAAAAATAAAAAATGGCAAATGAAAATGTATCTAAACAGTTCAAAATAAACCAAAATATTTTGAAAATGTTATCGTGTATAGAAAATGCAAATATAAAAAACCAATGAAAGTTTCATGTATCTAAGGTCATTTGTTTTAAAGTTACACCAAGAACCAAATACAATTTTGTGCAAAATGGATTTTGTGTAAAAATTCCCGTTTTTCCTTAATTTTTCTTTTGTTTTTCTAGCCGCTTTTGAAAATTACTATGAATTTTAAATTTTGACCTGCCCAATGCACCAATGATATTTACTTTCCAATCAAACAAGATACTGAAGTTGAAAATCAAAGCAGTATTTCGACTACTTATCACGTACACAGGAACAAAAAAAAATAATTTAAAAAAAAACACATATCATTGTAAAATCAACACATTCATCTTTTCACTCAGAATCTTAAATATAATGAAGCAGATAATTATATATTTGGGTAATAATATTATCATTTTAAATAATTATAGAAGAAAATAAATACTCGATCCAATCGTCCTGTATGTAGCTTGGAAACGTTTTCTCTGAGATTCGTCGAATGATTCAAATCTTACAAAAGCTTCATTTCCACTAGACGTCAAAGTAATTGGACTTGTTTGTTTATGGCATATTCTTAACAATTCCGGGGCTGAATCATCATATCCATTGTAAATCTATAAGAAATATAATAGTTTTTAAAATTCTGAATATAAACAGACCTATATATATACACACAGCTAAGTAATCAGTTAAACAAGATCCTGAAGTTTCAAACCACAAATCTTCTATAGTTATTTCCACAATATGTCCATTATTGATGACAATATTCCATTCACAAGTTGTACTCAAACTATAAAATTTAGGATATTCGGGTGATGAAAATTCTCCTTGCAATTTATTTAACACTCCACCACAACCATCTACTATCCATTCGATACGAAATTTATTCTCAAATATTTTAGATTCGTAGGAATCATAAGTGATTCTAACAATATTCTTAGTTGACGATATCACCGAATGTGGTTCTATGGAACAATTATTTTTCCACAAAACAGTATTAATGTCGTTCCTGTTTACTCCTTCAGTTATCTATGATTAAAAATAGAAATTAAAATCTATCAAAAACCATAAAATATTTTATGTCATATAAAATATGTCCATACATATACTTACAATTAAATTGTTATCTTCACTTTCATGATGAAATTCGTTTGAAAGCACTTTAGAATACCTAAAAATATGCAAAATCTAAAGTAATAATCCTTTTAATTTATGAATTTCTAACACTGCAATAATTGTTGTTTTAAATTATTTACTTATCCTTTTTTTTTTTATTAATTATCCCGCGGCAACTTTAGGCCATTGGGAAGGGGGTGGAACTGTAGGTTTTTGGAACTATAGGTATGTTACACGTCGGTATATTTTTGGCAGAATTTCTATTGGGGCACCCGTAGGTTTCTGCCATGCCCCCGATGATGCCACTTGTTCTCCGGACACCGTCACTTGCCCGGAGAAAAATGCCGCCCGGTGGATACTCATCCTTTATTTTAATTTTTAATACTATATTTTTTCTAAAGCTCAATATATAAAATAATTACACTCAAATTCCAATTTATGTAATACAAATAAATATTTAATTACAGAGATGTAAAATTATAAAAAAAAAATACGCCATTTATTAAATTACGAATTAGACAAACTTTGAATCATATACAAGTTTGTATTTTTAACTGTACAATGTACATTTATAATTTATACACAACATTTAATGAAAAAAATAGGTGAAGTCATTCTACAATGTAAAGAAGATTTTGAATAAACATTGGCAATGAGTATTTCAGTGTAATGGATGAGATAAACTAGAATCTAATACTTATTAAACGATTCTGAGCAGAACGACGCCTACATTTCTAAGGATGTTTTATTATTTATTTATTTTACTACAAGTAAAATATAAGTAAGCCCGCTAAAGATACCTCCAGCTTAAGACCCCGTTCAGCGAAAAAAATTATGAAGCAGAACGGAGAGCATGTTAACGGATCATGCAGAAAGAAAAAAGAAACTACATGAACTATTGCGTGGGACAGAACAAGACCGCACACAAAGTAGAATATGGAACTTTTTCACAAAGATTAAAAAGTACAAACAATTAAACCCTATTCTAAAAGCTATTAAAGACACTGATGTCAAAATGTTAATAGAGCCAATTGAGGAAGTAACACGATGGAAAAATGACTTTGAAGTACTGCTTAATAGTGAAATACCAGTGAGACCAGTGTCACCATGGATAGATCATAGAGCTGAACAGGAGGTAAGCGATAAATCCATGCAAGCAGTCAAAGAAGCTATCAACCGTTTGAAGAATTGGAAAGCGCCTAGAGCAGATGGAACAGAAAGTTGTAAGGAGTATACATAGGGATAATCGTGGTATCGACATTGGATCAAAGAAGATTGGTATTCTAGGTTTTTCTGATGATTTGAATTTAGTTGGTGACGATGGGGAGAGTGTGACACAGAGCACCACAGCTCTCATTAATGAAGCAAAAACCATAGGGCTGAATTCAAATGATAATAAAACATTAAAACCAAAGTGATGAAGCTATTACCAGTCAGCAACCAGACTAACAATGTAGTGGTTCAATTACATACATTTGAAAAAGTACACCAATTTACATATCTGGTGCCCTCTATCAGTGATAATAATGATTCTTCCGTCGAATTAAATTGTCAAATCATCAAGGGAGAAAAGGTTTCATTTTCGTTAGCTAAATACCTAAATTTTAAACTGTTTTCTAGAATAACCAAAGTACACCACTACACGGCGATAATTAGACATACACTAACTTATGGATGTGAGTTATGGCCTTTAACCACAGAATATAACAATGATCAGAATGAACACTGATAACATTTTAAACAGGCAGTATAGGACAACGGCTTGAGTCGGTCGGCCATGATACCTAAGGGTTACAGTAGGGCCAGTTCAACCAATCCACAGGGAGGAGACCCAGAAGACGTCCAAAGAAGTATTGGATAAATGGAATAAAGCAGGACTTAGAGAAACTAGGGATACGGATTGGGAAGAAAAGGTACAAAATCGAGAAGAGTGGAAGGAGGTGTCGGTGGAACCAAAACCTCTTGAAGAGTTGTGATGCCAATGAACAAGAAGAATAAGTAATTTAATTTTCTATTAGTTATATGGTTGTGATAATGATTGACCGTTGGGGTGCGGAGTTACAGTTATAAAGGGTGTCCCGTGAGGATATACGCATTAGTCGTAGGGGGGGACTCGCCGCCCGGACAAAAATCGGGTTTTTGCTGTTTTACAAACAAACTAAAAAATATTGAAAATCATGAGGCTAATGAAAGTAAAATGTTGAATGGTCAAAATGTTCAGAAAATTAAACTCCATAAAATGGCGTTTGATATTAAACTATTTCGATATTTGGTGAAAATATCAATAATAGCCGCACCTTGCAGTTTTTATATTTTTTAACCACAACACAAAATGTTTTGTAATGTTATTTAAATTTCCCGGATATGTTAAATAGTACTGTAAATTTTGACCCTGAATATACCGAAAAGGTGAATATAAAATCTCGTCGTCGTCGTCGTCTTCGTAATCGCCGTATTCATCTATCCACGGGATGCTATGAGGTGATATTTTAAATGCAGTAAAAGTTATATTAATTTTACTTCCTTTGGGGGCTATAATTGTCCACACACATATTTTTCTGCTTGCATATTTTTCTTTAACCATTTCAATCGCGCCTTGATATCCCTTTAAATTTACATGGCAGTCTAAAAAAAAAAACAATTAGTATTAAAACTTTGCTATACATCATTCACAATTAATTTTTTATAATTTAATTTATACGAACCAGTGGCATATGTTAACGAAAAACCTCTACCTTTAGAAAAACCACTACTTCTAAATTTAATATACATTTGATTTGATGTTGAATGTAAAACTTTATATGTTTGAGTATAATTACAAAATGTTCCTAATGATTTACTAACAGAACTTCCACCATCATAAAACTGTAAAAAATAATTTACAACAAATATTTTCCCACTTAAATCGATACATTTAACTTAAGTCATAACTATAGGGTAGATGGACAGGGTGGAATAAAAATAATTATGATAGTGCAATCGGGTTGGGTTGAATTCCAAAAAACTAATACATTTGTAAGCCCACATATAATACTATGTAATATGCGTAAACACATGGGCCGGAACATGAAATATTTTATGCATTAATTTATAATTCAGACCAAAATTATAGGTTTACCAATTACCACCTATGAGTATTAAAACACAATATTGGTACATACTTCGAGAAAATCGTCATTACACAATAATCCAGGAACATTGTCTGTTACTAACTGTAGATCTAATATATTAATGCTGATACGACTTCCTTGTTCTACATTTATCTTGTAATAACATTCTAATGTTTCTTGTACAGGTAATGGATAGTTAGGAGATACGATATGCCCTTGACCAGAATTCAAAGTTCCACCACAACCTTTTAAATATGTTATTTAAAATATTATGTGTGTAAATAAATTATATTATATTTGATAGGTAATACCTCTGGCTGTTGTATACCATTGCATGAAAAAACCTTTAAGTCCTCTAGTTTCATCAGATACAAATCTTATAAAAAGTGAATTTCCTGATGATGATAAAGTAGGAAGAGTTATATATCTACAATACTTTCCAATTAAAGGTGATGTAGAATATCCACCATTTCTATAAAAATGTATAGGTATAATTATTACATGTCGCATAATTTATGCTTAAATCAGTAATTTCATATGGTTGGAGGGGGAGGGGTTATCATAATAATTACATATTATACACCTACCTAATATAGTTAATAAAAAAAGAAAAAACATGAATAATATGATACCCATTCATATTTCTATATTTTTTTTTGTTAGTAGCTTATAAAATATTATAATTTATAGGTAATAAAATTTTTATTTTTTTTTTTGGATTTTTCGATCATTTGTTGACAACGATGTCGTCGATAACGTTTGAAAAATTATTTGAAAATACACACTTTTTTGTTTTTTGTTATAATGCATATTTTCCATTTTTTTATCCACACACTGTTCAACTCTTCAGATTTCACCGAGGTTATCACTTGTTACATCGTATTTAACACTTGTCAGTAGTTTCAGATACTAGATTATGAGATACATTACTTACTAATCTATAGTATTTGATAGTTTTAAAGGTTAGATTAATATATAGTTTTAAAAGTCACCACAATGTCGCACTGTCGAAGCGTGACTCACATATCTAAAAACACGAAACCCCTTACTTATAACCGATTGACAATAACCATACATCATAATATTTATTGATTTATATATCAAACTAAAATCAATCATTATTATAAATTTATAACTAATAAATTTAAAAAATTTAAATACTATGTTAGTAGTTTTAAATGTTTTTAAAAACATTCATATATAGGTACTTTCCGTGTTATAACTTATAAGGGGTTTAAACCCCCTACCCACCGTGGCAACCTCCCTGACTTAAATTAGACGTACCGGATTTCAACAAAATCATAACTACAGTCACGACTCTCTTCGAGATCTAATTGAGTGAAGTTCAACTCAATCTGATTTGAGACTGGTACATTTATGGTCCATTTACAATCCATCCTAGGAGGATAGTCGTTTGGGAAATTTGGTGACGTAATAAAACCTTCTGAGGTGAAGAAGTTTCCACCACATGCTACATAAATATAAACCATTAATTATATGATAAATGTATATTAGAATAAATTAACATACCTTCTGCTTTATTTATAGAAGTATAATTTAACATAAACCCATCCAGTGCTCCTAAATGATCAGTTTTATATACTATTGTCAGACGATTACCTAATGAAGTTAATACAGGTGGAACTTTAGATCCACAATATCTAAAAATTATAGCATATAAGTTTTAAATATATTCGTAAAGGCATTTAATTTTCTATTCAATGCACCTATTTTAATAATAAGTCCAAATATTTAATTATCATTGCAATGTGAAACTATTCAGTCACTTACTTGGCAATTTTTGATGCGTTTCCTTGAATACTATTATCATAGACTTCAACATAGTCATTATTACAAGTGAGATGGTTATCCAAAGAAAATGATACCCAATTTAATCGAATTTGACTAGATTCATTTACAGATATAATCCAATTACAAATCTGATATTTTAAATATTTTTCCGGATTTTTCGGTGATTGTATGGTACCAGACGGTTCCTTTAATATACCACCACATGCTAATTAATATAAAAATATTTAAATCATAATTATCATAGTTATTAGTTTAATTCAATAATACTATTGTTTACTTATATCAATGGTTGAATAATTAGCCCGAAATCCTTTATTAGAATATAAATGCGAATCGACATTCGAAAATTTTAACAACATATAATTATGTGTTGATATGTATGGAAGTTTGGGAAGTTTTTGAATATTTCCACATAGCAATGCGATTATAGTTGAATTCGAATTGTCCCCGTCCCTGATCTGAAAGTTAAATCATTTACACTGATTATCATTATCAATAAAATATAGGTACGAACAAACTCGTGATGGTTTTAGATTACGAAAAGTGTAAAATATATGAATCAAATTATAATATAATATAATATATATTAGGTATAATTTACTCATTCAAATTCTTACAATTTATAAAACATATTAGGTACGATTAGATTATCTATATAATAATTATGTAAATTATAACTACACATTTTCAAAGGTCTCACACCTTAAATAATATAAACTTCTGTAAATGAAATAATAAAACAGATGATTTCTAAAATAAATGTACAAATTGAAAAAAAAAATTTAATTATTTTCATAATTAATGAATGTTTATAGAGTTGTACTTAGTACTTTATTAAACTTCTATTTGCGTATTTTAATATTATTATTTACATTAAACATATATACATAACCGTCAAGCTACTACTATTAATTGAAATAAATACTAAATTAAATTTAGGTACTTTCTATAAAACAAAATATATCTATTTACAAATATTATAAGCCCAATTTAAGTATCTAACAAAAGGATCACTATAAAATATTTCTAAATCTTAATTACCTCTAACGAATTTAAATAACATGATGGATAATTAACATCCATATCCATATCCAAAAATGATAATCGAATAGCTTTGCCAACTGGTTGTTCGATTAGATACTCACATATTTTTTTTTCTGGGTATGGTATTGGATAGAATGGCGATTCGATTATACCATTACTATCAATAAATGTTCCACCACATACTAAAAGTATAAATTATTCAAGAATGTTTACGAATTTTCAACATTTAATATTAAAATCAAGGAAAGTATAATATTCTATTAAATATTATTTTGATTATTATTCTTCTATTATTACATAATTTTATTACAAAATAAAACAATATTTTTACTACATTATATTATTATGATTTAATTACTAATTGGTTCTTGAGAAGATATGAAATAAAAATGTAATAAACTATAAAAATTATAAAGACAAAAATGGTTTAATTATATATATATTTTTTTTTAATTTTAAATTCTTTAGATATAATAGGTGCTTTTTGTAAAAATAATTACCTGAATGTAAGTATAGTAATAATCATAAAATTGTAAGTTAGTACCTAGTAAAAATGATTTTATTTTTATCTATTATATATTTATACATACATATATCATATTTAATTGTAAACCCTTCAATTATTGATGAAAAATTTGATATAAAAAGAAGAGTAACTTCATTACTGTTTGTGGTTATTGGTTGAGTATATCTAGTTGAACCACAATAACGACCAATTAATGGAGATTTTATACTGGGGCCATCGTGAATTTGTAAGAATATAAATATCTTATATTTCTGTCATAAAAATAATTTGAAAGTATTATAAAGGGTTGATAAAATTTAAGTAAAGACAACATCACAAATTAGAAATAACACATACTTCCAAGAATTCTTTTGAACAATTTGTAGAATATTTAATGCCAAACTTCTTAACGAACTCGAGTTTGAGTTTCTGATGAAGTGGCATTTGTATATGCCACTCACAATTCAAACTGTCCAAATCGTTAAAGCTATCACTTGTCAAATGTAGGGGAGAAGATATGGTTCCAGACGTGCTTGTATAAGTTCCACCACATCCAGGTACACCTATTCAAGTACAATATATTAATATGTAATTTTTTCAGTTAATAAGTAGAAAATTTATTATATAAGAAACATAATATGAAATGTTGAAACAATAAATTATTATATAGAAACAGTGCCGTAGACAGGAATTTTATATGGGGGGGGTTTATTATAATAATAACATGTTATAGTAAATTAAGAAAAAATAACACATAATTTATATTTTTATATCTTTATTTTAGTGTCTTATAAGTTATAATATCAGATCTATTTTTTTTTTAGATTCTGAGTGAAACAATGAATGTATTGATTTTACAATGATGTGTGTTTTTTTCTTTATTTTTTTGTTTTTTTTTTGTGTGTCATCACGTTTTAGGACAGTAAAAGTGCTTGGATTTTTTTCAACAGTAGCTTTTCTGATAGGAAAGTGAATCTAGTTGGTACTTTGGGGGGGGGGGGGGGTCAAAAGTAAAAATTTTCCAGTAGTTTTCACAAGCGCCGAGAAAAACAAAATAAAAATTAAGGAAAAACGGGAATTTTTAAGCAAAATTGGTTTTCCAAAAAATCGATTGTGGTTTTTAGTGTAACTCTAAAACAAATAAACGTATATACATGAAATTTTCACTAGTTGTTTATATTTGCATTTTCTTTACACGATAACATTTTCAAAATATTTTGATTTATTTTGAACTGTTTAGGCACATTTTTATTTTCCATTTTTTTTTAGTTTTTTTTCTAAAAATATCAATAACATTTTATTTGTTGGTTGCGAAAGCTTGAAAATTTAATAGAAGGCTCCTAGTAAATTGTTTCAAAGGCAGATGAAAAATATTAAAAATCCTTAGTCACAATTTTTTTTTATAAGCATTTAAAGTTCAAAAATTGACAAAATATGGAAAAATCACTAAAATTAGCAAATTATTTTGAGTTAAGAATTCGTAAAAATTTTTCTTTTTAAATCTAAGATTTGAAAATCTAATACAAGTTTACTCATAAGTTTGTCTACCTTTATCAATAAAAAAATCTCTACCGGAAAGTCAAATTAAATTTTTATGAGCGTTTGAAATTCAAATTTTTACAACATTGGATATTCACTCGATTTCTCATGTAGCGATTTCCTTATTTTGTTGTAATACAAAAACGAATAACTGTAGATACATGAAAATTTCACTGAATGTTTATATTAGCATTTCCTATACACCATACAATTTTGAAAATATTTTGACTTTGTTCAGCTGTTTGACTGATATTTCAAAGTCTAACATCTCAGCCAATCTCTATTTAAAAATATAATTCTAGTTAAAAAAATGAACATTAAAAAAATTGAATTTAAGGCATTCATTACTTGAGCATCTTTGAACATTTTTTCAGTTTTTTTTAGCACGGTTTTAACTTTTAAAGTTTTAACTGTAATACTGATAATACCTAATTAACATTTTATCTTAAATTTCAGTATTATCAACATGAACATATAATAAGATTATCAATTATCACAGTAACAAAACGGTTATGGTAATGGTGATTTGTCATTGCGACCATTAGACGATACACAAAATACCTTACTTATAACCAATAACAACACAAACATCTAAAATATTATTAATAACTATTAATGATAAAAATTTTTTTTAAATATATAAGATATATTAGTAGTTTTAAATATTTGAAATAAATTTATAAACTTTCCAAGGGGGGGGGGTTGAACCCCCTAAACCCCCCCCCGTGTCTACGGCCCTGTATAGAAATAAATAATAATATATACCTTCAATTACACTGTACGTTATTTGAAATCCGTATTCTTGGCCAAGACTATCAGAATGGAAATGCAAACTTGCATGAGAACTTGAAGTTATTATAGGAGGAGGCAAACTTTGCTTAGGAGTATTGCATAATTTGGCCAATATTGGACTGTGCTGAGTAAAACCATCTCTAATCTATATTTATAATTAAATAATTGTAATTTATTATAATGATTATTTTTTAGATAATCAACGTTTATCGTTTTAACCATCAATAATAGTATAATACCCGTACGAAAATGTTACCTCTAAATAGTCGTAACTACAAGTTATATGGTTCTCAAAGCTTAATGAAAAGAAATTGAATTGAATTCTTTTTCCTGGAATGGCATTCAATGTCCAATAACAGTCACGATTATTTGGATATTTACCTGGAGAACCAGGAGAAGATAATGTTCCGTGAGAATCGATATTGAATGTACCACCACAGTCTAAAAAAATAATTTGAAGGTTTTAATTAATGTATAGATTTAGGTAAGAATAATGCACTAATATGTCAACATTAAACTCTACCTGGTTGTATTGCTGTGTAGTTTAACTGAAAACCTCGATAATTTGTGGATGCGTCAGATCGAAATCTTATAATAACTGAACTTGAATCCGAAATAATGTTATTGTTTATAGGTAATTTATTTCCACAAAATCTACCCAACGCCTTACCACCATCGTCGTCGTTGTTTATAATCTAAAACGAATCAAAAGAGATAACTAAAAATACAAAATAAAAACAAAATGTGCTTACTTCAACATAATCCAAAGAACAATTTATTGATTTTTCAATATCAATCCAAACAAATGATATATTTATGACTAGAGACAGATTTACATTAATTATCCACGCACAATTCATGTTGCTATTATATGTTAATGTTGTATTTGACTCTGGATACTCTATTGATCCATTATTTGTGTCGAAAATACCACCACATTCTTTAAAATATATCTGCATTAAATAATTTTGCAAAAAGAACATTTTTAATAATATCTCGCGTCATACACTAACCTTCTAAAAATGACCCACATAAGGTTCCAAAATAACCTCTATCACAGTCACAACGAAATTCGCCGGATTTTGGGTCAGGGACACAATCTCCGTTCAGGCAGGGATTTACTAAGCATGGGTTTTCTACGGTAATATTACATGTTCGTCCTATGATGAATAAAATTCGTAATAAAATAATAATACGTAGGTATATTATACTTAAAAAAATGTTGTAAGCAAAATGTCACCTCTATAACCCGTGTCACACTGACACAAAAAACTATTAGTTGAATTTGGAAGGCACACACCATGGAAACCACAAGGACTATTCAGGCAAGGGTCTATAGTTCCATGGTTTTCTATGCATCCGTTCAACCCTATACCATTACCATTATACCCTTGTCGACATGTACACTGAATTGTTGTTTCAGCATAAACTGTAATCAAAGTAAAAACAAAGTCATACGTAATGACTTAATAATATACGAAAACATATTTTTATCTTGTTTACCAGTGCACTCAGCATTTGGATGACACCCTCCGTTGTCTATCGCACAGGCTCCTCCAGATTTATAGATGCAATTAAATCCATCGCCACTATAACCAGGCGGACATAATTCGCACTTAAACGAACCCTGGATGAGTTATCAAAACGACGAATTATGTTAAAAGTAAAAAGAAAAAAACAAAAGTAAATTGTACTTTAGATGAGCATGCTATCAATTTTGACAATATATGTAAATAATTTTGTTATTTGCGTCTAAACAATAATCGCACGCATTCCTAACGTTGATTCAACAAAATTATTGACATATTCACTTACTCTCGTGTTAATGCACTGAACTCTGGGATTCACGCTGCATCCACCGTTGTTCACCAAACACTCGTTGACGTCAGTACACACAAACCCGTCTCCCTCGTAGCCTATAAGCAAATTAAAAAACCCGAAATCCTTGTACACGTGTTATGTATATTATTAGATTTTTAGGAGTGTATTTATTTACCCTCTGGGCAGTTTCCGCAAGTAAACGACCCTTTGGTGTTCCTGCACTCGACCGGTGGGTTTGTCGAGCACGTGTGCTTGTTTTCCTTGCATTCGTCCACGTCTTTCGTGCAAGCCGGATGCTGTCTGCTATTCGTGGTGGTCCAACCCTTTAGTGATAAAATACAAATACACGATAGTATGAACACAATCTCCCACAGTCTTCCTTCCGAGTCACTGACCTGACTGCAAATGCACGTGTAACCGACCGTCGACGGTTGATTGATGCACACGCCATTGCCGCATAGCTCCGACGAAATTTCCCCGTTACAATCGTTATTCCTTTTCGTACAGTGCAACCCAAACCAGTTAGTGGCACATGCGCACTTGTAACTTCCAGGCGTGTTCTTGCATTCCGCTCCGTTTTGACACCCTAAGTCCGTGTGCATGTACCTTACACATTCGTCTACATCCAGTTCGCACAATTTACCCTGTGTAATAAATTTAATTTTTTCTTGGGATCTTTTTTCAAAGTATTCTCTGACGAATGTAATGTACAATCTTATAACTATTTCAATCCGTGACTCCCATCGTCCACTGTCCAGTTAAACTTCGATTTATGTAAATCAATAAATTATATATAATAATACAGTGGTAATACAGATACTATACCGTCGTAAAATTAAAGGCATTTTTCGTATCAATTTTAAATACTGAACCTTCTATGCTAAATTTAAATATAAATGTTAAATTGTATTTAACAGACACGTCTGATTGTGTAACATTTTGGTTTGTACAACATTTAAATATTACAAATTCTGTACAAAAATAATATTCAAAATATAGGTACTTAAAATATTTAAAAGTATAACCAAAACTAAATAAAATATCTAAATCATTAGTCCAAATGTTAAGTTTATAAAGTAATTATTTTCTTGATTTATAAAATAATTAAAATAGTTAACTTATACACACATAGCACCTATAGATCGACTATAGATACTATTTTTTACGCTAATGCATTTAGCCACTGATTATAATATGTGTACATCTTAACACTTACCTGCCAATTATGTGGACAATTACATTGAAACCCGTTATAAAGATCTACACATGTGCCTCCATTCTGGCAAGGATTACTCAAGCATTCGCTAATCGTCAAAAGACTAATGAGATTAGTGATTTTCTTTTCCAAATTCGTCAGCTATATAAATATAACAATGTTGAGTTAAAATGTTATTTGTTTACTAGTCAAGTTTGATTTACTCACTCTGACTTCTAATCTATTTGCGGTGAACGTCGTTCCACCTTTCTATGCCAACACAAAAATATACCGTATATAGCTTTAAGTATTTAAGTGAAATTAGTGGTAAGGAAATGTATGTTGTTGAGTGATTGAAAGAAATATTTAATATTTAATTTCACCAACATTTTTTCTAACACTCTAAACTAAAGTTAGAATTTCTTATTATTATATTAATTTAATTAATATAAATCTCCGCTCTCATATAAAATTGTATTATTATTACATTTAGAAAGCATCAATTTGTTATTTAAAAATTTCAATAATAGTTGTTTTCTACGGAACAATAGCAATTTTCCTCACCACGATTTCATACATACAAAACTTTGCAAAATCAAATCAACTTACACCCTTTATAGAGAATTTCGATGACGCATTTATAATTTTCATTTCCAGAGCGGTAACTCGACTGGATAAACTTCTCGGACCATCTATCAATGGCACAAATTTTTCTATTGTATCCGCAATCTCTGGCAAATCGTTTGATCGAAACGAATCGATTAGTTCCGAAGCTTCTTTAGCCTATACAATGTCCCCATTAATATTACCAAATATTATTTATTATCCTATTACAGATGTATTCTATTATTTAATTACCAGTCCGATAATTTGGAGTAAGTTTTCATTATTCACGTTTATAAATCCTTTTCCTTTAGTACTCAAAGAAATATTGCGACTAGTGGCGCTGTCAACGCATAGATGTCCGTTGTCAGATCGAAAGCATGGCCTAAATTATTTAAAATCTTATTTTGTTTTAAGTACCTAATATTTTTTCAAGCTCAATTGTATTTTTCATTTAAATAATTCCACTAATACGTATTAATAAAACTTCATATAATGAAAAAATACAATAAATCAATTGAATTGGTAAAGACAACTTTAATCAGTTATTATCCTATCTATATAGACCTATCTATCTAATTATTACCATTTTTAAATACTTTTAAAGGAAGTAACATACAAGCAATTTAACTTAGCTTGGCGGCCACTAATATACCTACAACTAAACATATTATATTGCTCACATAAATATTTACATCCCCATTTTATATTTGTATAATATTACCATAACCTTATTTAAGTACATACTATAAGTAGCCACCAAGTTAAGTTAAATTATTTGTACTAAATTATCGCACTTCATCAAATAGTAAATACAGACAATTATAAAAAAATTCTATACCAATGAATTTAAGAAATTATTCAGCCCTTTTTCGATATCACAACCTTTCTAACTAAAGTTTTTTTTTTTAGTGAGTATTTCCCACGTGACGGAGTGTTTTTGTTGTTGTTTTTCCATATCGTCTATCATTAATAACTCACCGATCTAAAATTATTTACACATTTTAAGAGTCATCATATACCTATTATGGTAGGTAGTTATTATGAAGACATTAAAACAATTTATATCAATTTGAAAATAATATTCTTAGTTTCAATCTAACTTTAAGGTAAAAATAAAAAAATATTGTTGTATTTTAATATACTTATCGAGTTATGAGTTGTCGAAATATAAACACACAATTACTTACTGTTTACTATACTGTCCAATTGTAGAAGTGATTAACATAAAAAGCAAAATAAAAAGCGACCCAACTATTTTCCACATTTTAGTGAAAAATATAAAATTGATTTAAACTAATGAAGTTAATATTATAATATATGTATATATTGTATAACCTAACTAAACAGTTAAAATATCAGTAAAAAAAAACAATGTTTTCGATACTACGAATAATGGAATTTGTGGACTACAATAAAATACAATAATATGTGTGATATAGTCATTAGTTAGAACTACGCAAAACATAATAATATATAAATAAACGTACATAGTATCACGATGAAATATTGTATAATGTAATTCAATAATTTTTGTACACCCACAAATTGATTATTATGAGTTCACGTCTGTACTTAGTCATGATAAACGTGACATATTGACATAAACAATGATATTCTGCAGCGTACATACATCACCTATATAGTTATCCAGAGTTACTAGTTACATGACTTGCTAACTGATAAAGATGGCAATACCTTTGGCAGGAGACTTAGAGTTGGACGGTACATATAAGCATCTGAAATTTGAAGTAATATTAAAGTTATGACTTATAAATCAAAGGACCAAAGAAAATATATCATACACTTTAAAGAGTCAAATTAAATTTTTACGAGCGTTTGAAGTAAGACATATTGGATATGTTATATTCACGCGTATTTAACAAATTCTCATACAACGATTTTAATGATTTTATTATTTTACTGTTATTCAAAAACTGATGAACGTAGACACTTGGCATTTACACCAAATGTTTAATTGATCATTTCCTATGTTTGATAATATTTTGCCTCGTTTTAAATTGTCTACAAACAGTTTCAGTTTTAAATTTGTTAAAAATTTTTTTCCTATGAATGTCAATAAAATTTTATTCGCAGGGTCAAAAAGCTTGAAAATTTAATACAAGGCTCCTGATATATTGTTACAATAGAAGTTGAAAAATAAATAAATATATAAAGGCATGTTTTTCTTTTTTTATAAGCATTTAAAGTTCACATTTTGATAAAATTAACAAATTGAAAATTTACAAATTATTTAGAACTTAAAAATTTATAAAATATTCCACTATTAAAGATAAAGATTGTAAAATATGTAAAACAAAGTTTCAAGTAAGTAGTTAATTATGTAAGCATAAAATCTAAGTAATATATAAACATAGTTATTTTTATAGTTATTTTAAGTTAAAATTTGGACGAAATATCCTAGGCTGACAAACCGTATCCATTCAGATCGTTTGTATTTACCATGATATTGTATCATTGAATTTAAGTTGAATATCATCCATTATACAGTGACCCACTTGTAACCTACTGCTGGCAGAGCGACATCCACTTAACTTATTTTTTTTGTTGAAATAAAATTGTGTGTAGAAAATAATATCAAAAGGATATTTTACAAACAATAATCAAACTTCAATATTGTTTTATGTAATGAATTAATTGAATTTAGACGATAAATTGTAAATTTTCAGTGCACAGTGCACATGAAATAGATACGATTCACAGCTGATTTCCCATATATTTTGTTACAAAAAATTTACATACAATATAAAATTATCATAGATTTTTAAAAATGATTGAGGTTCTTATAGCATTCTTAAAAATAAATCTTTAATATAATTTAAGCTATTTATATATACAAAAATTATGTAATTGGTAATTATTTAAGTTGCAATCCATCTTATATATGTGTGTATATGATCATGCTGCTTCTTATACGTTTGTTCTCGTTTTCATTCTGTAACAGGAAATTGGAATATAAAAAATATTAATAAGCTTATATAAGTCGATATTCCATGTAAATTAAATTGTAGTACAACTGTGCATGTTAGGAAATATTAATTTATGAAATAGCTGTACGTAAGAATTAATAAAGCTTTTAAATAAAATTTAAATAAATTTTAAATAAATATCTTAATACCCAAATGTCTCATATAGGTATTTTATAAAATTGTTGCTTACAAGTTACAATGAAAACCTATCAATCTAAAAATGCTAATGTTTAATGCTTAAGTAAATATATATCTATATTTATAGTACTAAATTCACATATGCTTATTGTTAACATTATTTACAGATTGTATTTTTCAATAAATAAAAATTATTATTATTATCAAATAAAGACTACTTTAATTTCTTTCAAACTAATAACTTTTATTTAACACAGATGATAAAAGTTTTATCGTGTTACTCATATAATTAGTGTTTGGAGTATGAGAAATATTTCACAAAAACGTGAAACATTGACATTTTTTTAACACAAATAAAAACACAATTTATTTATTTTTTTAACACAATGTTCAGTGTTATAAATTCTAATGTCAGAATTCAGTAAGTATACAATATACATGTATAATATTGTATACCTACTTGTATCATTTAAACATTAAAATATTTAAAAATTTTGAATACCAATTTTAATGTATAATACCAACGATTAGGTATATATACAGGTACCATATAGTGATGAAGGTAATTTATGACAATTATATGTAAATATAAAACTTATTTAAAAATAAAACAAAATTTATTAAAATACTGAAATATTTCATTTTTTTAAATTTCATGAAATTTTCAAACACTTCGTATAATACATTTTCACAATACAATTTGAAAATCGTTTCGGGGTCGCGACAGGTGGCTCAGCGTTTGCCCTTTAATATATTTTATTTACGATAGACGTTTCAGGAATTTGATAGTTGACACAGCGGTGATTATCTGACCCCACAGCAGGGTGCCCAACCCGAACAACAAGCTCCACATCCACTGATCTAGGGTGAGGCCCTTGGTGCTGAACGCGTCTTTGCCGTACTGGACGATGAACACCTGTGACACCATGGTGGCGATCCATATGCCGTAGAATATAGGGTTGGCGAAGAGACCGCGGAACACGTTGAGCTGGCCGTGGATCTTACGCGCGTTGATCTCGTTGAACAGCATCATCATGACGAACGTGTTGAAGATGACGGTGAAATGTTGCGTGGGCTCCGAGCCAAATTCGGCTCCGCGGCCGGTCGGTATGTCCAGCATCGTGTCGCCGGCGAACAGCAGTGCGAAGATAACGGTCAGCTGGTAGACGGCCTGGCCGACGATGTTCTTCGTCATGGTGCGCGATATCAGAGGCTTCGTACGGCCGTAGGGTTTCCGCAACAGCAATTCGGAAGTGGGCATTTCAGTGGCCAACGCCAACGAGGCCAGCGTATCCATGATTAAGTTCACCCACAACATTTGAACGGCCTGGGCGTAAACAAAATCCAACGTCAGCCAATCATACATGTTATATACAATATGCATTTGGGTTTTTTGAAAAATATTAATAATCAATCAACGTTAAAGGATTTAAAAAAAACATTCATGTGGGATCGAATACCTAACACAACAAAAAACGCTTTGATTTTTTTTTATATATAAGACGAAGCGTGTTTTTCAATACTTCGAGTCATATCAACAACTTATGAGACATCATAAATCATAAAACTTTTCATATTAATGTATCGTTAAAATAACAGTTATTTTTAAACTATCGTTTATACTCTGTCTCGTATAGGTTTCGTATAAAACTAACCTCAGGCGGCGAACCGAGTTTCGTTCGGTTTGGTCAGATCACACCTCTTGTTACCGTCGTCGTCTCAACTTTCGATTCCAACCATCGACCACGACTGAACAATCATTTTACCGTTGTTATTATTAGCAAAATACAAGGTAGGAATAATAAAATCACGCATCCCTGATCTAACGGTTAGATTATAATTTATAACCTAACAGTATTTAAAGCTTCGTAAAACAGAAAGCGCCCCCCCCCCCAAGGTTACTCTCATAATATAATCAGGCAGAGTATAATCGATAAAATCTTCTGTTAGATGGGAAATATTATATAAGTATAAATTGTTGTGCGTTTACTTTTTAACTCATTAATTCTGGTTAGTTTCACAAGTAATTCGATCAGCTTTGTGATAAACTTTCAGTAAAAAAAAAAACCACTAATGTTAGTACATTCGTGTTTGACGTTACACTTACCTTCAGCGGACTATCTTGGACGGCACATGCTCCTATAAACGCTACAATAACAGCTACCAAATTTACGGTTAACTGAAACTGTAAAAACTTAACAATGCTGTCGTACACATTACGACCCCACATAACGGCTTTAACAATACTACTGAAGTTGTCATCTGTCAAAATAATATCTGAAGCTTCTTTAGCTACATCTGTTCCAGCAATACCCTACAAAAATAAACATACGAGTACACATTGGCATAAATAGTGTTTGAAATTTGAGGGGGCTGAAGCTCAGGTCTATACTTGAAACTCTTATGGTGGTTTTAAATTATAGTAGTGAAATCATTAGTTTTTTTGGGGGGGGGGGCTATAGAAACTCTAAGGGGGGCTAAAGTAAGCTAGCCCCCCTCCTATTTGCTCCTATGCGAGTACATTAAGTGGATGATTAAAATGTCAACTAATCTGACTGTTGAACAGAGCGTGAGTTTTTCCTGTAAAGTCATTTTCGTTGATATAAAACACCGTCCCCCCCCCCCCTAAATAGGTATCGAGCTGTAGATTAGTAGAAAAGTATTATAATTGATGTTGTAACTGAAATATGAAATATAATTTAAAATTTTATAAAATTTCGGAAAATTGGAAAATCAGGCACCGACACCCTTAAACAATTATAAACACCTGTCACACGAGTATTAAAATAAATAATAGTTATTATTAAAAACCAACCTATTTACTTTGTTTTAATAACTAAACAACCAACCGTTACAAATCATACAAGTAATAGAAATTGTTAACAACTAATAAGTAATTACGTGTTTTTCATAAAATATATAGTTATTACTTATTATTATTTTTAGCTTTTATTTTATAATTATTTATATTTAATACCATGGCAAATCCAACGTCAGCTATTTTTAATGCAGGGCCATCATTGGTACCGTCACCGGTCACTGCAACTACCTCACGACATTCATTCACTTTACTGTCAATAATACCCTTTACCAGTGTGTATTTATCTGTTGGCGATGACCTAGCCAATACTCTCAATTTAGGCCACACATTATCCAATAAATGCTGTTGAACCTGTAAAAACAAATCCATTTAATACATATTTTACTAAAATCAAAATAGCAAATTAAACTAACTTTGCCATTAGCATCACGAATTCGTTGATTAAATTCTTTGCCTTCTAATACAAGCCAGTCTTCACCAGTTTTATATATACCACACTTGGTGGCAATTGATCTGGCCGTGTTCACATTATCTCCAGTAACCATACGTACAGTAATACCTGCTCGCTGACATTTTCTAATAGCTTCAGGCACCTACATTTAAACTAAGTAAATAACACATTTTCTTTAAATGTCCATAGAGAAAGTGTAAAGTTTACCTCCGGTCGAACGGGATCTTCAATTCCTACTATACACAGTGCAGTGAGGTCGCACACTATATTTTCTTCGGATTCCCAATCAGGTTCACCTTCATAATACACTTGATTGGGTGAATCGGTTTTTCCTGGTATGAAATCTTTGAACGCAACAGAAATAGTACGAAGACCATTAGAACCCATGGGTTCAATGACATTTCTCAACAAACGGTCTTGCATTTCACATGTTAATTTCTCCAATCGACCATCACGACCGTAGATATACGAACATCTTTTTATTACGATTTCGGAGGCACCTTTAGTAAATAATCTGTAGCCACCTCCTTCTCTTGGAATGACTGTACTCATGGATTTCCGTACAGAGTTAAATGTATACACGTGTGTTAACATTTCTTCGGGTATATCGTCCCGCCATGTTTGATAATTTTTACCAAGAGCAAGAATAAATCCTAGAAGTGCACATTCAGTTTTGTTACCAACTTGATTAGGTAGTTCACTGGTTGGATCGTCGGGTGGCATAATTTTAGAGGTGTAAGCTGAATTAATAGATATTGCTTGCACTAATAAGTTTCCAACATTCGATGGTATCGATGCAAATTGAGGCATTGTTTTATTGAGAACTTCACAGATGTAAGACTGGACAACTGTCATTCGGTTTGTTGTTAGTGTACCGGTCTTATCAGAACAAATTACAGTAGCATTACCCATAGTTTCACAAGCGTCCAAATGTCTTACCAAATTGTTATCTTTCATCATTTTCTACATGGTTTACAAAATAAATATTAACAATAATTAAAAATACAATGCAACGTTTATGTTTTAATAAACACCAATGATGACAATTGTGATATCTCAATGGTATGAATTACCTTGACTGAGTATGCTAAAGACAGAGTAACAGCGAGAGGAAGTCCTTCAGGAACAGCCACCACCAAGACAGCGACACCAATAATAAAGTGGCGAACAAATTCACCAACGTAGAGGTTATTCCACTGTTTTTGTTGTATGACAAATGTATGGATACAAAATTGAATTACTAATATAAGCACAGTGAGTACGGCAATCGTTGATCCTATAATGAAAATAAAATATAATTTATATAAAATGTAAAAGATAATTTATTTTACTTACCAGCATATCCAATTTGAATGGCCAACTTTGTAAGTTTACCTTGCAACACAGACTTGTCTTGTTTTGATGGTTCTTTCGACTCACCAGATTGTCCTCCGTCTCCAGCACCATTATCATCTGTTTCACCTCCCTCACCAATTAGTTTCATACTGATATCAGTGGCATTGCTGTTGATGTTAGGTGGTACTTCATTAGTTAAGCTCTTCTTTGTCTTCAGTTTTTTAGCTTCTATTGATAAAATATTTAATTTTTATGAAACGCAACTATTTTAATGTATTATAAGTTTGAAAAAAATTTAATTTATAGTACCAATAAGTATATTTAAATTATTTAGGAGTACAATTCCACGCATATTACTAATAAATACAATATACATGGATTATGTCTGATAAAATATCAATGACAAAGAAATTAAGAATATCTTAAAAAATGCATATCCCAGACACTGATAACTAAATTAGCAAGTTGAATTTAAATGGGTCAAATATATTTTTAAATTGGTATAAAATAACTTGATAAAAGTTTGTACATGTCATCACATATCTTTGAACTTTCTACATATTATATAAAATGTATAAAATTACACAATTATATATGATTTTCCTAGGATTTTTCATATATGCAGAAATGTAATTTTATAACTACACCAAGTTTGAACGAGATCATACAGCTTACTTTTCCATTGTTTCTTAATTTCGTCGTGTTGTTGATTTACAGCCGCGCCTAATAGTGTAAATATTATTCCAGACTGAGAATGTATACCCACTGCTGTGACCAACATTTTTCCGCTGCCTTCCATTACATGGGTTCCTTAAATAAAAAAAAATATAGGTAGGTAATGATCTTCTTTTACAACAGAAAACCAAATTAATCATACCTGATAAGATCATGGGATCGAATGCTTCTCCTTTTTTGACGGAGTCTGACTCACCAGTCAAAGAAGATTCATCAACTTTCAAATCGTTACTTTGAATTAGCACACCATCAGCTGGTAACAAATCTCCGTATTTAATCTGTATAATAATGACGACGTTTGGTTACTATTTAATATTTATATTAACTCATCATTGATCAAAGGTCCCCGCTGCAGTGGTAGGGGTAAAATTGTTTTGTCTTGGCGGTGGTATTAAATTGTGTCCGGACTCATTTTACAGCTACCTTCAACACTGCAGTGTGTGGGTACCTTAAGTCATCCAAGTATAATTACCTGGCAAATGTCACCAACTACTATTTCTTCTACAGAAATTTGTCGCAGTTCACCCTGTCTGATGACATTAAATTTGTGTTCACCTTCGATACGGTTTTGAAGACCACGGAACTGTCTTTCTTTCGTATAATCATTAAACGCTGTTACAATAACGACCACTACGACGGATATTAATATAGCTAATCCTTCAATCCATCCATGTTTTACTTCATTGTTCTCTACATCAATTGCTACGATTATGAAATTGTAGTATTAAATTATGAAAAAAAAAACAATTACTATATAGGTACAGAAAATTTCCAGAAAAAAACTTACACTCTTCGTCGGCAGGTGTGTAAAGTGATAAACCCAATGATACGAGAGCAGCAATTTCTAAAATAATTAGAGTGACATCATGCAAAGCTTCCCATACGAGTTGCATGAACGTCTTTGCAGGTTTAGTGGGTATGGTATTTGAGGAAAACGTCTCTTTCCTGTGCTCCAGATCGGCTTTAGATCCACTTAATCCTACAAAAAGTAATTGGTCAACGGTATAGAATCAAAATTCTACACACAGCAACATTTTGTTTAAAATCAAATAATTACCTTCACTGGGTGAAGTGTAGAGTTTCGTGCAAATACTATGAACGCCACCAAGTCTGGCTAGTTTAGCCACACCTTCCTCATTTCTACTACAACTCATAAGCTCCTGTAATTCTTCAAGTGTGACACCATATTGGGCAGGCCGCCCATCTATTGTGGCCATTTAACCTGTTTTTTTATAGTTCTATGATAAGACTAGGGTTATAAAATGTCATGAAAATATTTATTATATCTAAAACTTTATAGATTTGAGAGATCTAAATCAAGTTTAAAATTCGACTTAATGACAGTTTTCATTTAAGAATGTTTTCGATGGTAGGTAGGCATAGAAGTTGAATATTTTATCAATTTTAACAGAAAAATAATTTTAGATTCTGAGCAGAGCGATGAATGTATTGATTTTACAATGAAGTGTGTTTTTTTTTAAAAAAATTTTTTGTCTCTGTGTACACGATAAGTAGTCGAAATAATGCTTCAATTTTCAACTTCAGTATCTTGTTCGATGGGAATGTGAATCTAAATGATACATTGAGAAGGTCAAACAATCAAATTCCCAATAGTTTTCAAAATCGCCGAGAAAAACAATATAAAAATTAAAGAAAAAGGGCAATGGTTTCGAGAAAATCAATTTTGGTTTTTTGGTGTAACTCTAAAATAAATGACTGTAAATACATGCAATTTTCACTAGTTGTTTATATTTGCATTTTCTATACACGAAAAATCTTAAAATTATTTTGATTTGTTTTAAACTGTTTACGAACAATTTCAAATTTAAATATTTTTAGTTTTTTTTTCCATAAATAACAATAACATTTTATTTGATGAACCAAAAAGCGTGAAACTTTAATACATGTCTCCTGAATTATTGCCTAAATAGCAGTTGAATAATATTAAAAATAAAGTCACAAATTCTTGACAAAATAAGTAAAAATAACAAAAATTTGAAAATCATTTATTTTTTTCTTTTTAAATCTATGATTTCAAAATATAATACAAGATTCGACTTGAGTTCGTCTACCTTTATCAAAAAAAAAATGTCTATATGCAAATCAAATTAAATTTTTATGAGCGTTTGAAGTTCATATTTTTACAAGATTGGATATTCACTGTATTTCTCATGTAGCGATTTTGTTATTTTGTTGTAATTCAAAAACAAATAACTGTAAATACATGACAATTTCACTGAATGTTTATATTTTTATTTTCTAACCACCATACAGTTTTAAAAATATTTCGACTCTTTTTGAGCGGTTTACGGACATTGTCAGTTTTCAATTTTTTCAGTTTTTTTTTTTTTTCTATAATTGTCAATAAAATTGTATTTGTTGAGTAAAAAAGATTAACACATTTAATACAAAGCTCTTATTATATTGTTACATTGACATTTGAAAAAATTAAGAATCCATAGTCACATTTGAGATTCTGAGTGGAACGATGGATATATTGATTTTACAATAATATGTGATTTTTTTTAATTTTTTGAAGTTATACTTCTTTACGCAGGGTAGTGAGGAAAAAAAAGCGAACGGGCGGCGCGTATACGAACGAGCTGCCGTACGAACGCGAAAGCGTACATGTCCGTAAATAAATAAATATTGTCATGGTAGTGTTGTTATATTATATATTAAACAAGCGTTGCGAGGTAAGTGGTGGTCGTTAATATTATATAAACGTTGCAAAATAAAAAACAGATTCATCTATCTTGGCCCATACTAATTAATATGAATAATTAATGATCGATTATTATTTATTTTTATTATTATTATTATTATTATTATTATTATTATTCACTCACAAATCTATTGTCTGGATAAAAACAATACTACAAACAATTATCCATCGATCTGTCGAATAAAAATATAAAAAAAATAATAAAACTATCAATAATAAATAATTCCGGATACTTCTTCTCATTTTTTAAATTAATTAATATTTTTTTCTTTCTTTTTCACTCACACACGTGTACCATTCAAAAGAAGTTTAACTTCCCGCGCGCGTACTGGTAACACACATACTTTTTTTTTATTTTTGTGTTTGTCATCAGTCATCACCTTTTAGGACACTAAAAATGCTTAGATTTTCTTCAACAGTATCTTTTCTACTAGGAAAGTGAATCTAGTTGTTACTTTGGGCGAGGTCGAAAGTAAAAATTTCCCAGTAGTTTTCATAAGCGCCGTGAAAAACAAAAGAAAAATTAAAGGATAAAATCGATTTTGATTTTTGATGCTACTCTAAAACAAATTACCGTAGGTAGGTACATGCAATTTTGACTGAATGTTTATATTAGCATTTTCTATACACTATAACATTTTCAAAATATTTTGACTTATTTAAACAGATGAAAAATATTAAAAATATAGTCACAATTTTTTTTTTTATAAGCATTTAAAGTTCAAATATTGACAAAATACGTACAAATGACGAACATTTGCAAATTATTTTGAGTTAGAAACTCATAAAAAATTTTCTTTTTCAATCTAAGATTTTAAGATGTAATACAAGATTCCTCATAAGTTTATCTACCTTTATCAAAAAAAAATTCTAGAAGAAAGTCAAATTAAATTTTTATGAGTGTTTAAAATTCATTTTTTACATTTGATATTCACTCGATTTCTCATGTAACGATTTTCTTATTTTTGTTGTAATTAAAAAACGAATGACTGTAGATACTTGAAAATTTTACTGAATGTTAATATTAACATTTGCTATCCAACATACAATTTTTAAAATAATTTGACTCTTTTTGAGCTGTTTACGGACATTGTCAGTTTTCAATTTTTTTAGTTTTTTTTTTTCTATGAATATCTATAAAATTTTATTTGTTGGGTAAAAAAGCTTGAAAATTTAATGCAAGGCTCCTGATATATTATTACAATGGCAGTGGAAAAATTTTAAAAATACATGGGCACAATTTTTTTTTATAAGCATTTAAAGTTTGAATTTTGACAAAATGTATCAAATTAAAAATGTAATAATTATTTTGTAGTTAAAAATGTTCAACTTTTATAGCTTAGGATTTAAAATTTAAATCAAGGTTACACTTAAATAGGTTATAATATATAAATTACTTTATTCACAATAATATCATCAATTAATATACTTGGTAATATCATAGGCTGACTGACCGTTTTCGCTCAGAATTGTTTTTCTTATACAATGATATTATATCATTGAATTAAAATTTAACACTATATCCATTACAGTGACCCACTTGGAACCTACTGTACAGCAAAGCGACATCCACTAACCCACCTTTTTTTTATATAAGCATTATAAGTTCAAATTTTGACAAAAAGCGTAAAAATCACGAAATAGTGCAATTTATTTTGAGTTAGAAATTCCTAAAAAATATTCTTTTTAAATCTAACATTTTAAAATGTAATACAAGACTATAAGGTTATCTACATTTATCAATAAAAAGTATATTAAAAAGTCCAATTGAATTTTTATGAGCGTTTGAAGTTCAAATTTTTAGAATTTTGAATATTCACTCGATTTCTCATGTAGCGATTTTCTTATTTTTTGTGATTCAAAAACGAATAAATGTAGACACTTGAGATTATTTCATATGTTTATTTTATTAATTCATAATACTTGATAACAATTTCAAAATATTTTGACTTGTTTACGGACAATTTCAAATTTCAATTTGTTTAGTTTTTTTTTTTATATAATGCTTCTTAAATATTGCTTAAATAGCAGTTGAAAAATATTTTAAATACATAGCCATAATTTTTTTTTGCAAGCATTTAAAGTTCTATTTTTGACAACATTTATAAATTTTAAAAATGATTTTGTAGTTCAAAATGTATAAAATGTTCAAATTTTATAGCTAACGATTGAAAGCTTACAACAAGGTTCCACGGAAATAGGTTATTACTCCGTAACTGAAAAATCTCAAAAATATAAATAGGTAGGTACACAGTTTTTTTTACGGTTATTTTATTTTCAAATTTTTAGGAAATTACATATTAACAAGTAAACAACCAAGAATAACGATTTTATAATTATTTTGTTGTAATTTTATAAAATTAATTCAACCTATCGGCTACAGTATTAATAATATAAATATAATAAAAAATATTCACACTGAAAAACCGTCACCGCTCAGAATCGTTTTTCGTATACAATGGCATTATATGGTTGAATTCGAATTTAATACCATCCATTATACAGTAATTCAACTTAGTTTATTTAGTTCTATGGATACCAAGCACCAGATATACTGGACTGGTATCGTCATGGTCCTAAGCCCGGATTAAGATAATTTTGGGCACGGAGCCAAACAATTTTAGGGGCCCATAATCAAAATATTGATGTCCCACAAATAAATATATTTCAGCTATACCTAACATTTTTTTTTTACTTTACATTTATATTATATTTAATTATTTTCATTATTTAAATACTTTTTTATAAAATGTAAGTGTTTGAACAATGGACATAATATACATAATACATTTTAATAATTATTGTATGAATGCGTTCATTATTCTAGGTAGTATTCAAAAGTAAACATCAAAAATTATATTATTTTGTTTTCATTTTTATCAACATTATGTACTGTAAAATTGTGTATAATTAATTAATTAATATTGTAACGGACTCCCTATCCCTACTCTTACTCTTACAAGCTTTTGCTTATAGAGAGTAGGTATCAACTGTATGTTACTTTGTTGTTAATTTAAAAGTAAATATTATTATGAAGAAGTTAAAATAAATGTATTATTATCATTATTAAAAACAGTTTTATAGCCAAATCTTTAATACCTAGTAATAATGATTCAATCACCATTTGCCGTAAATTCGTAATCAACGGTATATTCACCATACATCAGGTATTCCTATAAATCCCATTTCCTTACCAATTATCTTCCTGCTTAAAATAGACGTTATTGTCAATATTACGATACCATAATAATAACATAATTATCCATTATCAATATATTATAGTAATATTACTAATATTTAGCAATATTAGCCCATAGGAAACTTAATATATTTTATTCAAATATTTGTAATTTAATAAAACAAAAAAACCGTATATCCGTTAATGGCCCAATATTGTTTGATATCCGTTGTGGACTGTGGGCCAGGGCCCCCTCTGGTCACCCTCCTTAATCCGGGCTTGGGAATGGTCCTCAAATGTTTCGACACCTCCACTCGCTCATTCATAAATACAAGTAAGGGTACGCCAGGGGCGGATTTAGGGGAGGGTTCAGGAGGTCAGCTGACCCACAGTTAATATTTTCTGATCAAATTGGCCTCTTTTCAGATCTTGAGTAGTTGGACACTTAAATAGACACACATATAGTATAAATGAATTTTAGATTCTGAGTGGAACGATGAATGTATTGATTTTACAATGTGTTTTTTTTTTTAAATTTTTTTGATTTATTTTTGTGTCTGTGTACACGATAGGTAGTCGAAATAATGCTTCGATTTTCAACTTCAGTATCTTGTTCGATTGGAAAGTGAATCTAGTTGGTGCATTTGGGAGGTAAAATTTTAAAATTCCCAATAGTTTTCACAAGCGCCGGGATTAAACACATAAAAATTAAGGAATAACGGAAATTTTTACTCAAAATCTGTTTTCCAAAAAATCGATTTTGGTATTTGGTGTAACTCTAAAACAAGTGAACGTAAATACATGAAATTTTCACTGGTTGCTTATATTTGCATTTTCTATACAGGATAAAATTTTTAAAATATTATGATTTGTTTTGAACTGTTTAGGGACATTTTCATTTTCCATTTTTTTTTTAGTTTTTATTCTAAAAATAACAATACAATTTTATTTGTTAACTTAGAAAGCTTGGAAATGTATTATAAGGCTCCTAGTATATTGTTTAAAAGCAGATGAAAAATATTAAAAATAGTTAGTCACAGTTTTTCTTTTATAAGCATTTAAAGTTCAAAAATTGACAAAATATGGAAAAATCACGAAATATAGAAAATTATTTTGAGTTAAGAATTCGTAAAAGTTTTTCTTTTTAAATCTAAGATTTGAAAATGTAATACAAGATTACTAATAAGTTTGTCTACCTTTATCAATAAAAAAATCTCTACCGGAAAGTTAAATTAAATTTTTATGAGCGCTTGAAATTCAAATTTTTACAACATTGGATATTCACTCGATTTCTCATGTAGCGATTTCCTTATTTTGTTGTAATTCAAAAACAAATAACTGTAGATAAATGAAAATTTCACTGAATGTTCATATTAGCATTTCCTATACAATGTACAATTTTGAAAATAATCGTTTTTCTTATACAATGAGATTATATATAATTATAAATTTAAATTTAATAACATCCATTACAGCGACCCCCACTTGTAAGTTTGAAACCTAATGTACAGCAGGTTGGGTATATAATTTTTTTTAATACTATAGATAAGAAAATAATATGCCTTATACCTAGACTGACATACCGTCTCCGCTCAGAATCGTTTTTCTTATACAATGATATTATATCATTGAATTCAAATTTAATACCATCAATTATACAGTGACCCACTTGTAACCTACTGTACAGCGGAGCACCTTTTTTTGTTTTATATACCTAGTACACAAGTATAGAATTCTAATTTGGTTTTAATAAGTGGCCCCTTGAAATTTCCTGACCCACAGTTTCCTAACTCTGGATCCGCCCCTGGGGGTACCTAAAAGCCGAGCTAAAAGCGTTTCAAGTAACAAACATTTGAGGGCCACTGATAAGGTAATCGGTACCAGTCCAGTATAAATGTATAATCATAAAATATTATCTTATTAGTCCGTGATAGACGCTTTTAGACGCGTGATAGACGCTTTTAGATAATGACAAATTAAATTATTTATGTATTATCAACTTGTGATAAGCATATATGTGACTTTTATTCTGTGCTGTGACGCAGGCATTTCTCTAACATGGTGAGCGGTGGAGTGGTGGTGAGTCTTCGGCGGCGGCGGCGGCTTCAGAGGTAGCGGACCAATGAGAAACGGAGAAATGCACAGTTTATGGCTGGGTGGAGGGTGGCTGCTCGATTTGTTTTGAAACCGGAATATTGTTGACATGGCTATTTAATTTGTTATTGCTTAGGTCATATACAAAAATGCGTCGCGGAAGAATGCGAAAGCAGTTCCCGCGACGCCGTCGGTTCCAAACTGCAAAAAAAAAAAAAAAAAAAAAGGTCATATACAAATACAATGGATGGAGGCATACCTCACCAGCTAATAATACGTAAACAATTTGAAACTCGTACTTATTAGCGACGAGTCGCTGGTTGTGATGCGTTTCTGGGCATGCGCAACTATGCTCGCCACATATTTTACGCTCGTTATCACTTGTATCACTGGTTACCGTTTATGAATTTTCATGGAGAATGCAGCCATTAGCATAAATACGCGACGAGTATACACACGCATGCGCAGATAACACATCGTAACGATCGACTCGTTGCTTCAAATATCGGGACACGGCTCCCCGTCCATTGATTGTACAATAAATATTATTATTATTATCTAAGAGTAGACGAACGCCAACGGGAGCGATAACGCTATACATCCCAACACCACACTTCCTTATATAGTAATGGAAGGGAATATTGTGGCATTTGCGATAAAAATAATAATATCACAAACATCGGTGTGCACGCGCTTCTGTACGCGGTATCGTGTTTTATTTTAAACGTTTGGCTTGTAACGCTTTTCTCCTCTCTCTACCGCCATCGGAACCGAACGAAAACGAAAAAAAAATACCGACGATAATATAATACTAATAAACGTCGAAATAAACCGTGATCGGGTCGTATTATAGGTATTAGTCGTTTGTCGAATAGTCGTTACATTGCCAGTTTCCTCGATACCCGTCGACAATGCCGTACGTATATCATTATAATATTTTGTGTGTACATGTCTCGGGGGTAATTAGGTTAATCGAGTCATATCGGCTGTATAATGACGGAAAAATCCTTCGAGCCTTTGTGGAGGGGCGGGGGCAAAATGGCCGCGGGAATAAACGACAAAAACACAATATTTTATGATTAAAACAACCTCCGATTTGTTCGATCTCACCGTCTTTTGGGTCAGCGTCGCCGTCGTCGCGGGTACGTGTTGCGTGCGGCGTCGTGTGAGTCTAATAATAAATTAATATAAAAATAATATTATTACAACTGTCGTAGTCTGTAACGCCGAATCGAATGACGGCACTAGACGAACATGATAATAATAATATATAACTACGATCGGTACACGAACATTATCGTCGTTGTAAATTGTAATTCTATGGATGCCGTCGGACAGGGTGCGCACTCAATAGAAGTAAAACATGCACTGTGCACGACAACAGTCTGCAGCAGCTGCAGCTGGCGACTTATTAGTTATTATTACATACATCTTTCGGTATCACGGCGTAGATACCGTCCACGGTTTGAGATATTATTATGTTCGTACAATCATTATAGGCATTATCTTAAATAGTTAAATCGTGATACCATCAATATAGGAGCGACACACTCGACTAGCAGGACGTCGGGTTCTTGTTCGACAGCAGCGACACTCGATCTGATGTACGACCCACCGAAAAATAATATGAAAACTATCCCTCGCGGAGCACACCGACACGAGTTTATACCACGACGGACCACTGGCAACGAACAGTTTGGGCTCATTGGATTTTAGCACTTGGTATTTTAAAATGTAATTCAAACTACCTACTCTCCAAACGCTTATGATATTATACATTTCTGAGAACAATCGCTGATTTTCCAGTAGTTTTGAATATGCATGCTATAAAAAAAAAAAATAATAATAAAATTATGTTTTTAAGATACATATAGTTTCTTTAATCGAAGCCATGTAAATGCGACGATTTGATGCATTATTTTACCTCATCCGCCCGAGTAACCAATGATAACCAAATAACAATTTATAAACAAAAAAAGGTGCTCTGCTGTACAGTAGGTGGTTACAAGTGGGTCACTGTATAATGGATGGTATTAAATTTGAATTCAATGATATTATAATATCATATTGTATAAGTAAAACGATTCTGAGCGGAGACGGTATGTCAGTCTAGGTATAAAACATATTATTATATACTTATCTATGGTATTAAAAAAAATTGACCTATAATAGGTACTTATAATAAATTCCAAATTAATCATATCACAATATCCTTAGGTACTTACAACGTGTTATAACAACAAACCCTGATACTATCATAGATATATATAGTAAATTACTTTAGAAGTTTCAAGTACCCACGAATAATATTATACAATCACAACAAAATAACTAAAATAGTTATTCTAGGTTTTTAATGTGTAATTCCATCCAAATTTGAACTTAAAATGACTATAAAAATAAACTGGGCTTATGTATTTTTAGATTTTTTGGTAACAGAATTAACTACTTATATGGAATCTTGTTTTAAATTTTCAATCCTTAGATATAAAAGTTGAATATTTTAGAAATTTTTAACTACAAAATAATTATTCAATTTTAAATTTGATAAATTTTGTCAAAAATTCGATCTTTAAATGCTTATAAAAAAAAAATTGTGCCTATGTATTTTTAATATATATCAACTGATATTGTAACAATATATCAGGAGCCTTGCATTAAATTTTTAAGCTTTTTTACCCAACAAATAAAACTTAATTGATATTTATAGAAAAAAAAAACTAAAAAAATTGAAAACTGACAATGTCCGTAAACAGCTCAAAAAGAGTCAACTTATTTTAAAAATTGTATGGTGTATAGAAAATACTAATATAAATATTCAGTGAAATTTTCATGTATCTACAGTCATTCGTTTTTTAATTACAACAAAATAAGAAAATCCGCTACACGAGAAATCGAGTGAATATCCAATGTTGTAAAAATTTCAATTTCAAACCCTCATAAAAATTTAATTTGACCTTCTTAAAGACATTTTTTTTTTTGATAAATGTAGAAAATCTTATAAGGAATCTTGTATTACATTTTAAAATCTTAGATTTAAAAAGAAAAATTTTTACGAATTCTCAACTCAAAATAATTAGCTAATTTTCGTGATTTTTCCACATTTTGTCAATTTTTGAACTTTAAATGATTCCTTATAAAAAAAAACTGTGACTAAGGATTTTTAATATTTTTCATCTGCCTTTGAAACAATATACTAGGAGCATTCTATTAAATTTTTAAGTTTTATTAACCAATAAATAAAATTTTATTGATATTTTTAGAAAAAAAACTAAAAAAAAAATGGAAAATGAAAATGTCCCTAAACAGTTCGAAATAAATCAAAATATTTTGAAAATGGTATCATGTATAGAAAATGCAAATATAAACAACCAGTGAAAATTTCATGTATCTACGGTAATTTGTTTTATAGTTACACCAAAAACCAAATTCAATTTTGTGAAAAATCGATTTTGCGTAAAAATTCCAGTTTTTCCTTAAATTTTATTTTATTTTTCTTGGCGCTTTTGAAAATTACTGTGAACTTTAAATTTTTACCTCCCCAATGCACCAAGGATATTCACTTTCCAATCGAACAAGATACTGAAGTTAAAAATCGAAGCATATTATTTCGACTACTTATCCTGTACACAGACACAAAAAAAAATAAAAAAAGTTAAAAAAAAACACACATCATTGTAAAATCAATACATTCATCGTTTCGCTCAGAATCTAATATAAAAACTAAAAGTTTTATACAAAATTGATTTTATTATTTTGTTGTAATGCAATAACGAAAAACTGTATATAGATAGGTACAGTGCGTACGTCTTTATAAGTTAATACGAATAATAACTCCTGCCTAATTAATTATATCAACAAGAGTGATATAATATTATTGTTCAATCTACACTATGGCTATTACAAAATCCACTATGCAGAAGACTGCGTTATTAGGTTTTATTGTTTGGATGCTTTTGTATTAATTTTTATTTGTACAATTAAATATAATATAATTTAAATGTTTATTCTCATAATATTAAAATTAATTATAAAAAAACTTACCTTTTAACAACGTTTCCTCAGGAGTTTATTTGAAAAATATGCTGTGCTACATGTAAAATTTAAATAGGTAATATAAAAACAAATGTTCACCGTAGGAAGTCAATAAGCAGACAAACGGTAAAGTTCTTTTTTTTCCTTGAAATGTTATAAAATTCTTATTCCCACCCAAAAAACATTCCTTAACATTTCTTTAACAGGCCCACTATAATTATAAATGTATTAAATATATGGGTGTATTTACTGTATTTATATATTATATTATTATGTATATGCCTATGCTTATTACCATATATTCCACAATACACGTGGGCACCGTACAGATTGAAGTTCTCAATAATTCGAATACCAGCTATTGGTAAACCTATAATACATAGTGTTATCATTTGACAAATTGACATATTAGGCAGTAGGGTCAGATTGGTCACCTTAATGAGTTTCAAGCTCCACACCACAGTTTTGCTGATGTGGCGATCTGGAGTATCCTGAGAAAACGATCAAAACCGTCAATTAATTAACGAAATTGAATTTTTCATATAGTTTTTCATATAGTTATATATTTTATTATATTTAGTTCTAATTTAATAAAATTATGCGCAGAAATGCAATATATTAAATAAATAATTCATGATATATAAAGGAATTATTCAGTTATCACTTAATAGTTAATAATATACTAATATACCAATATACTAATATACTAATACAGCGTATTATTCTTTTCAAATAAAATCATAAAAATAAATTGCTTATACAGGATTCAAAAAACAAAACTATTTGTTAAACAAGTTTATTTAATGTATCACAATTCACAACAATTAGTAAGGTATCGCAAAAAAAATGTACATTTCATAATAGAGCTAAACAATTTAAATCGTTGACATTATATACAATAAAAATTAAAACATTATTAAATAACTTTGTAATGAATGAAAAGGATCGGGAATTGGATTATCGAGTTAAATTCATAGTTATTATCCAACTAGTCTGTTTTTTTTTTTTATAATTTCCTCTAAAATATTTATTTTTATATATTTTTAATTTTTATAAATTTCAATTAATATTTTATATAGGTACCTACTACAAACCTATTTTCGACAATAAACATTAAACATACACACTAAACGGTATTACAAAATATACCCAATCCATGAATTATATACTATTTTGGATATACCTCGATAACTCGAATCGGTTGGGGGCGAAAAAAAAATTCGAGTTATCGAAAATTCGACTTATGGAAAACCTCGATAACTCGAATCTGCAAAAAAAATTCTTAGTTATTACTCTTAGAGTTATTGAAAATATTTTTTTTATTTAAAGAAGACTTCAATTTTTTAATTATTTATTTATGTATGTATTTACTAATAAATGTATAATGTATGTACTATGTAGGTATGTATATTGTATACTAATAAAGTAGATAAACGTAACTTATCGGAGATATAGATTAGGTATAGACATACATATTACATAATACAATATCGTTGAATTTATAACTGTTCCTTTTGTAGTATAGGTAATGATAAGATTGCTGATTGATAATAGTAATCGGTTTTCGATTACGATTTTCGTTATTTATAATAATATACATATGTACTTGGTTATTTGACCTTCGAGTTATCGAGATAGGTAATTGTACGAATTATATTTTATTATATAAATTCGAGTTATAAGCTAAAATTCAACTAAAATTACTTCGACTTATCGAGAAATTCGAGTTAGCGAAATTCGAATTATCGAGAAAATGTATCACACATATCATATATTGGAAGCCAGGGGCCAAGGTATTCCTTCGAGTTATCGAAAATTCGACTTATAGAGGTTCGAGTTATCGAGGTTCCACTGTAATTCTATAAATTTCCATTATATATTTATACTATTATTTAGGTCATTAATTATTTTAAATTTGTTTTGGTTGCTTATTAATTATTTATATTAATTTTAATTTTATACATGTTATCTTTTATTCGTTTTTATTACTTTTAAGAATATAGATCATAAATTCATAACCTATACCTATACTTTTAAAGCTCATATATATAGTTTTAATTCAAAAATTTTAGATATTCGTTTAATTATGAAATATATTTAATCATACACGTTCCACTTTTATCTTTTAACAAAGGAAATAGAAAATTTTTTTCATTGTCTACTGCATCATTACAATTATATACACGATTTCCTGTAAAACCAACTTTTTCAGCTAATTTTTGAGCAGTGTTACTAGTAAAAAGACTGATTGTATATTTCAAATTATATTTTTTTCCAACATAATTTCTTAATTCCAACAGCTGTAGAGCTAAGCCAATGTTGCGGTAATCTTTACGAACAAATAACATATCTGATGCCAGATAATCTTTATTGCCAATTAATTGTTCAGCATAACTCTTGAAAACAGTTTGTAGGTAGTTATTAATTTGTTCGTAGTAAGTTGAGATTGATTGCATAGAATTCATTGATTTATTATTCATGCGAAATAATAAATTAAGACCTACTAATTTATTTTCATCGTTTTCTATATATTCAAATACGCCAATTGACATTTTTTGAGCTAAATATTTTCTATATTTATTTTCCATATCTAATAAAGATACTGGATCATTCAAGAAATTACAAGTACGGTATATAATTTCTTCAGAAAAAAATTCATGTGCATATTTATTAATAATTTCATCATAATAATGTTCTGGTATTTCTTGAAATATAAATTTTTTCATTTGACCACAGTGGGGAATATCTATTATTTTCCATATTTGTGGAAAACTATTTTCCATTATGATGTGTGAGTATCTATAGTAATTTTAATATATTTAAATTCCTAACAGGCCCATACAAATATATTTTCTATTAATTATATTCTTTTTATCGTATGATAAACTTGATAATTAAAAGAAGATAGGTAAGTCAAATGAGGTATGAATATTTTTTATAGGTAAAGACGTACATTCATTACGAATATCTGAACTGATGCTTTCTGGAAAACCAATTGCTGTTTACTGAGAGTGGTTCAAACCAATTACACTGCTGTCTCTGCAAACACTGTCAACAAAATGGAATTTTAATATTATAGTTTTAGTACATTTTGTTTAAGATATCAACCTCTTATTAATTATTATAACACATCATTATGTAGTCTCCAATTTATTTGCAAGTATGTTATATCTCAAATTTACGTTTAGTTTTGTACGTAGTTATATTTATCTATTTTCTATGGTTATATTGACAATAAAACAAATTTAATACTGATAACATTATCTGTGTTCTGTCAGAGGTGTAAGGGAGAGGGCGTAACCGTTTTCCGCAAAAGCTTGTATTACGATTTCTACCAAAAAAAATGTATAAATTATTTAAGATATTTTTTGAGAACCCTTCATATCAGTTATATCCCGCCATATTATTATTATTATTATATAAATAATTCAAGGCAAATAAGAAATGAAGAACACCAACATTCAAAAATACATTCATGGGTTCGGGTTTGTTGAACAAAAATCTTTTTCATATAGTAAATATTCAATGTGTTAAAATATGTTTGGATTTTTGTCTTGTATTATGATTTATGAAATTTTAATTTTTATAATTTAATGTATTATTTGGACGAGAAACTTGTGATAATGTAATGTTCTAGTGGTCGCCGCTTAATGTAATCACTTTGTTACGGGACATAACTGATAACATAATCTGATTGATAACAATAAATGAAAGTTAAAAAAGTCATAAAAAATAATAAAACTTACGTTACGAAAAAAAAAATAATAATAATAAATTATTATTAATAATGTAGTGTTTCGTCAAATTGTATAATCATAACACATAGTTATTAAAAATTTAATTATTTTATTTATTATTATTTATTTCTAATTAAAGTACATAATATGTAGGTATAAATTGATAATTTAAAATTAAAAAAATAAATAAATAAAATGTAAATAAATATATATATACTAACTTGAACAATATTTTTTTATTAATGTCTGTTTTTTTGTTGTAGCATTGACATTTTATCATAAATTGCTAGGTCATTTCTTTTTCGTTTTTCATTAATTTTTCCGCACACGCGACACGGATGCATACATACTCGATACTGGTCGACGGGCAGCGACGGTACTGTCTTAATGGTGTACGAACGAAATGTAGATATAAAATATGCGATATCAATGTGTATAGACATTTTTATATTAATTAAAATTGTTATCTTTATTGTGAGCCATTCGAAGAAAACTTTGATTGTTTGTAACATTGTTACATAATGATGATTTTATGATCTTAAACTGATAATATTATGCTGCGTATTGATTACAATATATTTTATTTAAAACGATTGAAAAAAATGTTTAAAATAAAATTATTATTTAATTTAAAATTCCGAACAGTTATTATTTTAGTTTATTTAACAAGATAACATTTTTCACTTATTATATACTATGGTCAATAGTCATACTATAGGGCTCGGCAGAGACTAAAATATAATTTTTTTCGTACTACACATTTTATATTATTAAACTTTTAGTTACCGCGAGGGGCTTTGCCACCCCATCGAAAAAAGTGTATTGAATCTATACACATAAACAATAAACATAGAGTAATCAATTTCTATTTTATCTTTATCTACTACAGAGTATAGACTACATCTCAAGTTAACGATTTATCTCCGTATATTGGTACGATAATTAATTCGGTATTATACATAATATTGCAATAAATGCACAGAACTATAATAATACTATATGTATACAATACCTATTATAGACAGTGAATTGCGAAATAAAAATCCCCGATTCTAGGAAAAAACATCCCAGACTTCAATATTAGGTACTCACATAATCACATGAAATTGATTGATTAAATGTTTTTTAAAAGCTAATTAATGTAATTACCACATTGTTAATATTTAATTATAAATAAACACAAGGTTTAGGAATAGCTATATTATTAAAAAAATGATTGTATAATAAATAGTGTTCAAACATTAACAATAACATTATTTTGTTTTTGATTTGAAACAACATAAGTAAATATGTTAATGGTTCTTTTAAAAAAAAATATAGGTGAATACATTCAGTAACTATTGTTTGATAATTATTTGTAATTTGTATCGATTATTCGAAATATTTTTATTTTGTAATATTTTAAATATTGTATCTATAAGTAAAACTTGTAAAATCGACTCTGAATAATACTAATAATACGTAATATATAATAATACGTAATAATTATTATTAATATTTAAAATTCTTATCTATCTATTTCCCAACGAAACATCAAATAATTTTTCAATTAATGAAGAAAAAAGTGTAAAAAAAAGCTAGTATAGTAGTTATTACAGGCCATTACACTCTTTTTAATTTCGTATTCCACACTTAGTATTTCGTACTACACAAAGTGTGTCGTACTACACACAATTTTAGTCCCTGGGGCTCGGAAGTTGAGGCATTTCGCATTTTTTTTTGGAACTTTTAAGACGATGCTCTTCTGGCCACAAATGCGTTTCATTAGTATGTGAATCTGAAAAACTAAATTTTATTTTGCATTTCTTAGCTTTTTTTACTTTTAAGTCATTTTTGGACATTTTTCGACATTTTTAGTCATTTTTACTGATTTCATACTAGTTCAATTCTTAACGTTTCTTGTCTATGCCTATAACTTATAACTTGGAAATTACCACGGACTAAGATTAGTACCTATCCGATTTTATCTCGCCGATTTCATTTTGTCGTTGTCGTGTTGTAGTGAATATTATTATACCTAAATTGTATTAATTTTTCCTAATAATCGATTATTATCCGATTTTATCTTGCCGATTACAGTCGTCACGTCGTTTTCAAACAAATATTTTTTATTTAATTTTTAAGGACATTATTTCTCATATTTGTCATATTTTGAGAAATTTGTAAGCTTTGATAAATGTATATAGAATTTTATAGTAAAATAGAGTAAAATATTTTAAAAAAGTGTATTTTTATAAGTTTAAAACAAATATTTGTAATTTTTTTAGGTCATTTTTTGAGGACATTTTTCGTCATTTTTATGTCATATTTGCATTTTTTTTAGGTCATTTTTAGGTCAAGTATTCTGTAAAAATGGGAAGGAAAACTTTAGTTTAGTGAAGTACTTCCCCAAAAAACTCCAAGACCCAACTAGTGTATTACCTAAAATAACCCGAAACCCAATTCAAGTAGGAATAGGAATATTCTAATATATGGATCCAACTACTTGGATGCAGCCTTCCTCGCATATTTAAAATGTTGACTTATCCATACGAATGAGAGTAATAAATTGTACCTAGATTTTATTATGATTCTAACATTAAAGAATAAAGAAGTACCTACCTATAGTAATTCTACTTCACATTCTCTTGTTTCGTTAATTGTGTGTAAGTATCCAAATTATAATATGTTCTTTATCAAATATGGATAATCATAATTATAATCGCTACTATACAATTTTAAAACACACATGCGGGGCATTATGGCCATGGTGGCCGGGTAATTACTCTCAGAAATAATATTGTAAAAAGCAAAAATCGTGAGAAGAATAACAATTAATTACTTTTAAAAGATCCGGTCAACATTTTTCTGCAACTGAATTAAGTTACTATTTTGAAGGCTATTATGCTTATGTATTTTTAATTTATTTTATTATTTTAAGTTCATGTTTTGTTGTTAATTGTATAAGTGCGCACTTCGTCATACCCCTATACTGCTTTCCTTATATTGTATTACAATTTATACATACTATAAAGTTTTTACCAGTTATTAACCGTACATAATATAATATATCATAATATAAGATTTGTTAAAACTAATTAATTATATTGATTCAACTATACGTCAATTTCTAGCTCTTACAGCTAACTAATCTCCTTTTAGCATTTAAAATTTGGACATAGAAAATGATAAAAATGGTACCCAATATTATATTAATGATTCAAATAATTACCTAACTCCGTGGGGAAATGATTTATCACAGTGAACAACATGGGTTCGGGACTTCAGGTATTAGAATAATATAGGTACACGAATCTTAAGCCTATGAACTTAAGCATCTAAGACTCTTTAAACACTTGAACACGTTTTACGTAAGATATACGATACTATATTATGATTCAATTAAAATCAAATAGGTACCTATAATCGTTTATTATAATTTTTTTTTTAATTCGTTAGCAACAAACAAAACAAAATTGTTCTACAAATTGCCTTTTTCATCAAAGTGCAGTACCCAACCCGTGCCGGTGTTGTGTATGGTTGTCACGTAACGAATGATAACTGCTCCCGTTTTGCTGGTGTGGAGCGCAGGAGTATCCTGAAAAAACGATCAAAACCGTCAATCAATTAACGAAATTTAACTCCATATTTAATTTTATAACAGGTTATATATTATATATAATATTATACTCACTCCACCACAGTATTTAGCAACAAGCGACGATTGTCCAGTCGACTGATCGACGTCGTGCATTTCCAAATAATCGGTGTTGCATGTCGTTCTCGCACCAAGGTTAAACTCTATAAGTTTTGAAAAATAAAACAGTAACGACATGAAAAACAAAATATAACAATAATGCGGCGTACACCACATATTTTACGAACTCATGTGACTATTTAATTGTATGATTTATCACCTACACAAGAAATTTTATAATATTTCATTAAGACTATCTACAGGGTGATTTGATAAACTATTTTGATTTACTATATCTAAAATATATAAGTTAAGGGTTTGAAAATATATTTATTTTTTTTACACAGTTCAAGTCATTATTAAACGAAACTTTTGAAGTCTAGCAAATGCTCAAAACTTCAACTTTGAAGGAAGATTTTGACAGAAAAGACTGAAAATAGTATAAAAATATTTGTTTTCTAGACTTCTAATAGTTTTCAAGAAAATCTATAAAAACAAAAAAAAAAATTCGAAACAACGGAAGTGTTTGTCGTCAAGTGTTTGTAGTCAGTTGTCGCCAAAATCTATTTTGTTCTCTCCGTATAGACCCCTGACAATTTTCTTAAATATTGATATGAACATTTTCTAGAGATAATACAATAATTTATTCTAAAAATAATAAGGTTAAATCCTTAAGAAATGATAAGAAAAAATTAGTAAGCGTTATAATATTTTTTCCAAAATAATGTATTAGAAATGCATTAGTTTTAAAAAATGTTTAATAAATTAAAAGCTAATAGTTTTAGAAATAAATATGGCGTTCATGTTAAAATATATTATATGATTTATAATACATACCTCTAAACATAATCCTGATCGGGTTCGGTCTAGGAACCTCTAGATCCCACCTGCAAGTTGAGCTTTTATTGTACACCATGGGATACATTGGACTCATTATCATACCATCCATATTGAACATTTTTCCACCGCAACCTCTACCTATATATTTTGTATCCAACATACGCCAGTAAAATACACAATTCACGAACAACACGTATTATAATGCAGTAATATTGCACTCATTCATACCTTGATCCGTAGATGTGTAACTCATATCAAAAAACCCAATCAGTATGTCTGTGGCTTTATACGCTATCGTCAACGACGGACCAGTTGAAAATACAGGTTGAGGAGTCATTTTATACATTGGGTGCAATGTGGTCACCTGTGGCGATGAGACGGATGGCCCATCATAAACCTAAAATAAAAATATGTATATTACATATTTGGAACTGACGATTGTAATTAACACCTAATATACCTTTAAGTAATTGGACGAAGACGATGGCGACCCTGATCCGAGAAAAACGAAGGTTGTGATAAATAAAGATATTGTTAAATTTGATTGACCTAAGTTTATCGTGAATATGCATTCATCTTCCTTCGATGTAAATTGTTTGTTATCTCCATGATGAATATACCCATAGCGTTTTGTATATGTTGTTATACATCCTATGATTGGATTGAATCGTTAATAATATATTATTACTACTATATGAAATCAGTCTACCGGATAATCAATATGTATTAAGTACAAATTGAATAATGTAAAATGCAAATATATACATACCTGTAGCCATGTACTCGAGTCTAAAGCCTTTTGGTGTTTTTTGGTCGGCTACTGTGTGTAGCGTCAATGTTAACATTTTCGATGGCTTACTCACAAAATCAAATGCATGGTCTTCATGGCATAAGCGGAGAGTATTGGACCAACCCATAAACTAAATATAATTTGCATATTATACATATTTTATATTATAAATGTTTAAATATTTAAAGTCTTAGGACAATATTGTATAGTTTTGAATAGGTACTTAAGAGTTAGTAGTTTATATTACATCTACTTTTATTTTTTTTCGGGCTGATCAGCTCTTTTCAAAATTATTATAATTATTATTTTAAAATCATATATTTTATATTATATTATATTATATTATTAAGAGAACAAATAGACAGAGGTATGATATCTATATACATATATATAAAAATGGAGCGTGAAAAATTGTCGTTACCTCATCAATCGAGAACGGCTGGTCCGATTAGGCCAACATTTTGTTTAAGATGCTTTTAATTGCCAGGAGAAGGTTTTTACCCAAAACAATTTTAGGAAAATCTACCGGAAAAGTAGGAAATCTGGATATAAAAAATACAACAGTGGCACAACAGTGTATTATATTATATTTTTTGCTATTGGTTAATCTTGCATGTTTGTTGATTTGTATTATTATTTTTTGTCAATATATTATACAGTGGTCGGGACGCTACTGTTTTTTTGTAGCACGCTAACGCTACTGCTACTCCCTAAAAAAAGTAGCTCGCTATCGCTAAAGCTACTTTTTTCTAAATGTAGTGCGCTATTTCTAACGCTATTGTTTAAATGTGGCGTGCTACTTTTTCGCTACATTTTTTTAAAATTTTTTTTGGTTTATTTAGATGTTCACTTGAGTACTTGGTCATTATTTGTTAATGCCTACCAATATTTTCTTGTAATTTCGGAAGGCAGGTTTATTAAGTGTAACTCATGTATTTTTGTAACAAGAATCAAAACAAATGTTTTATTGAAAATTGCTAACTAGTTGAATATGACGTGGTGGCTTCAAGTTCTGTCATTTTTAATTCAACTATTCAAAATATTTAAAACTTAAAAGAAACACAGAAAAGTAGAAAACGCTGAATGCCGAAAACAAAAATAGTGATAATAAAATACTAATATATTAATTATTATTTATGGTTCTGTTTTCAATAATATAAAATATTACATTGTAATAATGCACTTATGATTATAGTCTTATCTATCCGGTCTTATCTTAGTCCGGTCCGGGCTAAACCCGAAAAATTCAAAAATACACTCATCTTGTCATCTTAATTAAATAAATAAATATACATTATAATATTTTAATTATCATGAAATAGGTTAAAAGTAGCGATAAAATAATGAACATTTTCGCTACGCTAACCATAAATTTCTAGCGCGCTATAGTATTTCTCTACATTGTATATACTGTAGCGACGCTACGTTAATCGCTACAGCTAAAGTAGCGTGCTACTGTAGCGACGCTACGTTAATCGCTACAGCTAAAGTAGCGTGCTACTGTAGCGACGCTACGTTAATCGCTACAGCTAAAGTAGCGTGCTACTGTAGCGTCGCTACAATTAGCGCGCTACTCCCGACCACTGATATTATATATACAGGGTGTTTCTGAAATGAATGAGGAAACTAGTATATGCGTACTCAGTGTGATGACCCAATGATGATTTTTTTTAAAATTTTTTTCTACCTTCAAAATCTGGGTTTTTTCAATTTATTTTTAGAACATTATCTTAAATGTAAAAATAAATACTCAAGTTGTATTTTTTGTAAAAATCTCATACGAATCGAGGTGTCACATCATTTTTGAGCTTGTCGCGCGTTTTTCACGCTCGAACCGCCGATTAAAAAAAAATGGTGTGGCACATCGATTTGTATGAGAAAACTACAAGATAAACAGTGGTGATAGTTATTTGTTGAAATTTAACATACACGATTAATTAACACATAAATTCGATCATTTAAGACTCTGTTAACCCTAATTATGTTATTATTTATCATTTTTATTAGTTGACAATGTAAAACAATGTGTTAATTAATCGTGTATGTTAAATTTCAACAAATAACTATCACCACTGTTTATCTTGTAGTTTTCTCATACAAATCGATGTGCCACACCATTTTTTTTTAATCGGCGGTTCGAGCGTGAAAAACGCGCGACAAGCTCAAAAATGATGTGACACCTCGATTCGTATGAGATTTTTACAAAAAATACAACTTGAGTATTTATTTTTACATTTAAGATAATGTTCTAAAAATAAATTGAAAAAACCCAGATTTTGAAGGTAGAAAAAAATTTTCAAAAAAATCATCATTGGGTCATCACACTGAGTACGCATATACTAGTTTCCTCATTCATTTCAGAAACACCCTGTATATAATATTTTTATACACCTATATAATTCTACTGTACGTGTGTTGTGATTGAACTCCTCCTAAACGGTTGGATCGATTTGCAGAATGAATTTTTTGTATGCGTTTGGGTGACACCCCGGCTAGTTTAGAATATTTAGATTCACAAATCGTCCCCCTAGGTCCAATCAGGGGATGCGCTCAAACTGGGATTTAGAGATTTAAGGTGGACATTTTTGTTTATAAATGGTTGACATGGGTTTTAAAACTATTATAATAATAATTATTGAGTGCCGTGAAATCAGTGTATTCATTTTTTTGTACGCTGTTTTTTGATATTATATGTATCGCAATTACCTAAATATTGAGCGTATTATACTCACATATAAGTAGTGACGTACATAAAACAACGTCTTCGGGGACGAGGAGGAAATATTGGTCGTCAGTCTCGGCATTCACAATTAGTCCAGCCGTTTAGGAGGAGTTCAGTGACATACTTGGTATAACTTTGATACTTTAGAGTTAAATTATAAAGTTACGTACAAATAGCACGGAGTCCGCGATCTACCACAGGTAAGATTGCCTACCTGATAATATACTGCTGCGAATCAGAATTTTTATTCCAGGCAACAGAAAAGTTAAGATAAATTTTAAACACCATACAATGGCATACACCAAATACTAAACAACGAATTGAACAAAGTTTGAGTCATATAAAGTTGATACATTTAACGGGAAACGAAGTTAACGGGATAAGCTAGTTACACTATGAATCACATTCGTGATAAATTAACTAAAAAATTGTAAAGATTACCAACATAAACCTTTACAATAATAAGTACCTACATAAGTATTAGTTCTCAATAGTCATATTTTGCTTTCCAAATATCTAACTTTTATTTATCCACTAAATATTGAATAATGCAATACTCACCGGCCTGTATTTTATTTCCAAATAATTAGACGAGCAGTCTTTGGTGTCCGCCAAATTCAAATCCGTGAATCGTAACACAAGATATTGGTTATCTGATTTTAATTGTATGTACCACGTACAAGTTAAATCTTTCATATCATGGTGTTGCAATGAATAATTCGTAGAAGTTAATACTTGTGATTGGTTGGTTACAATCAATGTACTTGGACCACAAATGGCTATTTAAATAGAAACATTAGTTTATTGAAATTATTTCGATTAATTTTTACAATATTTGCTAATTTACATGTCACCGATGTTATCTTTATCTCAAAATTTGTGTGTACGTCCGATGCGATGCTTGAGTATCTAATAAAAGCTTTATTACCAGATGATAATAGTGGAGCATAGTCAACGTTTCCTGGGCAGTACTGACGAATTTTCAAAGCTGAACTTCCGGGACCATCATAAAACTAAAAATAAGACTTTCCATCTTAAATTGTATTAGCAGTTATAATTAAATATGAAATATTGTTTTAAACATCAAATTGTGTTGTTTTATCACAGTAAAAAAACCCTCCACAATGCCCCATACAAAAAAAGATGAAATACAAAATTAAATCTTTTAGCACCATAATGTAGTGATATTATTATAATATTGTACTGCGCAAAATTAATCGGAAATAATCGGTATCTATACTCAATACTGTAATTTATTCCTTTGTAAGAGTTTTATAGAGATATTATATAGCGTTGTGAGGTTAACGCTTAACAAATGTTAGGACCTATTATAAAATGTTTACATTTTAGAGCACAAAAATTAATGTTCTCGCCAAGTAAATAAGTACGTTATTGATCGCACCTAACAATATGTTCGGTTTACTTAGTGCAGTAAAATGTGAAATCAAAACTTCATGAAGCCAAAAGATTTTATTTATTTTTTTACTTAGTCAATTTTCACATAAACATGGTAGGCCACAATTTAGTAACGCTGTACAATTTAAACACGTCATTGTAAAACCAATACAATATCCATGGCTTCACTAAAAACCGAAGAGTCTGAATAATATAATTAAAATAAAATATTATACAAACATAATGTTATATTTATAAATGTACCGAGTGCTAATGTATTTAATATTAAAAAAAAAAAAAATACATTTTGACTTAAAGTATTAATATTGTTGTTACCTGAACAGAACTGCATACACAGTGTGTTTCGTTCGAAGAACATTTGGGTGTTTCTGTGTAGTTAACCACTTGCATCTGCACAGTATGCGATGGCTGTACTAATATTAACCATTCACAATCCAAATCAGTTTTCGCAGAAATGTTCGAATTACTCAATGTCATATTGTTATTTGATTGATCTAACCTTATAGTACCTCCACATCCACGAGATTGACCTAAAATTATTATACATAATATTATAATAGATTATACGCTATATTATTTTTATTTTTATTTAACTTGAGCCCGGTGTCTTAGGGCAATAACTGTTTTTGTTTGTTTGTAGGTTGTTAGTAGTTGGAGGAAAGGTTGAAAACACGTTTTGTATGTGTGGCAAGGATTCGTTGCTGAAAATCCCGGGTGGTCACCCACCCGGGAACTAGCAAAGTCGGCCGTTACGTACACTCAGTGCGTTTCCTCAATTGGGTGCACCCACTGCGCCACACCAAGCCACTATATAAGCTATAATTTACTACAAGTACTGCATATTATTACAAATAGTTGTTTTGAAAAAAAAAATATCAGCAGTTTTTTTCATGATATTATTATAGTGTATAAGTTTACTATAAATTTAAATCTCAAAATTATATATAATATGTAGGCACATATTATTATAGAAATACAATTTTTAGTAAATACTTTTGACATTTGTTTTTAATTTTCATTATTCAATTTTGTAAAAATTATAATAATATTGTATTTCAGAAAAAATATTCCTGTTTCAAAAAATGTATATACCTAATCATACGGCTTATGGTAATAAACTATATTGAATACAGTGATCACATTATACGTACGGCCTTACTATGGGTTTGGAGATCTAAAACATATTAACGGTTACTCCATACCTATAATATTAGTTTTTCAATTAACCATATTATCAAGTTTATTCTCATAACGATAAAATATTGGGCACAAATAGTATGGGTTTTTAGTATATAAGAAAGTTAATTATTACTAGATTGTTGTGAAATGTAGGTATCTAATAAATATTGCTCAACTTGTGGGGTGGGAGGGGAACAATCTTACCAAGTCTGAATATTATTTAATATAAAGTCGATTTAGAGAACACCACACCCGCATGGTTGTCTCCGTCTTACAAACGAGTAACATTCTAAATTTAAGCTCAGAAATTCACGTTTTATACAGTTACATATGAGTTGTCCTATTATGATCCTTTATGGTAACAACATTATCTGTGTTTAGTTGGGATTTTTTTACGATAATTCAGTTTTTAAGTGAATTATGAGCATTTTTAATTTACATTTACTACATACGCATAAATCACATAAAAACAGAATCATCGTAAAAAAAAATTCAATAAAACACAGATAATCTTCTTACCTTCATGTTTCATAATAGGTCGTTCACCCTAATTTTTAAGCTAACGGCATAAAACGTGAATTTCTGAGCGTAAATTTGGTATATTATTAAGCGTTTGCTAGACGGAGATAACATATGCGGGTGTGGCGTCCTCTTAATTTTAACGTTAAATTAGGAATATTTGTCCGGTTTCAACCATATAAATATAATAGTAGATATCGATGGCTAAGAGGCCAAAAGTTGTATGTCCAATTTTTCTCAAAATTGTTTTATTAGTTCATAGGGTTTATCTGGGTCGTCTCTTTGATTCGGTAAAACATTATAAGTCAATATCATCATTAAAACATGTTTTATTTATACTTTAATTTTTGTGTTTTTAGTGCAAGATATGTTTTTTTAGTGCACACATATAACAAGTCCTAATTTAATGAGACATACGATAAATATTTTAACATGATCTAAATACTAAGCGGACAAATATAACAAGTCCGGACTCGTTACTTTTGTCAAAAACAATTTATTGAATTTTGGACGTGTAATGTTTTAGATAATATTGAATTTGTTTATCTATTTATAAAAAAATAATATGTCCGGACGTATTATTTTAAATAATAAAAATTTTTAATTTTAAATTACACTAAATAATATGATATCTTCACTTAGCATAAAATATCATTAAACACTGGTTTTATTCGACTAAAAATTTGATGAAAAATGCCTATTTATTATTTTTCACATTCAATAAAAAATTCCAATATATTTTATATTTTTACTTTTTTACTGCAATTTTATAAACAAATTGAATTTTTTATATTAAAAAAATAAGTCATGTACATTTTAACTATTTATGTAATAAATTAATTAGAGTTTATATTAAATTAACAACTTTTAACATGTCCATCAAAACCTTATATGTCCACGGTAAAAATATATTATAATTGCCATTCATAACAAGTCCCATTTAAATTTAAAAGAAACATTATAATTACGTTTGAAAAAATTTTAAAACCTAAAAGTAATAATTTATGTGATCTACAGAATATTTTACAAATAAATCAGTTGCAACACCGAAAAACAAAAATCTACAACGCAAATTATTTGGTGTAGAATAATTTAAAATCTTAAAACTGCTCTCCCGAAAAATTTAGTGTTTGGGACATACAACTTTTGGCCTCTTAGCCATCGATATTATAGTATTTATTAATTATTTTTCTCAATATTAACTAAAAAGAACTAAAATAGCTATAAGTTATTACATTAAGAAATTATAAAATATACAACTGTACCATAAGTGAATTTAATTTCAGCCTCAAATCCTTCATCGCCTCTTGAAGAATCACTAACAAATTGTACATACACAGAATTCGTTTTAGAAACAAATACTGGTAACTGTGTATCCATAACTCCACAAAATACATCGAAATCTTGAGAATTATTATTTTGTAAATAAGACTCATCAAAAACAACGACAGAATCATATTGGCATTTGTCTGATATATTTTCTTCTAAAGTAAATTCATTAATCGAATGTTCCAAGCGAAATTTAGTAAATCTGTAAAACACGTTCAGTCAAAATTAATTTAAAAATTATTTATTTATCTAAATAATCAAATATACTTAAGCTGCACAACTTGGTCTGGAGGAGCTCGTATAATCCAAGTGCAATTAGCATTATCCGGGTACCTTGGAGTGCCTAATAGCGGGTCAATAGCTATTGGGGATTTAATAATCCCCGGACTGGTAATTTCTCCTCCACATTCTGTACAAAAAAGTATTACAATTTATTGGGTGCCATTAAACTCGTTAAGGGGTATGCTACCGACCGTTTCTAAGGAGTTCAATATAGGCAATTTTCTATTTGTGTGAATGCGGGTCGTGTAAATGTGTGTGTAGTAAATGATCATTAGTGTGAGTGACTGTGTATAAATAAATAGCGAAGCGCACTCACAAGTGCACGCACACGTCAGTAACTCAGCATATACAGACTAATTACAAATGTGAATTTTAGCGAAACATTGAAACTTAGTTTCGTATTTTCAATAATATAGCTTGCTGAGTGATATTACAACATGAACACCTATTATACAAACCGAAGGGAAGAAGTTTATCTAGGCTTGTATAGAAGTCGATTTTCGATATTTTGTTTTCAATATCCAATATTTAGCTCTAAAACTAGTGATATTTCACTTTTTGAGTGTGAATTATTTAGTTCAGTAATTACAAATATCAAAAATTGACTTCTATACAAACACAGATTAACTTCTCTTCCACAATATTGATAAAAGGTGTTTTTACTCTCAAACCTCTCAATAAACCATATTATTCGAAACACAAAAAATAAAAATCAATTCTCATATCATTTTTCCATTGTATTCATACCCCTTAAACCATATATTTTAATTAAGTCTTTAATTGTATCGTGGTTGTTTTTGTAGGAAACTATAAACCAAAAATGAGCAAAAAAGTAGATTTTAAGAAAATTGTAATAACGAATCTAAATCAAATATTTATTGAAGTTATTCTAATTGTTATAGATAAAAGCTATTATTAAAATCTTTAACGGACTAAAACTATAAAACCCCTATTATAAAAATATTCTATTCAAATGTCTACTTAAAGTTTTTTTTTTAATTTGAACGAGACAGTTAACCAAACATATTTAAACATAGTATAATATACGTTAGTATGATTTTCTAGTATGCACTACTGACATAGGTTAGGTACTTAGGTACTGTGCTGTCTGTGCATGAAGTGACGAGTGCTTCACGCCAGTGAATGCGGTTTTCATCCACGTAAGATAGGGAGAAATTATAAGAGTGGTTAGACTGCGGTTACCCTGCGACCTACTTAAGGTGGTGTGGCATAGCAAGTCGAGGAATATTTTTGATTTTTTGTCCGAACGCAGAGCAGCGAGCGAATGGCAATGCGGACATCACTGACATCATTGGCATCATTGCTATATGTCGGTATACTTCCTGGCACGATTTAAGACAATATGGTTGCCCATCAACCACGATTAAAGATATACAAGTTTCATACCACTCTACAATAAACGGCTTTCAGATTGATTTACAAGGTGACTGCATTAAACAGCTGAAAAAATTAACCACTAGCGCTTGATGTCAACACTCAACCATATGTGTCGACATTTAGAACTAATTTTACACCTATATATTATCTAATATCAGTGAATTATAACACTGCCGCTTAGACTTAGAGCTCTACTGGTTAATTTTTGCTAGTCATTTCACGCTTGCCTTATCAGATGTCGATAGACAACCAGTATATTATATTTAATCGTGCTTTCAACTACGGTAAAATGATTAACGGATAAAATAAAGACTATGCAGACTACTTTTACCCTCCTAACACTGAATACCTAACATGGGCAGAACTAATATATGTATATAATAATAATTTAAATTGCTTAAACATATTAATTGTCATTTGATATTTTACAATGTTAATATAGTTTAATAATCAACTATAATTTTGCTTAATTTTCATAAAGGTACTTAATAAAAATATATTATTATTACACATTTTTGTTAACTGTATTATTTGTATTCTAGAATATTGTTCGTATTAAAACTATTGTAATTGTTTAATTAGAATCCAATCAGTGAATAACATTTATAAAAAATTGCATCATTTAAACATATAGGTACATAATAGAACTCATAGTACCATTTACCGATACCATTATGTCTATGATTTAAACAATGGCGCGAGTTACGAGTGTACGACACTAATTTGATCACATGAATCGCTGCTATAATAAAAAAAAGTTTGATTCACTTTCTTATAAGAAGTCGATGGGCAACCATACTATCTTAAATTGTGCTTCATGGTATTAACTACATTATCATTTTTCAATTATGAGCTGCGTATTCCTAATCTTACGCGGATGCCAATTGCATTCACTCCCGTAAAAGGCTCGTTTAACAAGTTTGAAAATCAAATATTAGGTAAGTTTATTTTACTTGTAACTGCATATTGTATTTCAAATCCATTATTGCTAAAATAATAGTCTGACTGGAATATCATCATGACACTCTCGTGAAACGTCATTGAATGTGGTACGTTAGTCCCGCAATACTTGCCAACGAAATAATGTTCTGTTTGATTGTAAAACACGCCTGCAGTGTTGTATATTGTTAAACTGTCAAAACGACATCCGCTGTCTGTTGCACATTCATAAAAAACATGAAAATTTGATTTTATCATGTAACTTTAAACATTGTTAGTTAATTGATAACATATTATGGCTGGATGGCAACCAAACAATAACAATAAGATGAAATTAATGTCCCGACGTTTTAATTTCATGTTACAGTACGTAAAGTTTTTCAACCCCACCAACCGATAAATGAATGCCATTACTACGTTATGATACAGGCAACCAAAATAAAAAAATACAACCGAAAAATCCTGACATAATTTTGTTTTTCCTAATCGGATTTTTCCTAAGGTTGCCTTTAACAACTAGTGATGATTATTATAATTACTTATAAGTTATTACTTATTAGTACAATTATTATGCATTACAATAGCAACTACGTTGATACATTTTTTTTTTTACTTATAACTTTAATAATATAATTTTTATATTTCCATGCTTTCCGAGCAGTGAAGAAAATACAATGGAATCTAGGTAATTTGAAGTCTCAAGGGATCAAAAAAAAATATTCAACATATTGAAATTTTGAGTTACAGAGGTAATTTAAAATTATATCTAAATGAATCGGGACTGAAAAAAATTCTATGTACCTACTGAAACTTTGAAATAGTTACGCCTTAACGGATTCCGAGGTCCCACTGTATATTATGTGGCATGCTACATATTTTGTACACATTCTATTTTATGTATACTATTATCATTGATTATAAATACTATAGATTGTTCACTGGCCCGTATTTAAGTGGCGTGAAAAATGGTTACTTATAAGTTCTGGGTAACTTTTTTTTAACTGAGTTAAGTTAGTTTTATTTTCTATCTTAACTTTAACTTATCTAGTAACATTTTTTTTGTTAACTTTTAACTTAACCGAAGACAATTTAATTAATTAACTTAGCTTACCACAATTAATTATTTTCATTACCTTGCCCACCTTTGATTATATTCATCACCTACCCAGACACTCAAAATCTACACTCTCTTCAAGTTAAAAAGCGTAGTCGGTGGCAACCAGTTTTCGTCGAGCCATAGTCAGGCAACACGTGTTTCTCATCCCTACCCAGTCAATTATCTGTATACCTGCCATGTAGTATTGCTACGCCCCTGCGCATGAGTCTGACGCCAACTATTTTTCTTAACTTGAATAGAGTATAATATTATAATATAGCATAAGGTTAATCGAGTCCCGAGGTTTTTTAAAAAATATGAAAATAGTATAAATAGATAAGAAATATTATTGCAAGAAATTATAATATTCATTAATAAGTTACCTTCCAGTTCGAACGAGTTAAAAGTCAATTTTATTTCCTCTCCGGGGGCTGATATTGTATAGTTGCATACTATGTTGTTCGGATAATGTTTTGGATAGTTTGGGGAAATAATTTTTCCAGAACTTTCAGTAAAAACTCCACCACATGTACTAGTCCACCTCGCCTAAATAATAAGATATTTATTTAGAAAATATTTATTTTTAATTATTTTCATTTATAGTTATTCTAAAAATGTAATAAAGACATAGACTTGCTTTAAAGCCATCGCCTTGTATAGCACTATCAGTTCGTAGACGAATTTTGAGTTTTGTTTCAGACGAGTTAAACTGTGGTGGAATTTGACGACCACATAATCGACTTCCAAGTGGCATCCAATTATTATTAATTAAATTAAACACCTAAATTATCATAAATATTTTTTTTACTTTTTCAAAAATTCAAACATATTTTTTACCTATAAGGTGGTGTTAAAAACGTTTTGCTTTAAATTAGATTTTCTTTTAAATTAATGAATATATAGTATACACAGATAAAACATACATAAATATAGATATAAGCAATAAAATATATATTCCTATTCAGTATACACGTCATAATGTCTTACCTGTATATAGTCTTTAGTACAATTTACACTTTGTTCCAGATTGAAACGTTCTACAAATTGCAAGCCAACGTTGTTGCCTGGCAATACCGCTATAATCCACTCGCACTCTTCGTTATTTGGATATAAGTTTGGATAATTTCTACTAGATATTTCGCCTTCTTCCGCTGCATACATATTTCCACAGCCATTTTGTCGGGACTCTAAAGTTAAATTGAATCCTTTCCTGTTACTTTTTCCATTCTCAGATGAAAATACTACCCATAGTTTGTTTGATGTAGCTACTAAATTTTCTGGCAAAATGTTACCACAGTATTTACCCAATACAGGACTTTCAGGACCTGGCCCATCGTGTAACATAACATAGTTATTATCACACGATGAGTCGAGGTCAATATCATTAAAACGTACCTAAAGAAAAAAAATTTATTTAATTTTTAATTTTTATCTAAGTTTATTATGTTGTATGTTTATTTTTATTATTATATATATTATTATAAATAACATTTTAATGAAATAATTATACTTAAAAAAATGTAAATTAAAATATTACAAACAAATCTGTTTTATAGTAAAAAACCAAATATTTCAGTTATTTAAAACATTACGTTATTGAAAACACTTTGAAACAGTTGAACAAATTATTTTGTTGCTGTAGCGCAGAGGTTCCCAAAGTTGTCTATATCGACATCCTGGGTTCGATTCTTACCTATAAGGGGTCTATGTCAATGAAAATTAAAAATTGAGGGTGCATCATGTGTAAATAGGGGTCCACGAAAGTTATAAGTCGAAAATGCTTGTCGTAATTTTTACTAAAAAATGAATGTATATACATATATATTTATTTAATAATATGTGTGTGACGATGCGAATTATTATAACGAACATTGTCGATAACGACTAACGAAGCCGAAGGTGAATATCAGAATGTCAAGATAAAATCAAAATATTACACATTACAATTTACAGTTGATACTTGATTACGTTTATTTTTAGGTCTCACTAATAAGTACGATAAACATGATATAGGTCAAATGATATAGGTTGGAATATAATATATTACTGTGCGTTTAGTAATATTTAGTTCATTCGTTTTTAATTTAAATATTTTTATTTAATATTTGAATTATTTGAATATTGTCATTATTAAAGAAATAAAGGTATTATTATTAAAAACAACACTTTTTTATTTTAAAAAAATGCACTCCATATTAAAGCCTATTCAGGGGAGCAGTTCCGCATGTAAGCACTGTAAGCTATAAAAAACATCTAGATAAATTTGTAAAAATTTAATTTTAGGGGTCTACGAAAATGGAAAAAGTTGACAAGTGGTCTACCGGGAACCTCTGCTGTAAGCATAACTAATCCGACCTAACAAATGAACTCTTAAAGATGATTAAGCTTGAAAGTTTAATCTGTAGAATATTGTAGTTATTTTAAACTTTGAAACATACATAAGTAGATTATCATAAGATTTTATTCATCGTCGGTGTTTATACTTACATCGACGTTATTACCTTCAGGAAGTTTTAAATACCAGGCACATTTTAAATTTTGCCCATAATTTTTAGGATAATTAGTACTAGTTATTGTTATTTTCTGACCATTCATCACTCCGCCACACGAATTAACGTTATACTCAATTATTGCTGTGAAGTTAATTTTCCTTGAGTTTGTCAGCACCTAAAATATGAATTCATTATGCATTGTCAATTCATGCATACGTTTTTCTTGAATTCAATTTTTAACGCATTACCAAAAGCTTAACCATGGGCGTTGGACTTAGAATTGTAAACTTGTCGTTCGTATTCGACATTGGACAATACCTTTTTAATAATTCAGTGTCATCTTCTAAATAATAATTAGAATTTAGAGTTTACATTTTTAAGACATCTGAAGGTTTATAATAATACAATATATATCTACCATAAGTGGCCAATAAAACATGATTATTTTCATCTCGGCAGGATATCTGGCTTTCATTGACGTTGAAATTTGTAGATATTACAATCGTTCCGTTAGTGTTTGTAAAATCCCATTGGCAATAACCCTTGGTCATATTTATAATAGGAAATTCTATATTGCCTTTAATGCTGGCATCTGTTATTCCTCCACAAACTATAACATTTATAAAAATGTAACTGTATCATTTATTATCTGCAGCGTTATATTTGTAGAAAATAATAAATAATTGTATTGTATCAATTATCTGAAAGTCCGTTATTCATAGTTTGCTAATATAAAATACCAACCGTATCACTGGACTTCAACCAGAAAAAAATGAACACACCTAAAATGTGGTGTTATCGGCGTATCTCGATTACAGATTAAGTTATAAAAACAATAATTATGTTTAAATAATCATTATAGTAATGTAAAAGCTATACCTAATTTTTTTCGAAAACGCAATTTATATACTTCAGCTAGTATAGTAGTACAAAAATAACGTAATCGGAGTTTTATATACAATATTTAATATTAAAACTATTTATATTAATTTGTAATATGTAATATCAGCTAGCCTTTATTTACGACTGAGTGCGTAAACGACTATATAATTATCTATGCATGTACTATGTACATCCCTCGCAAACAACAGACATTAAAGGTATATTTTAAACATAAAAACGGATAACAGTTCAGTTACTGAAATGACGTATAAAATCACCGAAAAGCTTCTTTAAATATAGAATTTGCATTTTCTTAATTAAAAATGAAATTTAAAATAATATATCACTCTAATGAGTATTTGTTAAAACTTTGTGAAAATAAACTGGAAAAAAAGTTCAAGTGTCATCAGAAAATTGGAACATAAAAAATGTCTGTTTTTTTAAGGATATATTTTAAACATAAAACATATTAGGTACATTTAAATATTTAAAAAATATAAGGTAAGTTCTAACTTTCGCAGAAATTATCTAATTGTTGGCGTTTAAATTAATATGAATAGGTATGTAAATAAACAATAAAATAGATTTAAAATCGTATATTATATTGGTTACAGACAGAATTTGTTTACTACTAGAAACGTTGGAATTCAAAACACATAATTTCATATTTTCCGTAAATCATTAAGAGGACGTCACACCCGCATGTATTGTCTCCGTCTTACACACATAAATAAGACATAGAAAAAACGCGTTTACGTAGAACTCACTCAATGTTGGTGTTAGAACAAAAACACATACTACAAAATTAAAAGATGATAATATTTTAGAGGGCAAGACGTTGAGTTTTAAAAAAAAAAAAAATTATATTTTAAAAAAGTAATGGTATTTTTAAACTGCTAAAATGTTTGATATTTCTAATTACGCTTGTAGGACGGAGACAACACATGCGGATGTGACGTCATTTTAATACATTATTCGTCGTAGTTTAGGTAGGTTAAGACTACAGAAAATGTCAACTTACCGGAAGGTTTGTTCGATGAAAATTTTAATCGAAAACCATTTAGACCGTCTTTTTTGTAACCTTTTTCATAAACCAGCATCATCTCGTTTGAAATTGATTCGTACATATAGTTCAATGTTGTAGGGTTAAGAACAGGCTCAATGCATACAAAAATCCGATCATTCATAATATTTATCTTTTGATAAGCCTATGGACATTCAACAGAGTGGAAATTAGTGATGTTACTAATACCTAGAAATTCACTGTTTTTAATTCAAATACCTACATAATACAAAGGTTGACGTTTTAATTTTTAAATATATAACTATGTACCTAGGTAAAATGTATTATATATGATTGAAAATCGTTATTTATATTTACTTTGAGTTTTTCTTTAAACCTATTCCCCGCTAGATAACTATTTTCACAAGGTTGAATGATCGATTTTCCTTCGTTTATTTCTACAGTAATTCTACGTCCCATGGGTACCTTAATATTATAAGAGCAATGCGTTATTTCGCTATTGAAACTGGTATGGGGTGAACTGTTTATTTCACCACTTTCAACATCGTAATTCTTCATACAATCTTTGAACAAAACAGAATGGTTAATATATGCAATCAACATGTTTATAAAATTGTGTTCTAATAGTATATAACATTGAGTTTAATATACCTAAAGACTCAATACAGTTAAAAATTATTTGTAAATACAAAAACTAATATTTTGATACCTTTCGATAAAATCAAAACTTAACCCTGAAGCTCATTTTACATCATTTACTTTTATAATTAGCGTAAATGGAGTATCAATATCCTATGTAATTATGAATTAAATTACCAATATAGTCAGTCGTATATGACATTAAAAATTTAGCTTGTGTGTTGTTCATACGAAATGGTCCGTTTATAAAATGTGATTTGAATTTAATAATTAATTCTTTACCAGATGATCTGATGTCATATAATGGTGGATCTGAACCAACGATTGTTGATATCTTCACCCCTAGAAAAAATACAATGTATAAAAATCAAATTGTAATCAAAATATTATAATTATGTATTTTAAATATTTTTTAATTGGCATAGAAACAATTGTATGAGGAAGTGTTTAATTTTCAAACTATTTAACCGAATAAAAATTATTTTTGAAATAAAAAAAAAAATTTTAAAAGAAAAATTACTAAATAAAATCCAAAATGTCAAATGATTAAAAATAGCTCAAAAAGTGGTAAAATATTTTAAGAATGTTATAATTTAGAAGAAATGCTCATATAAATATTTGATGAAAATGTTAAGGGGATTCGATCCAGCGTATTTATTTCATGATTTAGACCTAAAAGCCTGACAAAAATACGCCTACTTAGAATTATCAGATTTCAATTCTGTAAAAAGATTCGAGTTCATTGACAATTTTCCTAGGTTATTGTGGGAATCAATTTTCGATATTTTTTTTAGAATTCACGTTAAATCATACTTCGATTTCTCAATTTTTTGAAAATTGTTTGTGTCTTTCTTTAAAAAGTTAAACAGTTATTCAAAAATCGACTCCCACAATAACCTAGAAAAAAGAACGATGAATTCAAATATGTTTACAGAACTAAAATCCGATCATTCTAAGTTATCGTATTTTTGTCAGGCTTTTAGGTCTCAATTGATTGAAATTAGTTTCTCGTTGGAACAAATATTTTATTATGTGACATGTGCATGCGGGTGCGAACCACTGATTCCTAACGTATCTACACACACTAATGATCATTTACTTCTCACACAAACACACTGCGAAACGATTATAATACATCGAATTGCCTATACACGACCCCTTATTAAATCACCGGATCGAATCCCCTTAAGGGGCGTCGCAATGGCATTGATTTAAGGAGAATCATTTAGGCAATTTCTAATCTCGTCGTCGCCACCCGAGATCTATGTGTTAGTCGTAAATGATTATTAGTGTGTGTGGCGTCCATGCGGGTCAATTGTAGTGGTGCGGAGGGCTCTCGCACGCACTCGCACACACATGTCAATATATAATAATATTGTGATCATGAAAAAATGCTTATTAGTTATTTTTCACTTAAACATACGATTCTAATTCCAACAGTACGTCGCAACGGTTACCTCGATTTTAATTCTGACAAAATATTCTTATTTTCCACAACATGTACGAGGGATCGATCGAGGCACATTTTTAAAATTGTATTCAGTTAATTAAATATTTAAGTTGGAAATCCTGTATTTTTTTTTGATTTTTTTTAAATTTTTATTGCAATTTAAATTACAAAAATTAAAAATGTTGCCCGATCGTTCCCTTGTATATATTACGGACAATCAGAATATAATGAAAATCGTGATAATTGTCGACACGTATCGTTGGAATTAGAAACAGTAGTTTTTGACAAAAAAAAAAGACTTGGTAGTGAGGCCCCTTAAGTATCTTTTTGTATTTAACTAATATTATATTGAAAAAAATAATTGGAATATTCTACTTTGACCTCTCAAAATAGTAACTATAGATCAAATTTTCTATCAATAACCACTCTCTAACATTAAAACGAAAGCGATTTTTCTAGTACTTTTCGTGTGACAGACACGAAAAAAAAAACAGATCATTATAAAATCAATTCATTCAAGGTTTCACTTAGAATTTAAAATTTAGACTTTACTTGTTTTGTTGAGTGGGTCCACATCGAATATGGTTAAAGTATCGTCATAAGTTTCGTTGTTTACAGTATTTTCGACTATTCCGATGACTGGATATCGGCGTTTTAGTCTCACCATCTCAAATTTCAACTTAACTCGCATACCTGGTCCAGCAATAATTTTATACTCACAATCCATGTTTGCCTCATATGAGCCGGGATAATTAGGTGACAAAATTAAACCCTGAGTTGCCCGTCGAGTGCCACCGCATTTCGCTGTTAGAAAACAAAATATTTTATGAACTCCAGATGTAAATTTTTATTTTAAAACTATTTTTTTATGTTAAATGTGAGCATATTGTTACACAACAAATCCGAAAATGTTGTAATACAAGAATTATTACAAAAAAAAAAATTGTGCTTTAAATATGTAGCTTTACAAATGTCACAAATTAACCTTTATGAATTGTTAATTCTTTTTTAAGCTAAACATTTTCACGATGGTTATGTCCAAATTTTATAAAACTATTGAAACTTAATTCTTCGATAAATTGTAATTTAATATAAGAAAAAAGGACAACATTAAAACGATTTAAATATCTAAGTAATGGTGCTTAAAATAGTATGAATAATCACCTAAGTTTAATAAAAAAATTAAATAGTAGTTACCTATAGTAACATTCAATTTAAAACCATTGCTGGGTATGTTTAAATCCGTGAAATACTTGATGAATAAAAATCTGTCTGTAGTTTCGGTATCCCGAATGAATGTATCGTGACAAATACGACTTAATAATCGTGAAAATCGAGCTGCGCCATCTCTGAATTCCAAGTATTCTGTTTCACATCTATATTTTTATACACCGAATTAGAATTATAATATGTTATAATTAATTTATAAATAATAAATATAATAATTAATTGATTGGAAAAAATGTAGTTTAAATGATAACCAATCTTACCCAAAGTTAATATTTCACTTGACTAAATTAATAAATTTATTAAATGCAAATAATAACGGGTAATGGATGTCGTTTAGGCTGTAGGTCACAAGTGCGGGTCACTGTAATGGCCAATGGGTGGTGTTAAATTTGAATTCAATGATATAATATTATCATTGTATACGAAAAACGATCTGAGTAGAGACGGTTTATCAAGGATATTGTGTATTATATTGGTATTATTATTATTATCCATTAATAATATTTAAGTATATCAAGAATTTTGCTTTTGGCTGTGTTATAAATGACTGCACTGTATTCCAATTTTGATAGTATAGTTGCTTTGTATATAGTTATGAGGCTATTTTTTTCTGAGCCCCAAGATTGGTGAGATAAGATTTTCATAATTTTCATACTGTTGTTTGCAATAATTTTTAGGTTTTTAAGGTGTGGGTTTCAATTTCATTTATGGTCAAATGTTATACCTAGTATTTTAATTTTGTCTGTATATGCTAGGGTATTGTTTTATAAGGTTGATATAGTATAAGTTGTCATTACGCTTTTTATGAAAGATGATATTTTGGGTTTTGGATGGTGAGAAATTGAAACCTGTTGTGGCTGACCATTTGAGGAGCTCATTCAGGGCTTGTTCGATGAATTCAACTGTTGTTTGTATGTTTGTGCCTCTGCAAAGAATGTTACAATCATCCGCAAAGATGGTATATTTTATAGGAGGAGGGATTTTGTTAAATATGTTATTTATCGCAACCAGGGAAAGGGTGACACTGATGACTGAGCCCTGAGGGACTCTATTTTCGGTAGTATGAGTGGTTGATAATGTTTCATCAATTTTAGTTTGAAATGATCTGTCCTGTAAGAAATTGGTAATGAATTTAGTCATCTTTCCTGTAATGTTCCATTCGCGTAGGATAAGGAGTACTCTTTGCCTCCAGACCATATCATATTTTGACATTTTGTTAAGTCGAGCGCTACAAGGATTGTGTGTTGTTTTATTTTGGCAGCGTTACATTTATGCGATTGAATATTGGATAAGGCATTGAAGGTGGAGTGGTTTTTCCGAAATCTACATTGCTCTTTATTGAATTTTTCGGAGACTTCTAGGTACCATATGAGTCTTGAGTTGATTATTTTTTCGAGCACTTTGCATAGTGTACTTATAAGAGAGATGGACGGTAGTTTTCTATGTAGAATTTGTTCTTATTTGGTTTGGGTATTGGTATGATAATTGCTTTACGCCATTGGTTGGGGAAGAAACCGTATTCCCATTTTATGTTGTAGATTAGAAGAAGTTTTTGTTAAGCGAAAGGAGAAAGATGATGTAGAAAGATATAAGGGATGTCATCGGGTCCAGGGCTTTTGCTTTTGCACTTCAGAAGAGCCTGGTCAAGTTCATCCATATTGATAATTGAGTTGTATGGAGCTTCGCTGTGTTGTGGTAGGTGGTCTATGACTGATGAGTTCTCGACTTCACTTTTGTATTTAAGGAAGGATTCTGTGTGATTTTGGTTACTATTGTTTGTTTTAAATAGGTCGGCAAAGGCTTGGGCGATGTCCAGATTGGTTTTGATATATTCATCTTTATATTTCATAATGTTGGGTATCGAGTTAAATTTAATTACTTTGAATATTTTGATTTTGTTCCACATGGTTGTAGCTGAGGTATGTTGATTGATTGTGGAGACGAATGCTTTTCAGGCTACACATTTGCTATTTTTGGTAATGAACCTTGATTCCGCCCTAGATTTTTTAACTGCTATGTGATCTGACAGAGATTTTGTTTTTTTAAAACGGTTTAGTTTTTTTTTGTAATTTTTAATAGCTTCTTTGCATGCGGGATTCTACCACGGTGCAGTTTTAGCGACTTAAGAACGGGAAGACTTTCCTATGGAAATGTATGCTGCGGTTATGATAATATTGGTGATAGAGGACACTATTGATTCGATTTTGTTTTGGTCTATTTCTAATTCGTCAGATTTTTTTGGTCCAGTCTTGATTTTCCAAGTGGTGATCAACCAACTCAGTGAAGAGGTTCCAGTTGGCTTTGGTAAGTTTCCATCGTTTGATTGGTTCGTCAGGTGTGGATTGGTTCGTCAGGTGTGGATTGGTTGAAAATGTTGAGGTGGATTGGCCAATGGTCACTTCCGTTATATTCAGTTAGTACTTTCCAGTCGACTTGAGGAGCTATATTGGTGCTGGATATTGTTAGGTCGATGGCTGATAGAGAACAGTTTGTGGAGTTGTGTCTTGTTGGGTCACCGTTATTTAATAATATCAGTGAAGGATCTTCTAATAATTTTTCAATCGTTTTTCCATGAATGTCGGTTTGATATGATCCCTATATGATGTTTCTGCTGTTGAAGTCGCCCAGGATTAAGAAAGGTTTAGGGAGTTGTGTTATTATTGAGTTTAGATCGTGGAGAGAAAAAGGGGTGCTGTCAGGGATATATACATTGCAAATAGTTATAGTTGTCTTGAGAATGACCTGAATTGCTATTACTTCTAAAGTTGAGTTGACATATATTTCTTTGCTGTTGATGCTATTTTTGATATATGTTGCAACTCCACCACTAGCTCTGATTGCTTCAGGGTGGTTTTTATTGAATCCGGTGTATCCGTTGATTTTGTCTAAATGTAGGTTTTTGAAATTTGTTTCTTGTAGGCAGACAATGTCAGGATTTTGTTCATATTTAATACGGTTTATATCTGTGTTGTATTTGTAATTTCAATGTTTTATACATTTTTAAATTTGTGAAATGTTGTGAATATCGAACCTCAAATGCTTATCAAAAAAAAAAAAAAAAAATTGTGCATATATATTTGTAATATATATAATATTTAAACTTAAAATAAAATAAGAGACAACTAATGACTAATTCAAATATCATTAGGCAGATAGGTATAACACAGCAGTAGCGTAGACAGGATTTTTTTCGGGGGGCGGGGTTTGATCAACTTTTACACTTTTACAGATTAAATACGTATTAGCACAGATATATAGCTGAACGGTGTTAATACATAATATACTATATAGTTCATTTTTGAAGTTAATTTTTGAGCGACTTTCATAGACTTTCATAGACTTTCATAGAAATAATTTTTAAATTTTCTTAACATTTCAGGGGGGGGGGGAGGGCTACCCCACTGTAGTAGCACGATCTTACACGGAAACTCTCAAACCACATAATTTCACACGACTCCCAGATACGTGAACACACACACACACACACACATACACATACACACACATACACACACACACACACACATACACATACACATACAAATAAACCTACTGCGACACATTGTAGAGCACCGACGTCTTAGCGGGGGTAATTGAACTGTCATTTCTCCGAATTACACAGGCAACCGGTTAGCCAGACGCGTCCCTTGCCCGTTGAAGCAGGTCATCAACCACCCGTATTCACCGTACATTACGTGTCGTCTTATTATACAGTATTTAATATAATACACACGTATCACACTAAAAGCTATTACCTTCCGCTACCGAGAATTTCTCCTTACTACATGTTTTTAATATTTTTCAACTGCATAAGTAACAATAGGTATCCGGAGCCTTATATTAAATTTTAACGCTTTTTTCCCAACAAATAAAATTTCATTGACAATTATAGAAAAAATAACTAAAAAAATAGAAAATTGAAAATGCCCTTAAAAGGGTCAAAATATTTTGAAAATTTTATCAAGTATAGAAATTGATAAAATAAACATAATATGGTGGAAATTTCAAGTATCTACAGTTATTCGTTTTTGAATTACAACAAAATAAAAAAATAAAAAACTCATGAGAATTCTTGTATTAAATTTTCAAATCTAAGATCTAAAAATAAAATTTTTTTGAGTTTCTGACTCAAAATAATTTGCACATTTTTGTGATTTTTACGTATTTTATCAATATTTTAACTCTAAATACTTGTAAAAATAATTGTGATTAAATATTTTTAATATTTTTCAACTGTAATTGTAATAATAAATTTGGAGCTTTGACCCAACAAATACAATTTTGTTGACATTTATAAGAAAAAACTAAAAAAATTGGAAACTGAATATGTCCGTAAACAACTCAAAAAAAGTCAAAATATTTTGAAAATATATCATGTATAGAACATGCTCATATAAACATTCAGCGAAAATGTCATATATCTACTGTCATTTGTTTTAGAGTTACACCATAAACCAAAATAAATTCCCGTTATCTTATATTTTTTTTTTCGGCGCTTTTGAAAACTACTGGGAATTTTAAATTTTGGTCTTCCGATGCACTAACAAGAGTCACATTTGCATCGAACAAAATAATGAAGTTAAAAATCGATGTATTACTTCGATTACTGAACGTGTAGACAGACCAAAAAAAAAAATGTTTAAAAAATAAAAAATAAAAATCCATGTCAAAACGTACTACATTCATAGCTCCGCTCAGAATCTAAAAGCACATATTTTACGGTATATTATCATACGCTCAATGCTGCCAATAGTTATATATAATCAAAAATGTAAAATAACATTATAAAATGTAATCGAAAAATTATAAATTCTTAAATTACAATGTTTTATTATCTTGTAATAAGTTTTTCATAAGATACATAATTATGTATAATTTTAGTCGTATAGAATAAACCTTATTTTTGCCAGTAATTACTACTAATTAGCATCGATACATTTATAGAAAAAAAATAATATGAACTGTAGGATTTACTTACTTATCGCTATCAGATAAATCTATGTCTTCAATGGTTATAGATATCCGTTCGGTTGACGGTGCAGCTACCGTCCATATGCATTCTATGTGAGCTGGAGGTATATTTGGATATGAAGGAGATGTGATTTGTGTAGTACTGTATGCATCATTCAAATAAATTTGTCCACCACAGTTTATTGAAATTTCTTCAAATGCTATTTTGATCTAATTTGAGAGGTTATCAGGTTGGTAAGTTTTAAACAAAATAATATTCGTGCATTCAGTAAATATTTAAGGAAAACAATGCATTTAAGAAAATTTTATAATTATACTAATTATTTAGATACATAGTATAATATTTAATGTTATTGGTTATTATAGATGTTCAAGGTTGCACTATTTACTCAATTAATTGTAACTGGATACAAATTACAAGTTAATACAAAACTATGTAACTAGTTTCAAGTTATTAGATACTTTTATGTTGAGTAACTAGATATAAGTTATAAAAGTAACTGAGTTATATAATTTAGTTACAATGTTACATGTTACTATGATATGCCCAATCCTGTAAATGTTATACAGTATACACTATTAAACTTACTACATTGTCTCCATCAACTAGTACAGCATTGATTTGTAACTTATTATCGGTAGTAGATAATGTTGATTCATTAGATTCATTGCAGTATTTTCCTTTGCCGATAAAAGATGAATCCTCGTAAAATCCACTTTTCAACTAAAAGATTGTGTAAAGGATTAAAAATGAATACATTATATTACTGTCTAGAAATAAAAAAATGTGTTTAACGACAAATTTCCCAATAATGTATACAGTTTTATCTTCTTAAAAATAGGAAAACAAATAATATTTGTCATATTTCCAATATCTATATATAGTGTATTGTGAGCGCAAATGCTTGTATGATGTCTTAAAAAAAGACAAAGCCAATATTTATGAACACAGCTCGAAATTAAAAGAATGGCGTAGAAGAAGAATTCGGAATTCAATTTCAAAATCAACCTGTCTATATAATATGCACCTACTTACCAAAATATAACCATCTACACATAGACTGTATGAAGACAATTTTATGGTTATAAGTTTCACTAAAATTGTTCTCCCCGGTCGTACGGTGATATTCCATGTGCATCGAAGTTGATACGAGTCAAAGAAACTTGATGCATTAGATAAACTAATGACTCCTGTTGGTCCTCGCAATTGACCTCCACATTCTATTATAACATAGAAAAGTTAGGAACAATTACCTCGGCTCTTACATATAAAATACAATTGATGTAGATAATTTAACATACTTAATTTTGCTTTAACTTTAAATCCTGTACCATTTAATGACTTGTTTGAAATGAACGTTAATATTACTTTATTCTTTCCGATTATACTTTTATCATTTATTAGTTTTGGAGTTGCATACACTGTTTTCAACAGTACTGTATTTGCCGTGTCAGGATCAACTAAAACGTATTCATATCAACTATATACATAATATTATAATTGATTTAATAACAATTTATATTTATAAAAAGTCAACATTTTAGTTACAAAAGAATAAAAAAATTCTGTTTATATTCAGCAGTCAAGGCCTAGTCTGTAGAGTAAAATAATAAGTTTTTAAACATTCCAAGTATGGTATGTTATTCGATGTTGTATGTAGATCAAAGAAGCTGGAAGAAATATTCTTTTATAACTTTTTATGTGTTTTAATGTACTTACCGCATATGTCTTATATGAATGACAAAAAGCGGCAGTAAGTACGCTTTTATTTGTAGTTAATGCTAAATGCCTTCTGATATCATTGTCATATGTGTTATTAAATATTTATGGATGTGTTTTACAATTTTAGATATATAAATAGGTTGTAATCACACTTACATTTTAATATAGGATTGACTCAAATATAGGTGAAGTATCATCTAATTCAAATATATAAAATTCTAAAAGAAAACTTTATGGTCACACAAAACCCACGTATTAATTAAATTAAACTTTTTTTAATGGAGAATATATTGTTCCTTATCAAGTAACCTACAAAATCGTAAAAATATTAGTTCTATTTCGAATGTTAAATTCAAGCCAACTTTGTTGGACATACTGTTGTGTACATACAATGATATTTCCATGAAAAAAAATAAGCAACTCCAGATCACTTACAGCTTTTTATTCTAGTATTTGAACGTCATGCTTATTTATTTGGATCTTAATGAATTTATGTACATACTGCCTTCATTGTTATGTCCTTGTCTATTTATTTGAAGTTTGAATGATAAAAAATTAAAATATTATCTATCAACACCAAAAAATCGATTTTGATGAAATAAAATTATTGCTCAGTGTTTTATAACAGCAATATTAATATTCATAGAAAATGTTATTTAGATAATACCTTTCTAAGATGAATACAAACAATAAATAAGTTCCCACGATAATCAATTAACTTAAAACAAAAATAAAGTAGGTAATAAAACATCAAGAATACCAGTTTCTATGTTAAGGTAATCTCCATGATGCTTATTTAAAGATGAACGAATTGGATAGAAATCTATGTCAATAAGTTCAATAACAATATGATAATGTGATTCCGTGTGCAATATCCAAGTAACATTGAGATTCGGTTCATAACCATGAGGATAACCAGGACTTGTAATAGTCACACTTGTATTAGAGCTTGGTGATAAATAGTAGTCAAAAAGTGTATTATTAACTGTAAACAATAAAAATGCATACATTTTTTAAATGCGAATCAACAATTGTATTTTTTTTTTAACTCATTATATCCATACAACAACATATTATTGATTTAAAATAATGTACTTCTATAATTTCACTTACAATTATATCCCAACATTGGATATAGATTGTTCGAATATACCCCATCTACTTGTGTCCACGATAGTAAAAACCGAATACCTCCAACTTTTTTCTGCCCTGCTTTCAATCGTATGAAAACCTTGTTATCGCTTGATATGATAGTTTTGTTCAATTCTATATTGGCATTTGTAGTGCTTAGTTCTAATAAAATTAATGTATCGACATCACTTCCGTCGTATATCTAAAAGAACAATTCAAATCAAACCTGAATTAATAAAAACTTCATATAATAATATGTTGTTCTATTGTTGTAGGTACTTAAAAGTATTAATTTACTTTTAATTCATGAATTTCTGATGTGGAAATAAAATCGTTTATCACAATTTGAACTTTTTCATATAGATCTACCATTATTGTCCACGAATAATCTTCACTATCTCTATATGGTCTGGGATACATTGGACTAGAGATTTTGCCTGATCGCTGTGACTTGTAGATTTCAGAAACTAGCATATAAATGTTAAAAACTACTTAGTTAAAAACATTGTATCAGTCTGATATTAATATTACCATATTTAAAGTCTGCAGTAAATCCTTTGGCTGAACCAACAGAATTCGAACGAAATTTGATCCAAAGTGTCGAACCCGAAGTCATATTGGATGGCAAATTTGGTCCGCAAAATATACCTAAAACTGGACCGATAGAATCCCCTTCTCTAACTTCCACATAATCTTCATTGCAAAACTCGTCATCTTCTAATTCAAAATCAATGAAATTCAAAGACACAAGATTTCCATAGGAGGACTTTAATATCCAAACACATTCTGAATCTCTAAAATAATTATTTGGATAGTTGGGTGAAGAAATTGTTCCTAGTATGGAGTCATAAGTTCCACCACATGCTAATTAAAACAAAACAATATTACTGCGAGGATATTTACATCGTATAAATTATATCATAAGTTTACTGACCTACTGATCTTACAGAGTACAGAGCTGTAAATGAATCCAACGCACCAGAGTTATCTGTGTACTCTATACGCATTGCAGGTCCATTACTGACAATAGGCGGTGGTATTGGATTTGACTTACAAAATTTAGTTATTTCAGGTGCATCTGAATCTGGCCCATCCAAAATTCGAAATATTGTGTGAAATAAATGGTTAGAACACGGACGTTCAGTTATATTTGACTTTTCTACTGTTTTAATATCTTCTGCGAAATGTGCTATGTCTATATGAGTAAACGTTAAAGTGACTTTCGATTGAGGGATGTCAGATATAATAGTCCAAGTACAGTTCTGGAGTTCACCATTTGTATAATATGGATTGTTAGTTATAATTCCCGAATCATTTGTTATTAATTTTGCTCCGCATGCCTAAAAAAAAATTCATCTCAATAGTAGAAGAATTGCATACATTAAAACTAATAAAAATTACCGTGGAATATATTGCTTTAAACCCTTTCGCTTGGAATTCATGTTTACCAACTTCAAAGGATATAAGGAGCTTATTTGATAAAGACATAACAGGTGGTGGTACACTATTTCCAGAGTGATTGAGGAGTAATTTCCCATGCATATTATCATCATATACAAGGACGATATCATTATTCCCTTGAGGCGAACTCTGAGTACTGAAGTCGACGAATGTAAGATTAATTAAATGATTTTCTGCTATCTCAATATTCCACGTACAAGAACTGTGAGAATCGTAGCTCTGCGGGTAATTGCTCGTATGGATAACTCCTCGAGGAGCCGTAAACATCCCACCACATCCTGCAAAAAAAAAAAAAAAAACTATTGATATTAAAATATTCACTTTTATTGTTTTACATTATAGAAAAAAAATGTTGTAGTAAGTATACGTAATTTATCACTTGTCATTAGACGGAAATTTCAATGAAAGTAATTGTTAAATTTTGTAGTAGTTAGCTTGGCCAACATTTTATCATAATTATTTTAATGTTATAGTCATGTTAATCATCTTTTTTTTTGCATCAGAAAATTAAAATTTATTTTTAAATTTACATAATTAGTGTACTGATGAACTATTAGGATATCTATATTAAACACACTTATTTTAGGTACATTTTTAGTTCAGATAACTGTGAACTTCAATTTATGCTAGTCCTAAAATTGTGTATGAAAAATGATGCCTCTTATATCAGTTTAGGTACTGCCACAAATTGTATACAAATTTACCTAGCCTTTTATGTAATTTTTATGATACAAAAAATATTTCTAGTTTATCATATAATAAGATACATTTTTATCAAGATATATAAATAAGGTTAAATTTAAATACACCTTATCAAATATATAATGAATCAGATAATTATATACCTATTTAGGTAATAATATTATCATTTTAAATAATCATAGAAGAAAATACATACTCGATTCAATCGTCCTGTATGTAGCTTTGAAACGTTTTCTCTGAGATTCGTCGAATGATTCAAATCTTACAAAAGCTTCATTTCCACTAGACGTCAAAGTAATTGGACTTGTTTGTTTATGACATATTCTTAACAATTCCGGGGCTGAATCATCATATCCATTGTAAATCTATAAGAAATATAACAGTTTTTAAAATCCATTATATTAGTTAAACAGACCTATATATATATATATATATATACAATATACATACAGCTAAGTAATCAGTTAAACAAGATCCTGAAGTTTCAAACCACAAATCTTCTATAGTTATTTCTACAATATGTCCATTATCGATGATAATATTCCATTCACAAGTTGTACTCAAACTATAAAATCTAGGATATTCTGGTGATGTAAATTCTCCTTGAAATTTATTTAACACTCCACCACAACCATCTACAATCCATTCGATACGAAATTTGCTCTTAAGCATATGATCTTTGAAAGAATCATACGTGATTCTAACAATATTCTTAGTTGACGATATCACCGAATGTGGTTCTATGGAACAATTATTTTTCCACAAAACAGTATTAATTTCGTTCCTGTTTGCTCCTTCAGTTATCTATAATAAAACATATCAATTAAAGCCAATCAAGAACCATAATAATATGTTTTGTGTTTTATAAATGTAAATATATTTACAATTAATTTGTTATCTGTACATTGAATACTATACTTATAACGATGAGTATGAAAATAATCTGAAAATGGACCTCTATGTGGAAAAGGATATCTAAACAGATGCAAAATCCAAAGTTAATGCTTTTTAATTTCTTAATTTTCTAAAATGTCACAATAGCTGTCTTAAAATATATTATTTATATATTTTTTCAACTCTTAATTTTACATTTTGGTGTTAAGCTAAGTATATAAAATAATCAGACTCAATTCCCAATTAATATAATACACATAAATATTTAATTACAGAGATATAACTATCCTTGCATTAAGTGCTGCATGCTCTTATACTTAATATTCTACGTCTAACTTCTCTGTCAGCTGCTACATTTTAAATTCTTAGTTTATTGGTCACTAGTAACATTTTTTAATTTTAAATTTTAAGAGTGGTTCTGAAAAAAATTAGGTCTAGTCTCTACTTTTAGGGGTAAAAAATATGAAAATTCCAGTAAGGTTAGGTTAGGTTATTGAGAAAAAAATCACCACATTTTTATAGATATTAGACATTTATAGAAATAAAAATGTTTAATATATTTAATATATAATTTTAACTCTAAAACAATGTCATAACTTTTTCCATGAATTGAATTTCAATCGAGTATGAAAAAAAAATTAAAATATTCGATAACATATTATTTTAATACTGTTAAAATTATTAAGTGTATGTAGTAATAATTGTATTAATTACAACAACAAATTTCCGTTTAATTTTATTTCAGTATCCCGAATATTTTAAATAATACCTACTGTGAATTGTTAAACTCCAAACTACCAATTACATCTAATTTATCCATACGTAATGACTAATGACTACTTAATAAATACATATTACATAACATCAAATACACATACAAAACTCCACCTAATAAAATTTACCTGAATGGGCTTGACAAAAAAGAAGGATTTTCGTCTGGAAAAAATATTGTTGAAGGAATACCATCGTCGCTGAAGCCTGGATGGAGTGGTGTCTTGATAATGCTTTTCTCTAATTTAAATTCGGTAAAAGTTATGTTAATTTTATTTCCTTTAGGAGCCACAATTGTCCATAAACATGTATCTCCATTTGTATATTCTTCTTGAACTATTTCAATCACACCTTGATATCCTTTCAAATTCACACGGCAGTCTAAAAATTAAAAATTATTATTTTTAAATACAATTTTGCCATACATCATTCACAAATATTTTCTTGATTATTTCTCATACAAACCAGTATCATATTGTAATGAAAAACCTCTTCCTTTGGAAAAACCGCTACTTCTAAATTTAATATACATTTGATTTGATGTCGAATGTACAAACTGAGATACACCAGTCTCATTACAAAAGGTTCCTAATAACTTACTAGCAGAATTTCCGCCGTTATAAAACTGTAAAAATTAATTTCTTATAATTTATACACAAATTGAATTACAATTTACAACAAATGTGTTTCCATTTAAATTGATACATTTAACATAAGTCATGTTTATTGGGTATATGGACAGGCTTGAATAAACAAAATAATGATTAATTATGGTGGGATAGGGATGGGTTGAATTCCAAAAAACTTGAAATGTATAGACCCCTCTATATATGTTTAAACACAAGGGCAACGGCATACAATATTTAAGACATTAATTTATTATTCAGACTAAAGTTATAGATTTACCACATACGAGTATTAAGACTCAATTGATACGTACTTCAAGAAAATCATCTTTACACATTAATCCAGGAACATTGTCTGTTACTAACTGTATATCCAATATAGTAATCTTGATTTGACTGCCTTGCACCACAGATATCTTGTAAAAACATTCTAATGTCTCTGGTAAAGGCAGTGGATAGTTAGGAGACACAATATATCCTTTACCCGAATGCAATGTTCCGCCACAACCTTTTAGTTATGAAATATTAAATATTATGTGAATATTTAAATTATATTATATTTGATGATACCTCTAGTAATTGAATTCCATTGCATAAAGAAACCTTGAAGTCCAACAGACCCGTCAGATACAAATCTTATAATAAGTGAATATCCGGCTGAAGTTATAATAGGAATAATTTTAGATCCACAATACTTTCCAAGTAAAGGTGAAGTGAGATATCCACCATTTCTATAAAAATGTATAGTTACTACACGTCATATTAATGATTCATACTCAAATTATATAGGTACTACCGAATTTCAACAAAATCAAGTTCGCAATCAAAACTTTCTTCGAGAGAAAATTGACTTATGTTCAACTCAATCTGATTTGAAACTGGTACATTTATGGTCCATACACAATTCAATAGTTTGGGATAGTGATATGGGAAATTTGGTGACATAATAAAACCTTCTGGGGTGAAGAAGTTTCCACCACATGCTGCATAAATATACATCATTAACTATGTGATAAATATATCTAGGACTGAACATACCTTGTGCTCTATTAAAAGATGTATAATTTAACATAAACCCATCCAGTGCTCCTAAATGATCAGTTTTATATACTATTGTCAGACGATTACCTAATGAAGTCAATGCAGGTGGAAGTTTAGATCCACAATATCTAAAAATGATAGAATATCAATTTTAAATATATTTGTAAGGCATTTAGTTTTCTATTCAAAGTACCTATTTTAATAATAAGTTCATATGTTGAATTATGTGAAACTATTCATTCACTTACTTGGCAATTTGTGATGCGTTTCCTTGAATACTATTATCATAGACTTCAACATAGTCATTATTACAAGTGAGATGGTTATCCAAGGAAAATGATAACCAATTTAATCGAATTTGACTAGATTCATTTACAGATATAATCCATTTACAAATCTGATTTTTAAATATTTTCCGGATTTTTCGGTGATTGTATGGTACCAGATGGTTGCTTTAATATACCACCACATCTAAGGAATTTAAAAAAAATAAAATCATAATTATCATAGTATTAATTTAATTCAATAATACTATTGCTCACTTATATCAATAGCTGAATAGTTAGCTCGAAATCCTTTATAAGAATATAAATGCGAATCGACATTCGAAAATTTTTAACCACATATATTATGTGTTGATATGTAGGGAATTTTTGGTAGTTTTTGAATATTTCCACACAAGCAATGCGAATTATAGCTGAGTTCGCATTGTCCCCGTCTCTGATCTGAAATTATATAATTTTAAAACTGAACATCTGATTACCTTAAAATGTAGGTATGATACAAACTCGTGATTGTTTTAGGTTACGAAAAATGTAAGATATATGAACCAAGACTTATTCAAATTCTTACAGTTTACATAACACGTTACTATTAGATTACCTATAATAATTATATACATTTTCAACACTTTAAAGTGTATTGCATAATGTTAAATAATATAAACGTCTGTAAAAGTAAACATTGAATAGTCGATTTCTAAAATAAATGTACAAATTGTATACATATTTTAAATTATTTACCTACCTAATTAATGCATGTTTGTAGATATTTTATTAAGCTACTATAGTTCTTTTAATATTATTATTTTAATTCAACATTTATAAATAGTATTCAAGATATAGCTATTAATATTGAAATAAATGCTAAATTAAATGTAGGTACTATAAATAAAATATATTTTATAATATTATAAAACCAATATAAGTATCTAACCAAGTTATCAATATAAAATATTCCAAAATTATAATTACCTCTAACGAATCATAATAACATAATGGATACGTAGGATCCATATCTATATCCAAAAATGATAATCGAATAGCTTTGCCAACTGGTTGCTCGATTAGATACTCGCATATTTTATCTTGTTTGTAAGGTTTTGGATAGAATGGCGATTCGATTATACCATCATTAGCAATAAATGTTCCGCCACATACTAAAAGTAAAAAGTGGTTATTAAAGTTCAATAATTTATATTACAATCAAGGAGGCCATATTATTATATTGATATTGTCATTAGATTCATTTCAAGTCTCATAAAAATAAGTAAGTAGAAACTAGGAACACGATTACTGTTCAGCATTACAAACGAACTTCGATAAAAATACAAATATTTTGTTGACACCTTGTACCTTCTATTCAATATAAATTTATACTGGGTAATTAATAGAACAATAGTCACCCATTGTTTCAAAATGTATTTTTACTTTATTTTATAATTATAAATTATAATTTTATTTGTTAAATGAGAAAAAAGTTATAAGTCAGAGATAATTCAATATAAATGGGTTAGGGAAATGAAATGTTGTTGTCTAAAAAATATGAAACACTTGAAAAATTATGAAGATAAAAAAATGTAGGTACCTAATAATTATACTATTTTTTTTAAAATCATTTTTAAAATTAAGTAAGAAAAATATATTGAAACATTTTAATATTTTAGAGATCATAAGTAGTTAGGTACTGTTTAAAACAATATTTATTTAATTGTAAATTACCTATAAAAATAGATTCATATTTTAAGTAAATTAACAGAAAAATGATTTTTATTTGTATCTATTATATATTCATACATACCTGTATCATATTTAATTGTAAACCCATCAACTATGATGAAAAATTGATATAAAAAGAAGAGTAACTTCATTACTGTTTGAGATTATTGGTTGATCATATCTAGTTGAACCACAATAACGACCAATTAATGGAGATTTTATATTGGGGCCATCATGAATCTGTAATAATATAAATACATTATATTTCTATGTCATAAAATTATTTAAAATATTATGAAGGATTATCAAATTAAGATAAACCACATTGAAAATAAGAAATAACACATACTTCTAAGAATTCTTTTAAACAATTTGTAGAATATGTAATGAAAAACTTCTTAATGAATTCAAGTTTAAGTTCTGATTAGTGGCATTGTATATGCCACTCACAATTAAAACTGTCCAAATAATTAAGCTATCACTGGTCAAATGTGAAGGAGAAGCTATGATTCCAGACGTCCTTGTATAAGTCCCACCACATCCAGGAACGCCTATTAAAATATAATATGTAACTTTTAAAACTAATAAATAGAAATATTATTTTATAAAAAACCCTAATAAAGAATATTGAAAGAATAAAACATAATATTTATAGAAATAATAATACCTTCAATTACACGATATACCATTTGAAATCCATAGTCTTGGCTAAAACATCAGAATGGAAATGCAAATTTTACATGTGAACTTGATGTTATTATCGGAGGAGGTAAACTATTTTTATTAGTATTGCATAATTTTGTCAATATTGGACTGTTCTGAGTAAAACCATCTCTAATCTACAATTTTAATTAAATAATTGTATTTTAATATTATGATTATTTTTAGATAACCTATACGGTTTTCGGTCTAAAAAACAATAATAGTATAATACCCGTATGAAAATGTTACCTCTAAATAATCATAACTGCAATTTATATGGTGCTCAAAACTTAATGAAAAGAAATTTAATTGAATTCTTTTTCCGGGACTAGCATTTAATGTCCAATAACAGTCACGATTAGGTGGATATTTTTTTGGAGAACCGGGAGAGGATAATGTTCCGTGAGAATCGATATTTAATGTTCCACCACAGTCTAAAAATAATAATTTAACATTTTTAATTAAGGTAAAATAATGGGCGATTGTAAACAATTTAAACTCTCCCGAGACTGCTCCAGTACTACCTACTTGACGGCCGACGAGTACATGTAAGCTCTCCTGAGTCTGTAATAACTTATACATTATAATTCAATTGTATATAGTTATATGAAAACCCACATTTAAGATTCTGACTGAAACTATGAATGCATTGAATTTACAATGATGTGTGTTTTTTTTTATTTTTTATTTTTAATTTTGTTTTATTTTTGTGTCTGTCATCACCTTTTAGGACAGTAAAAATGCTTGGATTTTCTTCAACAGTATCTTTTCTGATAGGATCTAGTTGGTACTTTAGGGGGTCAAAAGTAAAAACTTTCCAGTAGTTTTCAAAAGCGCCGTGAAAAACAAAAGAAAAATTAAGGAAAAACGGGAATTTGTACGCAAAATCTGGTTTCGAAAAAATCGATTTTGGTTTTAGGTGCAACTCTTTATCAAATGACCTTATTTACACGAAATTTTGACTGAATGTTTATATTAGCATTTTCTATACATCATAACATTTGCCAAATATTTTGATTTATTTTGAGCTGTTTACGGAAATTTCAGTTACCACTTTTTTTAGTTTTTTTTTTTCTATAAATATCAATAAAATTTTATTTGTTGGGTAAAAAAGCGTAAAAATGAATGCAAGGGCTCCTGATATATTGTTACAATAGCAGTTGAAAAATATTAAAAGTACATAGGCACAATTGTTTTTATAAGGAATTATAGTTGAAATTTTAACAACTTTTATCACATTTAAAATTTAATAATAATTTTGCAGTTAAAAATTTATAAGATGTTCAATTTTTATAGCTAAGGATTGAAAATTTAAAACAAGTGTCCACGTAAATAGGTAAATAAATATATTAATATATTAATTCACAATAATATCATCAAATATACTTAGTTATATCATAAACCTATGACCGTTTTCGCTCAGAATCGTTTTTCTTATTTATTTATTTATTTATTATTATATAACTGGCACAAGGCCCAAAAATATAATGATATTATATCATTGAATTCAAATTTAATACCATCCATTATACAGTGACTCACTTGTAACCTTTTGTACAGCAGAGCGACTTTTTTAAATTGAATATACATATATATTTGAATTTCATAAAAAAAATAGTAAACAAATTGAATTATAGTAAATAACGAAAATAATGATAATTTAAGCCAATTTCAAACTAAATTAACATTATTATTTAATTGTTATAATTTTTTTAGTTTTTAATTTAAATTAATATCGAAAGATTACCAGGCCTCACTGAGAAAACTCGTAATTATAATGTAATGATAACATATATTTAAAAATACTTAACAATTTTTTGTAGCATAATTTTAAAACAACTCGGGAGAGTTTAAAAATGTCCTAGCAAGTTAACATAATGTTAACCCTGGAGAGATTACTGTTCTTAAACATCTGGGGAGTTAACTACTAACCAAAAGAATATGACAAAATTAAACTCTACCTTGTTGTATTGTTGTGTAATTTAACTGAAAACCTCGGTAATTGTTTGATTCGTCTGAACGAAAATGTACGAAAACTGAATTTGAATCAGAAATAATGCTGTTATTTAAAGGCAATGTATTTCCACAAAATTTACCCAACGACTTTTCATCAACTTCTTCGACATTTGTAATCTAAAACAACTCAAAAAGGTAACTAAAAATATAAAATAAAAATATAATACTTTTACTTCAACATAATCCGAAGAACAATTTATTGATTTTTCAATATCAATCCAAACAATTGATATATTTATGACGCGAGACGAATTGACTTTGATCACCCATAAACAATTCAAGTTACTCTGGTAGGTTAGTGTTGTATTTGACTCGGGATACTGTATTGATCCATTAAAGTCGTCAAAAGAACCACCACACACTTTAAAATATATCTATATTAAATACATTTTGAACACATAACGTTTTTAATAATATTTCGAGTCATACACTAACCTTCTAAAAATGATCCACATAAGGTTCCAAAATACCCTCTATCACAGTTACAATGAAATTCGCTGGATTTCGGGTCAGGAACACATTCTCCGTTTAGGCAGGGATTTACTAAGCATGGATTTTCTACGCTAATATTACATGTTCGTCCTAGAATGAATTACATTTGTCACGAAACATATAGACTTATAAGTATTAAAAGGTTGTCAGCAAAATGTCACCTGTATAACCCGTGTCACACTGACAAGAAAAACTATCCGTTGAATTTGAAAGACATACACCATGGGAACTACAAGGATTATTCAGGCAAGGATATATTCTATTGTCTTTAATGCATCCATTCATCCCGATTCCATTACCATTATACCCTTGACGACATGTACACTGAATTGTTGTTTCAGCATAAACTATAAGTGACGTAAAAAAATGTTATACTTGATTTAAAATATAAAAACATATATAATATTTTATCTTGTTTACGAGTGCACTCAGCATTTGGATGACACCCTCCATTGTCTATCGCACAGGCTCCTCCAGATATATAGATGCAATTAAATCCATTGCCACTATAACCAGGTGGACATAATTCGCATTTAAAAGATCCCTGGATAAGTAATAAAAAAAATAATAACGTTAAAAGTGAAAAATTGCACAAACTAAATTGCATTTTTCTATGAGCACGCTATTAGTTTTGACAATAATAACAATATTATTGATAAATAGGTACACGTACTCTCGTGTTAATGCATTGAACTCTGGGATTCACGCTGCATCCACCGTTATTTATCAAACACTCGTTGACGTCAGTACACACAAAACCGTCTCCCTCATAACCTAAACGAATTATAAAACGTGAAATCTTTTAATAAACATATTGCATATCACTATAACAGTATAATATTCAGGGGTGTATATTTGGTGACACTTGAATTGCCTCCCATAGCATACCTAGATTATTATTAATATATCGAAAGTTGTACGTTTTCTATCGATTATTACATCAATTTCTAAAATGTACAATAATATTATTTTATTAAGACATACTGGCATACAGTATTTCCCTGACAGATTAATTTGTTAAATGCAATAATCTTGTCGATTACTGATTATCAGTTAAAGATTAGTCCATCATTACCCGTTCAACATGGCCAGTTTTGTTTGTGCAACCATTACCATAAATAACACGTTAATACGTACATAATTTTATAAAAATGAAGGTCAGTAGTGATAAAGTTAAAAAAATTCTAATTTGGAATGGATAAAGTTGAATATTTCACCAACTCACCCTCAAATTTAAAACTTTTTGGATGTATTAAAACCAATGAAGTTACATACGTTAATATTAATTAGATTTTCCAAAATGGAAACTAAAACAATTAGTCAATACGAGGAAATTGTCTCAATTTACTCAATTTATTTAATTTATTCATATTTGCTATAATATAAGGTTGTAAATCAATTAATATAGCTATCAATATTCGGTACAAGAGGGTAGTAACCTAAAATAGAAGGAAATTCAAAGAATGAAATTTTTTTAATTGAAAGGCAGTTCCAGTAACCTTTTTTTTAAAAAAACCACGGTAGGCCATTCGATGAGGGTCAGATGCGAGGAAATTCGTGAGCACTCGTATATTTACCTGTGGGACAGTTTCCGCAAGTAAACGATCCTCTGGTGTTCCTGCACTCGACCGGTGGGTTTGTCGAGCACGTGTGCTTGTTTTCCTTGCATTCGTCCACGTCTTTCGTGCAAGCCGGATTTTGTCCCCCGTCCATGTTAGTCCAACCCTTTTTATAAAAAATACGTAAAAAACCTACGATAGTATGAACACGAACTCGGACAGCCATCCGTCTGAGTGACGGTGTGACACTGACCTGATTGCAAATGCACGTGTAACCGACCGCCGACGGTTGATTGATGCACACGCCGTTGCCGCAGAGCTCCGACGACATTGCCCCGTTGCAATCGTTCTTCCTTTTCGTACAGTGCAAACCGAACCAGTTCGCTGCGCATACGCACTCGTAACTTCCAGGCGTGTTCTTGCATTCCGCTCCGTTTTGACACCCTAAGTCCGTGTGAAGGAAACGTACACATTCATCGACGTCCAATTCGCACATTTTACCCTGTGTAATAAATTAACTGTTATATTATTTGGGATCTTGGGATCTATTTTAAAAGTATAAAAATGTATTCTCAGGCGTATATATAATGAATGTTAATCTTTTTAATATTTCGAGGCCCACTCTACAGTTAAAATTTCGATGAATGAGAAAAATCATAATATGCACCTATATCGTCTTAAGATTAAAGAAATGCAGTGTTATTCATATCGAAAGGGTTTTAAAAATACATTTTGAATACCTGAAGGTTTAAATTAATATGTTATATAATTTTAACAGATGATTGAGATTTTATTACATTTTTGTTTGTTCAAAACAAAAATTACAAAATTTATGTTATGTCGCAAAAGCATTAAATTGTGTTCCTAAAATGTTTAAGATTATGACCAAAAACGTTGATTTTTAAAGTCATTCGTCCAAAATTTAAGTTTATAAAGTATGTAATTATAAGTATTTTCTTGATTTCTACAATAATATAAAATAGTTAAATTACGCACCTATTGCACCTATAGATCGATTATACACAAAACTATTTTTTAATTTAAAACATTTAGCCAATGATCAAAAAATATCTTAACACTTACCTGCCAATTATTTGGACAATTACATTGAAACCCGTTATAAAGATCCACACATGTGCCTCCATTCTGGCAAGGATTACTCAAGCATTCGCTAATCGACAAAAGACTAATGAGATTAGTGATTTTCTTTTCCAAATTCGTCAGCTATATAAATATAACAATTATGAGTTAAAATGTTATTTGTTTACTAGTCAAGTTTGATTTACTCACTCTGACTTCTAGCCTATCTGAGATGAACGTCGTTCCACCTTTCTATGCCAACACAAAAATATACCGTATATAGCTTTAAATATTTAAGTGAAATCAGTAGCAAGGAAATGTATGTTGTTGCATGAGTACAAGAAATATTTTATTACACTAATATTTGTACAAATATACTAAAATAAAACTGGAATTTCTAATTATTATATTAATTGAATTAATAGAAATCACCGCTCTCATATAAAATCGCATCAATATTACATTTAGAAAGCATTAATTTGCTCTTTAAAAAGTCCAATAATAGTTGTTGTCTACGGAACAATTGCAATTCGTACATACAAAACTTAGCAAAATCAAATCAACTTACACCCTTAGTAGAGAATTTCGATGACGTATTCATAATTTGCATTTCCAGAGCGGTAACTCGGCTGGATAAACTTCTCGGACCATCTATCAGTGGCACGAATTTGGTTATTGTATCCGCAAACTCAGGCAAATCGTTTGATCGAAACGAATCGATTAGTTCCCAAGCTTCTTTAGCCTATACAATGTCCCCATATATATTACCAAATATTAGTTATTATCTTATTACAGATATATTCAATTATTTAATTACCAGTCCGATAATTTGAAGTAAGTTTTCATTATTCACGTTTATGAATCCTTTTCCTTTAGTACTCAAAGAAATATTGCGACTAGTGGCGCTGTCGACGCTTAGATGTCCGTTGTCAGATCGAAAGCATGGCCTAAATTATTTAAAGACTTATATTGTTTTAGACACATAATATTTGTTCAAGCAAAGCTCAATTTATTGTATTTTTCATTTAAATTCGATAAATAAATCTTTAATTTGTTTTAATTTATTTTTTGTTAGTGATCCACAAGTATTAATAAAACTACAAATAGGTAATGAAAAAATAACAATAAATATAAAGAAAATTGTAAAGAAAATTATTAATCAGTACCTATCTATTTATCGCCATTTTTAAATATCTACTTTTAAAGAATATTGTATTAATATAATTATGAATCGCGTTAATGAACCATACATATATCTATCATTATCATTAACTCGCCGATCTAAAATTATATACAAATTAATGAGTTATATTATGAGTCATATATGAGTGATCTATATTATTAGTTATTATGAAGACATTCAAAAAATGTCAAATCAATATGAAAATTAACAATTGAAAAAAAAAATTCTTAATTTCAATCAAATTTTAAGGTAACAATAAAAAGTTGTTGTATTTTGATACTTATTAATTGTCAAAAAATAAACACACAATTACTTACTGATTACTATACTGTCCAATTGTTAAAGCGATTAACATAAAAAGCAAAATAAAAAGTGAACCAATTGCTTTACACATTTTGATGGAAAATATGAATTTAATTTAAACTAATGAAGCCAATATATTGTATTATGTATAACCTAACTAAACCGTTAACAAATCAGTAGGTATAAGAACACTGTGTCGAATACTACTAACAACGGTACTTGAGGACTACTATAACATACAATAATATGTATGATATAGTCATTAATTAGAATTACACACATCACAATTCACAAATAAATGTACATTGTATCCCCATGAAATATTGCATTATGTCATTCGATAATTTGTATACACCCACAAACTGATTATTGTAAGTTTGCATCTGTACTCAGTCATGATAAACATGACACATTGACATAAACAATAATATTCTGCAGTATACCTACATCAATTAAAGTTATCTATAATTACAATGTTATTTTTAACATATGTATTAATTAAAACTTTACTTTAACTGTTACTCTTGTAAATTGAAACAATAATCATAGTCAAACATTATTTTTAAAAAATAAGTTCTAAAAAGTTATATAAATTTAGCAATATTTCTAATATGCATATCATATTAACGTATACATATATTAACATATTAACTGGATAAAATATGACGAATGGACATACATAGGTACATAAGTAAATAGATTTATGTATAAAAGTTATCACTTAGAAGTACACAACTGTCATATAATGACCCCAAAAATATTATTATTATTTGGTACTATTATAGTTATGTAATTAGTTGTAATGTAATTAGTTATACTAATAATAAATAACACTAATACACCCTATTTTAATTTTGTAATTTGTTTGTTACGACAAGAAGATTATACACATTTTATTAGTGATAATAAATTAGTACTATTATAGTGTGTACTCTGTACAGCTTCAATATTTCAATATAAACATTTAAAAGCATCTATCATATTATGATATCAAAGAAATCAAGAGAACAATTACGTGAGAAATGAGAAATGTTCATAAAACTAAACTTGTATTTTTGAGTAAAACTAATTTTATTAAAATATGTTTATTGAAATATTTAACATTTTTGACACTCATATTCACTCCCCCCCTCTCTTACCGAAATTAAATTCTAGATACGCCACCGCGAGACTATTCATAAAGCACTTGTTTGGAAAATCCTGATATGGACCTACAACAGTTCTATATGACTATTACTCCGATGTGTTTCCTTTCTACAATAAATAACTAATATATAATCCCATTCTCACATCATAAATATAAAGCCTGTAACTAATTCAACTATTCAAGTAAAGAAATTACGAACCACTTAAACATGTCGAGTGATATTGATTTATCATATTATAATCTATTGAGTAAAGGCAAAAATCTAAAAATTGAAATTTTCTTAATAATAATAGTGCCACATTAAAAAAAATTATAATAATTTACTATGGCAACCAAAAAAAATAAAAAAATAATGAGTGTGGTGACTAGTAGTAAAGTGAGAGGAAATTTCAATCGTTGCCTAGGATATTTATTTATTATTTATTATTAAACATAGCGGGCGTTGCCCAATTTACATAAAATTACATTTATATAAAGATATAGATAAAATTAGTAACAGATAAATTTATTATAGATATGGGTTATGACAAAAAGGTAGGTTGTCAATTAGCCATTCGCATAATGCGATGGATGGGGTTATTTCTCCCGTAATTTGTGGTACAATTTGGCACCGAGAAAGGAGTATGGGGACTGAGGGTATGATGTGGAACTCTAAAGTTGATATCGGAAAGGAGAGTGGGGCATCTATAGAACCGTCCAAGATTTTGTTCAGAAACGATAAATTTGAAGCTGCAAATTAATAATAGTTTCATTGATGACTCAAGCTCAAATTCAGACGATATTCTCTTAACGAATCCAAATACTTTGAGAGCTCTGCACGATGATGATTGAATATGTGGGTGAAAATCAAGTGTAGGGATATAGAGAATACCTAGATCTTTCACACTCAACACAGAGATAAGGGGAGAATAATTGATAGTGTACTGGAATGGAATGCTAGATCTACGTCTGGGGAAAGACATAGTTTGGCACTTCTCCACGTTGAGGCTTAGACCTAGTGAGTTTAGGGAGGAGACCAGATTGTCCAAACTAGATTGGAGTAGGGGACAGTAATTTATTGATGATATTGTTTGGAATAATTTAATTTCATCGACAAAAGCAAGACAGTGGCAGTTTGACAGTATTTATTTTATACAGTTTAAAAATAATGTAAACAATAATGGGGACAAATGGCCTCCTTGAATAACACTGAATGGTATAGTATGATTTGTGACCGTTAGTCTTTACCCACTGTGTCCTGTCTGTTAAGTATGACTTGATCCATGATAAAAGGGGGTCACCAAAGCCAGATTTGTAAAGAACTTGAAGAAGAGTTGAGTGGTCGAGACGGTCAAAGGCTTTGGACAAGTCAGTATAAATTGTATCTACATGCGGGTGGTTTTCAAAGGCCTCGTGGATAAAATTGTTGAAAAAAAGTGAGCTCGTGATGGTGGAGCGGCCAGGTCTGAAGCCGCATTGTTCATCTATAAGTATTGAGTTAACAGATGGCTGTATACTTTTTAGCACTAGTGATTCAAACAATTTTGATAGATGGGAAAGTACTGAGATGGGTCTATAATTTTTTACGTCGGATTTATCTCCTGATTTGTATATCAGGAGTAACACTACTCATTTTCCAGATTAAAGGAAAAATGCCTTCATCGATTGAATTATGGAAGACGGAAGAGTAGCCATAAAGGAAAGGCAATAGCTGATTTAATATTGAATAAGTACCTGAGAGCCAGTCAGGACAAATTGATTTGACATTCTTTAAGTTATCCAGACTTTCTTCTATATCTGAGATGCTGATACTGCAGTTTGAAGTCAAATCATTTAGTTTGAATGGCATGTCGAAAGCGTTATTGGTGTGGTATGTGTACACGGAGTTAAAATGAGTAGCAAATAGATTAGAAACTTCCTCACGACCAGTGCCTGAGGAGTCGTTTAAGTTGACTGTATTAGGTATATCGTTTTGAGATTTGTTCTTCCTAACAAAGTTCTAAAACGAACGAGAGTTCCTTTTTAATGCCGATTCAGTACAACAGAGGTATGTCTTATAGGAATTCTTGGATTCAAATTTTAAAACGAGACCGAAGATAAGAGAAATATGTGTAGTCCTGTTGGCTGCAGGTCTGTTTGAACTTTGCGTGAGTACGTTTTTTATCGACTACCAGTGATTTTAAGTCTTTTGTGAACCAGGCTGGGAACATAGAAGGAGTATAAGTTGCTTCAAGCATAAATTGTAGAATACAGTAGTGAAGAAATAAGATCTTTTGTGGCAGAATTTACATCGAGAGACAAAAACGTGTCATACCAATTGAAGGATAGTAAAAATTTGTTTATATCAGGATATGATGCTTGGTGAAAATAAAAAAAATTGTGAGAATTTATAATTTAGGGTACAGCTGGATCAACCGAAATATTAATACACAGGGCAGGATGATAAGGGTCGTATGGAACAAGAGTGTCTAGAACAGTTTCCACTGAAGCCATTTCATTATTGCAGAATACAAGGTCCAGGAGCTTTCTATTAGTGTTTAGAACTTTATTTAGTTAAGAGTAGTTTAGGAATGCTAAAGTTTCTGGAAGGCAATTGATTCTGATATCAGAGGTGGAGGTATAAGTTAACCCAAGATTTTCGTTAGACCAAGTGATGTCAGGCAGATTAAAGTCACCGCAGAATAGGAATAAAGAATTAGGGTTATCATTAATAACTGACTGGACTGCGGACAAGTAAGATTCATAGATATGTTTTGAGCTGTTAGGAGAAATGTCTGCTGAACTTAAAACATAACTGGAGTCGTTGTAAGTAAATTTGACAAATATATGTTCAACATTACTGTTGGTAATAGGGATAATATTCGAGTCAAATTCGGCACGAACTGCTATAAGAACACCACCACCTCTACTAAAACTACTGGTTAAGGCATTTCTGTCACATCTAAATACAGTATAATTATATAAACCTAATATTCATTATCATAAATGTTATCACATAACATAGTTTCGGATAGACATATAAAAATATAGTTAAAAATAGATGCATTACATATAAAAGTTTTTAATTTTGTTCTCAGACCTCTACAATTTTGGTAGTACCCAAAATGTGTAATATAAATGGGCGTATGAGTGAGGGGGAGAGCGTTGTTTACTGAAGTACAGACATACATGTTGGGTCTATTATTGTTTAACACGCAATCATTTTCGTACAAATCATATAACATATTATCATTTATTTATTTTTTATCGGGTGTCTATGATCTTAATATTATCTTAGTATTTAAAGATTAAATCCCTTTGTGGGGATCTGGTGGTCTAAAAATAGATTATTAAGGATTCTAAAAGGCTTCGCTGTGACTTTTGCTTACCCTTTAGTAATATTTATTCAAATCATTTTATGAGTTGCTGATAGCTCAACATAAAACGGACTGCCAGCCCAGACGCTGACAATATCCCAGATGGAATTATAGTTTCGTGGTGACATCTAGACAATAAACACTTGAATTGGAACAGTAATGTATCGACAAAAATATCTTTTTTTAGCCAAATTCGTATATTAGTTTTTGGCTTATTTCTATCGCAAAAATACATATCGATATCATGATATTCATGATACGATAACTCAGACGTCAAGTAGTTCATGGCAGGAAGCTCTCACACAGAGGTGGTAGACATCCAACTAAAGAAGGTCATGTGCACAATACCAGACACAGTCTTGCTTACAAACAAAACAATGACTGCCCTACCTGGCCAGCATAGAACCCCCTCATATCAAGAGACAACACAGTGTTCTAAAAGAAAATGACAAAATTGATAACACCAGGAGTTGCCAATACATGAAGAAGGAATTGTAAATCCAAGGCCTAAGTCTCGAAACCGTTCTTGAATGGCAGATAGAGAGACCTGGTATCATCAAAGTAGAGAACGTGCGCACTCCAGGTTTAAGCACGGACTTCACTTGGAAAATATGGGTTTTACTCAATAGAATACGAACGATTTAACCTTTTTTTATATGCATCTGAGACATGGAATTCGAAAAAAGTGAAGATACGAGACTTGCTGTGTATGAACGGAAAATACTTAGAAAAATGTATGGACCTTGTATCTACTCCAACACACGGTGATGGAGAAAACGGCACAGTGGGGAACTAATGAATGTATTTCAACGACCAGATAAAATTGGAAAGAGAAAACTAATGGGGTCTAGATATGCTTGGAGGAAAGATAATTCGTATATAAAAATGCTCATTAAGGGAGAACTGGTTGGAAAAATACCGCTAAGGTAGGCCACGTTTAAGACGGGAAGACATAATTAAAAAGGAGGTAGAAGCAGTAGAACCGAACAGACTGTTGAGATAATTAGCGATGGATAGAGAAAGATGGTGGTAAATTTGTTTGGAGGGTTGGTCTTAAGCCGAACCCCACTAAAAGAAGCAGAAGAATGATATACCATTCAAATAATTTAATAATAAAAAAAAATACGATTAAAACCTTAAGAAGACTTTATTAACATTTTATTTTATTCTCAGGCTAATAATAATATTCTATACTCATAACATATTTTATTTTAAGGAGTATTATGATTTAAATCAAAATTTAACACCCAACCAGTGCCGGTGTTGTGAACGGTTGTCACGTAACGAATGAAAACTGCTCCCGTTAGGCTGGTGTGCGCCGCCGGAGTATCCTAAACAAACGAATAAAACTGTCTAAGTAACCTTTCTGTATATGGTGACGTAATATTAATATTAGTATGGATTCGAAAACCATATTAACAGCTATATCGTGATAGTACTCACTCCTCCACAGTATTTAGCGACAAATGACGACACTCCCGTGATCTGGTCGACGTTGTGCATTTCTAAATAATCGGTGTCACATGTCGCTCTTGTACCGAGTTTAAATACTATATTTTAAAGAACAAAATCACATGACAAACTATTGATTAGTTTTTAGTTTTAAAAGAAGATGATTGGACATTTCTTTATGAGTTTTCAATCGATCAAACATATTATTTTTGCTAATAATAAATTTTGAAGTTTTATAGAATTGAGGAAAATTTAAATCTGGCACTGGGTCCATTAAACTGTTATTTTAAAATAGGTACACGCGCAAGGGGTTAACAATATTTATAGTTCCACACCTTTAAATGAAATCTTGACTGAATTCGGTCTGGGCACCGCAATATCCCACCGGCACGTGGAGCTCACTCTGTATAAGTTAGGATACATTGGGCTTGTCACCGTACCTTTGACATTAAACATTTTACCACCGCAACCTCTACCTATATATTCGGATACAACACGTCAGTAAAATACACACTCGGAAACAACACGTAATATCATTATAGACTTTTAGGATCGCACCTTGGTCCGTGGAAGTGTAACTCATGTCCAATAACCCTCTGCGAGGATACGCTTTATACGCCATCGTTAATGTCGAACCATTCGAAAATATAGGATCAGGAATCACACTCATACTGTCCAATGTGGTTACCAATGGCGATAAAACATTCGGTCCGAGGTACACCTAAAATACAATTTGTGATTGAAATTTTTTCAAGATAGATTGTCTTGTTGACACCAAGTTACCTTGAGGTAATTAGATAGAGTCGGACCCCAAAAATAAAAAGATGAAATATAAAGAGAAATAGTTAAATTTGAATGTCCTGCGTTTATCGTGAATACACACTCCTCTTCCCTCGCCGTGTCATCATCACTAAAAAGTATACGTCCATTGGGTTTGTCATATGTATTTTGGCAACCTGTATAGGTAAATTCCAACGTTAATAATAATGTTCACTTAAAATCAAATAGAGCGGTATAGTGACATGCAATCAGTCAAATGAATAATCTATTTTCAGTAATATTTAATTTTTTATAACTTACTTGAACTTTTGTACTCTAGTCTGAAACCTTTTGATGTTTTTCTGTCGTCTGTATGTAGCTTCAACTTAACACCTTTCGTTATTTTATCCACAAAATCAAATGTATGATTTTCGTGACACATTCGTATAGTATTGAAATATGAGATATCCGCCCACTAAACAAATGTTTATTAAATGTTTAAATATTCGAAACATTAAATATTATTAATTATTAATATACCTATAGGTACCATATAATCGACGTTATTATAATCGGTAAGTACTTACAAGTTAACAATTATAAAAATAATACGTATACGTTATACTAAATAATATTCTTTATGAAGATGTGTGATGATATGATAAAGATAAGAAATATAAGAAATATTTGCAAATAATCAATCATTAGTATCAATAATATCAATTTCATAACATTTAGTTTCCGTCCATAGTGGTAATCAAAATTCAGAAAAATAAAACCAATTGTTTGATTCGAAACCAAATTAAGTACAAATGTATAATTAGTAAACTTTGAATAATGAATAACTAACTAGCAGAAATCTCTTAATTAGTTTTAAATTTTTACAATGCATTAAATTTTAAATAATATATTTTCCATATTATGGTTTATTAAATAGGAAATTTAGCTGATTTACAGGCATGCATTTCTCTATAGGTCTCTAGTATGATAAAATATTAAAACATGATGAGCGGTAGATCAAATAAAAATAGTTTTTCCCGCCTTTTCATCGAATTCCATGCCACCATATTATTATATTATTAACTAAAGGGACTAGAAAAATATATTTACCAACTTAAAATACTATGCAATGTATTCAATAATTCAAGATATATTAACAAATAATTAATTATACGTCTTAATGCTGTTTTCATTACGCCCATATTTTTTTAAAGTAAGCCTTCAAGCGTCATTCTGTATATTGATAACATATTTTCCAAAAGAAATAATAAACATGTTTTGTTCAGCGTATTCTATATAATATTTATTTTCTATTAAGTATTAAGTATTTGTACATTTACCTGTAAATAATACATTTCTAAATAATCAGACGAACAGTCGGTGGTATTTTCCAAATCCAAATCAGTGAATCGTAACGAAATAACTGTATTGGGTGGTTCCGGTTGTAAAAACCAATTGCAGATCAAATTATTTCCGTATGCAGATGGATAGTTTGGTGACGTCAAAACTTGCGTTGTATTAGTTACCATCAGTGAAGTTGGACCACAAACCGCTGTTTTAAAAGAAGTATAAACAATAAATATATTTTACAATCATATTTTATTATTCAAGGTAAATTACATGTCACTGGTGTTATCTTTATCTCAAAATTTACGTCTACGTCCGTATCGACATATGTGTATCTTATATAAGCTTCATTTCCAGACGATAATAATGGAGCGTAATCGACATTTCCGGAACAATATTGACGGATTTTTAATGCCTTAGGTCCAGGACCATCGAAAAACTAAAATTTAAAACTTTACGTTAAAGCGACATTCTTAAAAATATAACATAAAATACACTTTGTAAATTCGCAAGTTTTATAATAATTCTATAACCCAATTAATATGAGTAACCTCTTTAATAAATAAATAAATTATGCCTTATTGTTTTAAATGATTTACAAAATATGAATATTGTCCAACTATAACTATGGTTAACTTAAACTTTATGTTTTAGGCTTTTAGCTATTTGAAAATATTGTTTTCAAAGTCATGCATCGGTTTCCACAGTTGATGACTGATTGCTAGATACTCAAGTATTCGAATTTATACATTTTCATAAAAAAGCGTTGTCCCCTGTCTGAAGTAGTTTACTTTAGTTGCTCAATTGCATGTAAATTTAAGTTCATCGGCGAAGACTTAAACATGGCTTATAGCCTTAGACTTTTTGACTTTCAAACAATAGCAGTAGACAGACCTCGGAGGTCGGAGGACCGTATCCAGCCCGTCGAGGTTAGATTTATATCGGTAATGACTAATGACTGACGAGACAGTCAAACTGAGCTACTGAGCTATCAAAAATATTTCCACCATTAAAATAGGACCGCCTAATCAATGGTACCAACATTGCAAAATACTACTTGCATAGACCATAGTTTTACCGACAGAGACCTTCTCGATCTTTCTCAAAAAGATGACATATTCCCGACCTAGAGTACTCACTAAGAGCGAGTTACCCCAGCTAGTTGTATAATAAAACATAAATAATGATTCCTAACCTGCAAAGAACTGCATCTACAGTCTGTTGTATTTAAAGAGCATTTTGGAGTTTCTGTGTAAGTGACCAATTTCATCTGTGCGACGTATGACTGCTCCAATAGTATTAACCATCCACAATTCAAATACGTTTTTGCTGATATCTTTGGTACTTTTAGTGTATATTCTGGTATAATATTTGATTGGTTCAACCTGATAGTTCCTCCACAACCTTTAGCTTCACCTAAAAGATAAATAAAATAAAATAAATTTTAACACATAGGTATATGTTTTTGGCTGTGTACAACTTTTTCCTGACCTATGAGCCATACTAAACGTATGAACAAATTAATAATAAATGTTCGTTTCAATTTAAACATAAAAACCTAAAATATTTCATATTTACCATAAGTAAATGAAATTTCGGCGACAAAACCTTCGTCATTTATTGAAGCATCAGTAACAAAATTAACATACATAACATTTGTTTTAGACTTAATTTCTGGTAGACTCTCATCTAAAATTCCACAAAATTTCCCTAGGCCTCGATAATTGTTAGTCTTTAAATCAGACTCGTCAAACACATTGACATAATCGTCTGGGCATCTTTCTTCTTCTGGAGCTTCGTCATCATAGTCTGGTTCTAGGCGAAATTTAGTAAAACTGTAAAAATGCACATTCCATCACTTTATCAATAAAAAAAAAAACCAATTGTAAATTTAAACATACACAAGCTGTACAACTTGTTCTGGAGGAGCTCGAATAACCCATGTGCAATTTGAATTACGTGGGTATCCAAAAATACCATACAATTTATCAAAACCAATTGGGGATTTAATTGTTCCCGGAGTAGTAATTTCACTTCCACATCCTGTGAATAATAAATAAATGTATTGTTGAAATTCAAATGGATAAAAATGTTTATTAATTATTTTTATAAACATAAATTTAATAAATAATAAATAAATAAAATATTTAAAAAAGCAGACATTCTTACAAATTCGATAATACTGAAGAAAGAGGATATATGTTTAAGTCTTAAGGTAATAATAATTTTGTGCACGAATATCGACGGATGTTTTTAAAAAAAACATGAAGCCAAACCATTATAATTATAACATTATATAATAAACTAAATATAAAAGTGTTATATAAAATATCGTTTCTTATTTCTTTATTATAACATTATTTTGGTAATTGTCTATGAAACACATGATAATCAATTATCAAAAATACTTGGCTAAAACATGTCCGGTTAAAAAGAAAGAACTGGTAAAAATATTTGTCAATATTTATTTATATACCTATATTTATTTATTACCTATATTAAATAATACCGTTTACATTTATTAAAACCTCCAAAAAGGATTAAAATAATGGCAAATATAATCTTTTTCTATATAGTAGTTATAACGAATACTTCCTAATCAAAATGCAGTAGGTACAGCGTTGTATCGAATATAATGTAATAACTAATAACCTTGCACATAACAATGAACAATGAAATTAGTAAGTACAACTTTACATTTGTACCTACACGTGATTAATAATTTAATATCAATTTATCATTATTTTGTTTTTAACGGGATGTTTATTATTTATGGTACAGGATATTTTGTCTCCAGATCCTATATCCAGGATCAATTATTATCACCGTATATCATATTTACTTGGATCAAAAATATGCGCACCAAAATAAATATTCCTATATTTAGAGCTAAATAGCTTCAATATTTTTTAAATAATAATATGTTTACAATTTATTAAGACATTCTTTATTGCAATAAACAATAAGTGTCTAAAATGCAAAGCTGGGCACTAACTAGTTAGAAAGTTAAAGTTAAGTTGGAAAGTTACTTTTTAAGTAAATTTCTAACTTAACTAGTTAGTTTTAATTCATAACTTTGTAACTTAACTAGTTGAATTTAATGTGTAAAATAGTCTAACCTAACTCGTTAGAAAAAAAACTAACTAGTTATTATTATTATTTTTTTTTTATTCCAAAATTCCAAAAGCTGTTTCTCAATCATGACTTTATGGCTATATGACTAAATAATATAGATTATTGGCTCTTATATATTATAAATTACTAGTATATATAATAATAGAAAATACGAAATTTATGTCTGATGATAACTTTGAAATGTCACTTTTGTTAAAATTTAACAAATATTTTGAATAAAATAAACTAGCGTATAGTCATATGGATTATTATGTATTATTATTTAATATTAATATTTTAAGTTGTCATATTGTTACATATATTTTTTTTCTTTCTGTTCTAATAACTAATAAGTGATATACCAATTAATGGAAATTATTACTTACATAATTAGAATATTTTAATCAAATTACTAGGTGTTTGATTCAATTTTTCAGTTTTAATCAATAATTTAAGTTAGATAACTTCTTATTTACATATCAACAAAAAGGTTTTTTAATCTATAAAAAAAGCTCACTTCTAACTTCTATTCTAACTTAAGTTACTATTTTCACCAAACTAACTTCTAACTAAGTTAGAAATTTGGACAGTTTCAGAAACTAACTTATATTCTAACTCAGTTAGTTTTTTTATTAAAGTAACTTAACTTCAACTAGTTGAAAAAAATTACCAACTTGGCCAGCTTTGCTAAAATGTAATTTTAGTTGGTTCATCATTTACCTTGAAATTCGTAATTTATTTCGAATCCCTTTTTTCCTACAGAATGGTCCGACATAAATATCATCATGACACTGTTCACAAACGTAAATGTGTTTGGTGCATGATTTCCACAATAGGTTCCAATGACATGTTTCGATTGGTCATCAAATGTACCTATCTTGTCATATATTGTTAGATTGTCATACTGGCATTTGGAACCTAGATTGTACAACAATTAATCATTCAGTATTGTTTGTGTAATATTAAATTTAATATTAAAACAATAACTAAAATTTATGAAAAATATCTAATAGGAAGCCGGTATATTAATCAGCTACTTTAGCGGTAGTTTTTCTTACGTAGGCAAGTAACGATTTTATAACGATATAGTAGTCTAGTTGAATATTTTTATTCAAAAACGTTACCGTCACAGTTTAAATATTAAATTATTGAATTATATATTTATTTTTTACATAAATGTTAAAAGTAAAAAAAATAACAAGTAATACTTAAATTTAAAAAAGCAAGCATAATATTTACTATCAAAATAATTATTAAATATTTTATCATACGCCATGCAACCAATTATAATTGCATATTATGTTCAGACACAGTAGATAAGGGCTTATTGAAATAGTGGATAATATAACCGATTTCCAATCACGATAACATAATTCGGACGTGAAACTACATAATTAAAAGTTTTTTTAATAGTTTGGATGTACAGGACGGTTTCTTTAAAATAATAATAGTTTGGATAATATCAGAAGAATAAAAATGATAATTTGCAAACTATTTAAATTATAAACTAAAATTGATGATATCGCCAGTAACTTTTACAAGTATAAACTGGGCGTTGCATATTTTAAGGAATTAATTTTCTAACAAAAATGTGTAGGTATTCAATGTCTATGATGCCTACCTTCTAGATCGAATGATTTAAAAGTCAGTTCTATACTTTCTCCCGGTGATAAAATTGTAAAGTTGCATTTCACATTCTTTGGATACTCTGCAGGATAGTTCGGTGAAAATATTTTTCCAGATTTTTTAGTAAAAATACCATCACAAATGCTCTTCCACTCGGCCTAAATAACAATTTATTACTAATTTTCAAAAAGTTTTTTTAAAATCAATATAAATACTACTACTTACCTTAAAACCTTCACCTTGTATATCACCATCAGTTCTTATACGAACTTTAAGCTTTGTTTCAGACGATTTGAATGTAGGAGGAATTTGACGACCACACAATCGGTTTCCTAGTGGCTCCCAGTTGTCATTGACGAAATCGAAAACCTATTAGACAAAAAAAAAAACTTATTCAAAAGTTGCACTACTTTTTTATTCAACAGTTATAATATAATTATGTTGTACTTAAAATTATATTCACTATTGGTATTAAGAAATGTAACACTGACTTACCTGTACATAATCTTTAGTACAGTTAACACTTTGTTCCAGATTAAATCGTTCAACAAATTGAAAGCTGACCTTGTTGCCTGGTAATACTCCTATTGTCCACTCACAGTCTTCATTGTTCGGATATAAGTTTGGATAGTTTTTGGTATATATCCTACCTTTTTCGTTTATATAAGTATTTCCGCATCCACTCTGTGTGGATTCCAAAGTTAAATTGAAGCCTCTGCTGTTATTCTTTCCAGTCTCAGATGAAAATACTATCCATAGCTCATTTGAAGTAGCTACTAAATTCTGTGGCAAAATGTTACCACAGTATTTACCCAATACAGGACTTTCAGGACTAGGTCCATCGTGTATTGTCACATGATTGTTATCGCACATTGAATCAAGGTCGATATCATTGAAACGTATCTAAAAATATATTATAAACCATCATAAAAATAGAACCATACGTCAAGTTCATAAGAATGTCTTTTTATAATTTCATTTTTATAATGGACAATTAAAAACAATTTAAACAATTTCTGGTTATGTTAAATTTGTATAGGTATCTAATATTCACTATTTAAATATTATAATATTTTGGGAAATTAATTATTGTTTTTAACTTATATATTATGTATTTTAGCTGGATATAAAAATTGTTTCCTGACAGTTAGAGTTTTCAAGGCATCCAAACAAAGAAATAAAAGTAAAATACATTTTTTTTATAAAATTGAATGTATAATATTTTTGGTTATTCAAATAACAACGAATATTAAAAACATATAATGTATGATTCAATGTTATTATAGAAAAATAATGATATACTGGACTTAGAAATTATTTTTCATTGAATAAATTTAATGTAATCTAACAGAAATAAAATGATTGACGTTAAAATAGAAATGATATGACGTTGGACTCTTATATAATATGTATAACAATAATAAATTATTCTTCATATTTTAAAATAAATTGCATAAAAAAATATTTGTTAAAGCTCTTTATTATTTTGTAAAGCAAATCATTTGACTGCTCACTTACATTAACATTTTCACCCTCAGGAAGTACTACTGACCAAGCGCAGTTTGTATTTTCCTTATAGTTATTAGGATAATTTGGACTTGTAATGGTAATTGTCTGCCCACGTAGTACTCCACCACACATATTAATATAATAGTTAAGACTTGCTGTAAAATTGACTGATTTTTTTTCTGCGTTTAACTAAAATATGTAAATTAAACATTATTTAAAAAAAAGTTTTTTCATTTAATCAATTATAGTGTTAAACTTTAATTTTTAAACTCTTACCAAAAGTTTAGTCATTGGTAATGGACTTATAATAATAAATTTCTCGTTCTTATTTGATTTTGGACAGTACCTTTTCAACAATATATTTTCATCCTCTAAATAAATAATATTTAATTAATAATATTGTTTTTAAAATTTCCGATGGTTACAAAAATAAAATAGATATGTATTTACCATTGGTAGCTAATAAAATAAAATCATAAGGACAGTTATTTTTAGTTTGGTTAATTTTGAAATCTGCTTCTATTACAATAGATCCATTCGTGTTAGTCAAGTCCCATTGACAATTAAAGCTGGTTATATTTCTAATGGGTAATTCAATTTTACCATTGATACTAGCATCTATTACTCCTCCACAAACTATAATAAATATAAAAACGATAATTTACAGTAAATAAACGCAACACAAAATTAATTGGTCATTAATTCTATTTATGAATGTATTATTATGCTTTTTTTCAAACACTTTTTATAACCATTAAGGTAAGGTACTTCAAAACCAAACTTAACATGGTATTTTATAGGTCACACTCGGAATCGTCCATTGTTTTCAAAAGTTTCTATGAAAACTGTACATATTTAGAAATTATTTTATTTCCAATTATATACCAGTCTGGCAATAAACAATTGAGATATATAATAGATATTAGCAATAAATTAAATGATAAGTAGTAACAATTATAATACAATTATCAATCCACCAATAAAAACAAAAGGTAATAATGTTTCAAATAATATTAGCAAAGACCCAGTTGAACCATTCTTTGAGGATAATTGAAGGCGAAGTTACAATTAATACGGACAGGCTTGTTATCATGTGGAGGACAGGATACATTTAGTAAAAAAACAGCAAATGATAGAAATTTCCGTTGATCCCTTTCTATCATTAAAGTGTCTATAGATAATTGAGGGTCCCAAATAATAGATCCATATTAATACATATGTTATGTACTTATGTATTATGTTCCTATTACTCTCGATACATTTTACAGGAAATTTATAATTAGGTATTAGTTACTTTGTATAACAATTTCGTTTAAAATAATATAAAATAATAATTACCTATATTATAATATATTCTATATAAATTGAACTACATTTAAGAGGATGTCAACGCACTATTAATTGTTTTCTCTCTCTGGCTCACGCACAACATAGACAAAACGTATTAACGCAGAATCATTTTTTCTATGTTTTTAAGTAATCTTAGAGTAAAATCACCCATTACAAAAAAGATAGAGAATAATAATTTTTAGGGAATGACATATCGATTTGTCTCAAAACAATTTAAACAAAATGTTTTTGTTATTTTGAAAGTCGAATACAAAGTCAAATAATAATAAAATATAAAATCGATGTCATTCCCTCAAAAATATTATTTTCTATTTTTTTTGTAATAAGTGATTTTACTATAAGATTACTTCAAAACCAATGGTGGGCAAATTAATGAAAATAATTAACTGTGGCAAGTTAAGTTAATTAAATTAAATTGCCTTCAGTTAAGTTAAAAGTTAACAAAGAAAAAAAATTTAACTAGATAATTTTAAAGTTAAGATAGAAAATAAAATTAACTTATCTGAGTTAAAAAAATGTTAATTTTTTTGAAGGTAGGTACAATATTTTTAAGTCATAAACTACCACAGTATTTTATTATACACAAACATTTACCAAGACATTTAATATTGTGTAAAAAATTTGATTATTATAATAATATATAATTCAAAAATATATTACCAAAATCGTAAAACAGTCGACAAATCAGTATTGCCCAGTTGATTACGCATGACTCGAAAAGAAAATTAAGTTAACTGCACGACAATGATAATTAACTATAAAAAATTAAGTTACAACAATAACAATTTTAACTGAATAAGTTAATAAGTTAAAAACAAAAATAATCGACTAGGTAAGTTAAAAAGTTTAAAAAAAAAATTAACATTTTAACATAACTTTAACTTTTTAACAAGTTAATTTCCACCTTTTTTCGAAACATAAAAAAATTAATGATTCTGTTTAAATGTGTTTTGTTTATGTTGCGTGTAAGCCAGAAAGAGAAAACAAATAGTGCGCTGACATCCTCTTAAAAATATTAATTGGATTTATTTATGTCATGATATTTTCACTTTGAAAATAGATACTTATTATTACAACTGACTTAAAAGAATAGCTACTGAAACATGGATAACTCGACATATTACCTATATATTATATATGTATAACAATTTATTTTAATGATTACTTACTGGAAGGTTTGTTCGACGAGAATTTCAGTTGAAACCCAGTTTGACTACCACTTATATAAACATAGTGAAGTTCCATTTCATTCGATGTTGATTCATAAACATAGTTCATTGATGAAGGATTAATAACAGGATCAACGCACGTTGAGATACCAAAGGTATCGGCACCTTGGAAAGCCTTTAATTATATCAAATACAATATAAATTAGTGAGGTGTACTCATGTTACCAAGTGTTGATTATAGCATCAGAGTAATTATTTATTAGCGATTTGGTAAAAAATAATGATTACTAATTAGTTTAAATATTCTAAATCTACTCCAAATGTATTTCTTAGACTGGTAGTTAGGAAAATTCGAGTATTTTTTATACTAACAAATATTAGAAATTTTTTTTAGAAATTTTGATAAAAATATTAAATTACCATTAAGACAAAAATGTTAAATTGTATCAACAATCAACATAATATAGAACTATTAGTACTGTTAACTACTAGAAGACTATTAGTATTTTTACATTATTTGAATCTACAAGTATAATGTATTATATTATATCACTATTTATGCATTCATATTTTTAATTTAAGTAACTAGATACATAATAGGTCCATATAACATAAACCTTAAATGTTTAATTACAATAATAATTTGATTATAAACTAGGATTTTACACTTACCACCAATTCTTCTTTTGAGGCATTTTCTACTAATAAATAACTATCACAAGTTTGAGCGATCGATTTCCCTTTGATAATTTCAACAGTAATCATACGTCCTCTCGGTACGGTTATTTTATATGAACAGTATATACGTCTACTATTCAAACTGGAATACTGAGGACTCCTTATTTCACCACTCTCAACATTGTAAATTTGACTGCAACCTATTAAAAAAAAAACATTGTTATAAAACAAGTTAAATAAATGATAACTCAATTATAAATTAATACTTGAAATTAACTATTTATAAAACATCAAAAATGAATGCGGGAATAATAACAATAATAATAATATAATACATTATTATTAAATACCCAATAACTTTATTGCTTTCATTAATAGAATTTTTTTTTTTTTTATTGATGCACCCCGTGTCATCTATGGCCATTAGCTATTTGTAGGGTTGTATTGTGGTGGTGCTAGGGTTTGGAACGGTAAGTTTTTACACGTGAGTATTTGTGTTTGGCATATTTTTTATGTGGGATCCCGTAGGTATCTTCCATGCCCGGGTGGGGGATGGCAGCCTTTCTCTCTGGACACTGTGACTGCCCGAAGAAAAATACCGCCCGTATCCGGGGTCGAACCGGCGTCGGTGCGCGTCGCAACCGACGCCTTAGTCTGCTCGATCATTCCATCCCCTTAATAGAATAATATGTATAAGATTTTATAACTTACTATTGTACTCAGTATCATAAGTCAATAAAAACTTTGCATCAGTATTTTTAGAATAAAAAGGCCCATTTCTAAAGTGTGATTTGAATTTAATTACCAATTCTTGACCGGATGATTTGATGGGGTTTGGTGGTATATTGGAACCAAAAATCGTTACTAACAATACCCCTAAAAAATAAAACAACATCATATAATAATTATTGTAAATGTTTATACTAATATATATTATAACGGTTGACGGTGGAATGTCACAATTAATGATAATTTTTTATTTTGTTTAAAAAGGGGACTACTAAAAATCAAACCATGAAAACTAAGAATTGAAATTTCACACTTTAATTAATATACACTATGATGTGCATAATCGTAATAACTAATAATAAATAATAATACGATTTTCGCATTTAATCGAAATGTTGTCAACTGATAATATACTGTTTTCGGCTTGATGTGCCATACTGCCGTGTACTTATTACCTAGTTATATTTTGTTATAATTAAAAAAATAAGTAATTAAATATAGAAAACAGAAATTTAAGAAATTTAATTTTTCAAACAAATTTTTTTGACATATTCATTGCTCATTGCTGGAGTAAAAACATAGGTGTGTGAATAGTATTTACTGGTATTGTTGAATGGGTCTACGTCGTATACAGACAGCGTGTCATCGTATGTATCGTTGTTGTGCCAAACATCCGGTAATACTCCAATGCTGGGATACCGCCGTTTCAAGCTCACAACATCGAAATTTAATATGATACGGCGTCTGAAGTCGACGATAATTCGGTATTCGCAATCCATGTTCGACTCGTATGAACCAGGATACTTCGGTGACGATATTGCACCTTGGAGCGATCGTCGAATACCACCACATTTCGCTGTAAAAAATAAATAATTATATTTAACCACATTAGAACAACCAATAATATTATTAGATTTCTGAAAACGATTGTAAATAAAGAACATTAAAATGGAAAAATTAAATTAAAGTGTAATGTTTTTTAGATATATTTTGATTGCGACCGCAATAATATCAATGTTCTTTTAAAGTTCTAATGAAATCAATGCCATAGCATTTTAAAAATATTATACTACAGTGGGTAGTTGTTCAGTTAAATTAGTTTACATACCTACCTATCCAGTAGCGGATCTGAAGCTCATTTAAGGAGGGGGCGAATTGGTATCATAGAATTTCAATATATACATATTGTCAATAAACATCTGTTATATATATATAAAAAAAAATTAAACCGTATAAAAATTCAACAGTCTTTTATTCAATATTAAACAAACAAATGTATTAATAATTTATTTGAGCAACAGTTGTATGGTTCTTTTTTACCAGCCTCAAATTTGTCCATGAACAATGAAAATAAAGTATACAGTGCTCAATATTAAAATTGAGTTATTTTCCACAGTCACAGTGAACAAAATATTTAATTTATTTTATAAAAATGAAGTGATAACAGATTTGATGATAGGAAATGTCTCGGAGAAAAAAAGTCCCGGGAGAAAAAAGTCTCAAGTCCTAGGGGATGGGGGGGGGGTAATCACCCCCCTCAAATCCACCACTGTACCTATCAATTAATATATAAAATACAATTTAAAATTATTATTGATATAATACAGTATATCCAGCAGATCTGCTTGATATTTTTATTTGTACCTTGAAAAAAATATGGAACTATGCGAGGCATAATTTATATCATGTATTTTTAATGATTAATCCATTCCCAGTTCAGTCATTATAGGGCAATAGGGCATAGATATAAAATACACATACATATTATCATTATCTAATCATAGAATCATCTAAAATCAGCTTATTCAATATTTTGAACTTTGAAAAATATTAATAATATAATATTATATTATAATTTATTAATATTATAACATCGTAGTCCATAATGGACCTTAATAATATATTATCACATCACAATCCTCAGCACATAAAATATTTAGTGTGTTTGTTCGTTCTGTATAGTTACTCAAATACTGGAATTATTCAATTATGCCACTGTTATTTCCTCTGAAATAAATCTTCAATTGTAATAAGACTAAGATAGTTTACGTTAAAACCACACATTGTAAAACAAATATTGGCTTATTAAATATTTCCGAAGTAAGGGTTCCGTTTAACCATCCTCCCGCCTTAACAAGAGTAAAGTTGACACAGCCATAATATCGGTAATACATTTAAATAAATTAAGTATAAGAATTAATACCTATAGTAACATTCAATTTAAAACCATTGTTTGGTACACTTAAATCCGTGAAATACTTTATGTACAAAAAGTTATCTGTTGTTTCAATATCTTGAACTGGATTACTCCCACAAATATGCTTTATCAATTTTGAAAATCGAGCGGCACCATCTCTAAATTCGATATATTCCTTTTCACACCTAAAGTTATAGATAAAATATTAATCACTGTAGCATTAAATTGTTTACAGAAACAATGCATTTGCTTTCGTATGCACTACAATATTTAGCATTATGCAATTATACAACGCATCATACGATTGATATACGACCGCGACGTATATATTAAATGTGTTTAGAGAGCAACATTTTAAATAGTCACAATAATTTGTATCGTATAAATTCTACGTAATATCTTATACAATAAATATTAACTTGACTTACGTTTCACCCAAAACTAAGTCTTCTATGGTTACAGATATTTGTTCTCCAGCAATTGCTACTACCGTCCAAATACATTCTGTGTGTGCTGGAGGTATATTTGGATATGAAGGAGATGTTATTTGGGTGATGTTGTATACATCATTCAAATAAATTTGTCCTCCACAGTTTACTGATTTTTCTTCAAACGCTATTTTGACGATCTAAATTTAAGGCCCTCATTACTTATTAGGTACATTATAATTTTGTCTTTCTAAATTTTAGTTTTTTTTTTTTTATTATTATTCATATTAAATAAATCCCTCATTTGACTCATTTTTAGATTCTGAGTGAAACGATGAATGTATTGATTTTACAATGATGTGTGTTTTTTTTATTTTTTTTTTTATTTTTTTATTTTTTTTTGTGTCTGTCATCACGTTTTGGGACAGTAAAAGTGCTTCGATTTTCTTCAATAGTACCTTTTCTGATAGGAAAATGAATCTAGTTGGTACTTTGGGGGATCAAAAGTAAACATTTTCCAGTAGTTTTCACAAGCGCCGGGAAAAACAACATAAAAATTAAGGAAAAACGGGAATTTTTACGCAAAATCGATTTTCCAAAAAATCGAATTTGGTTTTTGGTGTAACTTTAAAACAAATGACCGTAGATACATGAAATTTTCACTGGTTGTTTATATTTGCATTTTCTATACACGATAACATTTTCAAAATATTTTGATTTATTTTGAACTGTTTAGGGACATTTTCATTTTTCATTTTTTTTTAGTTTTTTTTTTAGAAATATCAATAAAATTTTATTTGTTGGTTGCGAAAGCTTGAAAATTTAATAGAAGGCTCCTAATATATTGTTTCAAAGGCAGATGAAAAATATTAAAAATCCTTAGTCACAATTTTTTTTTATAAGCATTTAAAGTTCAAAAATTGACAAAATATGGAAAAATCACGAAAATTAGCAAATTATTTGAGTTAAGAATTCGTAAAAATTTTTCTTTTTAAATCTAAGATTTGAAAATGAAACACAAGATTCCTTATAAGATTATCTACCTTTATCAATAAAAAAATCTCTACCGGACAGTCAAATTAAATTTTTATGAGCGTTTGAAATTCAAATTTTTACAACATTGGATTTTCACTCGATTACTCATGTAGCGATTTCCTTATTTTGTTGCAATTCAAAAACGAACAACTGTAGATACATGAAAATTTCACTGAATGTTTAAATTAGCATTTTCTATACACCATACAACTTTGAAAATATTTTGACTCTTTTTGAGCTGTTTATGGACATTTTCAGTTTTCAATTTTTTTTAGTTTTTTTTTCTATAAATATCAATAAAGTTTTATCTGTTGGGCCAAAAAGTGTAAAAATTTAATACAAGGCTCCTGATATAAAGTTACAATATCAGTTGAAAAATATTAAAAATACATAGGCACGATTTTTTTTTAAAAGCATTTAAAGTTGAAATTTTGACAAAATTTATCAAAATCTCAAAAATTATCAATCGTTGGAATTAAAAAATTATAAAATGTTCAGTTTTTATAACTAAGAGTTGAAAATTTAAAACAAAGATTCTCTTAAATAATTCATACTGTAACCAAAAAATCTAAAAAATATATAAACACACTTATTTTTTACAGACATTTTAATTTCAAATTTAGACAAAATTTCATATTTAAACCAAGAATTACGATTTTAGTTATTTTGTTGTGATTGTATAATATTATTCGTGGGTACTTGAAATTTCTAAAGTAATTTACTATATATATCTATGATAGTATCAGGGTTTGTTGTTGGTGTATAACGCGTTATAAGTACCTAATGGATATTGTGATATGATTAATTTGGAATTCATTATAGGTCAATTTTTTTTAATACCATAGATATGTATATAATATGTCTTATACCTAGAAGGACATACCGTCTCCACTCAGAATCGTTTTTCTTATACAATGATATTATATCATTGAATTCAAATTTAATACCATCCATTATACAATGACCCACTTGTAACCTACAGTACAGCAGAGCGACATCCACTTACCCACCTTTTTTCTGTTGGTTATAGTCCAAATAAGGATTTAGTTTTTATATTTGGTCATAATATATTTTATCCTCATGGTAATCTATATAGGTATAATATAATCGAACGTAGATTGGCCATATTTTTTATTTTACTTAAGCTGAGACAAACTTTTTTCGTATAATTTTGATGGGAAAAATCGTATCACTCCTCCACTGCCAACCAACAGTTTTAACATACAATTTTTATGGAACTAGAATGGGCCTAGAGAATACCACAGTGGCGCTCTACGTATGTAAGGCAAAAACAAACTCAACGTTACAAATCGAAATCAGTGACTGACAAAATAATCAAATTAGTGATAAGAGATAGCAAAAAATGTGTGGAAAACAGGAAAACACAATGGACATTTATTATTAATCAATAATACTGTCGTCACCAAGTCCGGAAAATTCTTTACATTGCATAAGTGTTATGCATATTTTTCGATTTTTTATAGCATAAGCCATAAACACAACAGTTATTACTAAATTAAATCTTTTCGTTTTTTTCTTTTTTTCTTTAAATTTTGAAACCCGTTATATCGAATATTATAACGAATCGGACAAAGTTTGAAACATTTAATAGTTGCATTTCTTATACGAACAACGTAGTGCGCCGCGGATGAGAGGATCGTTTATTAAATAATTGGTTGAGCAAAATGGTGAAATAACAATACAAGAATTATTGCCGGTGTTTCGAATTGGAACCTTTAAGTTTTTACTTTTTAAGAGCAAGATGATATTATAGAGAACCAGAAAAAAAGATTTTGAAGAATGGAAATTTGATAAGAGTAACGACTGTCGTTTTAAGAGGAGGGACTTAGCTGATAACAAAGGACGAGAGTGTAGTCATGTGACAAGCAGTTTTTATTAAAAGTATATTTACAAAACTTTGAAATCTGTGTTACAGAGCGTTACGAGTTTTTTACTGGTGTTCAAAGTCTGCATATCCCATCCGTCAACCTAGCCATACTCAACAATAGGTCAAACAAGAGCACAGAAAATAGATTTTTGTGAATTGATATTCTATAATTAAAACGTAAGACTTTAAACACCTTGCACGTAATGTTATCGATGTGAGGCAGATGACAAATAGATGTAGTTAATGTAATGGTTAATATTTATGTCAAAACAAAGAATGTTGATATTATGTATTTATGTCTGAAACGAATAAAAATTATACTTACATCCTGTACTGTTATACTGACTCCAACTTGTAATTTATTATCAGTCGTGGACAATGTTTCTATATTAGTGGTGTTACAGTATTTACCTTGGCCAAGGAGAGGTGAATCTTCATAAAAACCATTTTTTAACTAAAATAAAGTACATGGTTATAATTTGTAATAATGATTATCCGATATCCAGTTTATATACGTCTACTTACCAAAACATAATTGTCTGCACATGAAAGCAATTGCAAGTTAATAAATTTAACTGAAATAGTTCTTCCTGGACGTACAGTAACATTCCAAGAGCAATGAAGTGAATACGAGTGCGGTGAGTCTAAGAGTTGACTAGTAAAATTAGATAAATTAATTACTCCTGTTGGTCCGCGTAATTCGCCTCCACATTCTACAAAATCACATACAATTTATGAATATTAATTTGCATACATAGGTATATATAGATGATATAATTCATTTTACATACTTAATTTTGCTTTAACTTTAAATCCCGTACCATTCAATGACTTGTTTGAAATGAAAGTTATTATAACTTTATTCTTACCGACTATTTTTTTATCATTAATTTGATTTGTGTTTTTATACACTTTCTTCAAAAATATAGTATTTCCGGTATCAGAATCAACTAAAATATAATTATAATGTATAAATGACAAATGTATAAATTATTAAAAAAAAAAAAAATTCTATGACAAGTTTTTTTCATATTATGTAAACACATTTTTTTTTAAATTAAATAATATAATATATTGGTAAAATATAAATTTCATAACTATATTAAAGAGTAAATGAAAAAATTAATTTTTAAATATTGTTTTTTAACATTTTTAATTATATTAAAACAATAGTAACATGAATTTAAGAAAATAAAAAAAAAATATTACGAAATATTGAAGATTTCAGTTAAGTATATATCAGTAAGTTATCTTATGTTAAGCCGAAGATAATTTTTATTACCTGTTTCTATATTAAAGTAATCTTTATAATAAACATCCGAAGATGAATGAATAGGGTACAAATCTACGTCCAGAATATTAATTTCTATATGGTAGTGTGGTTCCGAATGAATTGTCCAAGTTACATTCAGATTATGTTCGTATCCGTAAGGATAACCAGGACTTGTAATTATCACACTTGTATTGGTACTTGGTGATAAAAAATAATCATAACTCGATTTGTTATCTAAAAATTTGTAAGGTAAATGTTAATTCAATTTTTTTTTTCTTTTTAATAGATACAAAATAACAATATTATTAATTAAAATATTTACATTTAACATCATACACGAAGAATGGTTTTTTAGAAAATTGCGCATCCACATTTGTCCATGACAGTAAAAAGTGTATACCTCCAACCTGTCTACTACCAGCTGTCAATTTTATGTACACAGTATTGTCGGTTGACATTATAGTTTCATTAAATACTGTATTAAAATTTGTATAGCTTAGTTCATACAAAACTAATGAATTAACATTACTTCCGTCATATATCTTCGTGCAAATAAATAAAATTGATTACCATTTACTATTAGTTGGATAAAAATGTTAAAATTATAATTTACTTTTAAACTATGAATTTTTGAGGTAGTCATAAACTCTTTTATTACAATTTGAACTTGTTGTTTTCGGTCTACAGTTATTTTCCATGAATAATCTTCACTATCTCTGTATGGTTTCGGATACATTGGACTAGAGATTTCTCCAGATTGTTTTGTCAACTCAATTTCAGATGCTATAATGTATAATATACGTTATTTAAACTATTCATTTATTGGAATAATAATAATCTTACCATATTTAAAATCTGCAGTAAATCCTTTAGCTGAGCCATCAGAATTAGAACGAAATTTGACCCAAAGTGTTGAACTTGAAGTAACATTTGATGGAAAGTTTGTTCCACAAAATATACCTAAGACTGGACCGATAGAATCTCCTTCTCTAACTTCTACATAATCTTCATTACAAAACTCGTCTTCTTCTAATTCAAAAGCAATGAAATTCAAAGACACGAGATTTCCAACGGAGGACTTTAATATCCAAACACATTCTGAATCTCTAAAATAATTATTTGGATAGTTGGGGGAAGAAATCGTTCCTCTTATCGAGTCATAGGTTCCACCACATGCTAATTAAAACAAAACAATATTATTACGAAAATATTTACATCGTTCAAGTTGTATCATATGTTTACTCACCTACTGATCTTACAGAATACAGAGCTGTAAATGAATCCAACGCACCAGAGTTATCTGTGAACTCTATACGCATAGCCGGTCCATTACTGATAATCGGTGGTGGTATTGGATTTGATTTACAAAACTTTAATATTTCAGGTGCATCAGATTCTGGGCCATCCAAAATTCGAAATATTGTGTGGAATAAATCACCAGAACACTGCTTATTAGTATTATTAGTGGTCCCCACCATACTATTTTCTAAAGGATGTACTATATCAATACGCGTAAAAATTAATGTGACTTTTGACTGAAGGGTATCAGATATAATAGTCCAAGTACAGTTCTCGTTTAAACTGTTCGTTAAGGATGGGTTATTTGTGATAATCCCCGAAGTATTTGTTATTAATTTTGCACCACAAGCCTGGAAAATAAAAATAGAAAAATAGAATAGTAGGAACCTTACTACATACATACCTACATTAAAGCTAATAATAATATATTACCGTCGAATATATTGCTTTAAACCCTTTCGCTCGTAAGTCATGATTGCCTACTTCAAAGGATACCATGAGTTTATTAGATGAAGATATGACCGGTGGTGGTATGCTATTTCCAGAGTGGTTAAGGAGTAGTTTTCCATGGATATCGCCGTCATAAACTAAAACTTTATCTCTGTTTTTTGTTGGAAAACTCCGAGTACTGAAGTCAACGAATGTAAGGTTAACTAAATGAGTTTCTGCTATTTCAATATACCACATGCAAGAACTGTTGGAATCATAATTTTTGGGATAATTACTGGTATGGATAACTCCTTGAGGAGCAGTAAACCTTCCACCACATTCTATAATGGTAAAAAAAAATTTTATTAAACGAGCGTTTAATTTTTTGTTTTAAATTTTTTTACTTTATATTTTACTAACTATAAACATTTAAACCTTCCAAATTTTAGAATTTATCAGTGTTTTTCATTTTTCATTATAGGAAATATCATAAGGAAATAAAAATACATTTCACGCAACTAAACGTCACCTTTATGGGCTCGAATAAAGATATTATACCTTAAAACGAATATGAGAGTTGAATGTATGTTTTGTAGCTTAGGTATATACTCAAAAACTACATGACTGATTTTGGGAAATTTTCAAATTGTTTATAGATTAATCAGGTAAGTTTAATGAGTGTAGTTTGAACCACTTTTGGTTTTAACCAAGTGCTGAGCATACGAATTGTTTATCTCGGTCGAATTAGTTCATACACCGAGGTACACCGACGTCGATTGGCTCGTGAAATGAAGTACACTAAAATCAGCATATCTTATATCTACACCTTTATAACGCTATACTATTTATATGTTTTCATTCGTTCAAGGGCAAAGTCGGATTATACAGCTAAAGAAATGTCAGTTTATCCAAAGTAATTTACTCAAAAACTACTGTACCGTTTTCAATAAAAGTTATATCAATAAATTGCTTGAGACTCAAAGTTTGTTTATAGCTCATTTTTTCAACCACTATATTTTCAAATACATACATTTTTTTGAGCTGACGAAAAAAATAAAATAATTATTGATTTATTTATGCCGTTGGTTACATTTTATATTAATATTATAGTTAATAGAAATATGGCATACATATACATTTTTTTTACAATTTTCAATTTTAACGAAAGTTAAAATATCTCTATAATTTTTTTTTATTATCAAACTATAATATTACCAGAGAATTAAAAATAAGTGAAATCATCTTAATGTTATAGACTACAGATGGCTGATAATATAACTATCAAAGTACAGAAATTGTAATTTTATCTAAGTGACCCTTAATTACAGATTTATTTACGACTTATTGGAAAGGAAATTATCCATGGTTAATATAGATTTTTAAAGAGAAACTTAAGTATGTGACCGTGCTAAAAAAAGCTATTCTAAAGACAGCTAATTTTCTCTTTCCATGAGTCATAAATAAATCTGTAATTACGGACAATTTGATAAAACTACAGTACGCCCACTGCCCACATACTGAAATTGATCTTTAAACGTCAATCAGTAATTGTGAATGTTGTTCTAAACATTTTTTTTAATTTAAATTTGAGCTTAAATTAAATATTATATTATACTATAAATATATTGTTGGAAATTATAAATCCTTTAAACGGTTTATTGTGCTACAAAATCTGTCACCTAATAATAATAAAATATAAACTTAAAAATGTAATTTGTAAATAATAATAAAAAGTTATGATTTATAATTTCTCATTATATTTAAATATACAATTAATGTGGTAATCTAATATTTTTTAGTTGTAGCAGAAAAAAACTTACTCGATAGAAATGTTTTGTAAGTAGCTCTAAATCCTTTCCTCTGAGACTCTGCACTAGAATCAAACTTTACAAAAGCTTCATTTCCACCAGATGTTACAATGATTGGACTGGTTTGCTGATGACATATTCGTAACAATTCTGGACCAGAATCATCGTCTCCGCTGTAAATCTAAAATTAAAATTAAAATCTTAACCAAAATATAATTTAAACATTCTAATACATACAGCTAATGCATCGAGTGCGCAAGATTTTGAAATTTCAAACCAAAAATCTACTATAGTTATCTCTATGATATATCCATAATCAGCGACAATATTCCATTCACAAGTTGTACTGGGAGGATAAAATCCAGGATATCCGGGTGATGTAAATTCACCTTCTGGTTGATCCAACGTTCCCCCGCAACCATCTACTATCCATTCCAAACGGAAACTATCAATTCTCTCCATAAATGATGATCTGCTTCGAACGTTATAACTAACTTTAACTATATTTTTAGTTGAAGCAATTATAGATTGATTATATTCCAAAGAACTATGAACCCACAAATCTGTATTTATTTCATTAATATTTGCACCTTCCGATATCTATAAATATAGGTAAATACAAATTTATGAATAATTATCAACTATTTATACATTTTATAAATGCAATATCATACTTACAGTTAATTGAGTTAATTGAGAGTTGTTACGTTTACTATTAACTACCAAACTTTTCAACAAAGATGATTGACGCTTATGCAACAACTTTAATGAAGTAAATGTCATATTAACTTTACTACCTTTTGGTGCAACGATTGTCCATTCACATTTATCAGTTCTTAGATTTTCTTGATGAGCCATTTCAATTGCACCTTGATATCCTTTTATAGTTACATTACAGTCTAGAAAAAAAATATTTAATTATAATACAATTTCACAATAATATTTTATTATTATATAATTTATACCAACCTGTAGCATATTTTAAAGAGAAGCCTCTCCCCTTGGAAAAACCACTATTTCTAAATTTAATGTACATCTGGTTTGAAGATGAATGCACAGATGTAGATGATTGAGTATCTGAACAAAATGTTCCCAACATTTTACTTGCACTATTACCCCCATCATAAAACTGTAAAAATATTAGGTAATCATATAAATTATACAAAAATAAATTAGAAAACAATTATTTATGATCTAAATTGAAAATTCACTAATAAATATACCCTGTATATTTTTTTTTTTTTTTTAAACTCATGTTTGAAAAAAAAATTACTGTGTACATCTGTAAATTCAAAAAAATATATAAAGATTATAAATTTACAACGAAACATACTTCAAGGAAATTATCTTTACACTGCCCTCCAGGAAAATGGTCAGTTATTAACTCAATATCTAATATAGTGAGTTTGATTTGACTTCCTTGTGCCACAGCTATCTTGTAATAGCATTCTAATGGCTCCTGTATAGGTAATGGATAATTAGGTGATACGATATGTCCAACACCAGAATTCAATATTCCACCACAACCTTTTAATTATGTTAAATGATGAATTATGTGTATATTTTTGTTTTAATTTATGTAATTCTATACCTCTGGCAGTTGTATACCATTGCATGAAAAAACCTTTACGTCCTCTAGATCCATCAGACACAAATCTTACAAAAAGTGTATTTCCAATTGAAGATATGATAGGAAGAATTTTAGATCCACAATATTTACCAATCAAAGGCGATGTAGGAAATCCTCCATTTCTATAGAAATAAATAATTATACATTTTATTAATAAATAAATTATTAATAATTCATACTCAATTTAGCTATCATAAACTATACATACCGAATTTCAACGTAATCAAAACGACAGTCTAAACTTTCCTCGAGCAGAAAATGAGTAACGTTTAATTCAATCTGATTAGTTACTGGTACATTTATAACCCATGTACAATCTTTTAGTTTGGGATAATCATTTGGGAAATTTGGCGATTTAATAAAACCTTCTGGTATGAAGAAGTTTCCACCGCATGCTACATTAATATAAATCATTATTTAGATGAGAAATATATTGAGAACTATAATAGCATACACACCTTGTGCCTTATTAAGTGAAATGTAATTAAGCATAAATCCGTCTGATGCCACAGAATGATCAGTTTTAAAAATGATTGTTAGTCGGTTACCCAACGAAGTCAGTACAGGGGGGACCTTAGTTCCACAATATCTGAAAATGACATGAATATTTTTTATTTAAAAATTCTACTTGTCACATTTTTTTTTTTATTCAAATGCATAACATTTAATTCAACTGAAAACTACAAAATGTATTGTGTCCTAAGTATATTAAGTAAATATACCTGTTGTACATATTATATTGATTTTTTTAACATTAAATTTAGCATCGTTAATATAACCCAATTATTTTTTTAATTAATTGAGGTTATAATTCTATCGATCCAGCCCTATGCCCAACATGCAATACAAACTACTCCATCAAGCATATCATCATCCACTGCCCAAACTTCAACGACGCTAGAAAAGATCTCAACATCCCAGACAACCTGTACGAAGCAATTGGTCCATTTTCAAACTTTCATAACATAATTTTATTTTTAAAAAAAATTGAATTGCACAATACCATATAATTATTTAATGTAGAAATAACACCTGTAAGCTAATAACCTATGTAGTTGATGCTTAACCAATAAAAAAAAAAAAAAAAAAAAAAATTCTATCGAATAATATAATTACCTAGCAATTTTTGATGAATTTCCCGAAATACTATTGTCGTAAATTTCAACATAATCATTATTACAAGAGTGTTGGGTTTCTAAGGAAAATGTTAACCAGGTTATTTGTATTTGACTAGATTCATTCACAGATATAATCCATTTACACATTTGATTGTGTAAATATTGCTCTGAATGTTTCGACGATTGTATAATACCAGATGGTTCCTTCAAAATACCACCACATGCTAAAGAATTAAAAAGAAATAAGAAATCATGATTAGCATTCTTAGTACCTAATTAAATTCATAGGTAATTATATCGTTTACCTATATCAATGGTCGAGTAGTTAGCTCGAAATCCTTTATTAGAATTAGAATGATCGGTAGAAAATTTTAACCACATATAATTATGTGTTGATATGTAAGGAAGTTTAGGAAGTTTTTCAATATTTCCACATAACAGTGCGATTTTAGTTGAATTCTCGTTGTCTCCATCCCTGATCTGAAATTGATATAAATTACATAATATTAGGTATATTTTATTTGTAATCAATATCCAAACTCTTGATTTTTTTACTTTACAAAATTTGTAAAATGTAAATATCAGAAATCATTTAAAATCTTACAGTTTGTGAAACATACAATTATATATTTGTATTATTCTAAAGTATAGTATTGTACACAATGGACGCAGTATTGTCAGTATACATTATTATGGAGTATAACAACAAATTATTACAAAATTAAAAAAATTAAAAATATTAATTTATTTTTTGATATGAGATGATTAAAATTAATATTAAGTATATAGTATAATTTTTTATGAGAAGGACGTTTAGTTTTTAAAAACTACGTTCCTGCTTTTCGTTGACTTGGGATGTTTTAATAAAAGAAAATAATATTTGATTTATTATTTGTTATTCATATTAATATGTTCAATAAAAGTTAATGTCTATATGTCTGTAGGTTATAGACCGCAGGTCACCAATAATAATATAACTTTAATATTGCATTACTTTATTGTACCTACTTACCTATCCTATACCCATACGATGTCAAATTTATTTTTAACACATTAACAGGTCGCTGGTCATTTTTAAGGTTTAGTCGGCCCACGAGTTGGATATCGCTGGTATAGAGTCGAAAACTATACTCGACTAATTTTGACAAATTTCTCAGATATTGACTTAGATATATCAAGAAAGTTTTAAAGAGTTATTTTAACCACGTTCGAAAATAATATTATACTAAGTGTCATATCCAATCCACCAAAAGTGTGAAGTGGATAGCCCATCTGGGTCGAATTACTTCACAAAGCGAAATACATCGATGTCAATTTACCAGTGAACGTTTATCTCCAGTTGGTATAAAAATTGGAGCGAATTGACCTCTTATAAAATGTAAAGGTAAGATTATTATCTAGACAATGACATTGGCTTTTTATTATAATTTAATTTTAAAGCGAGTTATGTGTATTTTAAAATTGTAAACTGTTTGTACATCTTAAAATACTCATAACTCCGTAGATAATAATCTTACCTTTAATTTTTATAAGAGGAAAATTCGCACCAATTTTTAAACTAACAGAGATGAACGTGTTCTGCTGAGCGTGAAATTTGCTATGTTACGCGCTTGTAAGATGAAGAAAACAAATATCACTGTAACTGCCCCTTAATACATTTTTATATTATTTTAAGCTAGTTTGGGAAAGTTATAAATCAAAATTCAATATAAGCATACTTATTTATAAAGATATTATTAAGCTTTATCGATTGACAGTGTATTGAATAGTAAAATGTTATAATATATTAACCATAACATGAAACCATAAAATATATAACTATTGAAAATCAATTGTATTTATGCAGCTGGTGATCAATATAAAATATTTGAAAAATTTAATTACCTCTAATGAATCATAAAGGCATTGTGGATAAGATAAATCTTCAATCTCCATATCCAAAAACGATAATTTAATTGCTTTTCCAACTGGTTGTGCGATAAGATACTCACATATTTTATTTTTTGGATAAGGATTAGGATAGAACGGCGATTCAATAATACCTTTACTGTCTGTAAATGTTCCACCACACACTAAAAAAAAATATAGATAATATTATATTTTTTTTTAAATAACATTATTTATAAAACATATTATATTCAAAAATTAGAAAATGTAATAGGTTTTTTGTTCAGAAACGCCAATAACCCTGGTAGTTTGAACGTATTTATAAATTAAATAAAAAATATATATTTATGGCTAACTATCTAAGCGTATTACCAATAACTTAAATAATTATAATTATATTACATTTTGAATCTTAACTAGGTATTTTAAATATAGCTAATATTAGTCTATAACTTATAGACTTTTAAACATAACTATAGATATAAAATGGCAATATTGTGAGAAAAATAGTTGTTTTTAAACGTGAATCCTATGGTCTATGAATAAAAAATAAAAATTCATTCAAATGTATTTATTAGTTATACGTACATGTTTCATATTTGATTGTAAATCCTTCAGCCGTATATGCAAAATCAGACTTAAAAACAATGGTGACTTCATTGCTGTTTGTGATAATTGGTTGATCAAACCTTGTTGTACCACAATAACGACCAATCAATGGTGATTTAATATTAGATCCATCGTAAATCTATTACAAGTGATTAACAAATATAAATATTTGATATATTATTTTTGTAAGATTTAATACCAATATCACAAATAACACATACTTCCAAAAAATCTGTTGAACAATTTGTTGTTCGTTCAATACCAAACTTCTTCACGAATGCAAGTTTTAGTTTCTGTCTCAAAGGCATTCTTATATGCCACTCACAATTTAAATTGTCCAAATAATTATTAGTATCACTTGTTAAATCTACTGGAGATGTTATTATTCCAGACGGGCTTGTATAAATACCCCCACATCCTGGTACACCTAATTAAAAAATAAATAGATAAAATATAATATATAGGTAAATCAAATTACATAGATATTTAAAAATATTATAATGATGTTATATGCAAATATTAAATACCTTCAATTACGCCGTACGTCATTTGAAACCCGTAGTCTTGGCCAGAAGCATCGGAATGGAAGTGCAAACTTGCATGTGGACCTGAAGTCAATATAGGGGGTGGTAAACCATTAGAAGAGGTGTTGCATAATTTCGCCAACACTGGACTGTGCTGAGTAAAACCATCTCTAATCTACATTAATAATTAAATATTTATTATTGTTTTAACCATTATTACTACTGGCGTATCAATATGTTACCTCTAAGTAATCATAACTACAATTTATATGCCGCTCAAATCTTAATGAAAAGAAATTTAATTGAATTCTTTTTCCGGGACTAGCATTTAATGTCCAATAACAGTCACGATTAGGTGGATATTTTCCTGGAGAACCAGGAGAAGATAATGTTCCGTGTGAATCGATATTTAATTCACCACCACAGTCTAAGAAAACAAATTTGGAATTTTTAATTAAGTTCAAATAACATGTTTGAATATACCAAATTTAAATTCTACCTGGTTGTATTGCTGTGTAGTTTAACTGGAAACCTCGAAAATTTTTGGATCCATCAGATCGAAAACGTACAGTAACTGTATACGAATCCGAAATTATGCTATTGTTTAAAGGTAAAGAATTTCCGCAAAATTTACCCAACACCTTTCCGTCCTCATCATCACCATTTATAATCTAAAACAAGTCAAATAGGTAGTGAAAAATATAAAAATAAATAAATCATATTGTTTACCTCGACGTAGTCGAATGAACAAGTAATCGTTTTTTCAATATCAATCCAAACAAAGGATATGTTTACAACACGGGACGAATTTACATCAATCGTCCACGCACAATTCATGTTACTCTGATACGTCAATGATGTATTTGACTGCGGGAACTTCAGTGTTCCGTTTAAGGAGTCAAAATAACCACCACAACCTTAAAAATATCTTTTCATTAAAAAATGTTCGGACACATGTTTTTTTTTTTTTTTGTAAATATAGCCCTTGTATATACTTACTTTCTACAAATGATTCACAATACAGTCCAAAATATCCACTAGTACAGACACAAGTATAATCACCGGGCTCTAGTTCGGGGACACATTGTCCGTTGTTTTGGCACGGATTTGCTAAGCATGGATTTTCTGCGTGAATACTACACGTTTGTCCTAGAATGAATTAAATTCGTCACGAAATAGTTATACTTGTACTTGGCAATTTTTTTGTCAACAAAATATCACCTGTATACCCAGTGTCACAGAGACACGAAAAACTATTGTTTGCATTCTGAATGCATTCGCCGTGAGAACCACACGGATTATTTGTGCAAGGGTCTATTGCTGCTTTATTGATTTTAACGCAACCGTTAATTCCAACACCATTACCTGTATACCCCTGCCGACATGTACACTGAATTGTTGTTTCAGCATAAACTAAATAAAGTAACACAATATTATATTAAGTGACTTAAAAATAAAATTGTTTTAATATTTTTTACCAGTGCAATCAGCATTTGGATGACACCCTCCGTTGTCTATCGCACAGACTCCTCCGGAAATATAGACACAGTTAAACCCATCACCCCTATAGCCGGCTGGACACGGTTTACATTTGAACGAACCCTTGAGGAGTAACAAAATTTTTTTTATATATATTGCTAAAGTCAATGTCCTGACAAGAACTAAAAATTATCATCAAAAGAGATTTGCCACTGGCATCTGAAAGTCTAAATCCAGCCATGGTGTTGAAAACAACACGAACAGTAATACAATTATAAACATGGAAAAAAAAAGTAAGAAAATTATTTTTAAAAAACTTCAACAAAGTGTCCTTCCTGCAGCATATTATAATTCACAGTTCACGATCAATTTCATTATTTTAATATCGATAAAATTCACACGTACTCTATTGTTAACGCATTGAACTCTGGGATTTAAACTGCAGCCGCCGTTATTTACTAAACACTCGTTGATGTCTGTGCACACGAAACCATCTCCCTCGTAACCTAATGAAATACGCACAGATCACGACATTATAAAACGTGATATTTGCAATAACATTATGAAGTATATCGTATACGTCATGTAAGCTGTACATGTATGTGTACGTATACAATTTGTAGATAAGGAGTAAAGATGTAAACATCACCTGTGGGACAGTTTCCACAAGTAAACGACCCTCTGGTGTTCCTGCACTCGACTGGTGGGTTTGAGGAGCACGTGTGCTTGTTTTCCTTGCATTCGTCCACGTCTTTCGTGCAAGCCGGACTTTGTCCACCGTCCATAGTAGTCCAACCCTTTATCAAAACACAAAAATACCTTAGATATTATGAGCACGGTCTCGAACAGCCGTCCGTCTGAGTCATGGTGTGACACTGACCTGATTGCAAATGCACGTGTAACCAACCGTCGACGGTTGATTGATGCACACGCCGTTGCCGCAGAGCTCCGTCGACATTGCACCGTTGCAATCGTTCTTCCTTTTCGTACAGTGCAAACCGAACCAGTTTGCCGCACATACGCACTCGTAACTTCCCGGCGTGTTCTTGCATTCCGCTCCGTTTTGACACCCTAAGTCCGTGTGAAGGAAACGTATACATTCATCTACGTCTAGTTCACACAGTCTACCCTGCAGCGTATAAAACATTAGTTATAATAGCATATGTTTTCGATAGTTTTTTGCGGAGTATACTTGTTGAAATAATGACGAATTAGGAAAAACAAGTCGTAATAATATGAAAATTATTATTATTATTATTATTAATTTATTTCTCAAGATAAGAATACTGGGCCTCACTGAGTATTCTCGTGTGGAGGCCCAGGAGTTATTATGTGTACATGAGTTTAATTAATTTCTAGTGTATAAGTTACATGTTGTATTGTTTAAAATTATTAATTATATAATATTAAGTAAAAATATGTGTCTACTATCTTAGTGAAACATTACAAATTAAACGTAAATAAAAAAAAATCATGATATATAAACCTGTAGTAGATTTCTTATAATTAGAGTATAAAAACAAAAAAATAGAACATAGAAAAATTGATAAATAATATAAATTTAACAAATAGTTAAAAAAAGGTATGTTATTAATTATAATAATAGGTTATTGTTGAATTCATAAAGAAGCCATTTCTTAAAGTCTATCTTAAACCTAAGCAGAGTTAATGCATGGAAGTGTTTTGGTATTAAGTTTAGGATTTTTGTACCGACGAATTTATATTGTTTTCTTGTGCCCGTTTTATGAGGCCATTGCATTGTATAATTATTATTTTTAGCGAACCTGGTAACAACATTATGACTCAGGGGTAATGGGACATCATGTTTTTTTAAGAAAAGGACTGCTGAATTAAAATATATTTTTTTGATATCTAGAACATTAAAGTCTTCGTAAAGTTGTTCTGTATTGTATGTTTTGTCTTTACTTAAGGCGATCTTAATTAGTGTGTTTTGAGTAGTTTGTAATCTAGAGAGAGCGTTCTCATATGATCCTCCCCAGCCTATAATTCCATAAGATATTATTGGTTCAATCAGTGCCAAGTAAATTAATCTTAATTCTTTCTTATTTAGGATATCTCGAAATTCTCTCATTATATATATCATTTTTCTGGTTTTCTGTGTTAATGAATTTATTTGATCATGCCATTTCATATTTGAGCACATTTCTATACCCAGATATTTGAAGTTATTCACAACGTTTATTTTCTTACATTCACACTTTATATTGTTGGCATAGCATGTATCCTCGTGTAATATGAAATCTTTTTTGGTTGGTAACGTATTAGTTTTCCATGAATGTAATAAAATAACAGTTTTATCGTAGTTTAGAAATAGGTTATTCATTATAAGCCAGTGTTCTATGATTTTTAGATCTTCCGTTATAGTTTTAAACACAGCTTCCCACGTAATTTCTGAGCAAATTAAAACTGTGTCATCAGCATAGCAAACAAGGGTACTTTTTAAGGGTAGGTTTTTAATGTCATTTAGTTGTATATTGAATAATATAGGTGAAATGGTCGTTCCTTGTGGTACCCCACATATAATCGTCATTTCATCACTATGTATTTTATTAATTTTAACTAATTGTTTCCTGTCACTAAGGTAAGAAGATATATATATATATATAGGTAGGTACATATATTTATATATTTTATATATTCATTAAGACAGGGGTGGCTCCAGGGGGGAGTCTAAGGACCGTGCCCCCCCAAGCTTTATTTCTAAACAATTATGTACTGTTAAAGCAAAATTACAAAAAAAAATCATAGACATTTTCTAAAAATTATGACTTTCCCCCCCGACCGTTTCACTGGAGCCGCCCCTGAATTAAGGGGTAAGGATGCAAAATATAACAGTGCGCATGCAGGTGGCTGCTAAAGGGGAGGAAAGGTGGTTCATGGTGTTTGAGCCCCACTTTCCTTATTTTTTATTAAACTATTTAACTATTTTATGGGTACAATTCACAATGTGATATGTAACTTTCTAGATAAATAATGAAAAACAATTTTTTTTTTATCTATATGAAATTTCGATGTTGGTAGATACCCCCATCCCTATGCACCATTGAAAACTCCTGAATAAGCCTGTGCCTCTGAGATTGAGTCACTTTCCAATAACTTACTGGTTGGATTATTATAGAATAAGTAGTTTTAAGTAAATAACATCAATATTATGGCCAATAATATTATTGTATGTAGGTACACTAGATACCTACAGTATTGCTCTATTGATTTTTATAATTTTTATTATATTTAGGGTGTGTCTTTTTATGTAAATACAACATTGTTATTGAATCTAGATTTCTTAATTTTGGCTGAAAATTTTATAAATTAATAGTGTTAAATAAAAACTTTTTGTTAAATATTTCATGTTTTTTAATACCTACCTACTATGTATTATTTTTGCAAAAATAAGAACAATCATATTAATATTCACACATTTTATTACATTAAAATCCACGTCCTAATTATAATAATATTTCGACTAAATTTATATTATAATATTAAAGCTATATTATTTTTTTTACTAACCCAAACGCCTTAATCGATGAATAAAATATATAGGTAACCATAAATCTAAACACTGACCTGCCAATTGTGTGGACAATTACATTGAAATCCATTGTACAAATCTATACACGATCCACCGTTCTGACAAGGGTTACTCAAGCATTCACTTATCGCTAAAAGATTTACGAGAGCGGAGACTTTTTTTTCTAAATTAGTAAGCTAAAATATAAAAATCGTATTGAGATTATTTAAATTTTTTACAAATCAAATTCTATTTAGGAACTCACTCTATAAGAAAGTCTTTCTCCATTCGAAGTATCTTTCTATATTAACACAATAATTATTATAGAGTATTACGTCTATAATTTAACAAGCATATTATAAAAATAGTCTTACCCTCTTATTAGTAGGAAATGTTAACGATGTCCCATTTAAAATTTGCATTTCCAGCGCAGTGATCCGACTGGTTAAACCCTTTGGACCGTCGATCATTGGTACTACATTTTTTACCGAATCCATAAATGTAGGTAAATCATTTAACCGAAACGACTCTACTACATCCCAAGCTTCTTTAGCCTAATGAATATTTAGGTACAGAACAACTAAGAAATTTAATCTAAATTGAAATATTGCAAATAAATTTTAATACCATTCCGATAACTTGAAGTAAATTTTCATTGTTCACATTTATATATCCTTGTCCTTTAGTATTCAATGAAATATTGTGGTCTGTAGCACTTTCAATGTATAAATGGCCATTGTCAGACCGAAATCGTGGCCTAAATTTGTATTGTTTTAAAATAATAATTAACGTAAGTACTACAATGAATATTTTTTTATTTCAATTGCATACAATTAAATTCCATGAAAGTCGTTACGGTTTAATATTATACAATATATGTTATTAAAACACAAATTTCAGATAGTTATAAGTAGGTACTTACTGATTGCTATATAATCCATTGGCCGTATCAAATAACATTAATAATAAAATAAATAGTGACCAATTGCCATCTTTTTGCATTTTGGTAAATGCCTGATATCCAATAAAAATGAATTTAATTAATAAAGCTATAATATATAAATAACATGTTACACAGTTAAACCTCAAAATGTGTGATGTTTGTTCAAAGATTCATCACAAATTAAACTGAGCCGGAATGAAAAATTATGTTTCAATATTTAGTACCATGCACAGCGTGTAACTAGATATTATTATTATATTAGTCTCTAGCGTAGATAACTGGAATCCACCCCCAAACCGATAAATTATATTTCATCTGTTTTTACTCGACTGTCAAGTTAATTACGATAGAAAAATTCAGATTGTATATTATTATTACTGCATTAAATATAATATTATTTTTTATACACGGCTTAAACAATTTTAATTATATAACATTCTGGTAATTATTATTTACAGAACACGTTGTTAAATTTTAAAAAGTTTAAATCATATTGGCTCTAAATTTTTCTATGAATTTAGCACATTTGCATAATGTACGATAAATAGGTCCATTAATAAGAAAATTGAATGCATCATAGTATTAAAAAAAGTTATGATAAGTGGTTTCGCATTGAAAAATATCAAATTGAAAATATGAGTAGGTGCTTATAAAATAATAGGTAGGTAACTGACATAATGATATTATGTGCTATTAATAATAACATCTGGTTTTGTTAAACTTGGTATATTTTACTTATAATATTATAGGTTTGCAATAGTGTTGCAGGTACATTGGTAGGATGAATAATTTAAGTGTCTCAAGAATGCATCATGACGTTCTGTCCTTAAATAATCTGAAATAAATATAGAAATAATTTCTATTTAAATCAATTGTTTTTATATCATAATAACTACTATAAGTTACTAATAAAACCCTATTTATCCATAGGTATTTTAGATTTTTTAATAATATAGTCCATGTTATGGTAGATATAATATCTTAAGTACCCAACTATTGCTTCATGCTGGTCCATATTATATATTGATGTATCTAAAGTACATGTGTGGGTCAGACTTCGTTAGGCTTGGATAAGAATGTAACATTCTTCCCCAAGTGAGCTTAAGCTCCATTATATTCTATAAGCTTTGCATTAAACATCCTAATAATGTAGACATATTTTTGAATCTGAACCAATTTTAATGCTGATATTTTAAAATGTAATAATCGATTTAATGTTTCTGTGTAGCTAAATTAAAGTATAGGTATTTTAAAAACTATGTGAAAAAGTAACTGAATTATATGTGATGTACCTTTTTTTTTTTTTTTTTTTTCTGTTTTAACCGACGACGCCGCGGGATCTGCTTTCGCATTGCTTCCGCGGCGCATATGTGATGTACCTAAGCATATATAATGTAACTATACCTAGCTACATAATACAATATATTATAGGTACATTTCCTAGCACCTATATTCACAAAATAATTATTATAATAAATAATGATAAGTTATAATATAATAGGCAATGTTTGTTTAATAAAGCAATAGATAATTATTGACTATGTTGTAGATGAACGTCTGTAATAGAAAAACAAGTGAATTGGTATCGAAACTTTCAAACTAAATGTTTACATTTAACTTTTCATAAAAAACGAATAATTATATTCATAAAAGTATAATATAGTAAAATATTTTAGTATTTATTTATAAATTATATACACAATACACATATATACATGCACTTCAAGAGTTCATATTTGTATGAGTTATTTTATTAGGTATAAATTGTATGTGTAATCTATCCTGTACCCATTTGGTAATTAGTCATTAGACTATATAAACACTAAGAAGAAACAAGAAACAAAAAAACTCTCAAAGATAAGATTAAAAAATTCATCGTATTCATATTATATGCACTACTTATAATAACGTGACTGTCAATATATTTAAGTTTATTAGTATTTAGTCGTAGCCAAATAGAGTATTTCTACGCACGTCGTTTAAACATTACAATGATTTCCGATTCAAAACAAGAAGCTTATACGAATGACGAACAACTAATTTCAAAGGTCGGTGTTAACAATGTCGATATCATCAGAGAGTGGTTATCAAAGCAACCCCATTTACCGAAAATATCAGGTACTTGTAGCTTGTAAGAATTTAATTGCATTTCAAATTATAAATCGTGCGTAATTGATCAATATTAAAAAATTCTGGGCTTGAAATTTAATTTAAGGGGATTCGATACCGTGATTTTCTGTTTTTATCTAACCCACAAGTTACATAGGATTTAAGACTGATTCTTTGCCAATCTATACCATTGATCTAATGAAGAAAATAGCGATAAGAATTCTAAAAACATATTTGAATTTGTCGTCAGGTCTACTTGAAATCTACTTTCCCATATTTTTGATTTTTTGATTTTAACTTCTCCAAAAATGAAAATACAACAATTTTTAAATACTCTTTTTTTAATATGACATTTATAGGAATTTGGAGAATAATATCAAACATGTGGGAAAGTCAATTTCAAGTAGACTTGACGACAAATTCAAATCTGTTTTTAGAATTCTTATATTGCTTCAATAGATTAATGGGAATGTTTGGCAAAAAACACTTCCAAAATACTATGTCGCTTATGTGTTAGACAAAAACAGAAAATCACGGTATAGAATCCCCTTAACGAACAATTTTAACCACACATTTTATTTTTGAACTTAAATTAGTTATTTATTATTATATAGGTAGGTACTAAACACTATTAACAGATATTGTTTAATAATAGGTATGTTATTATGCCTGCGAGGAAAATAAATAATATTAAGTTTAAAATAAAATGTATGTTATATACCTAGGCACAAAACATTTTATGAAATGTGTACTAAAATTGTGTAGAAAAAACAAGAGATAGTCGTCTCAATTTTGCTCAACTACATTACTAAAGCCAGAAGTAACCTTAATTATTATCTACTGAATGTAATAATATAACATTATGTTATATTTAAGAGTACCATATTGTTATAAACCGATTATAATAAGTATAGACTTGTTTACCAATTATTACCATACCATATTTTTTAATGTTTATAAGAATTTTTTTTTTTAAACTGACGATGATACTTGATAATGAAAACCGAGGAAGTTGCTCTGCTGTATAGTATATTATGTGTAGATTGTATCCCCTCGTATTGAGCATGACGTATGTCACTATAACGTCTGTGTTTAATTTAAATTTAATGATAAAGTTCATTGTATACGAAAAACGATTCTGGGAGGAGACCGTCTGGCAGCCTATATTTTTAAGAATATTTTATTAAATATTATATTTTATATTGCCATAAGTAATTTATTTTTATTTTAATAATACGAGAAGTTGAACTACATTTTTCTGAAAACAAATCACAATCAGATTATATTATATAATTATTATTATATTATTTCATAGATACAGTATTAACAGTTGTCAATAATTATAAACTTTTAAATCAATACCGATGAACCCACCGTAAAACAGTGTGGATTAAAATAAATCTAAATATTTTGGAACAACTTCATAGTGTTATAGTAAGCAATAATATACGTAGTGGTGAAAAGTTTCAAGTACCTAAAAAGTAACAATAACAGTTTTTAAATTACAACAAAATTACTAAAATAGTTATTTTTCGATTAAATATCCAATTTTGTCAAAATTTGAATTTTAAATAATGTAAAAATAACCATGAATACGTATTTTTTTTAATTTTGATTTTTTCTAAGAACAACTTAATGTATTAATATGATATTAATCACTACCTACTAAATATTATTTTAAATCTCTGAAAAATGTATGTAGATACAATTATTTGAAAACTATGAATAATATGACCTATTAGAACATGTCATCAACTTTCCGATAAAAAAAACGTATATAAACATTCCGTGAAAATTGTAAACATCTACAGTAATTTCCAAAAAAACAAAATGTTGTCGAAAACTGGTTTTGCTTAAAAATCTCAGTTTTTCGGGATGCTCTTGTAATTATTTTGATTTTAAAGCCCCCCCCCCCCCCCATCACTCAAAATACCAACTAGATTCACTATCCTACTACAAAATATTTTGAAGTAGAAAATCAAGGAATTTTTATTGCTTAAATAAGTTAAATAGATCTTAAAATTGGGGTAAAAACTAGGTCATACAACATGATATAAGTCATATAACCATCAACACTGTTGGATTTGGTAAAGTACAACTTTACAATATCAAAGTCCACTACACCAGAATACAAATTTAAAATTCCTCAAAACTGGTATTATATATATATAACCCGGAGCATATGCTATCCACCCTTGGCCCGTGTTGATCTTTATTTCTGTTCGGTAAGAAATTACATTATTTATTATCATTTTTGTGTGTGATAAATGTGTGAAATAATTATAATCGTAGATCCCCTGTACCAAACTCCTAGATCCTCCTCTGTATACATTTAAAATTTGTGTTAGTAAATATTGCAATAAAAATTATTTTACTATTGATTTTAGCCCTTAAATTTAAATTTAAAAAAAAATATTTGAATATTGACATTACAGTAGTTATGAATACCAATTATTAGATATTTATATAATATTATTGTTTATTAATATTATTATAATATTATTTTTATATAATATAATATTATTATTTATGCAGACAAGCAATTGGTGATATTTTTAAACTGCTGTCGGTGTAAACTGGAAAACACGAAAAAAATGATAGACGCATATTATACTATGAGAACTCATAATCCTGAAATGTTTAGCAACAGGACGATATCCGAACTTGAGAAAACGTTTAATATATTGTAAGAATCCGAATCACTGTTGTCTTACTAATATCTGATCGTGCGTTGATATAAAAAAACCTCAAAAATAGAATTATTGTATTATTTTCACAATTGCAGTTATTTTCATAAAATGCCGTTGCTACCGGACGGCTCTCGAGCGGGATTTTCGCGTCTACGAGATTTCAACTCTAACGTATTTAACACATTAGACACAATACGACTTGTGTTTGCAATGTATGACGTATGCATCGACGACGATCCGCTTGCGGAAGAATGGAAATTCGTGATGGACATGACCGGATTTTCAATGGGCCATTTGACTAAACTCACCAATTTGACTCTGATGAAAAAATGCATGGCCTACGTACAAGTAAATATATTAAATTAATATTAAAAATATTACCTATATCATTTAATATGAGTTCGAGTAAGAATTTATCATATCATATCCGTGCAGAGATAGGCAGGTTAGGTTAGGTTAGGTCCAAGATGCCCCAAACCTAGAATTTGTAACCTATTTTTAAATCATGACACAATAAAAATAGCTCCACAAAAATAACAGAAAGTAAATATTTTAAACACGTTCATATTAACATACGAATTTTAAAGTTAATATTATCGACCATTTCCAAAATGTTTCAAATCAATATTCAAATTCAATATACTCAATTATTGAATGAATACGTATGTACATTTATTATTATATTATTAAAATGAGTGATTTGTTGTTAACTACCTTATATTAATATATTACACTGTTTATTTATTATTTACAATATTTTTCGCTCCAAAATAGTTACCAAACATATTATTATAATCTTTAAATGGGTTGGAATTAATAACGTTTCATATTATAAGCACTGACACTATAAAGTGGCTTAAGAAAACAATGAGCTAAAGTGCCAGAACCACTCCTGAAATGTAAACTTTTTTTTATAAACCTCTTAAATATTATTTTATTCCACATTAGTAAAACATGAAATTTTGGATACGGCTTTGGTAACCTAAGTAAACCAGATATATATTAAATCATATTCTTCGTATAAGCTCTTGAGATATTTTTTATAAATTACAAATAGGTTTATTTAATTGATTTAAAATTTTTATTTTCATAGATGGCTCTGCCAATGCGTTTAACAGCCGTCCACTTGATAAACGCTCCACCATTGGCTAACCAATTGATGATGTTTTTAAAGCCATTAATGCACAAAGACTTATATTCGATGGTAAGATATTATCGACATTTTTGAGAAGAAATTATGATTCTAGGGTTTGTTATTACGTTTGTTCCCACAAGTTGATCGCATAAAAAAAAGTACAAAAATCCATTAACTGCCAAAAATGATTGGAAAGTGACTCCAATATGGTATGATGATTCTACTTATAGTTTCAAGAGTAGTTTCAAGAATATTAAAAAAATTAACATTTTTGGGGTCATATCGTAGCATTTTTTTAGAGTTTTTATGATAAATTAAAAAAGTGCTGGTAACCTATCTTAAAACAGTTTAGTACACCCAATGCAGTTCTATGCATTTAATATAATAAAACAAAAAAGCTACGTTATGGTTAATCTCTGTAATAATAGAATCACTTTTTAATTATTATTAACTAAAAATATTCATGAATTTTAAACTACCTATTATTTTTTTTATGTACCTACATAAAACGTTCCACGTACCTATAACAAACACAGATAACAAAACCTTAGTGCCATGTCCTTTAAAACTCGATTGTTTTCTGGGAAATAGTGCGTTCATCAAACGATAATTAATAATTTTGTATCTACTAATAATTATTATGACTAATTTTAAATGCAGATTTCAGTACACCCAGCGAGTGATATGGACAGTGTTTACAAATCCATACCAAAAGAATACTTTGCCAGCGACATGGGTGGAAAAGCTCCTTCATTTGAAGCCAAAAAAGGTATACAAATAGTTCCTAAATACATACGTATTATGTATTACCTATTGTATTAGTAATAATATATAAAATGAGTTATACAGTTAAAAAGTTCACTTCTCATTTTCTAGGTATACTATAGTATTGATAAATTTATATTACCGATATTAACACCAATGTTTCCTTAATTATTTATATTTATACATACCGATCTTTTTATAATTGGATTGATACACATATTCTCTTCAAGGTCATTAACTACTTTAATATTTGTTTTTTTTATATAATATGATTTTTATTTATTATATCATTATATCATTTTTGATAAATAATGTAGTTATAAATTATGCAAAAAATTAACTAATTTAAAAAATAATAATTTCAAGTTCTAGTAAACCTAATAAAGTAGGCATATATATTATGAATTATTATATAAAACAAAGTCAAATTTGGAACTTTTTGTAATTCCCCCCCCCATAAAAAATTAAGCCCTGGATCCTCCACTGAATGTACCTATTATAATTGTTTTAAGTCCAACAAACGATTAGTAAAAGTTTTAGTCTCAGTGTATCTGCCATAAATGTATATCATAGTACAACTAATCAATTTTGTTTTTAAATATTTTATAGAAGAATCACAGAAACGTTTTGAATCGTACCAGATTTTTTTTGATAACGACGAGAAATTTAACCGTATAGACGAGAGCAAGCGGATCGATAAGAATAATCGATTTAATTCGACAAACTATGGACTTGACGGATCGTTTAAAAAACTAGAATTAGATTAAACCGTTTTTTTTTACAAATTTATTGTATCGTAATTTATGTGTATAATATTATAAACATATACCTAACCAATCGTCGCCAATCATTATGTACATTTTAATTTAAATAAATACTGCACCATCATAATATTATACTGTAATATATGAATATTAGGTATATGCAGGGCCAGTACTACCTTTTTAGAGACCCTGGGAAAAACTTATTTAACCAATAACCATAAAGTCACCTATAGCGTATAGGCTATAGTTGTAATATTAAAGGCGAAAAATTATCAAAAGTGTGTGTCCTAAATAAAAAAAAATTTTAATTTACTTCGACATTGTGAAGACTTAACCTCTTCAAAAATATCAATTCTAGTTGCACCTGTGATGTTCATTGGAAATAAAAATAGATACATTAGCAAAATATAAATGTTCAACTTTTTAAAATTAAACATGTCAAAGTACCATAAGAACACAAAGTGCTCCATACCCTAAACAGGGTATGAGTTTAAAGATCGGAGAAATATCTTTATGAATATTATCTTGTTTTAATAAACTGATAAAAAAAAAAATTTAAATACACATATTAAAACTATTACATTATTTGCTTCTCTCAGAATCTGATATTAATTATTAATCATTAAAAAATAATATAAAAATATTATTTGCATAAATAAAAATTGGTTTTAGAAAGTGTCTTTCGAACGGCTTAACAAACCCTGCAGGTAAAACCAGACTTATATGATTGATATATTTATTTTATATTTTGCATATGATATGTCTTATACATGCGGGCAAAGGGAAATAATTTCCCAATAGGTATAGGTACATAATATTAGAGATATTTTTAGTAAGACATTTCAACCATATTTATAAAACAAATAAAAAGCATGGGGTGATTATTTTAATGGCAAACTCTAGCCTATTATTCGAAGCTAAATGTTAGCATTATTCGGTACGTACCTGCTATACTTAATAGTTAATATCGTCTTAAATAATTCGATTTCGACACCACGGTAGGCCCTTAACTATATACACTCTGCAGAGGCCCTAATCTCCAAAAATGTTTTAAAAAAAATTGTAATTTCATAATACAAGCAGTAAATGAATCCGTATTTTTATACTTCATTAGGATTTAGGGGCCTGTGTGGTTACCTGTATGGTCGTATTACTTACCTAGGTATGTTTATATACCTACTTATAAGTTATAAGTTATATTTTATCAGTGTTATTTTTGAGGGTTTAAGGCGTATACCCATTTACCATTTAGTAAATTAGCGTGCACCCTGTGAAAATAATATAAATATGCACGTATAGGCTAGTAGGTAGGTACGCCTATTACAATTTATAAAAATGTAATAATCCATAATTCTGTTTTATTATTTATTGTCATATGACATTTATTAATTATCTTTAAGTTAGAACAGTGCACTGAATATTTAGAATTGCTTATTACTACATAAAGTGTAAACGCGTAATGGTATAAAAACTAATTATTATCGTTCATGACCGGGAATCGTGATGATTGTATTTTTTTTTTTTTAATAAACAGAGTTGCCGCCACAGAGTTATAAGAATCGCTAAAAGAATAATATTATCAAGTAAATGTCATAAAATGTTGAAGCTGACGAAAAATAAAAGTGTAGAAACAAAACTATGTAGGTAATAAAAAATGTGTTTTTGTAAAGTTTAGGAGCTTATAATAATTGTATTAAGTATATAAGAGCCTATACTTAGTGAGCTACTTATGAAAGGTTGAATCTCATTATAGTTTTGCTCTGTTAAATTCATTGCATTTTATGCCCTATTTGTATCATTGAATTAAGTTCATAAATTAACTCATAGGTACCCTATAGATTTTTTACGAAAAAACCACTGTATTTACTAAACAATCAATATAGGTACATATGAATTATGAATAAATATGTACGATTTGTACGAATGACAAAAATAAATAACCATATTAATATTATAATTATTTTTTTGACGAGTGTTGATAATGATGATAAGAATTAATTATATATTCTCATTTAAATTTTCATCGCCTGCACTCGTAATAATCTCATTTTTACGTCATAATAATGTAATAGATTTGTTCGGAAAATAACAGTTAATAATATTCGATTAGGTAAAAAACCTTGTTAGCATGTTACAAAGTTATTACTTATTTTTTTAAGTAAAGATCTTTGAATACAATTTAACATACCCGAATAAATGACCTCAACAATCTCTAAACTTCTATAAAAAACGAAACAAAAATAAACAACCTTAAAGGGATTTCCCACACTTTTTGTAGCAAAATAGACTGTATACGTGTTCCGAAGTACTGACTTGAGTTTTCCTCAGATATAAATTTTGATAACATATTAGAATTTATTAATTATTATAAAGTCTTTTTTGAATCCTTTGAGTCAACTTTTAAAACTGTATTTTTTATCCATTAAAATGTCGGAAATAACGAGATCTTTTTCAAAATTTCAAGTGAAATTTTTTTTTTAATAATCATAAGTTTAAAATGTGGCTCGAAAGAATAAAAGTTTATTTAATTACTAAATAAAATGTGAAACTATTCAAAATTATTATGGGTGTAAAACTCAAGTCGTTCTATTGGGACTCGTTTAGGTCTATTACTCTAATTTACCCCATTTAGCTGTGAAATAATTTCGATTTTAGGTGTTTTATGACAGTAAGCATACCCCGCTTTTTGTCGAAGGATTCGAAATAGACCACATAATAAATTCAAACACGTTTTAAAAATTATTTTTGGAGTAAAACTCAAGTCAGTACGCTGGAACGTGTACCTATAGATTGACTTTTCTGCAAAAAAATTGTGAAATCCCCTTAAAAAAAACTAAATACTTTTCATTCTAATTCAATAATACATGAAACGTGTGTTTTATAAAACGAACATCGCGTAGCTTTGGAAATCAATGCAAAGTGCATCGAAATTCCGACAGTATAATTATGAGATTATGGTTTTAAAATAAATTTGAGAGCTAATCGAGTGATTTTTTTTAATATTATACAGGCTCCTGTTCCATATGTGGTCCTAATAAATATAATATCCTGATAAAGAAAATTACCTCTCCGCCCATAACGGTAAGTGTCGGTAACAAACTCATATTGTTAAATACCTACTGATTAATACCCATAAAAATAACTCTATCACTTGAACAGTTGGACCTATACGGCAATGGGTCGTCGATCTAAATATATTTGTATCTTATGCGTGTTGACTAAATAACAAAATACAAGCTCTCTAAAAGCTAAATAATGAGAAGCAAACTGCAGTTATAGGAGGGATAAGTGCCACTGGAGTTAGGCTATAAACCTATATCTATTTTTTTAAATGCTTAAAAGACAAACAATTAATATTGTACTTTATAGTATGAAATTAAAAACTAATACTGTCATTTGAAAAAGTAAAAAACTTAATTATTAAAAATAACAAGGTTGAAAATGATTAAAAAAAGTGAGTGCTGTCATAGGACACCCGGTATAAACGAAGTTTCTTTTCCAACAAATAAATGCAACTGAAAATGATTATTATTACTATTTAATTACTATTATATTAATCGTATTCAATAATCGAAATTATACAGGCCTGTGATAACTGAAATATGATTCGTATGTTTGTGATGTGATTTTTTCCAAATATCTTGAAAATACTGCATCGATAGTGATGGTGTCATCTCTCGTTGCAGATTCTGCTGGATTGTTTAACATAATATGTAAATTGGATGTGTCAATAAAGTTTTAAAAGTTTCCGATTTCTTATCATTAAAATTGATGTTAAAGTCACCAAATCATTATAATTTATACATTATAATAATTATTATAAATCTTATTACGCTATATTTCAAATCCTCGCATTATACTCGTTTTCTATTACTTGTCTGTACCAAACGCGAAGCACAAAAAAATGTAATCACGGCGGCAAAGGTAAAGCACTTGCAGTTGCACTATAATAGGGATACATGCAACAATTAGAATATTCTACGAAAACAATTTCATGAAATAAAAATGTTTACGAGGATATTATATTAATAAGGATATAAGGTGTAACCAAAAGCTTACGTTTTGTAAGGACCGGCAGGACCGCGGTATAGATTTCAGTGTTTGGTTGTGCATGGAACAGGTACTATAAACACTTTGGAGGATTTCCACTTTTTCGCCCGGCACTATGGGGATTCCCACTTTACGGAGCGCTGAACGGAAAAAAATCGCTTCCCAACGCTTCAACCACGGTCGAAAACCAAACTTCCGGTGAAGGCGTGACAAAAAATATATATTACCTACGTACAATTCAATACTTATATACGTATATTATTATTATACACTTATTGCTTATATTATATTTTATTAATAAATATTAAATTATAATAATTATAAATGCATAATATACGTAGAGTAGTAGTGATGTATTATCAATAATTATATTATCAATATACGCAAGATATTTATAATCAATCTATCGCGAACCGTCACTATACGACTTACCGCTCCCGCTTTTTTTTTTTGTTCCATCCTACCGGTCGATCAAATAATGCGATATTTCAGAAAACTGATCTATTACAATGTCTACTTAAGATCGATCAGTTCACATTTTAAGATTTCTTATTTGAATTCCGAATAAATCCCGAATAATCAAAGTTTGAAAATTCCGAAATTTCAAAATATTCAAGCTAAATTTTTAGAGGTTGGGGGGAGGGTGAAATTGGAAAAAGTGGACTGACTAATCCCGAGTAGAAATAATAACGAATTCAAATCTGTTTTAAAAAGTATTATCGCTTTACTAGATCGATCAGTATCAATCATGGAATAAAAATTGGATGCTTTGGCTAAAATAACTGCTTAATAAATTATAGTAGTATTTCGTCAGGAAAGTTTTTTCCCCGCATCGTGCCATAAAAAACTTCGTTTCAAACATGTTAAAAATTATGTATATTATATAAAAGAACATAATTTATTATTAATAAATAATTAAGTTAAATTACTTAAATTAATTTTAAGAAAATGATTTTGTCCGCTGATATGGGGGGGGGGATGATACGTACAGCACCCCATCACACCTGTAGCAATTCCACCTATAGTGATGATAGAGAAATAAAAAAATTCTTTGACATCGTCGGTACTCTATTGGTTACTTGGCTCCACAGATATATACGTTATACCTAGTTATAGTTTTAAGTTAAAAACTATAGTTATATTATAATATAACTTATATATATATCTGTGGTTGGCTCGGAATCGAAAATCTGAATCGCTTACGACAACGCCATCAATCGGCAAAAAAGCGCAGTGTAAAAATTTAGTTTTGGTGTCACGACGCTGCTGTCATCTCGTTGCCCACTGGATTTAATGGAATTGATATCCGCGCAATATCGTCGATATGGTCACACTGGGCTTTCGTTTTCTTATCAATACGACTATCCACCAGGGCGTCCGATATTCAAAACCATATTATATTTATTTTAACGGACAACCGTCGTTACGTTTCCGATCTACAAGTTACAACTAGTTTTGGAATCCTTTTTGGAATCCGGTTTCCACCGTTCAACTGTTTGCGTGTTTCGTGTGTCGTCCGAAAATAAATCCGTTTCGACAGACTATTTTAGACATTGGACTTTACTATAACTCATTAGTCATAACAGTTGATGTTGATATTTTTCGGACCCTATCCAACAATTATTGAAAAAAACCCATTTTTACCTATTGAATTTTTTTTGTTTCTCCTTATTTTACAATTTACATCCTACGATCCTGTTACGGCTATTTTTATTTTTGAAACCTTCGATTTTGTGCCAACGCACACTCCTTATAAACATTTGAATTGCATTCCAGCTGCCTAACCATCCTGCTACCTGCATTGGTTCCAGCTATCTAAAGGTGAGTAAATAAAAACATGATTTTATGATGATACATATTGCTATGAACTCTACGACCGAACCATAATTCTAATCTATTGCACGGTTTCCTTACATTTTTTCATTTTTCATTTTGTTAGTTTTGTCTGGTGTGAACAAAGTACTCGGATCAGTCGGATAACGATTTCTTTTTCCACAGCTGAAGGATGTCTCAATTTAGCTATGTAAATGATTTAAAAAGTGCTGTTAGAATGGATGAGCCAATTACCAATGG